>CM056721.1:14045224-15247367 GCA_029844215.1 Przewalskia tangutica | reverse complement strand
GTATATGCTATATGAGAACCCTTCCCACACTAGAATCATAACGATGATCAAGTTTTCTGCACATCTTAGTGCAGAAACAAGAAAAAGCGCAGGCAGATCCCACTCTGAAAATTACAACTACTATGCCTCAATCTCAGGCAAGTTTGGATCAACAATATGAATTCTGACTGGCCATGCCAAACTCCATTTAAGCCCCTCTCGATCCAATACCAATAACAAACAAGCCAATAATGCAGACGCTGAAGGACTAATTAGTGCTTATAAAGCATCATAATTTAAGATGAAATCTAGTTTAATGCAGTAGAAGTTGGAAGAGTAACGTGCAGTGATAATAATGCTTTACTAATTATTTGTCAAAAGAAGCTGATAATCATAACTGACATAATGTGTAAAGTTGATATAAGCTACTGGTCTAAACAAAATGCCTAAATAGATCTGTGGTGTCCAATACGTACAAAAAAGTGCAACAGAAGATTAACCAGACAGTGCAGTTCTCGACCTTAGGCAAAACTCAGGTGATACCTAGCCAGGAGGCATCACAAGCTGCAACACTTGAAATGACTTCATGCAAACGCCGCCAAGATGTTCTTCTTGAGGGTGAACTCATCAGCCTTCGCTGGGCTGATTGACTGTAGAGTTAAAACATACAAAGAGAAATCAACTTCTGTTAAACAGTTAAAAGCAGGAACTTCAAAATTTCTTCCATCCAAGTACTATCAAATAAAAGAGTTCTAAGCTTTACATCAGTATATTACCAAGTTTTTCATCAGCTTGTTAATGTTATTAAATTCCAATTGAAGAGAATAACTAGTAGAGTAATGTTGCCATTTATGATCCATTATTCATCCCCCTTCCTACTTCGGCGCATTTTTACCTAGCACGAGTGGATTATTGACAGGAGATAGGAGCAACACCCAACTAGTGCCAAGTGATCAAAATTGTGTGGGACACAGGAAAACGGAGATGGAGCAGAGAGGGGAAGTTTGAGAAGTTGACATTATGAGGTCACTTTTGAGAGGATAGAGCTAGCTGCTACACATATTTATCATGGATAAGAAGAACATGTAGAAGAAGAAAGTTCAGTTATACCTTGGCAAGCATGCGTTCTAACCGCTGAGTCTCATTGTTGGCATAATCAGCTCCTTTTTCCATTAAACTCTTGGCAGCCTTTAGGTAAATCTTGCCATATCTAGAAAGATGATTTAGAAAGGAAATGAGAAAAAGGCACACAAAAATGTTTTCCAAAGGCAACAAGTCCCAGATGCAGAACTCAGTTCTTCCTGTTTGCTACTCAAATAACATAACAGTATAACCAGAACTATGCTACACCTCCAAAATATAAAATAAACCTATCACAAATATACATTTCAATATAATCCTACCTTGCAGCAGAACCCTTCAGCTTTCCAGCTTCCTCTTCTATCTTGCTAAATACAGCTTTTTTCTCCTCGTTTGTGGCACTCACAAACTCCTTCACCAATGTATCCAGGGATTCAACGATACCCGCCTATTTCCACAAGGTACATAAAAAGTCAAAAGGCAAGGACAAAATAATGTTGTAAGTTATCACTTTATTCAGCTCTTACTAACCTTTGAAGTAAATTGTCCTTTTGAATCACGGCTAGTGCCACACTTCTCATTGATAAAGTTGACAAAGGCATCTAAGTCACGGCCACCATCATAATCTTCACCAGCTTTGTTCCCCTTTGGGAAGAATTTCAGTGTGGGATAGCCACTTACACCATACCTGGTTGGCACAATTTACATTACTCAGGTGCACATGTGCGTGCAAGAACGTGCGAGTGTTCAAGAGAGATGGAGAAAGAACGGAAAGGAAATTTTGTTTAGCTGGATAGAGGCACCCAAAGAGTAACAAAAAAGGGTAAATTCGAAACAAACATATTTCCTGGTACTGAGAGAATGTAAATTTGGGGACAAACTACTTCCACAGCTAACATACTTTCGAAACTCACAAAAAAGGAGCGGACCAAATTGCCGTTTTAAAGGGAAAAAGTAAAACACGATGACTTCGAAAAAGGAAAAATGCAACAATTTTATCTCGTCACCTCTGTCTCTCTCTTTCTATTCCTTAGTTATCAACTTTTGGAAGTTAATTAGACTAAAAAATGTAATATAGCTTAAGAAATTTTTGATGTTTGCTATTGGGCGAGGCCATATTTTCTTTCCCTGGCCAGATACTGCCAGGGTCACTACACAACTCTTTTTGTTCATCATATAAACACACCCAAAAATAAAGCCCTCCACTGTTGCATCTCCAATATACTCCTTTTGGGATAAGTAGGTTGGCTATGATTTTTTTTGAACTGGAAGTAAGTAGGTTAGCAATGATTATATTCTAATATTAGACACAAATTCTGAAAATATAAGGAGGGACCACTAGTTGGAGTATTCTGAAGAATTCACAGCAGATGGTAGGATGATGAAGTTAATCTTTAAGTTCATACACACAAGGTTTGACATTTCAATAAGCTGGAGCTGGTAAAAAAATTATTAGTAAACAAGTAGAACTTACTTCTCTGCAAGATCCTTGTTATTATCGGCGTCAAGATTTGCAATAACAACATCGTCCTCTTGTCTGAACGCTGCAGCTACCTTTTCATAAGTCTGCATTCATAAACAGATAGGAATTTAGATCTGTTCACATACTAGCTTAGCCCTAAGAAGTTTCAACACAAGACATTAATGCACTTACAGGAGCAAGGCTTTTGCAATGGCCACACCTACACAAAGTAAAGCATAAATCAGAGACGCAGATGGAGAAAAGATGATCCGTGGCATACTGATCCCAGAGCCAGCTATATTGAAATCCTAGCACCTCTAGTCTATTAAATATTTACTTATTCCCAAGCAGATAATCATAAAATTTTACCATGGTGCATAAAATTCAACCAATACATCCTTGGTCTCATCCAGCACAATTTCATCAAAATTATCTGAAGATAGCACCACAACGCTTGATGGGATTGAGGCTATCTTCACATTAGTCCCTAAAATATGATAACAAACGTGTCAGAACTGCATATCTGATGCAATCCATTTGAAGGTCTGGAAACATTTGCCTTAAAACATTTTTCTCAAAACTAAAACATCACTTTATCATCAAAATACCTCATGTCTAGTATCATTCCTCCTCCTCATCAAGTAAAATCGATTTAAAAAGTAAGTAATCCTCTATGATTGTAACATAAGCAGAAAAAAAATCCTCGTAGAAAAAAATGACATTTTAAGTAAATATAGTACCATGCTATAATAACTCAGAGCTCTATTGTGTGTGTATCACCAATGAAACTGAAGTTACAAGCAGTAAGACACGGATCTGAAGTATAACACGTAACTTCGAATCACACTCTAACAAGAGAAATCAGAGTTTATATTTTCAAAGTTGCTCGTTAAAACAAAAATAAAAAAAGTTGCACGTTAAAACCCATTAATTAAATAAAGGAAACACAAACAATTCAGAAATGAGTCTCAAACAGATTCCGGAAATCCCTTAGACCATCTTATAGGTTAATTGATATTGATCATATGGAGCACACTGCACATCGTCTGTCACATTCTGAGAACAATTCACAAACTCACCAGTAAACCCCCTTCCCCTCCCCTTTTCTGAACTAAGGGAAGGTGATGGACAGATTTTTGTTATATAAATGATGAATATCCTAAGTAATCGATGCTCTTGAAGGAAGGAGCTTCACTACATGCAGAGGGACGGGGAGAGATTAAGATTACAAATATAAAGGTGTCAATTTATTTCTTTAACTTGCCCTGCCATTCATAAAGAAGGGTCCTTAACGGCACAGAAAACAAGGAAATAAAAGAGGATTGGAACCTAAAAAACATAAGCTCTGATAGATCCATGACAGAATATCAACATAAGTAGTGTCATATATCATCCTGAATTGGAGTCTAAATAGAGAGAAAATAACAAACCCCTGAGAGACATTAAATACAACAAAAGTCACCACATACTTGTATACACAATCCTCTAATTCATTCTACTGGTATAAACGCAAGTTGCAAAGGCGAGTTTAATACCTCCTTCACTGTTCACAAACTCGGCAAGAGCTTCAGCAGATCGTGCTCCTTCGTATCTGCAATAAGGAAAAGTGTAAGAAGTAGGGGAAAATATTACAAAGAACAAAGCAACCAGAATCATCAAAAGCTGATTAGGTAAGAACACAAGAATAAATGAACATACTTTTTTGGCTCCAGTGATCCCTTTGGAAACCATTGGATAGTGGGGTACCCTTGAACCCCATATTTGCTGCAAACACTCTTATGTTCATCACAATCAACCTACAGAGAATTGTCTCTAAGAACTATCAGTCTTCCATCAAACTTACAAAAACAAAAATAAAAAAGGAAGAAAAATTAACTGAAAAGCAACAAAGTATTTGTCCAAATTAAACAAAAAATGCAACGACGAGAACTGTATGTCATGATTTGGTCAAAATGTCATTTTCATCAAGGTTGGCTTTTCAGAGAAATGACAATTCTGGCAAATAGGTTGAAGATATTTTATAGAAAGAAACCAATAATTACCGAGTATTCTCAGCTCAACGTCTAACCAACGGTGTGTTGCAAACAATAAAATAAATTGATGGATGATTTACACAACTGTTGCCTAGTTACAATAGCTACATTGAGCCATCAGATTATGCCATGCAGCGTATTATTTTATCAATATACCAACTTAGAAGAGAAGAAAAACTCCATCAAATTAGGTTAACAAATTCTTCAGAATATTGACTTACAAATCAAAATTCCCTTTGCTAATACAGGTAAATAAATAAATGAACCCAATGTTCCATCCAACTAAACCTGAATAATAACATTCAAGTAAAAAAATTCAAATAGAGTGTTTGCTTCACCAAATAATCACTATCCAAAAGAACTTTCCTAAACAACATCACCATGTGATACCAATCAACATAACCTTTCTTTTTGGTGAAACAGGTATGACATATTTTTTTGGCTTCACTACATTCCCATCAGATGGAATCAAATAATCAACTGGGATCAGGCACAAATCACAACCATCTACTTGGTTAAGTCGCTTAAAGTTCTCACAAAACAAAATGATGCAGGAGCGGGAAACATAGGAGGGATTTGTTAATTTCTTTAAGGAAATAGAAGTATGATACATTTAAGGCAAAATACACAAAAAGAAGGAAAACTTTCACAGCATCAGCCGCAAAAAGAGCTCCATTACATATGATTCTATCACAATGAAAAGCTAAGAGGGGCATTTCATATTCAAAATAACTAACCTTTGCGATCACAATAGATTTCACCTTCTTGAAACTTGCACCGAGCTGTTCATACTCGGGAGCAAGCTTTTTACAGTGCCCACACCTGCCCATGGCCCATATATGAACCGAATTAGTTCATGTCATGTCCTAGAAATATTTGATCTCACAGCAGGCTTACATTTGTAGCACTCACACATCTCAGTTATAAAAAAAACAAAGCTCCATATACAAAAGCAAGATTTGCACTCATATTACACTATAATCAGATCAATCTCATATACACTCCTAAGATATCAGTTTAGGTTCAATATCCTGCAATAGTAGTATCAATAATTACAGTAGCAAATAAAACAGTGTTATATCCAATCATCAGTAACACAAACTTCTAAAACCCTCAGGAAACGAGAAAATCAAATCATTTTGCAGCTATGTATAACACACATAATATCAAAAGAATTAAAACAGCTCTACTAAACTAACAAATCAATTACGAAGCAATAACTAAAGCTTATCTATTTCAAATTAAATCCAGATCAAGCTATCTCAGATACATTCGTATAATGTTAGTTTAGGCTCAATATTTTGCAATAATAGTATTCTATAATTACAGTAGCAAATAACACATCGTTATATCTAACGAGAACTGAATCACAAAGTGAAGATGAAGAATATCGGCTGTATTGATTGAGAGGTAATACAGCGTCTTCAGAGAAGAATACAAAACTGAAAATAATATCGTGTTACTAGATATTTACTTCTAGGTCCTCTTTATACTACTAACCTATCTCAACAAACTAATTACAATTTTAGCAACTAATTGTAACTAACTTTACAATAATGACATAAGTGTAATACTCATATGTATTGCACCCTACGGCACTCTTGTACACCTTTCTAATATCTCAACATCCCCCCTCAAGCTAGAAGATATGAAGATGTTCTTCAATCCTAGCTTGGAAACCAATCGACGATGGTGAGGCTTCACAAGAGCCTTAGTGAGTATGTCTACCGGCGGCTCACTAGAAGTATGTATCAGGCCATCTTGAATCCATTCACGAATGAAGTGGCAATCAATGTCAATATGTTTCGTTCTTTCGGGAAAAACTGGATTTGCTGCTATCTGCAAGGCTGACTTGCTATCAGTGAAGATCTACAGGTAGTGAAATATGCACTCCCAACTCGCCTCTGAGGACAAGCCAAACGACTTGGCAGAATGCGGCCATCGCTTCTATACTGCGCCTGTGAACTACGCGACACGATCACTTGTAACCCGATTTCCGTGTTACGACTGGCCAAATATCACCAAATAACCTGTGATCGACCTCCTAGTGTTGACACACGATCCCCAGTTTGCATCACAGAAAACAAGAAGTGTGGGACTGCTGGTCTTGGCCAGGAGAATACATGTGCCTGGTGCCTCCTTCAAGTACCTTACAAGTCTCATTCCTGCTTCCAAGTGTGAAGTCTTAGGCTCCTTCATAAACTGACTTAATCTTTGGACAGCAAATGCTATATCTGGCCTTGTATTTGTAAGATACAATAGCCTCCCAATCAATCTCTTGTAAACTCCCAGATCCTCTAACACCACATCTGCCACTTGACTATCTACTGGTTGACCATCCACAACAGCATCAGACTGTATGTGTTGATCATACATGCCAGTAGTCAATCTCTGATTCACTTCCATTGTTGAGGAAGCACTCTTTGAACCAGAAAGTCCCATATCAGATATCAATTTCAGTGCATATTTCCTTTGGTGCATGATGATGCCATCTAGGCTCCTAGCAAACTCAATTCTAAGAAAGAATCTGAGTTCTCCGAGGGCCTTAATTTTGAATGTTGTCTCCATAATTGATTTGGTATAGTGAATCAAGTCTGAATCATTACCTGTGATGAGTAGATCATCCACGTACACAAGTATAATTACTAATCTTTCTTCCTCCTGCTTGACAAACAGAGAATAATCCCTGTGGCTTTGCCTGAATCCTGCTTCCAGCAAGGCTGAAGTAAGTTTTATGTTCCATTGCCTCGAGGCTTGCTTTAAACCATAGAGAGATTTCAACAACTTGCATACTTGTTTCTGTCCCCCTCTAGTGTAAAGCCCTCTGGTGGCAACATATAGACCTCTTCATACAAGTCCCCTTGTAAGAATGCATTGTACACATCCATTTGGTATAGTTTCCACTGTTTAGCAACAGCAATGGCAATCACAGTTGTCATCTTCACTATAGGGGAAAATGTCTCTTGATAGTCAAGCCCTTCCTTCTGATTGTAGCCTTTAGCCACTAACCTGGCCTTGAACCTTTCAATCTCCCCTGATGATGTGTACTTTATTTTATACACCCATCTACAACCAATAGCTTTCTTTCCTCTTGGTAAATCCACCATCTCCCAGATCTTATTATCTTCTAATGCTTGAATCTCAGCCTTCATTGCTTCTATCCACCTTGTGTCACGATTTGCTTCTGAATAGCTATGTGGTTCAACTTCTTTTGAGACTTGACCCACAAAGCTCTGGTATTGAGATGACAAACCAGAGTAATCAACTGCATCAGCGATGGAATATAAGCACCTAGATGACCCATGGTTAGTGACATAATCCTTGTGCCAAAGAGGTGGCTTGGATGCCCTTGCTGACTTTCTTACTGAATCATGAGAAAGACCTGCATTTTGCCTTCCCTCATTCTGCTGATCTTCTTCAGTTTGTCTCGCCTCCTTCATTGTGTCCACCTTCATTCAGTTAGTTCACCCATCAGTATGATCTTACGAATCTGCGCACTAGTCGGCTGATCAAGTTCCTCTGATTACAGGTCATTATGAGATCATCGAAGCAAAAATGCTCTTGTGTTGTCATGAATCCAGGTCTATCCTTTGTCCCATTTTTTAAGGGAAAGATTGACTCCATAAACACCACGTCCCTACTCGTGAATATGACCCTATTCTCCATGTCATAAAGTCTGTAGCCTTTCTGTGAGGTGCCATATCCTAACAAGACGGCTCATGCCGGGTGAATTTGTTTGTCTTAGGCAGTGTAGTTGCAAAACATAGGCATCCTATCACGCTCAAGTGTATGAGTGAAGGTGCCTTGTTGTACAACATCTCATATGGTGACTTGTTCCTCAACACAGTAGCAGGATCCTGTTGATGATGTACACAACATTTTCAATACAAAATCCCCAAAATCTATCTGGCAAGTTGGCTTGGATCTTAATGGCTCTAGCTGTCTCTAACAGATGTTTATGTTTCCTTTCCACAACACCATTTTGTTGAGGTGTATATGGACAAGAACTCTCATGCACTACTTCATGCTCCTGAAATAACTATTTACAGTTAGAATTAAAGAATTCAGATTCATTATCTGATCTTACCCCTTTTATAATCATCTCAAATTGTGTCTTCACTAGTATGAAGAAATTTTTCAATATGGTTGTGACATCTGATTTTAATCTTAATAAGAATACCCAAGTCCATCTTGAACAATCATCTACAATGGTTAGAAAATACCTCATTCCATTAAAAATCTCAACTTTGTAGGGACCCCATACATCCATATGTAACAACTGAAAAGGCTTTAATCTCCTACTGGTACTGACTGGAAAAGGAACTCGAACCTGCCTAGCTAATGGACAAACTTCACAATTATTCAATGTAAAGGAGTCATTATTGCTAAAACATGGTATTCTCTTTAAAACTCTCATAGGTACATGTCTCATCCTCAGGTGCCAAGTAGAGGCATCTACATACTGTGTAGCTGTCATTGCTTGAATCATCTTCCTACTTTCTGCCTCATCTATGCTCAGCACATACAATCCTCCTTCTTCATTACCAATCGCTCTCACCTTCCCAGACGAGAGATCCTGAAACATACTATTCAGGAAGGAATGTAACACTACAATGCAACTCCTTTGTCACTTTAGACACAGACATGAGGTTGAATTTGAATGTAGGTATGCATAAGACATTCTTAAGCACATCACCTCCTCCTAAATGGTAATCTCCAATGTGTGTGATGGCAGCTGAATCTCTTGTTGGCATCTGCACCTTACCTGCATCTCCTATCAATTTCTTAATCTTCAGTAACTTCTGGTCATTAATCATGTGGTTTGTGGCACCTGTGTCCACAATCCACTTTATAATATTTTCTGTATTCAGTGTACCTGCCATGTTTGCTACAATATCAGTGATGTTTCCTGGTCCATCCTCACTGTCTAGCAACTTCAGCAGCTTCTGTTGTTTCTTATGTGTAAGATTTCCCAACAGTCCAAGTGCCTTTTGACTGTCCTGTTGTACTCCATCTGATCTCCTGGATTGGCTTCTATCCTGTTGTACACCATGAACAAAATTCATGTTATTCCCTTGTCCAGTATCTAAACGCATCCAAGGGCCATGGTTGGTCACCGGGGACTTCAATTGGTCATTTCTCTCTCCTGCAGAGCATTTCCAGGGCTTTTTAAAACAAAAGCACCAAGCCCGATTGGAAATGCAACATCGCCGAGAGTTAGTAAACTTATGGAAATCTCTTGAGAGAAGAAACGTTTTTCTAAGCGAGGAAAACGCCTCTCTAAGAGAAAAACTTTTTATTCTCGAATTGCGAGTCTTCACCTATCACAACATTCGCCTTCCTGAATTTTCCTTTGAAATCTTCAGGATATCCAATCAATTTGTAGCATCCTTCCGCATGTCGTATCTGCGTAATTCTTTGACTCTCTTCTTGGTTTATCATCGCATAGACTTGATTAAGAGTAGGTACTTGCTGCATCGGCAACACCTGACTCTTGGCCTGATTAAAACTATCATTTAACCCCATCAAGAATTGTAACAATCTTTGATATTGCATGTGGTCCACAAACTCCTTCGATTTGTCGCAACAAGTTGGCAATGGAAAAATCGAGTCGTCCTCATCCCACAAATCCTTTAGTTTTGAGTAATACATTGATACCGATAATGTTCCTTGCCTTTGTGAAACTATCTCCTTGTGTAGCTGGAATGCCCTGGAACTATTGATCTTATCAAATCTTTCCTTTAACTCCTTCCAAATCGTAAGTGAGTCTGAGTTATACACCATCCCTGTAAGCAGTGATTTGCTCACATTTCCCATTAGCCAAGACACTACTATGGCATTGCATCTCTCCCATAATCCTGCCAATGATCCTTGATAGGATTCCTTCTTCACGGTTCCATCTATGAAGTCGATCTTATTCTTTCCTAACATAGCCAATCTCATTGCCCTGCTCCATAACGCATAATTGTCCATTCCTGTCAATACCACTCCAATCGACAACGATCCAGGCGCATCCGAAGGAAATAGATACAACGGATGGTTGTGATCGATCGTGACGAGACTTGCAGATTCCTCAGTTGATTGATATGAATTTCTCAAATCCTTCGATCTAAAAATTCGATTTCGATCTCTAGTAAACTTCGATCTGAAACTCGATTTTCGAATCTCCTCAACTTTCGATTTTCGAATCTTCTCAACTAATTTCAGAGAATCGATTTCGACTAGACTTCTTCGATCCTTCGATTTCAATTTCTCTAAACTAGTTGTTCCTTAAGTGCATGTCCAATATCAACAGAATCCTTCAATGCATGCTCAACTTTAGTCTTCAATCTACTATCCTTCTCCTCCGATCTGAAATCTTTCTTCTTCGATCTTTAATTCTTACCGCCTGAAACTCTTCTCCTCGCGATTCATTGATTCACGAACCACGGCTTTGATACCATAACGAGAACTGAATCACAAAGTGAAGAAGTGAAGATGAAGAATATCGGCGGTATTGATTGAGAGGTAACACGGCGTCTTCAGAGAAGAATACAAAACTGAAAATAATATCTTGTGTTACTAGATATCCAGGTCCTCTTTATACTACTAACCTATCTCAACAAACTAATTACAATTTTAGCAACTAATTGTAACTAACTTTACAATAATGACAAATGTGTAATACTCCTATGTATTGCACCCTACGGCAC
Organism: Przewalskia tangutica; assembly: GCA_029844215.1. NCBI lineage: Eukaryota > Viridiplantae > Streptophyta > Magnoliopsida > Solanales > Solanaceae > Przewalskia > Przewalskia tangutica. The sequence continues at coordinate 15,236,121 of CM056721.1, read as the reverse complement.
TCTTGTACACCTTTCTAATATCTCAACAATATCCAATCATCAGTAACTCAAATGTCTAAAAACCTCAGGAAACGAGAAAATTAAATCATTTTGCATCTATGTATAACACGCATATTATCAAAGGAATTAAAACAACTCTAGGAAACTAAAAATTAACTACGAAGCAATAACAAAAACACATCTATTTCAAATTAAATCCAGATCAAACTATCTTAGATCAAAAGAATCACAGATTTAATAACTGAAACACACAATCAACACCTCGTTAACAGATTGAGCATTCACAACACACTACATGTAAATCAAAAATAATATATATGCATAATAATCAGAGAGAGTGTACGAACCAAGGAGCGTAGAACTCAACGAGAGCGGCGCGATCTTGACCGATCTCCTTCTCGAAGTTTTCTTCGGTCAAAACGACGACGTCATCTGCCAAAGCTGAAGAGACGAAAGACAGAGCTAAAATTGCTAATGCGCTACAGATCCGTGATCTCGCCATTTTCTTCTTCTTCGTGTGTTATTTCAAAAAACAATAGAGAGTGACCAATGGCTCTTGTTGGTATTTATAGAAAAGGCGTTTTAGTACATGTTTTTCTATTTTCAATAGTAATATCTATTGACTTTGCTTCGCTTAAAATTAGCATTTCCTCTATTTTGTAATCTACAAGCAAAATTTAATTTTAGCTCTCACTTTTTTTATGTGTGAGTGAATAATACTTTCAATTTATATATCGTAATTTTTAAATATATTAATTTTATTTAAAAATATATATTTAAATTTTATAATTAAAACTATGATGTTTGATTCTTGTTATCTGATACCTTATAAATTGGAACAAAGCAGTAACATTATGGTGAAAAGAAAGATGTTGCCAAATAATAATTAAGGCAAATATTTTGTGTCAATTAATATTTTAAATTAATTTTAAGACCTTGTACATTTTTAATTTGTATAATATCAGCTTAAGTATGATAATTGAGTGGTAACAGTCTTAATGTTTAAATACTCATTTTTAGAGATTTAATTTTATAATTTATGAAAATTGAGCTCACAAAACAGAACGGAAAAATAGGAATGTAAGAATTGACAAATTACTCCAATTAATTAAAATCTGAAAAGAAACAAGAAAACAAAGAGATTACGTTTTGAGTTTTGACGAATTACTATGCTTTATCTGTGACATGTTCTAACAAATAAGACGATGACACGACGATGGCAATGGGGCCTTTGTTTCATATGCCAAACGGGTAGACGTCTATATTATAAATACTCCAAAACGTGTATAAAAACATTGCAACGCACCAACTACTCACTCGCCAAATTAATAATCACTGAGTGTGTTTGGTACCGAAACAAAATGTTTTCTAATTTTTTTATATTTAATGATAAATTAAGGAAATAAATTTCTTAAAAATGTGAAAATGACTTACCTAATGAAAGTAGAAAAAATAAGTCCATAAATGACGCTCCAAGTTCATTGTTTTTTCCCCACCCACTCAATGCCCCCAATCCTCACCCCTGTCACATCTGAACCTCCGCTTCCCACCCCACCCACATAGTATTTTCTAAAATTACATATAAGTACTTTTGAGATAATAATTTTTGCTTAGTTATCAAACACTAGAAAATAAGTCAGAAACTCATTTGTTTTACAAGAAAATGTTCTCTTCGTACCAAACACACCCTTTAGCTCAAAATAATTGATACTTTGAGAATTCAAAATTAAATTGACAATTATTATCAACGATACTCTTAGCTCTCATTTGGCCATGAATTTTGAAGTTGAAATTTGAAACTTGAAAAAAAATTGAAATTGTGGTTGGCCATATATTTTACTTTGAAAAAAATTGAAGTTTTGTGAGTGAAAGTCACAAAAATTCAAAAACCAAATTTTGGAACTTGAAAACATTTTGAAGACATATTTTTAAAATTTGCTCAAAAATTTATGGCCAAACATATATTTAAAGATAAAATTTTAAAATCTAATCCAAAATTTATGATCAAACGTTAATTTAATATATAAAAATAAATGATATTTAAGAAAAAACAAGCAATCTACTTTTTGTTAAATAGAAATAATTTAATAGATAATATCTTATATTTATTATTTTTAATAGCATTAAAATGTGCGAAAGGAGTGATTATTAGAGAAAAAATGTTAGTTTTGAAGTATGAAGTTGTTTTGTTTTCTTCTTTGTTAAGTTAAAATTAGGCCTACGAATTTACAACAACATACTTAATGTAGTCCGACATACCCATAAATGTAAATACATATATAATTATTTGAAGAAAGGGAAATTGACTTAGGTTACTCAAAAAAGGATAACAACTTCTATTTTTTTTTTGGAAGGGTATAAATTCAGAAAGAAGGGAAAAGAAAATAAGGTCGTGTTTCCCGAGTTCGAGCAAATACAATGCAACATGCCTTCCTTCTTCGAACCTTTTGGTATGTATTGCCCCATAACTATAGATCAGATCCATCATACAAGAAACTAAATTTCGCATTGTTGCTGAGTCGTTGGACTTATCCACCAAGGGATTAGATGCTTTCAGCAGTTATCCGTTCCGTACTTGGCTACCCAGTGTTTATCGTGGGCACGATAACTGATACACCAGAGGTGCGTCCTTCCCGGTCCTCTCGTACTAGGGAAAGGTCCTCTCAATGCTCTAACGCCCACATCGGATATGGACCGAACTCAAGCGCTACGGCGCTGAAGTAATCCATGCCATACTCCCAGGAAAAGCTCTGGTTGTTCATGTAAGAAGAAGACTCTAAGAAGAATGGACTTTGATATCCACTTTCTAGGCCGGTTAAAGAATGTCTCTTTCTTTTCCTGCGAGGAGCAACTCTTTTTGGGCTTACCCTTGATCTCCGGCCAGTTCGTCGAGAGCCCTCTTGCCCGCCCCTGTTAGTCTTGACGTTGCTTAACCTTATTAACTAGAAGAGTTTGAGCCGTATTTAATTCAAACTAATATTAAAACTAATATTAAAACATTGAGTGAACCTTAGGTAAGGTTCACGAACGGGTATCTCTTATTAAAACTAATATTAAAACAACTGTTACCTGGGGCCGCACGACTCAGGCAGACTCTCTACCCGTGCGCTGCATATTCTAGTAGGGAAATTTGTTTCATTCCTTCCCCTTCTAAATTCTAAACAAAAAAAATGTGCATTATTATGGCATAATATATTTTGGTAAATCTTTAAATATCAAAAAAATAATAAAATAAGACCAAAGTTATTATGCATGATTTAAGATTACTAATTAAGCTCACTGAAATATAGCCAACAGAAGAAAGGGTATACTATTTTGTTTTTCTCTCTTATATGACAATGAAACTCAAAAATATGGCATTGTTATTAATCTTATCTTTGTATGCTCCGATCCATTACAATTTACAATTCTTAGTTGATTGTTAATTTTTTTTGATATAATCTATTAAAAATCCATTACGATCAGGTGAGGAAAATGAACTCAAACAATGATGATCCAAAAAATACTCTTCTATTTTCATTCCATATTTAGGCTCTTTACCCAGATGGCAAGATATATATTTGATTACATACATCATCTTTTTATTTTGATGATAAATGTGGCATTGATTCATAATCTTCCATGTATAAAACTAACTACTATTGCTTATTAGTGAGTACTTTTTATTATTTATTTGTGTGGTTGAATTTTACTTTGTTCATTCTCTTTAATTGCAATTGTGTCTATGAATTGAATTTTGTAGAAAGATAATAGACAATATTGTTATGGAGTTACCGAGAATACAACCCGCACTATGATGAAAAGGGCAGTCGTATTGTTTCTTATAATAACAATAACAATGATAATGTTTCAATTCCAAATAAATTAAAGTCGGGCTATATATATATAAATATTAGTTGGTCATGTTATTTCATATAATTCATCTAAAGAATTGTCTTTAGTGTTTTTAAATGTGCTAACATTTGATGATCCTTTGATATTGTCATTGATTTCCTATTGTTTGCTTCAACAACCAATTATAGAGAAACGTCTAATTAAACTGTATGTGAAGGATCTCAATTTTTAATTCTTTTTGGATTATTTATTTGTTAACTCGTTTTATTATTGTTGTTTCTCCTGCCATTCAAGATCTAGTAATCTCACATGTAACCCGCATGGGTGTAGCTCAGTTGGTTCCAGGGTGACAGATTGCTCCCAAGTAATCTCACATCTAATACAATCAAGAATTCTCCTGAAGTACACTCGAGAGGTCAAAGTTTAAATTTACCTCTCTTTTTCACCCTCTTTAATCATATAATGTTTGATCAACTTGAATTAGGAATTTTTGGTGTAGGTTGATGAAAAATAGAGAATTTGATTCCATCAATAGGATACATGCATAATTGAGTTTTTTCTTCGCTTTTTTTTTCCATTTATTTTCGTACTCCCTTTCCTTTTTAGTAAATTTTGTAATTGTTATACGAGATAAATGAAAAGATGTCATTGAATTCTTTTCCTCATTGAATTGATTCTTATGGATTGATTGATTATGCACCTTATAATTAGTCCTTGTCATTTCTTACTTAAGGCTCTCTATAGCTATTCTTATCAGTGCTTCTATTTCTAACCAGCCAACAAATTAGAGATGTAAAGATGGTTCCTTACCAGGAGTAAATCTCATTAGAATTCTACCTGCTAACTCCTAGGATGAGAAGTAGGCCCCTTGTTTTTGACAGGAAGAGTTCCAGCCTTTGTTGTCCCTCGTGGCGGGATGGCGACCTCGTCTTAAGATAAGATATAGGCAGTAAGACTTTAAGCGCAGCTGAGAGGGTCAACTATAGCAGTGCTTTTTTGATTAATTTGTTAATTATATTTTTCGAGTAATCTATATAGTATATGTATTTACTCTTTTTAAAGTTTTCAGAGTAATTTTTAAAAAATTCCATGCATATATAATTATTCCAAATCTAGATTTCTATTGACATTAATTTGATGATATGGTGAGGTCGGAGTTAAACAGAAAAATATTTATATTTGTGATTTTAATTATTATACACAAGAAAAGATAGTTTTTATATCGACTATATTCATAAAATACATTAAAAATTTCACTATAAATTCTTTACTTATCGTGCGAAGCGCGATCAATATCACTAGTTTATATATATATTGTGAGGTGCAGGGTGGCTGACGGAGTGTTAGTGGTCGACGATGGTGCATCACGTCTTTTCGATAGTAGCTCTTGTAAGTGATGGTCGTGTAAGGGTGAGTAGTGGTTATAAAGCGGTAATGTAGGTGTTTCGATCCGAAATTTTGGATATCCGAAAATTTCGAATCGGTAAATTATGATCCGAATCCGATTCAAAATTTTTGGATATCCAAAATTTTTCTTGTTCTTTGCAGACTATTCTCTGGCTTGCCAATATGGAAAGATTCGGTCATTGAAAGAATAAGGGAATGAACCACCATTGTTAAGTCACTTTCATACTGATCTACTGAGTTCTTGTACAGCTGCAAAATGATATAATTTGCCAAGTTGCATTATTAAGACTATTCTTTTTTGATAAGTGGAGTTGCACAATTAAGATTTAGCAAGGAGCAACTTGACCAACATGTGAAAGCTAGGACTTCAGTTGTCTTATGCTCGATACTGTGTCATTTAGAAATTCATTTCATTGACTAATGTTCTCTTTCACGAGCAGCAGCTGTTATTTAAAGATGATTTGGCAAAATTGGCATAAAACACATTGTACGGAAAATTTTCTTGTTCTCTGTAGTCCATCTTTATCTGCTCCCAGGGATGACGTCCCTTTGGATTGATGATGTGGTCTCTTGCCATGCATTCCATTGTCGCTCATACTCCCTTCAACAAGATCAGCAATATCAATTACTGGATAGCCATGAGCAAAATAGGATAATCCAGTTAAACATATGAAAATACCATGTAGCTAGTGAAAAAAATCGGATATTTCAGATATTTCGGATATTCGAAATTAAGGAAATTGTGATCCGTATTCGATCCGATTTTTTTCGGATATCCGATCCGAAATATTCGAAACTTAAAAAAATGGATCGGATCGACCGGATCGCAGATCGGGTCGAAATGAACACCCCTACGGTAAGGGATATAAGTGTCAATGTTTTTTTTTAAAATCGACTCAGTTGATAAAATGAACCGTATCTAAATGATTATTAATTTTTTTTAAATAAAATTATGAATTTGCATGTATAACCACACCGAGTTATCAGTTAGGTTTTTAATATTATAATAAATTATATGGGAACGCGTTGTTCAAGTCGAGTTTCCTTACTATACCTTCTAAGACATCCCTTCTAACTTCCATATTTCCAAAAGAAGAAAGAAAAGCCTCAAAAAAATACTGTAATGAATGAAATATTTGTAAAATATAATTTATATATGAAGTTTCAAAATAATGAAATATTAAATGTCACCTTGGATCTGAGGTAATGAAAACGACCACAAGCCAACATGTAGTTAACTTCCAAAATCCCAACTCTAACATCTGTTATGTTACTCCTATTGATATTAAATTAGTTCTAATATCTTGGGTAATAATTAGCAAGCTACGAGGTATCCTAATGATCCCACGTACCAAGCTACAAGGTATTAGTTATTTTTCGTCTCGTTTGATAAAAAAAATCTTATACTTAATCTTAGTAGACTTAATTTTTGAGTCTCATCTTGATTATTTTCTTTCCACTCATGTGATCTAGATTTTTATCTTTGCTTAGTTTATTATAAAATAGTGGGATTGATCTACATATTTATTGTATTTCATGTTCCCCTTAATTCATCATTTAAAATAAAATAAAAATCCAGAGAGTATTTTCCAATCTTAAGGGTATGCATAATACCGTGTTCGAACTTCTACTTATGATTCTTACACGATGTTTAAAAAAATATCAAATATTAATCAAACCTTATAGACATCAAAGAGAAATCAAAATGATGGGATGGTGTTGAGATACATAATAATACATCATTTAAATGGTGGTTAATAGTTAGTTACAAGAGGTTAGAGTGTTAGTTATAAGTTGTTACAAGTTAGTTTGAGATTAGTTGAGAGAAAATAAATATCTCATAGAGGATTCTAGATAATTAACAAGTGGAAATATATATATATATATATACATGTAATAGACATACTTGAAGTAAGAATACATTTTTCCTCTTTCACTAAACCTCTCTCTTCTCTCTCTTCTCTCTCTTCTATTTTCTGTGCACACGTCTCTCTCTTCTTCTCCATCATTTCTTCTCTTATCTTCTTCATCTATAAACACCATTCATTCATAGATACGATTCATTACTGAGTACAACACATTGATTCATTGTTGCTGAACTTCCAGGAGGAACCAGTGACTAAAGCTTAGTTACTGGATGAAGTAATTAATCAGTGATGCAGTAATTTAACATGGTATCAGAGCCTGTGTTGATTATCCAAGTTTTTTGGTTGATTGACTCAATAACAATTTTTGAATCTTCGATTTAGGCCACAAACAAATTCGTCACCGCCATTGCTGCCATTGAGGCGTGAAGTTCTCTAGTTCAAAGATGAATATCCATCTAAAGAGGTTTATTTTGAGACTCAATTCAACTTTGGGACGAGATTTGTAGATAAATTGCTCGATTGAAAAAGTTAGGGCAAAAACAAAACTCGAGAGAAATCGCTATTTTGAGTTTCTGCTATTTTGCGACTGTTCTTCGATTTTTTTCTGAATTGATAAGTTGCGTTTGACCGCGATGGAATTGAAGCCATCGTTTTCAGCGAATACACTACACATTTGGCTGTCATTGCGGCGTCGAAGATCGTCGGAAACTTGTGTGCTTCTGAGGTACGTTAGTCGCGTTGTTGTGATTCAGATTCCAAGGCGCATAATGATCAAATTAGTTTTCGATTTGTGAGTTTCTAGAAATTTGATTTCATTTTATACTAAAAACTGGTCAGAGATCTGTTAATTTTTGTTTTTTGGAGTGTTTGATTCGAGAATCGGTGTGAAATTTTGTCAAATTATTGCGAATTTCGTGGTTTATTGAAGTTGTTTAGGCAGATACCAGAGACACTTCTGGTGAGAGGATTATTGCTCCAGAAAGAGGTCCCTGTATCGAACATTTTGCTAGTACGCACTTTTGCTCTCATAGGAGATACTGAGAGTTGCATATTCAATAGATTGATGGAAGGATCGAGGAGTTTTTAAGCTAGAAATTGACTGAGAACTGAGGGATACTTCGTCGGAAACAATATGGATTGAGTTGAAGCTTAATTTACAAAAGTTTTTCACAGGTCGATCAATTGTTAGATTGCATGTTTTCATTTGTTTAGCTCAGGACAGGAGAATCGAGGAATTTCTAGCCGGAATTGGACTAGAAATTGAGGGAGACTCCACTGCATATCCGAGCTTATTCTATGAGCTTGCATAGGGAGAATCGAGGGATTCTCTAGTCCGAGTGTGACTAGAGAACGGGAGGTTCTTCGTTGAGCTTGACATAGGGAGAATCAAGGAATTCTTTAGTCCGAGTGTGACTAGAGAACGAGGAGTTCTTCATTCTTCTTTGCAAGTGTAGCGATTCTTTGAAAGCTTCGCGATCGAAGCTGCATTCTTTGTTGTTAATCAATGTAGAAATAAAATCAGCAAATCGACTTTTTGTTGTCACTGCTTGTTTGGTATCTTGTTGTTATCTCTCCCTCAGGCCCTGCAGTCTTCAAAGCTGAGCCGTTGTGGAGATTATTTCTGATTATGTAATGGATGTTGGTGTCCAAATTGGTTACTTAGATAAAGTGATCAGATTTGTGAGCTTTTTCAGAGAACAAGGCTAACTGAAGTTGAATTATTTGAACTTGATCTTTCTTCTTTACCCCTCAATTCAGATGATATTTGTTTTTTGACATAAAAGTTAAGCTTCAGGGACTGAGGGTACGCCTTGTGAATTTGGTACAAACTGATGATCCCCTTTCCTCTTTTGAGTATGGAACCATCCTTGCATTCATTGAGTCAGATGCATAAGGAATTGATGGTAGTGACTTCATTGATGTATAAGAGAGCACATTCGTTCAAGTTTGAGCTATCAATTGTTAGAGGAGCAGTTTATTGCAGTCAAAGAACTGCTGAAAACAACAATTAGTCGAGCTACGTCTAGGAATGATTTGACAACTGTCAGAGATACCCTGAAAGTCTCTGCAAAAATGTACAAGAAGGATATAAACAATGTCTCTGACTATATCCAATGACATATTCATTCTCTTTCTATCTGTGAGGAGATACGTTTCTGGAAGGATACTTTGATTATTACTGGACCGTTATTCTAGCAAGTCAACCAATTATGCTATGTTGGTGACAACACAACTCATTGTTGTGGTCTATTCACATGAATGACCTTGGATTTCATGACACTGATGCGTGGTGCATGATTGAAACAACAATTGGGAAAAACAACATTGGGTACAAGCACATTATAAAACTATGTGGATACGTGTCCCATGTTCGGCATATGTTTGTTGGTTACTAGGGAATCCACTCAGTTAAGTTACAATCTGCATCTACCTTGGGATTGCCTTCCCCACGAGCACATGAACCTGCTGAGGCATCTGGTACCCTGAAAGGTTATGGAAGACATCAGAGCTGCAAATTTTGAATCTATAGAAAATATTATCCATGCAGAGAAGCAAATGGCCAGAGAAGTTTGCATAGTCCTCAGGCAAGCTTGTTAGTAGAATGTTTTGTTTTGCTTTTGTTTCCAAGCTAGGAATGAAAACTTTGTTTTTCGTGCCTAGCTTGAGGGGGATGTTGAGATACATAATAATACATCATTTAAATGGTGGTTAATAGTTAGTTACAAGAGGTTAGAATGTTAGTTACAAGTTGTTACAAGTTAGTTTGAGATTAGTTGAGAGAAAATAAATATCTCATAGAGGATTCTAGATAATTAACAAGTGGAAATGTATATATATACATGTAATAAGCATACTTGAAGTAAGAATACATTTTTCCTCTTTCACTAAACCTCTCTCTTCTCTCTATTCTATTTTCTGTGCACACATCTCTCTCTTCTCCTCCATCGTTTCTTCTATTCTCTTCTTCATCTGTAAACACCATTCATTCATAGCTACGATTCATTACTGAGTACAACACATTGATTCATTGTTGCTGAACTTCCAGGAGGAACCAGTGACTAAAGCTTAGTCACTGGATGAAGTAATTAATCAGTGATGCAGTAGTTTAATAGATGGTTTCGCAAAATTTAATTTTGATCATACAAAATGAAATAATAAAAAAATTAGTATGATTCAAATTTAATTCAAAACTGGTCAAACCGTCTCATTGACACTAGATGTAATGGTTGGTGCTTATAAAAAGGTAGATCCATATTTTAAAATTTACGGAATTCTGTTGTGACCTTAAGTTAATATACAATAATAATTAATTCATTATCAATTTATTTATAGATATTTAGTGAATTTCCTAATACAATTACAGATCTTGCAAAAACCACGAGTTTATAAGTTAGATCTAACTCTAAGTGATAGTGATTTTAATGTGATGGTAAGTAGTAGTTATAATTGGTAAAAGTGGTTAGCTGATAGCGAATATACAGTAGTGATTGGTGATTGTTGTGACCTTAAGTTAATATACAATAATAATTAATTCATTATCAAATTATTTATAGATATTTAGTGAATTTTCTAATATAATTACAGATCTTGCAAAAACCACGAATTTATAAGTTAGATCTAACTCTAATTGATAGTGATTTTAATGTGATGGTAAGTAGTAGTTATAATTGGTAAATGATTGGTGATTGTTGTGTGGCCTTGGCCAGAAGTGTGCTTGTGCGCATATGAGGTCATTTAGACGGTAAAAGGTAATTGGTGTAGATCGATTAGTTCTTGTGATGCTACTGGAAGACGAATTCTTAGTTTAGATTTTAGAAGATAACAAAGTAGTAATGTTATTATAGATTTATAGTGCACAAGCACAACGTATTCTACTTTGTGATATCAAAGAAGTTTAAAAAAGAAAATATCAAAAACTACTGTGCTAATGATATTAATAGTTTGTTTGGACAAACTTCAAAAATTTTGTATTTTTAAAATAATTTTTGTCAAAAATGCTTTTTAAAACATGTTTAGAGAGTAATAATTTTTATGTGACTAATTAATTTTAAAAATATATTTATCAATATTAAATCTGCAATTTATATTGACTAAGGTTCCAAAATTATTTATGAGAATAAATAATCTAATATTCTTTTCAACTTCTAGAAAACAACTAATGTTAGTTCCTGTTCTGAAACTTGCGAGAATCAAAAAGAGCAAGGGGTGTTGCGAGAATCGAACTCACGACCTCACGCACCCGAAGCGAGAATCATACCACTAGACCAAACACCCATCGGATTTTCGTTTCTCTACGAACAGTAACTCTTCTCTTTCTGCTTTTCCTTGTTGAAAATTGATTCATCTTCTGTGTTGTACACAAAATCGGACCTAGGGTTTGCATGTTCATCTTCCATTCCAAGTGTTTGTATAATGTTATATTCATTCTTTGTTCTCAGGCCTTGCTAATTCTTTGTCTATTCCACAACTTGTTCTGAACTAGCGAGTCCAGCAACAGGTCCAATGGATCAATCCATCAATCCTGTAATCCCAGCTCTTCTCTTTATCCCTCTTTCATTTTTGCTTTTGTTGTACTGCTCTAATTTTATTGATGTAAACATTTGATGGCAAAAATGCAGGTCGTTGGAGTTGATAATACTTCACGAAAAAAGTTCGATAGAGAAGAGTATTCGCAGCGTGCTCGTGAACGCGAAGAGCAAGTAATTTACTTGGATTATAAGAGTATTTGTTGTTGTTGTTGTTTTAGTTATTTACTTGTTAATTGATATGGTTGATTTGCAATTTGACGCAGGAGGCGGAGGGTCGAAAATCCAAGTGTAAGACAATCTTATAATTACTACTCCCTCCATTTTTAATGTTTGTCTTAGTTACTATTGAACGGTCAAAGTATATTTTCTTTTACCATATTTTTTTTCTTCAATATTTTGAATTGGTAACTTTTGAGACTTGTAATATTTTTTATGTAGTTTCTAAATATGTAAATTTTATTTCAAAAAAATTGAAAAATTCTATGTCCGAATTCACACCAAACATTAGTTAGTTTGACCCTCGTAATTGAAACAAAGGGAGTAGTTGTCATTTCAGAATTTCTTTGTCTTGGGTTGTTTAACTTGAGTGATTCTGTTTAGTTGTCTTTTTAGTTTGGCTAGAGACCTGTATGTTAGTGTACAGATACACGTGACATTCCTTACTGGAGGAATGAAATGTGCCAGAACGGTGTAGGATGAATATAGAACATTGATATAGTTGATCCAGACAGACTAGTTTGGATGGAGGTGTAATTAGTGTATGATATATGATTGGTATAGCCAACCTCAAGCAGTTTAGGATGTAGGTGGAATTGGTGATGGATTGAATGTGTTTTGCTTAGTGGTGTATCCATAGAGCATGGAAGTTTGAAACCTTGGAGCCTAAGTTTTACATCATTGACAATATAATCAATTTTGGTGCAGCAAGAGGACCTCCAGTGCAGAGGAAGCCCTTGAAACCAAGAGATTATCAAGTGGACCTTGAATCTCGTTTGGGAAAGACTCAGGTTTGCCACAATTTCTCTTCTTTTATCAAGTTGTCACTCTTCCCTGTTGTTATTATGATGTTTTCAATTATCATTGCAAATTGAAGGTTCTTTTTTCTTTTCTGAATTGTGTGAGGAATATCTACGAGATTAACAGAAGTTTATGTGAGTTCTGAGCTGTTTTATTTGCATTGATGTGACTCTGTTCAAACGTTGAGATTTTGAGTTGCTTTTTATCATTTAAATTTCATTTGAAGCTCCGTAGCCTCAGAATATACGATGGACGAGTTTTTATTATTCGCAAACCATCAGCCAAACCTCAATTCATTCATGTTGTAGTGGAAGAAGACAAGATGCAATGTCTTACCCACTGTCTTTGGAGAAAGGTTATTCATATAAGATCACTATTATACTAAATAATAAATATACTCTTGTCCTCTTGTGTGTGTGTGGAAATATAATTGCCTTAGTCCTGGGTTGCCTTTATATTTTCTCTTTCGCTAGATCAAGTTCCAATCCAATTAACAGAGGAAACAAGTGCAACATAACTCTGCACGGGATTATCTCCAAGAAGCCTAAACATTTAAAGGCTAAATATGTAGAAGATGTACCCCAAAACAATCTTCATGAATTCCTTCCCTATTCTCAAAATTAAAAGAGCAAAAGAGGATATATTCATTTCATGCTTTCGAACTCCTCTCTGTTGCCTCTTTTTTTCTCCTGGTGTCTTGAATGTCATTGCTTGCAGATATGCTTATTCTTGTAGTTTCTGAATTCAACTTGTAGAATTAATTCAATGTCAGCACGTGCCACTCATGTATTTCAATGTATCCATCGATTTCTCATTTGGGTGCTATCCATTTCTGGCAGGTGGTTACACCAATTGCACCATTAAGTCAGCAGGTATTTTCCAATGTTCTTCTTATTTACATGTTAATTCCTAATTGCACTGATTTCTCATCAGTGAAATTTTATATTTTTTTTTTGATGAAGATGAAATTTTATATTATCTTCTGAATGTTAGATTGTTCACGAATCATTTATTGTCAATCAGATGGAGTCGGGACATATTGGTCCCTAGAGTTTTTTGCAATATAATGTTTTCATAGATAAGAAACTTGTGTTCTTCATAACAAGAAAACACTTGTGTTACAACTTGTTGTGCATGTCACGACTTAAAACACCTTATTGTGGCTTGCTTAGTTGTCACTAATATTTATGTTTCTTTGTTATGGTACAATATTATCTTTTGTTACATATTATATTAAATAATTTGTTGCCTTGCAGGCTGGATACTATTGCCCAGTATGTGAATGTGTCGTGAAGGATTCTGCGAACTACTTAGACCATATCAACGGGAAGAAGCGTATGTCATATCGACACAAATTACCTTCTCACTTGTTGCTGTACTTTGCCCTGTGGCCTTATTTTCTTCTAAAAGCCGCTTCAATGGTTTTATACTTAATTGACGTTTTTTCCAGATCAACGAGCTTTGGGTATGTCTATGCGGGTGGAAAGATCCTCTCTAGAGCAGGTTGGTTGAATATAATGTATTGGCAATGAAGTATAGTTTCTATTCTGTATTGACAAGTGACAACATCACTCTAGGAATACAACAACATACCCAGTGAAATTCCACAACGTGGAGTCTGGGGAGGGTAGAGTGTACGCAGACCTTACCTCTACCTTAGTAGGTAGAGGGACTGTTTTCGAGAGACCCTTGGCTCAAGACAAATCATAAGCATAAGCAAGGCAAACACAACAAGGCAAAACAAGATAATCAGTCAGACCCAGACAAGAAATTTAAAGCAGTATGAAAATGCTGGTATGAAAAGCGAATAAGCTTAGAATAGCGCATTCTGAAAAAAGAAGCAGTAACTACCGCAAGTACATTAGATAAACAAAGTACACTAAAGAACACATAGCAATAGAAATCAAACTACGAGGAACTATAAAGTAATACTACGCCTATTAGTATGCTAGGCGAAGCGGGCCTACAATAATACACTGCCAGTTTGTAAGCGTACGCAGGACTACGCTCGACCACCTACTACCCTTCTACCCTAATCCACGTACTCTACAACCCTCTATCTAAGGTCATGTTTTCAGTAAGTTGCACTTGCGTCATATCCTGTCTAATCACATCTCCCCTATACTTCTTCGGCCTACCTCTACCCCTCCTGAACTCGTCCATAGCCAACCTCTGACACCTCCGCACTGGAGCATTTGTGTCTCTCCTCTGCACATGCCCAAACCATCTCAACCTCGCTTTCCACATCTTATTATCCACCGAGGCCACTCCCAGTCTGTCTCAGATATCATCATTTCTAATTATATCCCTCCTTGTATGTCCTCACATCCATCTCAGCATCCTCATTTTCGCAACTTTCATCTTTTGGATGTGCGAAGTCTTGACTGACCAACACTCCGCCCATACAACATAGTTGGTCTAACCACCACCTTATAAAACTTGTCTTTAAGTTTTGGTGGCACCTTTTTGTCGCACAAGACTCCAGATGCAAGCCTCCATTTCATCTACCCTACCCCAATATGATGCGTGACATCATCATCAATCTCTCCATTCCTTGAATAATAGACTCGAGGTACTTGAAGTTTTATTTCTTTGGAATGACCTGAGTACCAAGCTTTACCTCCCCGGCTGTCTCAAGGCCGCTCCAGTTACTGAACTTACACTCTAAGTATTCTGTCTTGGTCCTACTCAGCCTGAACCCTTTAGATTCCAGAGTATGTCTTCAAACCTCCAGCTTAGCGTTCACTCCGCTGCGAGTCTCATCAATCAAGACTATGTCGTCTGCAAATAACATACACCATGACACCTCCCATTGGATTTGTCGCGTCAGTCCATCCATCACCAATGCAAATAAGAATGAGCTAAGAGTTGATCCCTGGTAGGGGTGTTATCGGTCCGGACCGAGAACCGGACTGATAAGGTTTCGGTCCAGAGTCCAGATCCGGGACCGGACCGAAACCTTATCGGTCCGGTTCCGGGGCCCAATTTTTTTAAAAAAATTGAATTTTCAATACTGAAATTGACATTCCCGGACACATTACCACGAAATTTGTACGTTGAAATCTATTGTATATCGCGAGATATTTAGATTTGAAAAGGGGGAAAACGTAACGATTTGGGGGAAAAGTGAAATTGATTGGCAAGATGACGTTTTTGGAGAAATCGGCTGAATCAAACCGCTTTAGCAGTTTGTCCGGCCCTGTCTCGAAAAAATACTCGAAATCAAAAATAGAATTAGGTGAAACGGACATCCGAGCGCAAAGTTATGACCATTTAAAGTTTCACTAATTTACAACTAATTTATATGTCAATGCTTCAAATTAAAACATAAAGTCTACCTCACATATATTTAAAACATGTAAAATAGTCGAACATTAGAAAATATTGTAATTAAATATAATTAGGGCTGTGCTTTGGGAGAGTGCATTTGGGGGTGGGGTGTTCTGGGTATTTCTGGGATTCTGGTCCGCCTCATATCGGTCCGGGTAATTTTTTGTACTCGTATCCGGACCGTTAAGGTTTCGGTCCGGATTTATCGGTCCGGTTCTCGGGTAATTACCGGGAATATCCGGACCCCTAACAACCCTTATCCCTGGTGCAACCCCATCATCACTGAAAAGTGCTCCTAGTCTCCTATTGTTCGTACCCTGGTCTTGGCTCCGTCATACATATCTTTGGTCGCCCTAGTGTACACCACAGGTACACCTCTAACCTCCAAACATCTCCATAGAACCTCCTTAGGTACTTTGATGTATGCCTTCTCGAAATCGATGAAAATCATATGTAAGTCCCTCTTCCTTTCCCTATACTGCTCCACCAACCTCCTAATAAGATGAATGACTTCTGTAGTCGAACGCCACGACATGAATCTAAACTGGTTCTCGGAGATAGACACACCTCTTCTCACCCTCATCTCCACGACCCTTTTCCAAATTTTCATAGTGTGGTTTAGCAGCTTGATACCCCTATAGTTGTTGTAACTCTGGATATCACCTTTGTTCTTGTACAAAGGAATCATTGTACTTCACCTCCATTCTTCGGGCATTCTTGCCGCCTTAAAAATAATGTTAAACAACTTAGTCAGCCACTCCAAACCTACCCTGCCTGAGCTCTTCCAGAATTCAACTGGGATCTCATCAGACCCAGTCGCTCGTCCCTGCGCATTCTGCGAATAACACCCTTGAGAGAGAAGATTAGAATGGCATGCCAAGTTTGAAAACCAATGAATACACAATTTCAATTTTTACGAATAAAAGTAATATCTAAAAATAGACAAAATGTGAAAGAATATAAAAGTGATTAAAGTTTTATAGAACACAATTTTTTTTTCCAGAAACGGATTTAACTACCTTGTATTATAATATATGTGCACAATAGCAATAGTCTAATTACCATGTTCTTAATTATGAAGTAACATAACAAATTGTAGAGGAAAAAGAGAATTTGAAAATAAAATGACCTGGGCTTTAGGGTTATAATTCAAGGCAGAAGTGAGCATGGAGCGTACAGTACGAATATCTCAAGGCATAAAGCATGCATGGGACTGACACCCATCTATCTGAGGCATTAGCCCCACGAGACTTAAGCTCACATTGTTGCCTCAGGGCGTTCTAGTGCTGCCTCACCCAAAGGCGAGTTTGGGGCGAGTCAAATTTGTCTTTTAAAGTGTTGATTCCAACTCATTAGCAAACTGAAGGAAATGGCTGGACTAACATTAGGATATTGAGAAATTAAAAACAAAAAAAGGGATTGAAGTAGTGTTTCTAGGTGTATTCTTTCTTCAAAATTGACTGATGTCCAATCCATTTGTTAAGATCCTGAGTACCAGATGCCCAGATTTTAGAAATTCATTTTTCTGGTGTAACTCTACCTCTCTTGCAGGGATACATCATACATGTTTTCAAGTTTGTAAATTTGTTTAGGGAAAGACAGGATGAGATGAACCCTTGAAACAATAAATTGTTCATGTCTTTGAAAAAATTGTGAGTTTGCAACTACTTTTTGAGAAGGTAATAAATTTGAGAGTCTGCAACTTGTATTCTGGAGTTACTTTTGTCTTGGTGCATAACATGGTTGTATAATGGTTTTGGATGCACAAATAATCTGTGCCAGTCAATGGGTTCTCTGGCACAAAATTAATGATCAATTGTTGCATGCTTAATTCTTTCTTTCTATAGGTTTCGCCTTTCCCTCTATCCCGAAGTACCTGTAGATTGTCCTGCGTTTATTCTTAAAATGTTTTTTGTCATTAGGTGAAGTTGACCTACAACATCATGTAACTATTTATAGCAAGCCTGAATATGGTAACATGGAAATAGGGTAAATGACATGTTTTAACTGGTCAAATTACATTGATAGTGTAAAAATTATTTACTCATTAATATCTATATGTTAAACCCCTAGATTGAGCGAGCGTGTGGAAAGTATGAAGGATTTGACTAAAGTTGGAATTGATTGGGAAGATGTCAATATCACTAAAGGACTTGAAAATGTTGATTGTGGTAAGTTAATTTTATGTGTGATATCCATTTCTGAGGTGAATCCAGCTAATTCCTGAAGTACTTATTCCAAAAGAAAAACCTATTAGTAATTTTAGAAAAGAGTTGCATATTGGGTGTGCTATAAGTGGGCACAGTGAAAGATTCAGACTATCCATGCTCAACGTTTCTGACTCTAGATGATAAACATATTTGGCTGAATTTCATTTTCAAATTTCAACCCCAATTTTATTCCTTCAATAATTTAAATTTCATGATTCTCAGGTCCAACAGCGTTTTGAATCGCTCAAGAAGCGTAAGGATCCAGGAAGTTTTACTGTGCAAGGTAGAGATCTTACTAGAAAAATTAAGAGGAAATGATAATCAGTCTCAGCTTAGCGGACAGTTAATGCTTTTAGAGGTTTAGCATCTTATATCTAGTAATAGCAAAGATTGATGTGTTTTTTTTTTCCTCTGTAGCACATTTAAGTTCGTTACTGATAAAAACATATTCCACATCTGCTTTCTTTTAGTGGGTAAAAGGCCAGGATGCACCTATTGAACTGCTTATGACCATCTTTGATTTGATTTGTAGATTTTGATGAGCGAATGTTGAAACAGCAGCAGGAAGAGGAAGAAAGGAAACGTTTACGCCGAGAAAAGAAGAAAGAGAAGAAGGTTTGTAGTTCTGTGAAGCGTACTTTTGGATATTAGACTTGGTAGACTATGGTACTGATACCATGAGGCAGATCTTGGTCATATGCTTGTCTCTCTCATCCCTTATCTCTCCTTCTGGTCGTGCTTTAACTAACAAACTTCAGTTGATGGTTAATTTGGTGTTTTGTGTTGATATGCAGAAAGAGAAGGCCTCAGAGGAGGAACCTGAAATAGACCCTGATGTTGCAGCTATGATGGGATTTGGAGGTTTCGGTACTTCAAAAAAGTAATCGCCGTTGGCCATCAATCTCTCGCAAGAATAGCTTAGTCTGGAGTTATCTGCCAGAGGCTCGTACTTTATTTGAAATAGTCTAAAATGTGAGATAGAAATTCCATTTTAGGTACCGCAGTAGCCAGGTAGTTGAGTTTTGTCAACCTCATGTTCAACTAGCCTCCAGAATTTTCTCGATGAATGATTGTAACCATGGTTTGGGCTATAAATGCCCTCTCCAACTGTTCATTGCTGATTGTAGTGTCCTGATCTTTCTGCATAATTGCTATCTACATTGGCGATGATTTGGCATAGTTAAAGAATAATTTTCTTTGCTTTGGGTATGATAAATTCTCGCGCAAGAACATAAACTGTTATTTAATGGGTAGTTCACGTTTTTTTTTCTTTTCCCTTTAATATTATGTAAATGTAAATTTAGGGGGCAATGAAAAATTCATTGGCTGGAGAGGTCAGAGGTGTGTACATGAGGTGAGGGACAACAGAACTTCCACTACAACGGCAAATATCCTGTATCGTGGCACAAAGTTAGAAAATAGCAGGATCTTAGCTCTTTTCATGGATCCGCAACAAGAAGGCAACATATATTTTCATGAAGAATAAGCTCTTAATATCATAAAATGGTGGATCTGCTTGAAAGAAAAATGCAGGCAAATTAATTCATGACTTTGAAGCGAATGGTCGCACTTCCCGGCAAAGGTTCAATCCTACTGCACTATCTCAATCACTCTCCAGTAGCCTTCTTCTTCTTCTTCTTCATATGAAGAGAGGGAGCCGAGAGGTTGAGCGGAGGATACTCCGGCTACTCCACGGCCAAAAATCTCGAACCCAACTCACTCAAATCCATGCTCACATCCTTCGCAACCATCTTCACCACTCTAACCAGCTCATCTCCCACTTCATTTCCATTTGCGGCTCCCTTAACCGAATGCTTTACGCATCCCTCATATTTCAACACTTCCATAATCCTAACATCTTCCTCTTCAACTCCATCATCAAAGGCTACTCCTTAAATGACCCTTATCAAAATTCTGTCGTCATTTTTTCCGCTATGAAACGACGTGGCATTTGGCCTGATGACTTCACTTTCGCCCCTTTACTTAAAGCTTGTGTTAATCTTGAGGACTTGAAATTGGGCCAAGGAGTACATAAGCATGTGCTTGCACTTGGGTTTGAGAGATTTGGGTCGATAAGGATTGGTGTTGTTGAGTTGTACTCTGGTTGTGGGAGGATAAATGATGCGAAGAAGGTGTTTGATGAAATGCCTCAAAGAGATGTGATTCTTTGGAATTTGATGATCAAGGGTTATTCACAAAGTGGAAATGTGGATATGGGACTTGGGTTGTTTAGGCAAATGGGTGAGAGGACTGTTGTTTCTTGGAATTTGATGATTTCGTCGTTAGCGCAAAATGGGAGGGAGAAAGAGGCTTTGGTACTTTTTCATGAGATGAGGAATAGTGAGTTTGAGCCCGATGAAGCTACGGTTGTTACTGTCTTACCTGTTTGTACTCAATTAGGAGAACTTGACTTGGGAAGGTGGATTCATTCTTATGTTAAGGCTAAAGGCCTATATCCCAATCTCGTATCCGTTGGCAATTCATTGGTTGATTTCTTTGGAAAATCGGGTGATTTGGAGACTGCTTTTACTATATTCAAGGACATGCCTAGGAAAAATGTGGTTTCTTGGAATGCCGTGATATCAAACTGTGCTTTTAACGGGAAGGGTGAGTTGGGAGTACAATTGTTTGATGAGATGTTAGATGAAGGTGTGAGACCTAATGGTTCATCTTTTGTGGGTGTTTTAGCATGTTGTGCGCATGCAGGTTTGGTCCAAAGAGGGGGAGATTTGTTTGATTCAATGATTGGAAATCATGGTATAGAGCCAACAATTGAGCATTATGGATGCATGGTTGATCTTCTAGGTCGTGGCGGTTGTCTAAAGGAGGCTCATAAACTGGTGAAATCCATGGAACTGGAACCAAATGCTGCTATATGGGGTGCATTGGTTAGCGCTTGTCGCACTCATGGTGAAATGGAGCTGGCCGAATGTGCACTTAAGGAACTTATTGAACTTGAACCTTGGAATTCTGGTAACTATGTATTGTTATCCAATATTTATGCTGATAGAGGAAAATGGGAAGAAGTTGAAAAGGTGAGAATGTTGATGAAGGGAAATAGCATTAAGAAAGCACCAGGACAGAGCACAGTTGTTTGATCATTTGTTGACTTCATCATGTGGCTAGTCCTTAACAGCTATTTCTAATCGATCTCGTTTTCTGCAACGAAATCAATGAATGGCAATAATCCCCAAGGAGAAAGAAACATATTGAAGGGATTTTCGCCTTCTTTGGACTTTGAAAACATGAAAGTTAATTGAACTCGAAAGAGCCCCACTTTGCATTTTAGACAGTATGATGCAAGTCTAAAGTAAAACAGCGAGCTCTATGTGGCCTTAGCTCTGAGACTGGAATTTGGTTGAGCCATTTTTCCTGGCTTTTATTCCCTTGTGATTTTAACTGGCCTTAGCTCTGAGACTGGAATTTGGTTGAGCCATTTTTCCTGGCTTTTATTCCCTTGTGATTTTAACTGTTTTGTCTCACTTTTTTTTTGTTTTTCTGGGAAGTTGAAAGTAATAATAGGTTGAGTTACTGATATAGTATTTTGTGAGTTATGTCAGTAATGTTATAGTTGAGACATAGGGTAGAAGAGGAGAATGGAAAGAAATGTGCTAGGTGTGTAAGTCACCAATTCTAGGTTCCATATCCTGTTGCTGTATTTCTCTTCAATTGATGTAATAACAAGAGTAAAAAAAAAAAAGGTTAAAAGATCAAATGGGGTCTTTTTTCTTCTTTTGATAAGTGAAGAAATGGCCAATGGGTATTTTCTCTCGTTTCCCTTTTTTGTTGAATTTTCATAGTTCGAATTTGAGGGGAAAATGAAGAAAAGTGGAGATGCGGGGTATCGATCCCCGTACCTCTCGCATGCTAAGCGAGCGCTCTACCATCTGAGCTACATCCCCAGATGTTATATGTGTGTGTGTTGTATTTACTTATATGCCGTTCAAAATAAAAACATGAGCTTACGAGTTTACATAGCAACACAAATCAAAGTCTTGATCTAGTAGCTGAATATTCTTAGGTACTTTGCAGATGTTGTATATACAACTTTTTGGTCGAAAAAACTGGGTATGTTATTGGTAGAAAAAACCCGGTGTGCATATCTAGCTTGTAATATCTAATCGGATCGTCTATTTTGGGAAATCTTAAGTAGCTTAGTTGGTTGACTAACCTTGTTGGTAAGGGTTCAATTTACCGCCTTGTAATTCCTCCCCTGCCCCCTAATAGAAACAATCCTTAAAAAAAAAAGAAGCTTGTAAACATTATCTCAATGGACGAAAAGACTTTTCAGCTGGGTAAAGGCTGAAAAGTACAGAAGATCACAACGAATAGAAACAATCTTTTTTTAAGGTTTGAGAGTAGCTTGGTAGAAAGAATGTTTAAAAGACATGTGACCATTTAAAGAGCATGACCATTTTTTTCGATTTACCGTCTTGTAATCCCCTCCCCCTGCCCCCTAATAGAAACAATCGTTTCTTTTTTTAAGAAACAATCGTTTAAAAAAAAAAAAGAAGAAGCTTGTAAACATTATCTCAATGGACGAAAAAACTTTTCAGCTGGGTAAAGGCTGAAAAGTACAGAAGATCACAACGAATAACTTGTGATGAGAACAGGATATAGGTTTAGTTAATTGTTCCCAAACCCAATATAGACAAATAAACTTTGTTGAACACTTGTATAATATAGGCAGAAAGCTACCTGATGACAATATATATAGCAGTCTTGCCGTAACAAGTTAAATCAACGGCTGGACTTTTTCTGCTCATCTGGATCTGCAAGTGAGTAGGAGATGAATATCTTGACTACTATTGGTATTTAGTAGTGAACTACCCACCACTAGTTTACTTTTTCTCTTTGGAACATACAATAATTGAGACGAATAAGAACACACTTCAAAGAGCTAAAACGGAAAAGAGGGAATAACTATGAATGAACAGAAAAATGTAGACTAGACATATATGTCATAGAACATCGGTTTTTACTGTTTCACTGAAAACCTGGGGAAAAACAGAAACTATATAGCCCATAGAGATAAACAGACATCTTCAACTTATCCAGTACAAAAATAAGACTTGAAAACAGAATAACAAATGTCACTTCCAAGACCAATTACTTGATGTACTGAGACAGCCACCTGAAGCCTTCCCCATATCCCATTTTGCGGACTATGCTGCACATGAACACCTCAAGTGGACGGACATTGGAGTCTGCAAGGTTTACCTTCCCTTGGCCAGTGGTGACGCCTGTTAGCCCCAAATGGTAACGCAGTTCATCTTCTGAGGCAGCATAAGGGATGTCTATCTTGTTACCCAATATAAGAAAAGGAACAGTGGCCAAGGACTCGTCAGAGAGGAGAGCATCCAGCTCTTTCTTAGACTCGGCAAACCTTTCTTTGTCGTAGGAGTCCACCAAGTATACAACAGCATCCACCTTCAGAAAAATGGCATGTTACAATAAGCACAACACCAGAAAATAGTCAAATTAAGATCCATGCAGGAGCAAAATTCCCTTTCCTAATTCTTGATTTTGCCAAATATAACATAAGAGCCAAATGTTTCATGCATTTCAGAAGTCGAAATACAAACTTAGATCAGGTCTAGTAAAATGTAGTTTTGGAAACAGAAGTATAAACAATGGTCATTAAGAAAGGAATAGCATCATTAATTCCCTCTATTGTTTACATCGAGTAGTATGTCATACTCAAAAATGCCCACCGGACAAGCTTCAAAGGTACACCATTGCAGGACAAGTGAAATAAGCAAATCTGCAATTACATAGTTTCTTTTCATCTTAATATTCACCAAATTAAGGTGATCTATAGAAAATTCAATTGAGTAAAATCAATATTAATATGACATCAGTAATGTTAATTCTAAGAATTTGTAAAAATAACAATGATAATGGAAATAATTAGTAAAAATATTATTAGAAGAAAATTAAGAATAGAGCTAACTTGCTCAAATATGGATAAAAGATCTTAAGCTAGTCATTTTAAGAAAGTGGCTATGAGTAGAGAAGACAAAGCAGAAGAGAAAGCAATTGGAAAGAGAGTAATTATTCACGTCTTTAACACTGGGTGTGTTTTCCATGTGATGTCCACACTCCTCGTTGCAGGAGAAATGGGTGTAGCCAGTCAAAAGCTACTCCTTGGGTAGCTAAAAACTTTAAAAAAACAAGAGATTTATACCCATGTTTTCCATATAAAGATTCAAAAAGAATTTCCCAAATGAAGTTCAGCATCAGCTAAGATAAATTTATGTGTATGGAGAGGTACTATTGAAACACCCCTTGGAAAAAAAGAAAGGTGCTATCAGTGAACTCCCAAATCATGCCTCCCACGAATCAAATAGCAATAATCTGAATTTAAATTTAATATAGGCTAAAGTATTCTTTGTTAAGAATATTAGAGAATTTCTTAATACATGTTGAGGATATCTATATTGATATCAGAACTTTTTGTAAAAGCATCTTAAGAAAAATCCCCCTGTAAGGCACTTGATAGAATTCTTTTTTGAGAAGATGCACTTGATAGAATTCTTTTTTGAGAAGATGCACTTGATAGAATTCTGTCTCCAGTAAATAACTCATCATTTGTTTAACACTGAATTGTCAATTTTAAGACCATGAAATCTAATTGAGCATGCAAATGACATCACTACATAAATCTAAGAAAACAAACACTAATTGCATATTCCCGTAAGAAGGATAGCTTTGCAAGTATAGAACAAAAGAGCACCACTGCTTAACACAATACAATCAGGTATCAACCAATAAAAACTACCCAAAGAAACAAGGAATACACCATTTGCAAGTCAATCATCTAAATTAGGACAAGAAGAGAAACAAAAAGCAACATACCTTAGCATAATAATCTTTCCAAACACGGCGAGCAATCTGATGACCACCCAAGTCAAATGCTTTGAACTTGATCTTTCCAATACTAAGCTCCTCTGATGTTGGGTATTGTGTTGGCTGATGTTGAACCAATCTCTGCCACAATTCCATAACCCTCAATTTTCAGATTCAAAATTACAAAATAACCAATAACCTAAAAACAAGTCTTCTCAAACTATTCAAAACGATAATTCCTTCCTAGTAACAATAATACCCAAAAAAGACACAAGAGCGAATTCAATTTCAGGTGAAAAATCGAGAATTCTGATAATCAAATGAAGCTCAATTCAGAAAAAAATCAACTAATTACATAGAGTGATTCTAATATATATAATAAACAACAACAACATAATCAGTGTAATTACACAAGTGGGGTCCGGGGAAGGTACATCTACCTTTTATACATATAATCACATCTAGATATGTAAATTGAAATTAAAACCGCACAAATTGTATAATAAACGGGTAAATTAAACAGAAAAAAATACCTCATCTTTCAACATATGGAGCAAGGTGGTTTTGCCGGCATTATCGAGGCCCAAAAACAAGATCTTAGCCTCTTTTTGCCATAAACCTAGGGTTGCCAGAATTCCATAGAACCAATCTACCAAGAACATCCTTGATCCGATCCGAAAGAGCCCAATCAAAGCCCAATGATTGAGGATGGATTGATCTACGAAAAAAGTAAGAGTTAGAAATGTGTGGGAATTGATTTTCAAGGAGAAGTGCTTTGATTGTCTTCTTCCTCCTCCTCGAAACGCTAGCACCTGTCTGCCGTAGAGAGAGAAAAAAATTATGGTAAGGTTTGTTTTTGTCTTCATATATAGGTGGGTGCCCAACCCTAGTCAAACCAAACGCCCCCTTACAACAACAATATACCCATTGAATACCACAATGTGAGACCTGGAGAGAGTAGGATGTACACAGAACTCACCTCCACCTTGGTAGGTAGAGCGACGGTTTTCGAAAGACTCTCGGCTCAAGACAAGACATAATCAGGCAAAACAAAGTATGAGAAACGGTCAGACGAGAAATTAAAGTATTGTGGACATGCAGATAGGACAGATAGTAAAAATCAAATACGCAATGGTAACACATTCTTTGTAAAAATCAAATACGCAATGATAACGCATTGTAGCTAACACAACTAAATAAGATAAATAAATAAAATTAAAGAACACATAGCAGCAGAAATCAAACTACTATAGAGCAATAATGCACCTATAAGTGTGACAAACTAATCGAGCCTACAATAATAACACTATACTATCATTTTGTAAGCGTAAAGAGGACTACACTCGACTACCTACTGCCCTAATCTGTGTCCTCCACAACCCCCAATCTAAGGCCATATCCTCAGTAAGTTGCACCTGCGCTATATCCCGTCTAATCACTTCTCCCCAATACTTCTTTGACCAACCTCCCACACCTCTTGAATCCGTCTATAGCCAACCTCTCACACCTCCGCACTGGACATCTGTGTACAATACCAGAATGTGAATGATGATGCTAATAGTAGTGCTTTACTATATCTTATAAGCTGCTCTCACCGAAGATTTTCATTATACATTCTTCTATAATATATGAATGGGAATATAGAATTTCTTTTTTAATATTTATTTGATTTCTGCAAACAGGTCAATAGGGAAAATCAAACTGTAGTTGGCCCTATATATAAAACCTTGCCCTGCTTCAATGAGAATAAAGAAAGTTTTTAGTCAAGACAAGAAAGGAACGCGCCCTCTAACGTCAAGGGATAAAAGGCTAATTGCTGACGATTACTTGGTGAAGTGAGACCATTTGGTGTGCTAATTGCTGACGATGACTTGGTGAAGTGAGACCATTTGGTGTAAGTATGAACGTAGATACATTTTCTTCGTTTTGACATGTAGGCTTATGTAGCATGAAATCATTGGGTCCAACTAAACGTTATAGACATGGAACACAATATAAATATTGAATACTGAATACTACGCCTTGTAGTTACCAGTATCAAAGGACACATTGTGCATTGTCCCTTGCTTATGATACCTTGCTTGCCTTGATGGGGTAGAAGAATTTCTGCCTACCAAGTTTGAGACTGTGAACTTGATAGTGATCTGTGCGTACGACTCACCTGAAAGCTTCTAAAGATAGCCATCATTATATGAAGCATATTTGCGGAGCCCATAATAGATTACACTTACAGCAACTTATAGGTCAATGTCAATATCAAGACGAATATCACATTCCATTTCGTTGCTCAATGCATGACTAAATAATTGTAACTTAAAAGGTTATACAATGTCAATGTCCAGATAAAAATATCACTTTCCATATATTGTTGCTTGTTTCCAACTGCAACCTATATATATATAATACCACAAGCTTTAAACGCTAGCAGACTAGAAAACAAAACTGAATCTCCCTCAAACTCATTTAGGCAACTATGCGCGCTTGTAGAAAGGTTGAACAAGAAACTTCTTTCTAGACTATTGCACAACATGTGAAAATCGAGCCAACAAGCGCCAATCAGATTCATGCAAAATCCTATAAATTATGAACCCATCGCAGCGGCTTCTTGAAACTTAAGCTGCAACTGGCTCAGCAACTGGACTAGAAGTGTTATCTTTAACCTGCCATCCAGATGTACATATTATTGCAAAAGCTGAAAAATCCTTTTCAATAGTATCTGACCCATAAAATACAACGGGGAGAGGGGTGAATAAACTATCCAGTATGTTTTTGTGCGTGATATTTTGTGAGAATAGATGCTCTATTATACCAGTTAAAAATGACAGAGAATCTCAGTTCACAACCTAAGGAGGATTTCCTCCTTACCTGCATTAATGTGTGAGGGACACTTCTGCAAATACCTGGTCAGCTTATGACTTCCAAATATAGGACAAGAGGATCTAAATACACTAAATTTAGGGATTAAAGAATAAGCCTAGCTTCAATGGCATTTTGGAGAACCCAGGATATCCCACCGGAGCATCTTGACAGGGAGATGACTGTATTCCTTTTTTTTTTGTGTGTGTGTGTGGATAATTAACGGTATTTAATTCACGAGGAAATGAACTATGTTATCCTCTAGAAAACTATAATATTACCCGCAATAACAGAGAACTGAGGGATTACCTTTGCTGCCTTAAAGAGTTCATCAATCACTTCAGACAAGGTTGGATGTGCATGAACAGCGTACTTTATGTCCTGCAAGATGCGATTAAATGATAAAGCGAAATAAGATAATGTTGCTAAAAGTGTGACTGGTACATATTATATTTTACATGAAAATAATGATGCTGGATTCCAGCAATGGTTGCAAGCCAAGAAACAGAACATCATTATTGAAAGAAAACATGTCCACTCCATCATCCCTCCCTCAAAGCAAAAAGTAAAAAATGGGGAAAAAATCCTTATCCAATACCAAAACACCTCTAACCAATTCAGTTGAAAATCTTTCCACGAAACTGTTTATCTAATGAGGGGAAAATGCAACGGCAATGTCTACCAGTATACGTGTTTATCTTATGAGGGGAAAATGCAGTGGAAGGTAATGTCTACCTGTATACGTGTTCCCATAGCTATGGCATTGGATGCTTCATGAATGAGGTCCGCAGCATGCATTCCAAAAATGTGAACTCCTAGGATCTCCCCATTGTCAGGTCTATATATCAACTGCATGGGACAAACAATTCAATGAACAAAATCAATCCTACTAATCTTGGGAAACTAGAAACAGACTAAAGCCATCAGAAACTAAATACAAACTGCAAGAAGTAACTAGCAATCATAAAAAAATCCATGAAAAATTAATTAGAAAAGTTCATCATGACCACCTTAGCAATTCCCTCCCCTTCATTTTCAGCAAGGGCTTTTGTGTTAGCCTTGAAACTAGTCTTGGCTATACCAATCTCAAAACCCTCCTTTTCAGCTTTTTCTCTGGCTTGAGGCTGCAAGATTGCAAAAATATTATTAAACCTTCATAAAAAATGCAACTGACAACTAAAAAGATTAACGGAGTATGACAGACTGAATGTTAACAAGAATAGATCTTCAGCGAGTTTGTATACACATCAATTGTATGTAGGTGAATAATATAGGCAGGCTTGTGTAAGTTCCAACTTTCAGTATCGAACCGACATGCAAGCAGACTCATTAACCTAACTATTTCTCTAATATATGCTGAACATCCCAAAAATGCAAAATATTGTTAAACAGTAAGTTTTCCTTCTAGTGCTATAGAACTCATGAAATGAGATGATATTTAAAGAGCAAATAGTCCAGATGCAACCAGTAAAGGAAGTGCACAAGGAAACACCTAGTATACACCCAAAAAAGATATTGTACCTCCGTTAATCCGACCATACTGATTTCAGGATGGGTAAAGCATGCAGCAGGAATACTTAAATGATTCAGGACATGGTCCTTTCCAGTAACTTGCTCAACAACTATGTAAGAAGAAAGGCCAAATGTTAAACAATTACAGGAAAACTTGCTTGATGATAAACATAGCAGTTGGTGTCACATGAGATCGTTACCAGAGATTCCTTGTGCACTTGCAGCATGTGCAAGCATCATTTTTCCATTTGCATCACCAATGCAATACAAGTGAGGAACCTAGCAAACCATGAAACCTAATGAGTTGAAGGAAAATTGTCTAGAGAATTTTTTTTTTAGGAAAAGAAAATTAATCATGCCTACCAACTCTCCGTTGGCATCAATGACACACATGCGGCCATCAACAGGAACAAATCCACGTTGTGTTTGAACATTTATCTGTTTATAAAACAATATTATGAGATGTCATAACATTTATAATGTTAGTCTCAATAAACATTTATGCAACTAACATTTTCCAGGCCAAGTCCCTTCGTGAATGGAGCCCTTCCAGTTGCAATTAGAGCAGCATCTACCTGCAGCAGAATTAAATAATTTGGGAACATATAAGATGCTAGACAGGACACTGGTATACTGCAGAGTATATAAGATGTGGAGAACAAGATCTTAAATCTGATTGCAGGCAACAATGAAAGCAAAGTTGTTCTCCCTCTTTTGATGTTCATTGCCACTACTCAGAAAGACCTGCCTGCATAGTCTTTTTTATCTTTAAAAAAAAGAGACTATGCAGGTAGGTCTTTCTGCATATATGTTGCAAGAACGTTGCTTAAACTGATACAGCTTATCCGGATTAAATTATCGTATACCACCGACTTAAGCTATGTACTTAATTTACACATATAACAATCACAATGTGCTTATCAAGTGTATAGTCCTGCAATGAAGTACCTATACGACATATCAATCCACCAGTGGTATTTTCCCCAATAAACAGGTAAGTCCAACAATGATAAAACTTAAATGATGAATGAGACCTTTGATGTCGTACAAATACTCAATGAAGGTACTTTTACAATCCAAAGATTTAAAATTAATTAATTTGTTTATTGTTGGATATGATTTAAGAGTTATGACCTTAACCAATAACCATGATCGGAGACCAAAAGGATAAAGCTTCCATCCAAAAGCTTGAGCTGAAAATAACAATGTTAAACTCCTCTAGAAAAAAGCTACAACTTACTTCCAATGTATCCTTCAGTTCCTTAGTCTTTGCATCAATAAGCTCAATAGTCACTGGTTTTCCATCCTTTGCTGGAGTTATCTGAAGAAGGCGCAACAAAAATCAGATAACTGGTTGGCACATCGGGATTCAGGCTAATATTTGCATATACTACCTTGCTTGCAAATACACCTGTATGATAATCAATCTTTCGAGGATTTATGAGGACTCGCTGTGCCAATTTCCCAATCTCAGGATCAAAGCCTGGCATGAGCTGATCTAAAGCCTCAACAAAGGTAACCTGCGAAGTTATCCAGTGGTCAGCATAGAAAGACAGATTATGAAAGAAAAGATTAATGTTCTGTTGCTACAGATACAGTCTTGCAGAAAGTATAATAGCCTTTACCTCACTCCCAAGTGCCGTGTATACATCACTGAATTCTAGTCCAATGTAACCACTTCCGACAATAGCAATCCATTGGGGTACAAATTCCAATTTGAGTGCATGATCACTTGTTATCACTGTCTTACCTACAGAAGCAAACATCGATATTATTAAATGAAGCAAGTTCAACATAAATGTAGACACATTTTTTTTATAACGAGAAATCCCCGAGGGCTAGGGGTGGACAGTTCGAAACTCGGTGGATAATGGGCATGATCCTCTACCCTGCTCCACTTAAATACCAAGCTTTTGACCAGCAGGGTAGGGTTCGTACCCGTGCTCGCCTAACCCAACACATACCACATCTCTTACCGCTAGACTAAAGCCCTGGGGCTGTATATACATAATTGTCATAGATGCTTTGGACAAGAAGAGAAAGAGAATGACTTGGCATGACAAAATCTAACACTACTTCTGTTCTCTTTATTGACGAGGATGCTGATTCTTTTGTCTTCTTAATAGCTTCTTGTGTTAAATATATGTGTGTGCTGTATCTCATATCTAAAAATCTCTACCAGCAATTCAACATAGATGAACTCAAGTAATTGTAGAAAAATCAATTCCATATCTTGATGAAAAACAATCTTTACAATGTCAGTCAAGTAATGATATATCACTTGTGCAGATGACGATTGAGCATTGCCAGACACATCCATAGAGCTACCGAACAATGAGTGAACAAACCGTTCCGCCATACAAGTCTAGGAGTTTTGCACCTAATCTTTCGTAAAAAGTGCTTC
Organism: Przewalskia tangutica; assembly: GCA_029844215.1. Classification (NCBI taxonomy): domain Eukaryota; kingdom Viridiplantae; phylum Streptophyta; class Magnoliopsida; order Solanales; family Solanaceae; genus Przewalskia; species Przewalskia tangutica. Next base: position 15,204,305 of record CM056721.1, on the reverse strand, counting down.
CAATGTATATGCTCAAGAGTAGTAGATAGTAAAACCAAGTCTTACTAAAAAGTTTTTATCTCAAGCACTGTATATGCTACTTCACAAGTTCATGCACCTAATCTTTCGTAAAAAGTGCTTCCAATGTATATGCTCAAGAGTAGTAGATAGTAAAACCAAGTCTTACTAACAAGTTCATTGCATAAAATTTGGATCTATAGAACTTCCACCTTCAATAAATCTTAAAATCTTCATCCCATCAATTGATGTTCCGAAAAATTTAAAACTCTGATGTCAAGAGTATTATGACAATAATCCTGAAGCAATCTAGTAATACCAGCTATTCTGCAGGCTGCAACCTACAGTATAGCATATATAAGAAAGACTTGCAATTTGATAATTCAGTCGTGTATTGCGCTGTGCACACACAATAATAATTAAGAGGAAATCACTCACCATCAACCTCAATGCCTTTGGGCACCAAGGGGACAGAACCAGTAGCAATTATTATATCTTTTGCGGTTATTACAGTATCTCCATATTTGACTTTTTGTGCACCCTGAAAAAGCATAACAAAAACTTTATTATCAAATCCAATTGGTAACAGACAAAAGAGGTTAGTAGATAAGTAATAGTATTCTGTAAAAGATAAACATACCAAAATTGTCCCAAAACCTGTCAATATATCCACACCAAGGGCTTTCATTGAATTGGTCAAATTACTACGAATCTTGGAGGCCAAATTATTTGCATGATCAGCAACACCCTGTCTGTCATATCCGGCAGCAGCAACCTTACATGAAAGATAAGTGAAAGACTTAAAAAACAAGTGTGAAAGACCTGAGTTAAAAGCTACATTAGGGGGACCCTCGAGCTTCCTTTCTACACGCAACTTAATTAACAAACAATGTATAGTCTAAGTTCATTTAAACACAATAAATAGGTACCAGAAAAAAGGGGGTTGTTGTAGTTCATGCATGAAGTATTTCATCTACTTATACTCCTACATCCATGATTTTAAATGATTTATGAATGTCACCGCAATGGGAGTTCAGTAATCATTGTGTCCCTATATACACCCAAAAAAAGAGGTAGAAAACAACCATTATCATGTTCTGTATTTCTCAAATATTAGGGGAATACATAAATCAGACTTCCCAATTTTGACTTGTGCTCTGTGTAATACGGGTTAGATACGAGTATAGTACCCAGTACGATGATGACATGCAAGTACAAAAAGTTTTGAGATATGGGGATCAGATATGAACTGCGGTACGAAGATATATGCAGTCTTTTCACATTTTTCATTATATGTTTACATTCTAAAGATATTATAAGAAAGAACTAGTAACTGCCGGTAACAAAAGCGAAAAGTAAGAACTCACATTCTATCAGTTGGATAAATTCAAACAATATATGATATGAATTAAAGTCACCCAAAATCTTTATTAAAAATCATAAGATATAATATCGAAGCATCAAATACATCAGAAACAATAGGAGCATCTCGAACTTCGTCAACAAAAACACACTTTTTGTTTAAAATTGCCTTTTTTTTCAAAAAATATCATGGTTGACCCCATCCCCCATGCACCCAATTTCCTGGTATCATCGCCACAATAAGGATACTCAATACTGTGAGAAAATATTTATTATTGAATTGTTGTATCTACATTATTAGATTGAGCCCTATTTATAGATATTAGGGCTCAATCCTTTTCCATGTAGGATACTATATACAAATCCTATTTCTATTCCTATTCTAACACTCCCCTCAAGCTCCCCTCAAACGAGTGCATACAAGTCATATGTACCAAGCTTATTACAGATGTATGTAATACGAGGACGGTGGAGTGACTTGGCGAAAATATATGTAAGATGATCACTCGACTTTACAAATTTAGTAACAATATCTCCGGATAGTATCTTTTTCCTGACAAAATGACAGTCAATCTCAATGTACTTAGTCCTCTCATGAAATACTGGATTTGATGCAATATGAAGGGCCGCTTTGTTATCACACACAAGTTCCAAGTTCCATTTGACTGATTTCTCCAAATTTTAATTCTCTGAGCAACTGCTTAATCCAAACTAGCAAGTTGTCTGAGAAACTGCTTAATCCAAACTAGCCATTGCTCGATATTCTGATTCAGCACTAGATCGAGCAACGACACTCTGTTTCTTACTCTTTCAGGACACCAAATTATCTCCTATTAACACACAATAGCCGAATGTAGAACGTTCTGGTAATCCTGCATAATCAACGTAATCAACGTCTGTATATCAAACGATCTGCTCATGGCCTCGATCTTCGAAAAGCAATCCTTTACCTGGGGCTGACTTAATATATCACATAATGCAAATGGAGAATCCATAAACTGACTTACAATACTCACAAGAAACAAAATGTCAGGTCTAGTATAATTCAACTTACCAACCAACCGCCTATACCTTCCAGGATCACTGAGTGGCTCCCCCTGTCCTGGCAAGAGTTTAGCATTTGGATCCATAGAAGTGTCAATGGGTTTACATCCCATCATTCATGTCTAATGTCTAAAGCATACTTGCGTTACAAAATAACAATACCTGACGTGGATTGGGCAACCTCAATACTAAAAAAATACTTCAGTCTGCCGAGATCCTTAGTCTGGAAATGCTGAAAGAGCTATTGCTTTAAATTAGTGATACATGCCAGTTATAACGATACCATCAACATAAACCACCAAATAAATACTCATATCTGGAGTAGAATGTCGATAAAACAAAGAATGATTTGCTTCACTGCGAGTCATACCAAACTCCTAAATTACTGTGCTGAATTTACCAAACCAGGCTCGAGAAGACTATTTCATACCATAAAGTGACCAACGCGATTGACACACTAGATTAGACTCATCTGAGCAATAAAATCGGGTGGTTGCTCCATATAAACTTTCTCCTCAAGATCACTATGGAGAAAAACATTCTTTTAATGTCAAACTGATAAAGAGGCCAATGGCGGACAACATCCATGGATAGAAAAATACGAACATATGTCATTTTAGCTATGGGAGAGAAAGTATCACTGTAATCAAGCCCAAATATCTGTGTATACCCCTTCGCAACAAGGCGAGCCTTAAACCGATCAACTTGATCGTCCGGACCAAGGGATCAACTTTGACTGCATAAACCCAACGACAACCAACAATGATGATAACTTAAAAAAGTATAATGTGGGTTAGTATTACGAGTGGACCTTTTACCTTTCCGAAATGCAATTGACTGATCAGGAGGAGACAAGTTCGCAGTAGATGCATGGTCTGATGCATGACATGCATCATCTGGACCTGATGTTGGGTCTAATGGTGGACGCGGTCGATAATGATAAGTCAGAAGTGGTGGCACTGTGACTGGAGATGTAGAAATGACTGTAGATTCCTCAAAGGTCGGTGTAGGTAAAACCTAAGGTATAGGTAAGACCTCAGAGATATCGAGATGATCAGAAGGAGACCTAAAGTAAGGTTGAGACTTAAAAAATGTGATATCGGCAACCATAAGATATCGGCGGAGATCAGGTGAGAAGCAACGATACCCCTTTTGAACTCGAGAATAACCAAGAAAGGCACATTTAATAGAGCGATGGGTGAATTTATCTATCCCCGGAGCTAGGTTATGCACAAAACATATGCTCCCAAAAACACGAGGAGGAAGAGAATATAGAGATGACTGAGGATATACTATGGAATATAGAATCTGATTACAACAACAATAACATACCCGGTGAAGTACCACAACGTAGGGTCTGGAGTGGGTAGAGTGTATGCAGACCTTAACTCCTTTACCTTGGTAAGTAGAGAGGTTTCCGAAAGACCCTCGGCTTAAGACAAAGCATAAGCACAAGCAAATCAAGAGAAACGGTAAGACTCAAACAAGAAATTTAAAGCAGTGTGAAAATGAGAGTAACGAAAGCGAATAAGCCATAATAAAACATTCTAAAAAAAGAAGCAGTGACCAATGCAGGTAAATAAGATAAACTGGAATTTGATTCTGAATAGAAAATGAGGGCATTCAATTAATTAAATGACAAGCTGTGAGGACTGCATCGCCCCAAAAATGCACCAGAACATGAGATTCAATGAGAAGAGTGCGAGTAGTCTCAATGAGATGCTTATTCTTCCGTTCTGCTGAGGGGTGGACGGATAAGATGTTTGATGAATAATTCCTTTGTGAGTCATAAACAGTTGAAAATGGAAGAATTTGTATTCTAAGGCATTATCACCACGAAAAGTACGAAATGAAACACCAAATTAATTTTGTATTTCAACACAAAAACTCTTGAATATAGAGAATAACTTATAACTATCTTTCATTAAGAATAACCAAGTACATTTGGAAAAATCGTCAATGAAACTAACAAAATAACGAAATCCTAAAGGTGAACCGACTCTACTAGAACTCCAATTATCATAATAAACTATAAAAACAATAGACTCTGCAGAACTCTCAGCACTACGTGGAAAGGTAGTGCGAGTGTGTTTCTCAAGTTGACACGACTCACAATCTAATTTGGACAGACTAGACAAACTAGGCACTATCTTTTGTAGCTTGAACATACTCGGATGTCCCAATCGTTTATAGATTAACTCTGGAGGATCTGTAATGGAGCATGTTGTGGAGGAATTAAGAGAGGTAAGATAGTAGAGATCTTGTGATTCATATCCTGCACCAATCACATGTCCCGTACTGCGGTCCTGCATAACAAAAGAATCATCAAGAAATATTATGGTACAATTTAGGGCACGTGTCAAACCTGACATACGCAAGTTTAAAAGGACAATCAGGGACATAAAGAACAAAGTTTAGAGCGACATAAGATAGGGGATTAGCTCGTCCAACCCCTTTTGGTTTTGTTTGGATCCCATTGGCTAAAGTAACCGGAGGAATGGACTGTGAATAAATAATATTTGACAAAAGTAATTTGTTACCAGAGATATGATCAGAAACGCCTGAGTCAACGATCCACGATGGAGGGATACTAGACTGTGAAACACAAGCGAAGGAATTACCTGCAATAAAAGTATTAGACTGAGAATACGTGGCTACTTGTGGAGATGTCTGCTTACTTGCTCGATACTGAAGGTACTCATTATATTCTCCATCAAATAAAAGCCTCGGATTTTCTGTAGTGTCTATCTGAGCAACATGAGCATTGTTGGGTGGGTGACCATGCATAACACGACATATGTCACGAATGTGTCCAAACTTATCACAATGAATACACTGAACATCATTGGGTAGTGATCCATGTAGAGCACGACATACTTCGCGAGTGTGTCCAAACCTATGACAATAACTACACTTAGTCCGGAATTTTCAAAAACGACCTCCTCCTTGTCGATTATCCATAGATTGAGATGTTCGATTCTCTATGGTGTGAGATGCGAGAAGGAGTCAACAGTTGGTGATGGAACCACTGTGTGATTAGGAGGTGCAGCAATATGAAGCAAACGAGAAAATAGTTCATTAATTGTAGAAACCGTAGAACTAGTCAAAATCTGATCACGCGCCGAATCAAGGTCAGTAGAAAGTCCAATAAGTGTAAGAACTAGAAACAATATATGTTTTTGCTCTTGTTGTTTTTCAAGATTCGTAGTGACTGGCATCAACTGCTCAAATTCCTCCATGAATGCCTGTAACCGTCCCAAGTAAGTAGACATATTTGATTCATGTTTCTTTAAGTTGGTCATCCGAGATATCACATCATAAAATCGAGATATATCATTAGTGTATAAATCGCGAGCCTTTTCCCAAACTGAGTAACATGTCTGGAAGCAACGAAACAAGGGCATCAACTTGGAATCAATAGATCGCCACAGGAGACTACATAATTGAACGTCAACCTTCTCCCACTATGCTTTGGCCTTTTCTGTCTCACCAGCCTCTATTTTTTCATTAACCATAATAGTCTTTTGCGTTAAATGATCTTGAACACCTTGACCCTTGCACCACAACTCAACCGAGGAAGCCCAAGCTAAATAGTTTGAACTTCCCATTAATGGTTCAGAAGTAATCATGGAGCTAGAAGTTCCAATTCCAGTGTTTTTGGAGCCAAAAATATCAGATCCAAATGACATCTCGTGAAATAAAAAAATTGTAGCCTAAATCTGGAAAATATATAACGCCTGAATCTGGAAGAAAACAAAATCATAGCCGTAATCTGAAAAAGACAGCTTCTGTTGCCGGAAAAATCAGATCTGGCCACAGTAAAGTGGTCGAAATCAGAAAAATATTATATGGATAGGATCGGAATGCAGGGGCACTGGAAAAATAAATTTCCCAATAAAGTTCACGCGCCGGCGCGTGGCTCTAACGTGGGAACAACGACTCCGACGGCGTGTGGGTGACCAGTTTTCGACGAGGCTCATTGGGGTTTGCTTGCCGGAAAATTTTGGTCCCGCTAGCGGTGTTGATTTTTGAAAAACACTGGCAGAAAGGATTATTTGCTTGGACAACTTTCTCCTGAATGTCGCCGGAATGATGCACATCGATATTTTTCTCATAATTGCACTCATACCATGTGAGAAAATGTGGGAGAAGATATTTATTATTGAATTGTTGTACCTACATTATTACATTGAGCTATTTATAGATATTACATGTCAATCATTTTCCATGTAAGATAATATATACAAATCTTATTCCTATTCCTATTCTAACAGATACTTCCGAAATAATAGTAGGAATAGTTATGGGGCATTGTTAAGCGTATTTTGTATACGATTTTTGAGTCATTTTTAGTTAGTATTTTACTCGTTTTTGTTGTGTTTAGTATAGTATTAGGTTTGTTTTTCTTTCTTTTGAGTCACAGCGGTTCAAAAAGGTAAAATGGCGAAAAGGAATGAAAAATGGGCATAAAAGGAGGAATCCGAGGCCGAAAAAGGGCAGTGAAGACCGGACGAAAGCGAGCGTGTGCATGGCGCTGAACATCAGAGAAGCCATAGAACTTTGGGCGCCGCGGTGCCATGCAGGGCCGCGGCGCCGATACGGAAATCGAGAATCCGAAATTAATTTGGCCAGGGGCAGAAGGGTCCATAGGGGACGAAAATTGCAACATACTAAAAGCCCTAGGGATTATTCTATGAGAGGGGGTCATTCTAACACACAACACATCACAGGGCAAAGATTGGAAGCTACAATTGGAGACTTTAGTTCACAACACTTTTCTTTCTTTCTTTTTAATTCAGTTTATGTTTGGAATTGTATTAGTTCTTAGTGTGACTATGGCTAGGAGCTAAACACTTTATTACGGTTTTCCTTTGAATTGCTTGAAACTCTATTTCATGACTTAATGCATTAGTTGATTTCTTCTTCACTTGATTAAGATTTATTCAATAATTGGTATGAATGTTTGATAGTTAATTGATCACTAATTATCATAATCTATATGATTTCGAATCAAAAACCGAGAGGAGAGATTTGGATATGCTGTAATTGAATAGACATAGGTTAAAATCGCGGACAAAAGTACCCCGATACTTGTGTAGCATTATAGGTTACTATTTTTAATGCTCCTATGTGGTAAATTCTATCATAGAAATATAGAAGGGTTCTGCACTGGGGTTGAGCGATTATATATCCTAATCGGAATATAAGACAGTCTAGTTAACCGCTATCTTAACGTAGAAGAAGAAGTCATTCTAATTGCATTAAGGATTGAATAGAGTGGATAGTCGAGGATTTTGGAAACCCTAATTCCTTCATAACTGATTACAACTTCAATATTTCAGTTAATTCTTGCAATTATTCTAGTAGTTAAACAAAAATCCAACTCTATTATCGATTGCTAAATAGATAACATAAAATAGATGAACGGTAATTAGAAACCAGTCTCTGAGGACGATATTCAGTCTTATCAGACTATACTACTTGTGAACGATACGTACACTTGCGTGAGCACGTGGAAATCGCCCAACAAGTTTTTGGCGCCGTTGCCGGGGACTGACATACTTCTAATATCGAACCATCTATTTTTATTTCCACTTTGGCTTTACTTTTATATTTATTTTTATTGTTAGAACCTCATTGCCTTGATTTGTTTGTTGATTTTGGTCTATTTCATGGATTTAGTGTATGCGAATAAGGAGAAAACGTGCAAGCAAAACAGGCGAAATAATAAAAGGATAGCTGATTCAGTAACCATGGACAACCAACCACCGAATCAGAATGGGGCAAACAACGAGGTTCCTGAACATGTAGATGAGCCAATACCGGTCCCAGCAGAAAGAAGCTTGGGAGATTATGTTACGCGAGTTCTTGGGTGCACGTACATCGTGCTCCCAATGTAGGACAAACAACTTTGAGATCAAGCCAGTCATCCTGAGCATGATCCAGAACACAGTACAGTTTGGGGGATTGCCATCTGAAGACCCCCACATGCACATTGTCAACTTTCTGGAGATGTGTGCCACTTTCAAGTACAATGGTGTTACTGACGATGCCATTAGACTGAAGCTCTTCCCGTTCTCACTTAGGGACAGAGCCAAGAGCTGGTTAAACTCACTACCTGTCAACTCCGTCACCACCTGACAGGACCTAGCCCAAAACTTTCTTGCAAAGTTCTTCCCTCCTTCAAAAGCGGCAAAGTTAAGGGGAGACGACAAAGTTAAGGGGAGAGTTAAACAATTATTACAAGGTGGATGGTGAGTCACTCTACGACGCATGGGAGCGATTTAAGTTAATTCAATAGTTTAGTTAATTCTTGCAATTATTCTAGTAGTTAAACAAAAACCCAACTCTATTATCGATTGCTAAATAGATAACATAAAATAGATGAACGGTAATTAGAAACCAGTCTCTGAGGACGATATTCGGTCTTATCAGACTATACTACTTGTGAACGATACGTACACTTGCGTGAGCACGTGGAAATCGCCCAACAGGCATATCACACCCTGTGCCAATATGAAGTTCGGACGTTAGTACCGTGTTTCATAGTTTTGCTCCTAAACTATTCCATGTTGAATTACCTCATGAAGTCTAAGTGTTGTGATTATGCAACAAAATACCCAAATGGTCAAACAATTATGTCACCTGACATATGCTATATCAGTACCCCATGTCAAAACCTAAATATACCAGGTTTCTAGGAACAAGAATAAGAAACAACTGCAGAAAATATACCAGGTTTCTAGGAACAAGAATAAGAAACAACTGCAGATCAAAAGACGCCATATGTCGTTCATTAGGCTTCTGGGAGCAGGAACAAGAAATACCTGTAGACCAAAAGACTTCATATGGTGTTCATTTTGAAGCTCCCGCATGCGACCACTCACAGCTAGAAGAGCTTTGGAAGGAACACAACCCCTGTTTACACAAGTCCCTCCGACTACGTCCCCTTCAATGATAGCAGTTTTCAAGCCCTGCAAAGAATTTTAAGTAATTATGCACACTATTAGGTGAAAAAATAAACTAAACCATCCTGTTAAACCTAAGTTCTCATTCCATCCAGGCTTCGGCGATCTCACAATTAAATTGCATAGAATTATAAAAGTGAAATTGATGTTTCATAGGAGTTCACTCTACAATAAGCATCACCAGTGTTGTTAAAGGCTCATTTAAAGCGCGCTCAAGTCCTAAAGCTCGGTAAAGTCCAGCTTGTGCTCTTTTTTGCTTAATTGACGCTTTAGTGTAGGCATCAACGTGTTGAGGCCTGTACACCTTCATTAATGGGTTTAGGCACAACATCATATACAGCTTAATTATATATTTTTTTGTCCAAATAATTATTATTTGTGTTTATATTTACATTTTCTTGCATTACATTTCTATATTTTATTTTTCTCCATTGCGCTTTCTTCCCTAAAGCCCACACTTAAAGATCCAGTTTTCTACAAATTATTCTTCATTCAGGAACTACGTTCAAACCTATTTCCAGCCAAAATTCCTTCTATTTCTGAGTGGAAAATATTAGTTCTAGAAAAAGCAAAGCATATGGATTAATAAAGGAAGCAGAGAAAGCCAGATAAACGAGTAATATCAATAGAAAACAGAGCAAGGCAGCTTAAAATTCAAATGATAATATTTGGAATCAGCTGAGCGTAAATCCTCTGAAGAATTCAGCAACTTAACAGAGCATAACACTAGTGGCCTAACATCAGTATGCTAGTACTAAGACACAAAAATTGTTTTACCTTCTCGACAGCATGAAGAGCAGCACCATGACCACCAACACCAGCTCCAATAATAACTAGATCATAATCAAAGCCCTTAGAAGTAGCTCCATTTCCAGCCAAAGAAGCCGCGATTCTGTTGGAACAAGTACGCCTCGTAGCATTAGATGCCTTAGAAATAGACGAATTAAAGTACTTGAATCCACAAGCCTCTCTTCTAAGACCGCAAAATCGAAGTGATCGGGGTGCCAGCGAATTGACATTCGCATTGGAGGAGTTCAATCTGCAGATCGTGGATGAAGAAGAGAGCGAGAGAGAAATTGACGAATGCATTGTTGTGATTATTAGGGTTTTGTGGAGATTGAAATGTGGGGGGGCAGAGGGGAAGAAGGAGGGAGATATATAGTGTGTGTTGAACTTGGAGAGCTCCGTTGGAGGTGGCGGAGTTAACTAAGTGAGAGGACTTCCCTTCCGTTAGCGTGTGTGTGTTCTTTTTATTGGTTGAATGAACCAACTACTTATTCCTCCAATTTATTTGAAAATATTTATTATGTGGGACGATTCCTTTTTTCTCACAAATAAATTAATCAAAACCTTATATTGTTTGGCTCATGGAATTTAAATTCATTCTTGTAGTGAGACAAAAAAAAAAAAGGTGCGTCAAACATAATATATATATATATATTTTTATTAATTTGGTTTGCACGAAGCGCTATGGCCTATGCTCTCCTCTCGACTGTCTTTATTACCAGTTTTGGGTCTGGGTGCGTTTGGTTCGGGGAAATAAAGAAAGGGAAAGAGAATGAAATCTTCTGATTTTCTTTGAAATTGTTTGTTTGGCCTACTTTTCCATTTCTTTTACCCTCTTTTTCATTCCCTTTCCCTTAGATTGATTCCCCCCATTCTCTTTCCCGGATCCCGAACCCCGAATCACCCGGACCCTGAACCCCGGACCACCCAGAACCAAACATGTAGGGACAATTAGGATAATTTCCTTCCTTTCCTTTCTATTCCCTTACTGGATTTCATTCCGTTTACCCTACGCGAACCAAACGCACCCAAGTTCAAGAATTCCATTTTTGTCATAATTTTTTAAAATATTCAAATTATTAATTACTATACTCTTTATATTGTTGGATTTTTTTTGTAGCATTTTAATAATAAAATATCTTCTACTATTAAAAGTTGAAAATAATATTTTCTTCCACCATTAAAAGTTGGAAATAATTTTTTCTTCCACTAATAAATGAAAATTAAATTTTCCCACTAACTATTTAAAATATTATTCAAGGATGAATTTCTCTCCTATAAATTGATTGTCATCCTTACATTATGAACAAGGAGAAAATATAGAGTGTATGAAAAAATTGAGATAAAAAAGAGTTTTATTTAGTCCAAAGAAGGTGTTATTTTGGACTCAATATCTTGTCGAGAGTTCGTTAAGTAGTACGACGTTGTCGGACTGTTGTATCATGGAGGGGACAAATCAGAAAGATTACTGCTGGATCGGTAAAGATTTTATTGCGGTGGGTTTGAATTTCCTTAAAGAGAGAGATATTTGCGCCTCAAAGATATTATTTTCTTCATTTGTATTTTTCAACGCAGCTATTTCTTCTTTCAACTTATCTCTTTCATTCTTAAGATCTGCTATTTCATTTTTAAACGCATCCAATGACGACATTAATTCGCCGACGAAATTTTCGGAGTATTTTTCATCCTCACATTGCCAATATCCACAAGAACTTCTCTATAAACAAAAAATGAAGCATGAATCAACAACAAAATAAGTCCAAAAAAATGACCCAAAACGCAACAAGAGTCGTCGAAGTAAATTGAAGAATTACATAAACATTAGTTACCTTAGCCTTGGGGCATTTGAAGAATTTTCTTCCAGGATTAGAAAGAGTCGTCAAGTAAATTGATTCGCAATCATACCATAATTGCACCTCCTTTGTGAAGAAGAACTCACTTGAGACATTTTTTTAGAGGAACTAACATAATTTAGGTTGAAGAGGAAGGCTGGTAGGAGAGGAAAATGCTGGTTGAAGTTAAAAACCCTAGATAAAATCATGAACATATAGATCCAAAATATATAAAATTCTTCAACGGACAAACTTGTACTATTAAAAAAACTTGAAGATAAAGCGAAATTGAAACAAAAACACAAAAAAATGAAATACATACGAAACCCTAGTCGCTAAATCGGCAAAAATTAAACAGAAACGAACACAACAACCTAACACTATCGATTAGCAAGAAAAAGGGAAAAAATTCGTACCCCTTAGGCCGATTACCAAGAGATCGATGAACTAGAGTTTCAGTTCTCAAAGCCTCCCTTTTTTTCTTTCTCCCCGACCAAGAAAGCGATTACCTCTTCTTCTGAAATGGATCGGGTTGAAAAAATATAAGGAGGGTAACGGGTTAAAATAATTGAGTGGAAGCCTAGGTTGATCCTACGTGGATATGACATGTCAATTTTTTTAAGTATGATAAAGTCTAAGTCAAACTTTCATCTATGTAATAGCAAATGTAATAATTAATAAGTATGCTAACGAAAAAGATAATTTTAAACTATAAAGCATACTTGGAGGGCAAACTTGATCCCTTTCCCTTCTTTTTATTTAGGTGAAAGAATTTTTCTTTTCCGTCAATAAATAGGGTATTGCGATTTTCTAGCTTTCCATACATATCAGGAAAATATAAAGCACGCAGTAGTCGATTCCTTGTTAATTCCATCCCCAGCGCCGCAACAAATACGATGACGATTCTAGCCGATTCGCTCGTGGCAGATGTGGAGGAATTGTCCAATAATGTTGTTGATCTGGATATTGCTGAACACATGGACGAAGATCGAAAAGTGCTTGATGATGATGATATTGATAATGTTTTCAAGTTGCAAAAATCGCGTCGCTACATTGACATAATTCAGAAAATTGAAGAGAATGTCACGAGTAAAGGTAAAGGTGTTCTCCAAGTTGATGTTGATGATCCAGAATATAAGTTTATACTAGCCTGCAGTACTTTATTAGTTGACATTGAGAATAAAATTGTTATAATCCATAATTTCATACGCGACAAGTATCGATTGAAATTTCCAGAGTTAGAGTCAATTCTACCTCACCCAATTGATTATGCCCGTGTTGTTAGAAAAATTGGCAACCAAATGAATGTAACTCTTGTGGACTTGGAAGGACTGTTACCCACAGCAATCATCAGCATTGTCTCTGTTTCAGCATCAACTACAATTGGCAAACCATTACCAAATAACGTTTTACACAAAACAAATGAAGCATGTAACAGAGCAATTTCTCTTGATTCTTCAAAGAAAAAAGTTTTCCAATTTGTCGAGGATCGAATGGGATATATTGCTCCCAATATATCTGCTGTTGTTGGACGTGGGGTTGCTGCGAAACTTATGGGTGCTGCTGGTGGTCTCTCGTCATTGGCAAAAATGCTTCGTTGTGATGTGGAACTTCTTGGCGCCAAAAGGAAGGATTTACCAAACTTCCCCTCCCATATTTATGATGTTCGTCCTTTAGGAGCAGGTTATATTAATCAATGTGAAATATTCAAGAGTGCACCTCCTAACTTTAGGATCCAAACGTATCAACTGGTAGCAAACAAATGTACATTAGCAGCCCGAGTGGACTCGACGAAAGGAGACCCGACTGGAGAATATGGAAGATCTCTTGTTGAAGAGATCCTTAAAAAGATAGAGAGATGGCAAAATCCAGTTCCGGTTCCTACTGATCAATCTGAGCCTTGTAAGAGAAAGAGACCTGGCCGTGTTCCTCCTCAGAGAAAGAGAAAAAAAATCTACTCCTATGATTTTATGAAGCTAGTAAATAATATGATCTTTGGAGTACCTGAAAAACCCAAAGCACCTAATTTCTCTGAGACTGGAACATTTTCTAAGATTAATTAAATATTGTTTCATAGGTTGATCTTGGCTAGGATAAGGTAAAGTAGTAGCAGTTTACGTTTGTTTCATTTCTTCTTATCAAATACAGTACTACTACAATCTTTTGAAGAAATTTAAAAGAAATGTGAGCTAAGAGTGCGTACCTTTGTGGTTCGGCCCTTCCCCGAACCCCGCGTATAGCGGGAGCTTAGTGCACCGGGCTGCCCTTAGTATTCCGAAACTTGAGATGAGGATTAGAAACCTTGAAAACATCATTGCTAGAAAGGTTCCAAGAATCAGGACAAGGTCAAAACAAGATAAAGCTAAACTATATAGTTTCAGTATATCCATCATTTCATAACTACTGCTTCCTTTCTCATGGTTGTTAATGTTTCCCATCTCCATATTTCCTTCCGTTACTGCCATCAGTGTTTAACTTGAGCATATTATCTGATGGTTTCTCCCATATAAATTGACCTGCTAGTGTACATAGGTTTATACTTCTATTCACTGTAATTTTCTATTCCAAAACCACCTATCTTCTCTTCAAGAATATGTTCAAGGGGAAAATAATTTCATGAATGATCCTTGAAATAATTTCAGCAGTTTTTTCTTTCTTTCTGGAGTCTGTCTGCAATAAGTACACTTTCAGACAAGAATACGACCAAAGTTCAATATTATCTCATCCACTGGGAATTTTCCTTTTAATTACTCTCCATCCCATAAAGGAGATTTTTATCAGTCGACTAGCTTTGTTTTGCAAAGAGAAGAAAAAAAATATTAAATGAGATTTTCAGAGTTCAGATTTCAGAATAACTTGATATACTGGAACAAAAACAATCATGCTGGTTTAAACCATGTTCAACACAATGAAAAGATGAGGCAGCAGTGGTTATTTCAATATAATAGAAGCATGCAGATTTTTACTCGGGTCGTATATAATATTCGACAAAGTTGTTTCATGGGACATGTACTGACGAACAAACAAATTATTTGAGCTTCATGATTGTAGAAGTGGAAGCAGTAATTCAAATGAGGAACTAACTGTGCTAGATGAACTCCATGGAGGGCAAAAAATTAGCGTAGACGATGTAATCTGTAATCTTTGCTTTGCATTCACAACAGCCACAAACACCGGGAAAAAAAGAAGGTTTTGCATGGTTGTTAATATAGAAAACAGTTAGCAACCTGGAATACAAACAAGTGAAATCAAGTATAAAATTTTCATAAATCTGAGATAGTTACAGGAGGACCTAAATAGAAGAATAAGCTAGCAGCATTGTTGCACTTTCTTCCAATACTAGGCAATAGAGAAGAATATATAACTTTTATGAACAAAACAAGACTTAGTTAGGGAAGCATCAGCACTATAGTATAGCTTTTATCGTGTTGTCACCTTGTCCTGAGTCTTGGAACCTTTCCAGCAAAGCTGTTTTCAAGGTTTCTAATCCTCATCTCAAGTTTCAGTATATCGATCATTCATTTCTACTGCTCCCTTTTTCATGATTGTTATACCTCCGGTGCTTCAATTGAAGCTTTGCTCATTTGCCGAATTTTAGCAGGACTAGTACACAAAAATACACTTTTTAGACAAGAATATGACCAAAGTTCAGTATTATCTCACCTACTGAAATTTTACTTCTAATTACTCTCCACACCATAAAGGGAAATTTTCATTTTTCTGATTTGCTTTGTTTTGGAAAGGAAAAAAAAGAATTGAAATGAATCTCAGAGTTCTGAGTAACTTGATATTCTAGAACAATAGCAACCATGTTTTACCAAGTAATGTAGGTTCAGACCATCTTTAACACAATGAAAGGATGAGAATTGATGAGTGAAATGCAGCAGTGGTTATTTCAATTATAGGATATGTGTGCGGATATTCACATGAGTTGTAATAATATTCAACAAAGTTGTTTCATGGGAAAGTTACTAGCAATCAAAGCAAATTATGCGAGCTTCATGATCGTAGAGTTGCAATAACATAGTAGATTGAGCTTCAATTGGGGAAACAAACTGTGCCAGATGAACTCCAGGGAGGGCGAAAAATTTAGCATAGGGGAAGTTATCTGTAATCTTGAATTCGCATTCACAACCGTAGCAAACACTGGGGAAAAAATAAGAAGAATAGGGTTCTGCGTGGCAGTTGATATGCAAAACAGTTAGCAACCTGGAAAGTGTGAACTGAAACATAATTCAAGTGTAAAATTTTCATAAAGCTGAGGTAGTTACAAGAGGACCTAAATAGAAGAATGAGCTAGTATCTCAGTATCTTCAATTACTAGGCAATCGAGAAGAATATATAACTTCTATGAACAAAATAAAAGACTTAGTAAAAGAATCATCAGCTCTGTAGTTCATCTTTATCTTGTGTTCACCTTGTCCTGAATCTTGGAGCCTTTCCAGCATTGATGTTTTCAAGGTTTTTAATCCTCATCTCAAGTTTCAGAATATTAGTCATTTCATATCTACTGCTCGCTTTCTCATGGTTGTTAATGTTTTCCATCTCCATATTTCCTTCAATTATGTTTGTACTCTTTGCAGTTACCTTAGGTTCTTCCACACTATTACTTGAAAATTCTGCATATTTACTAATTTCCCTATCTGCATATGTACCGTCACTTGCAAAGTTGATACTATCAGGGAAATTGAGCTTACAGTCACCTTTCTCATTGTTGTCCTTGCTCTCTAGTGGCACCATTTCTTTAACTACATATGATTCATGTCCATTTAATTGCTCTGATTTTCCATTTAAAGTCTCAAGATTTTCGCTTAACGGTTTTGATTCCAATATAGTCTCCCTTTCTCTAGCAGTTCCATGATTTGAAGCTGAAGAAGTTCGGCTTTGGATGGTAATTAGGGGTTCTTGATAACCAGGTAGAGTAATTTCTTTCTTCATGAGTTTCCTCCTACGTAAAGATTCCGAAATTGGTATATTGTCATCATCATCTGATGATTCTACAGCTATCATTTCACAATCCTGAAAACTACCATCTTTTCTAACCTCATCACATTTCTGCAAAATTTCACAACATACAGAGGCATTCATCTCTTCGTGGTGTCCCCACGACATTCTTGGCATCCTTTCACGAGTTTCAGACCGCTGTCCAGGTGCAACGTTTTGGTTCTTCCACCACTCCAGTATCGTTTGCTAACATCTGGCTCGAAGAGCCTAGAAGGTATATAGAGCTTAGTATCTTTAATTGATCTGTCATAATCGCTCCAAGCATGATTCACACAACCGGGCACATCTTGATCGAATCCAAATTGCATTGATACTCTATGAGGGTTATACAGCTCTACACTATCCATCCCAACTAATTTAGAAGCTCGGACAAGGCGAGCAAAAATCAAGATTTCACTTTCCATTTTTGGTCCAACCAACACATACTCCTCCCTTTCCTTGTAAAATTTGCTGATGTCCCAGTTCTTCACAGTATCAATAGCGTAAGGACGCCACAGAAAACATTCCGCTGCAGGTTCTATTGTCCACAGAATTTAGTTTTTTCACCTTGTCCCATCTAGCGACTCTTGGCTCCCCACAGTAAATAACACTAGGCTTGGGCTGCAAATTGAGAAATCTCTCCCATGCCCATAGCTGAACAAAATGAAGAGGAGCGCGAAGGATAAGATCCGACTCATCTTCCATACATCTAGAATTACTACTCTGTTCAGCTGAAGATATCATCAACTGTTTAAGCAAATTTAAATCTCTATAAATACTAGCAAGAACAGGAGGGGCAAGTGCTATTGGAATCCCTTGAGAAAGATAAATTGAAATAGGAAAAAGAGCTCTGGCCACAGTCTGATAACTTCTAGCAGGAAGCACATACCTTGACAACCAAAGGGTCAAAAATGCAACATGCTCCAATTGGTCACCTTTTCCTGCAAAATATTCCATCCAGGCATGGTGAGTAACATTCATTTTAAGCGCTCTGATAACTTTAAGAGCCTCACAAAGAGTTTTTTCAACTTCAACAGAATCTTTGGTCTTAACAGGTTTCAACACACAATGGCCTAATACAGAGAAACCACCCAAAACTACCATATCCTCCAAAGTAATAGTTGCTTCTCCCCATGGTAAAATGAATGTATTAGTCTCCAAACACCATTTCTCTGCTAGAGCAAGATTCAAATCATTGTGCCTATAAACCTTGAATGTGGAAGCTATAATAGCTTCAAAGATTCCAACTTTTTTCCATATTTCTTGATATTTCTTTAACTGATTCACCCATTTAGACACAACCACCCCTAAACTGAACCTTTAGTGAAGAACAAGAAATTTTGGGTCTTGAAGGGATAAAAGGGAGTTTTTCAGCAGATAATTGGTTTTAGAAAATGGGCTTTACTTCTTCATCATCAACAGGTGAAACCATGAGCTCCTCTCTTTCTTCCATGATTGCATCTTCTGAAGTATCCACCATTGTTGATCAATATCAATTTTTCTTGAATTAATCTTTCTTTCTTTGTTACCCCTTTTTACATCAGGGTTTCAAGAATGTAGTAGGAGAAAATAACTCAAATAAGAAAAGTTAGTTGTGCACCTAATTTGCTCTTTGTATTGATTCACACTGCCATTTTTTTTCTTTTTAGTCTGGAAAAGCATGGGACAAATGCCACTGAAAAGTGTAGTACTATTTTGTTTTGTCTGGGCATGAAAAACAAACAAATATGATCAGCTCGGACACATATTAACTTTTGGACTAATACTTCATATTTTTTGTATATATTTTTCTTATATTTGTTCAAGTTCATATTCCTCGTATGTTATAAATTTATATTAAAAAAATTAAGAGATAATTTATTATTTTTTTTCTATTTTATTCTTAGTATTAATAATTCAAAATTTTCAAATTCATTTTTCCAACAGTTGCATGGTCTATTATGAACAACTATTATGGCGTGATTAATATTAAAAATTTGCATGATCTTTCACGGTTATTATGGCGATGTTACTTTTTGTCTTCTCGGGACTTTCTTTTTAATTCTCCTCAAGTATCTGTTTTCATTTTTCAATCATATCTCTATCAATTTATTGGTCTTTTTTGTTAGGTATAATAATCTATATTTGACTAAATAATGTTTCAACCATAATCTGTTAATCACTTAGTGAAACAGATTACACGATATAAACATTACTTAACAGTAAATTGATCATGAAACAATAAACGAAAACAGAATCTGTTTTGAAAAATAATTTCAGAATGTAATCGAGTCCACTTAGTTCAAAGTGTGTCCTTAAGGAAATTATTCCTCACGATTTCTAGGTTAACGGAATATCGTCTCCCAGGATAGAACGATTATCTTACCAGAATAGTAGTATTCCAAATTCCGGTAGCAGCGAACCACTCAACGGCAGTATATCACACAGAAAGAAGACAAAATTTTTGAGTTGAATGTTGAAATTCATAGAAGAATTGAATGAATAAATTCTTGGAACAATCAAGAATTTATAGGTTTTGGAGGTACTGATTCTGAATGTTTGCAACCATTCAGAATAGTCACCAAATTTTGGAGGGAAATTCGAAAAGAAAGGGCTTAAGCCGGACGGGTCGGTCGCGGGTCTTGGGTCGATCCGTTTGGAATGATTTTAAATTAAATAATTAATTAATTAAAGAAACATTTGTCCAAAAAGATTATCAATCAATTTTTTTCCAAATCCGAAGCCGAGCCGAGCGAGCGATGACGACGGCGCGAGGGGTTCTTGCCCTCTCAACCCTTTTAGCAACTAGAGAAGGTGTAATGTAATATATACACCTCTCTTTCCTTCTCTTTTTTCGATGTGGGACAAAAGAATATTTTACTCCCTTTAATTTTCATCCCATCATTTCTCATTCACCAACATCAAAACTCAACAATCCCCCACATGAATGGGGAATGTCTATAAGATAAAAGAATGTACAGACGAGTGTGATATACAAGCGAGAATTGACTGCATCTGGATAAGTAGATTTCCCTTTGAACTTTTCGTAGTGAACTTATATCGGATATACTCGATCAATCGGTAGATTTGATATCTTTGAACCGTCGAACTTTGTTGTATACCTAAACAACATAAGACACACAATCAACCCTCAACCGTTTATGGTTCTCACGATTGTGTTCGTTTGACCGTAACAGCCGGTCTCATGAGTGCATAGAGAATGGGTCTACACTGTCATTCCCCTTTAAAGCGGCTTACACTTAACACTCACATAGGTGATTTCTAAACATGTGGTCTTATAGCCACATTATCTGGTCATACATTGCCAGATTTAGATAACCATTAAAAAACCTTTAATGCTTTATTAACAAGCCATAAAGTCGTATTCTTATTTCTGAACATTGTCTTCATCCGAGAATGAGTTGAGTTATTTGACAATGTTGAACCGTCAGTCACAACTTTATTTGATCTCCTTGAACCTAGCTCTTGGGATCTCCAGTCTGCTAGGTAGAGTTACCGCCATGATGACTTGTCCTTGGCCTTAACCCCATTCCCATTGATGATCTACTAACTCCCTCTCTAGATAAGCCTTTTGTAAGCGGATCCGCCACGTTATCTCTTGACTTTACATAATCAATTGTGATAACGCAACTAGAGAGGAGTTGTCTAACGGTATTGTGTCTCCGTCGTATGTGACGAGATTTTCCGTTATACATTACGCTCTCTGCCCTACCTATTGTTGCTTGACTGTCACAATGTATATATATAGGAACCAAAGGTTTGGGCCAGAATGAAATATCTTCTAAGAAATTAAGAGCCATTCAAACCTTCGGCCTTGTCTAAAGCTATAAATTACGATTCCATTGTAGAGCGGGCGATGCGTATCTGTTTGATGATTTCAAGACACGCTCCTCATAACGGTGAAAACATATCCACTCGTGGATTTAACTTCAAACGATCCGGTGATCCAATTTGCATCACTATATCCCTCAAGTACTGCGGGATATTTATTACAATGCAAAACATAATTTTTGGTGTGTTGTAAATATCCCAAGACTCGTTTCATTGCCATCCAATAAGTTTGATTGGGATTACTCGTGAATCGACTCAGCTTGCTTATAGCACATGCTATATCTGATCGTGTACAATTCATAATATACATCAAACTTTCCAAAACTCGTGCAAAGTCCAATTGTGAGTCACTTTCACATTCATTCTTTTGAAGTGCAAAACTTACATCAATTGGAGTCTTTGCAACATTAAAATTTAAATACTTGAACTTGTCAAGTACTTTTTCAATATAATGTGACTGTGATAATGCTAGACCTTGTGGAGTTTTATGGATCCTAATTCCTAAGATCAAATCAACAACCCCTAAGTCTTTCATGTCAAATTTGCTAGCGAGCATACGCTTCGTAGCATTTACATCGACAATATCTTTACTCATTATCAACATGTCATCAACATACAAACAAACAATGACTTCATGATTTGGAGAATTTTTAATGTAAACACATTTGTCATACTCATTAATCTTAAATCCATTTGTCATCATTGTTTGGTCAAATTTCACATGTCATTGTTTGGGTGCTTCTTTAAGTCCATAAAATGACTTAACAAGTCTGCACATTTTCCTTTCTTTACTAGGAACCACAAAACCCTCAGGTTGTTCCATGTAAATTTCTTCCTCCAATTCTCCATTTAAGAAAGATGTTTTGACATCCATTTGATGGATTTCAAGATCATATACGACCGCCAGTGCCACTAACACCCGAATAAATGTTATTATTGTTACCGACGAGTATGTGTCAAAGTAATCAAGACCTTCTTTTTGTCTATAACATTTGACCACAAGTCTTGCCTTATATTTGTCAATAGTGCCATCAGCTTTCATTTTCCTTTTAAAAATCCATTTTGATCCTAAAGGTTTATTTCCAGGAGGAAGATCAACTAATTCTCATGTGTGGTTGTTTAAAATTGATTCAATCTCACTATTGACTGCTTCTTTCCAAAATGTTGAATCAGAAGATAACATTGCTGCTTTAAATGTTTGAGGCTCATTTTCAAGCAAGAATGTTACAAAATCTGGTCCAAAGGAAGTAGATGTCTTTTGACGTTTGCTACGCCTTGGATCCTCTTTGCTTGGTATACTTTTCTTTGGTTCTTCCTGCGGTTGTTTAGATCTTTCACTTGACGACTCACATTCAGTTTTATACGGATAGATGTTTTCAAAGAATTCAACATTATCTGATTCAATTATCGTATTAACATGAATTTCGGGATTGTTCGATTTGTGAATCAAAAACCGACAAGCTTTGTTGTTTGTAGCATAACCAATAAAAACACAATCCATAATTTTTTATCCGGTTTTTACCCTTTTGGGCAAAGAAACTTGGACATTCGCTAAACACCCCCACACTTTGAAATATTTCAAGTTGGGTTTTCTTCCTTTCCATAGATCATATGGAATAGATTGTGTTTTGATGTGGGGTACTCTGTTGAGTATTCGATTAGTATGTAAGATAGCTTCCCCATGACTCTGCGATGGCGGAACTAATTAGTAAGACATTCATCATTTCCTTTAATGTTCGGTTTTCCTTTCCATGATTCCATTTGATTGTGGTGTGTAAAGGCGATGGTTTGATGAATAATTCCGTATTCCAAACATGTCTCTGCAAAAGAAGATTCGTACTCTCGCCCTATCACTTCTAATCATTTTGTTCTTTTTATTCAATTGATTTTCCACGTTCTTGTATTGCTTAAATGCATTAATTGCTTCATCCTTACTATTAAGCAAATACACATGATGATCGAGTCAATCGTCGATGAAAGTTATAAAATATTTTCCACCACGAGATGGTATTGACTTCATATCACGTATATACGTGTGAATTAAGTTTAAAGGATTTGAATTCCTATCAATAGACTTATATGGATGTTTAACAAACTTAGATTCAACACAAATTTCACATTTTGATTTGTTACACTCGAATTTAGGCAATACTTCTAAATTGATCAATTTTATGAGTTTTGTAATTGGCGTGTCCTAAACGAACATGCCATAAATCATTTGACTCGATAAGTAAGAAGAAGTGAATTTTCATTAATCTGTCAACAACCATTACATTGAGTTTGAAAAGGCCTCGGTGAGGTAGCCGCTTTCCTATGAACATATCATTCTTACTTATTAAATTTTTTTCACTAATCAGCACGCACTTAAACCCGTTTTTGTGAGTAGTCGGTGAAACTAAATTCTTCCGAATTGTTGAAACGTCGCGAACATTGTTGAAGTCGGGACGCTTGAAATCATCTTCGAAGTATCTTCCCATATCCTTCAACCTTGGTACATTGCGGTATTTCCCATAAACAGTACCTCTTGGGTCAGTAGGAGCATATGTTGCAAATGCTTCTTTCGGATAAGCATGTCGAGTGGCACGAATCCGGCCACCACTCATTTGGGTTTCCAACCAAATTGCAATCGACGGCATTGCGCGGATCATTCAGATCATCTTTCATTTCCACCATATTGGCTTGTCCTTTTCCACTTGTCATTTTCTGGAGGCACAATCGGGCTTTGTGGCGTTTCCACAATTAAAGCGATTGCCGCTTGAACTTTTCTTGTTAGAACCGCCTGCTTTTCGTAAGGCCTCTTTCTTTTCTTGTTCATTTTGGAGCGTCTTCAACAATGTTGGCCCCTTCAATTGGTGAACTCTTACGATACCTCTTCTCAACGGTTTTGTTATCTTCCTCGATCTTGAGACGAATCACAAGATCCTCCAACTTCATTTCCTTTCTTTTGTGCTTAAGATAGTTCTTGAAGTCTTTCCACGAAGACTACAATTTCTCAATCATTACAGTCACTTGGAATGTTTCATTCACTACCATACCTTCAGCAATAAGGTCATGGAAGATAAGTTGAAGCTCTTGAACTAGAGTTCCATCGGTTTTTCCATCAACCATTTTGTAGTCTAGGAATTTGGCAACCTGAGCTTAAGCAAGCGTCTTACATCTTGTACTTCTTTTCAAGTGCACTCCATAATTCTTTGGAAGTCTCTACTGCACTGTAGACATTGTACAAGTCATCTTCTAAGGCACTTAAAATGTAGCCTTTGCACAAAAAATCAGCCTGTTTCCAAGCTTCAGTAATCATGAACTGCTGGTTGTCAGGCATGTCAGCGGCAGGCACGGGAGGGTCTTCACTGGTGAACTTTTGCAAACCAAGGGTGGTAAGCCAAAAGAACATTCTTTGCTGCCATCCTTTAAAGTTGGCACCAGTGAACTTCGCAGTTTCTCGTAGGTGAGTGCTGCATGCGGGTTGTAGTAGTAACCGTTGGTGCAGTATTTGCAGAGGTAGTTCCAGTTTCAATTGCCATTGTTTGTCACTGTCAAATCGACAAACTGTTTTAATTAATAAAACCAAAATATCAATTAATTCATAGACTTCAACGATGGAGATTTTATTTCTTCAAATCGAAGTCGAATTATAAACTTAAACGATGAAGAATTTATTTATTCAAATCGTAGTATAATTATGAAACTTTAGTATTCCAACGAAGTTTTTATATCTTCGAGTCAGAATACTAATATTCATATGGAGTAGAAAACTACACAAGTTTTAATCTCCTTAAACAGAACGATGAAGTTTTTATGTTCTTCAAATCGTTGCAACAAATATCATACACAACGGTGAAGATTTTATTTCTACAAACCGAATCAATTTTGATAGCAACAAATATAATACACAACGGTGAAGATTTTATTTCTTCAAACGAATCAAAATTGCTTGAAAC
This sequence comes from Przewalskia tangutica, assembly GCA_029844215.1. Classification (NCBI taxonomy): domain Eukaryota; kingdom Viridiplantae; phylum Streptophyta; class Magnoliopsida; order Solanales; family Solanaceae; genus Przewalskia; species Przewalskia tangutica. The sequence goes on along the minus strand of CM056721.1, from coordinate 15,179,564 downwards.
GAAGTGCAGTAGATTGTATGTTGTATACTTGATGAAGTTTTTATATCTTCAAATCAAGTACTCAAATGAGTAGAAAGTTATGAAAACTTTAATCTCAACCGGAGTAGAAAATCTGAAGATTTTAGTTTCCAAACAACATACAAGAAAACACTTTTTTTTTCCTGGAAACACTTTTTTTTTTCTTTTTGGAAAACACTTTTTCTTGGACTTTAATATTCCAACGAAGTTTTTATGTCTTCAAGTTAGAATATGAAATTTCATACGGAGTAGAAAACCACACAGGTTTTAATCTCCAAACCAGGATACAGATTAAAATAAAATAAACGTAATTTCCTTAAGATTATTGGTATAATAATCTGTATTTGGCTAAATAATATTTTAACACAACATGTTAATCACTTAGTGAGACATTTGTTGGGATGTGCTAATTGCTATTCACGGAGAAACTCTTCTCTTAGTAATTGGTGGAGTTGGGGGAATTGGTGAGCTATGTTACATACACTCTTGATTTGCCTTGACATATCTGTATAAAATGGGTGTGGGTTGGGTGCTTTATACTAATCATTTAAATTACACTAAGAACTTGCTAAGAAATAGACGCAGCCCATACCGAATTAGTAACTGCAGGTGTACTGAATATGAACCACAGTAGAGTCTACATGACCTAGTCTTCCTCCGTGTGCTTTTATATAGCTGATAATATTTTATTGGTCACAACAAATTTTGATATTCGAGATGCCATTGTGAGAAATCTAGGTCTTGCATTCAATTTTGATAGCAACAAATATAATATACAACGGTGAAGATTTTATTTCTTCAAACCGAATCAAAATTGCTTGAAACGAAGTGCAGTAGATTGTATGTTGTATACTTGATGAAGTTTTTATATCTTCAAATCAAGTACCCAAATGAGTAGAAAGTTATGAAAACTTTAATTTCAACCGGAGAAGAAAATCCGAAGATTTTAGTCTCCAAAGAACATACAAGAAAAACACTTCTTCTTTTTTTCTTTTGGAAAACACTTTTTTTTTCCTTTTGGAAAACACTTTTTCCTTGACTCTAATATTCCAACGAAGTTTTTATGTCTTCAAGTTGGAATATGAAATTTCATACGGAGTAGAAAACCACACATGTTTTAATCTCCAAATCAGGATACAGATTAAAATAAAATAAACATAATTTTCTTAAGATTGTTGATATAATAATATGTATACGGTTAAACAATATTTCAACACAATCTGTTAAAGCCATAGTAAACAGTGAACGGAAACAGAATCTGTTTTGAAAAATAATTTCAGAATATAATCGAGCCCACTTAGTTCAAAGTGTGTCCTTAAGGAAATTATTCCCCTCACAGTACTCGAGATTAATGGAATATCGTCTCCCAGGATAGAACGATTATCTTACCAGAATAGTAGTACTCCAAATTCCGGTAGCAGGGAACCACTCAATGGCAGTATATCACACAGAATGAAGATAAAATTTTCGAGTTGAAGACTGAAAATAAATTCAGAGAAGAATTGAATGAATAAATTCTTGGAACAATCAAGAATTTATAGGTTTTGGAGGTACTGATTCTGAATGTTTGCAACCATTCAGAATAGTCACCAAATTTTGGAGAGAAATTCGAAAAGAAAGGGCTTAAACCGGACGGGTCGGTCGCGGGTCTTGGGTCGATCCGTTTGGATTTATTTTTAATTAAATAATATCCAAAGCCAAAGCCAAAGCCAAATCCAAAGTCGAGCTGAGCGAGCGACGACGGCGGCGCGAGGGGTCCTTGCCCTCTCAACCCTTTTAGCAACTAGAGAAGGTGTAATGTAATATATACATCTCTCTTTCCTTATTTTTTTCCGATGTGAGACAAAAGAACTTTTTACTCCCTTTAATTTTCATCGCATCATTTCCCATTCACCAATATCAAAACCCAACAAAAATAAGAGAGTATGAATATCTAGAAATTTTGTCTTGGCCCATTAAGGTATATTCTCCAAAACAGATGAGCTTTAGGCTTTCATCATTGTTCGCAATATTCCACTCTTTGTAGTTTGAGACCGTTAGTGTCTTGTTAACTAAACTCAAGTAGTGTCAGTATAAGTGTGTTGTGAAAGAAAGCCAGTTTTACCTGATATCTTGAAATGGAATCTTGTTCAATATGATATGCTTCTTTTATCATGCTATGCTGTTATATCTTCATCTTTTCATTAACTTTTTTCTTAAACTAGCTAACTTTCATGTGAAGATAAAGACAGCTCCCTATGTTTAACACAGTGAAGCAATGATAGAAAGTATCACTGTTATCACATTCTTACAAATAAGTGGCACGTAGGAAAAAGCTTGCTGAAGAAAGACAGAGAACCGAAGTTTACTCACGTATGAATTGTTAAAAGACAATGTAGTGTGCTAGCTTGATGAGCTGCAGAAACAGCCATACCACTTTGCAGTTTTCCCAAGGGTCACTCTTCCACTGTAAAAAGACACAGTAGTACTTAGGGGTCATTGGTTCATATACAAGCTATGCAGGATTCTAGTTATAAATATATTATATAATGTAACGATTAGTAATGTTGGGATAATAATGTAACGATTAGTAATGTTGGGATAATAATGTAACGATTAGTAATGTTGGGATTGTATAGTACTCTGTGAATAACAGTACTCCAATAGATTATTTGATTTGTTGTATTAAAGAACTTAATTTAAATGATGATTATAAAAAAGAATGAGAAAATATTGTACAAAATTTATGTTAACTTCACTCAATGTAAGTTCCAGTTACCTAAGGGCTTTAACCATATTTGGACTTACGAGCAATTCATAGATACCGTTAGAAAATAAATAGTCACTCAAAATTAGGGCTGGTCAGTGGGCCGGGCCGGACCCAGTGGGATCGGGATGAGCGGGGTCGGGACGGGGTCGGAACGGAGAGGAGGGGCGGGGTCGGGCTGGGGCGGGCCAAGCGGGACGATATTGTGTCCCATCCCGGTACCGGTGGGCAGTGGGTACTTCTTCGGAAATTTTTCTATAAGATAGTCCACAATCGTGACAAATTTTTTTATAATCTTTTTTCCGTTGGATTCTATTACTTTTAAAAATAAAGTTTATAGCAAATTGTATTTTTTCAAGAATATCTTGAAAAAGTAAAAGATCATCCTTTACAACTAAGTTATAAATATGACACGCACATTTGATATGATTTATTTTGGAAAAGATGGAGTTAAAACTTCTTTTAAAACATAAATAGCAGAATTGTTAGAAGATGCATTATCTAATGTAATACTCATAACTTTATCATTTATTCCGTAATAATCACAAACTAAATAAATATTTTTCGAAATAAACTCACCAGTGTGCCTACTATCTATTTATCTATATGCTGTCGCGCCCCTTTTCGACCGCGACGTTTTTAAAATAACTCCTGCTTAATAAAATGTTAGAAAATAAATAATAAAAATGCTAAATGTTTAAAAGGGGGCTAAAAATATTAAAAAGATGCTAAAAGGTTAAAGTAGGGGTGCTAAAAGGTTAAGGTGCTAAAAGTGTTAAAATGCTAAAGGGTTCGCGGAGTCGCCACCTAATTAGTTTGGGTGAATTAGGACACCTAAATGTCAACTAGGTTAAAGTCAACACTAACTCCATTTTTTATGGTCTGCAAAACTTATGTGAGATTCTGAGTAAGGGCTCCTTATTATCCTAAAGGGAAGAAGTTAGGCACCCTAAAGGATCCGCTAACTTGCGGTTGTCCATTCAAACCTAGGGAATTATTATTCTATAAAAATGCATGTTTAAAAGTGTTTAAATAAAAGGGATAAAAATTGTAAGATTTATTTAGAATATAAAATTAGCTTTGGATAAAAACTTGCATTCATAACGTATTAGATAAGATACATGTATTGCAAAATCTTATTATGACGAAATGTGTACTTCATGAAATAAGATGTAGAATATCTATTATGCAAAGACTAACAAAATAATTTTTAATTATGAATGTTAGTAAGAGTTTATGAAGAAATTAATTTATTATGCTAAGGATTTAATAGCAAGTGACGCTTTAGCTACGTGAATATTTATGTCATTTTGGTATGGCTTAGGCAATGCATAACTAGTCATAAAAAATAACTAATTTAAGGAGAGTGAGCGTCAAACTATTTTTCTAATGACAGCCCAAAGTTTAATTATTCTAAATGTACTACTAGTAGTGTAATGTTAGACAAATAATTACAACAAATAATAGGGTGAGGATATGGATTAATAATGACTCGAAGAAATGGCGAAGTCATTTCGCCTATGGTTTGGAGTTTATGATGCGGAGAGGATGGAGCACATAAGATGCGGGTCTTCATTTGCTGTAGCTTGTGATGAGTCTTGCCATGAGACTCTTCGTTTCGCTCCGATGCATTTCATGTAAAAAATAAGAAAAGAAAAGGATTAGTATATGTCCAAGATTTTTTATCAAAGGGTAAACCGAACATTGCCATAGGATTTTAAACATGTTGTAGTTACAGACACAATATATCGTACTATTAACTTCACATAGGAGACAAAATATCTTGACTTTTAAACTAACATGTAAGATGGGTGTTTTAGATCAAGACAAGAAAAATAAATCTTAGCCTCCTTTTGTGTTTACTCACGATCAACTTCTAAGCTCGCGTGTCACGTCAAAAATAGATGCAATGCTAACTTCCGATTGTAATATGAAACGAGAAGCGATCTCACGATACTATTAAACCAAGATGAGCAGACTTGGGTTGTAAGTACTTTCGAAATATGTTTAGATTATATCCTTTGCAACCGAGATCCGACACTTTAACACGATGGACACAATATTTACTCTAGCCATATTTCACTCAAGCAGTCGACACATCAGGACAGAAAGAGTAACCAGACGGAACATTAGCAGAGAGACCATTCAATGTGTTTCTACTACCTTCACCGATGACGACATATAAACATAAGGCCCTACTGATCCTACATGCATATGTAAATGAGGAAATAGCCATGATATCTAACATTATCGATTTCACATGATTCCAGCACATCGAGAGTCATACAAACAAATCTACCTTCATGCGGTGCCGCTACCTTATTATCAAATCTCTGAAACTAACATCCTGTTAATAAACATACCGATGCAGATTGACCTTCATTTTATAGCCTTTAGATGCTCCAATATTCTTTATCTAATACGAACAGGTATGGGTACAAAATTAATTAAGCACATCACCTTGTAGATTACCTCATTGAGATAGCATGCATGGGATAGACTATAGTCGGCAAATCAACCTTCAAATTCATGAGTCAGACTCTTAAAAGAAAACAAACATTATCCAACTAAACTTGGCTATCAAATTGGTTCTTAAGTGACCCACAAGTTAGCTCCCCAACAATAAATAATAACAAAACATTCTTGTGACCAAAATTCTAAGCGATGTACTAATACCATCGTATAAATTCTGCATTAAAGACAAGTCTTATATTCGAATTCATCTACACTTGAATCGATCCGTTGTTAACAAAGGTCACATATCTTTAGGAAGATCATTTGCGAATATACGGTGTCGGACTCGAGACAGGCACACTCCGGAAGCAAGACATCGACATCTTAAGGCAACACACGCAAATATTAATATTTATATGCTTAACAATAATCGGACAATAAAACTCAGTGACTAAGTAAATCAATTCAAACCAACAATATAATAAACCAAATTTAAAGGCAAAGGGATTGATTTTACCTTCTCCGACAACGAATCGAGCGTATCAAGTCGTCGATCCACTCGGAGGATTTATTGCGACGCGATTGGAACGGCGATGCTTTAAACGACTTCTATGCTGATTTTTGTTCTTATGCTGTGGAAAATAAATTTTGAAAATAGTACTTACTTTCTTCTCGATTCGTTTTGTGGATGCTTCAAGGATTTTCTCCATTGCCTAGTGATTAATTGATACCTCGACTGTTACCATTTTGTTCGTTTGTCTTCCTTCTCGTTTTCTTTTTCTTTTCGAGGCGCCAAGGCTTCTTTTTATGGTAAAACCCCCCGCCCTATTGTGTGTGCAAGAATATGTATTTATAGATGAGTTGTTGTGGTGCTAATTCTGGATGGATTTGTTACCGTTTTGGGAGTGATTTTTGGTGTATTTGTCGGGTGATTTTGAAGACGATTTGGTCTCGATTCGTGCTTGATTTGACAACGATTTTGTTATGAGTTTGTTATGGCAAGACAGGGTGATTTAGTAGGTGACTCGCCGGATTATCAGGCGAGAATCCCGGCTGGGGCGACGGGGGCGAGGTGCGGCGGACGAAAAAAGCTTAGGTTTTTTTTTTTTTTTTTAGGTTTTCTTGTTTTTCGGCTTTCTGAAGACGATGGGGAAGAAGGTTAAAGGCCTGAAGGCGCTGGGCCTGCGGGTGTGGGCCGGGGCGTGGGCTGGTGAGTAATGGACTGATTTTAATTAGGTATTTGGGTAGTTGGGCTGGGTAGTTATTTTAATTAGGGGTAGAGTTTTAAGTGTATTAGTTTAGGTGTATTATTAATTAATTAATGGTAAATTAAACTATTTAAATTGTAATTAGATTATTTAGGTGCTTTATTAGTCTGAGTTTTAAAATTATTACAATAATAAATGCAGGTGTGCTATTTAATTAGTGCTTAATGTTTATAATGCGATGCCGTTATTAAAACTTATTAAATAAAACTTGAGTTATTTAAATGCTACATGCAGATATGACTTCTTAATTCTTTTATGAATGCTATTATTAAAACGCGTGTGTTAGATTATTATTTTATGTATTTATTATTTATTATTAAGAATTATGACAGGGCTTAAAATTAATAAATATGAGCGCGAGACTCTAAGTGCGTAATTTTCTACGTAAGACGCGGTGCCATTATTAAATTGTTTATTTATGTCTGTATTAATGTATTATTGTTGCATTTTATTATAAAAAATCATAAGAAATTATTTTGCAAAATTAGTGTAATTTTATAGCTCTTATGCAGACGGGAGGGTCAAAATTGAGTGTCAGCGATTGTCCTCTTTGTATGGAGATGATGGAAGAATCTTGGACAAAGACGTTGACTCATGTAATTTTGTCTCGATCTCGAATTAAAATGTTGAGCAATTAGGCAAGGTGTGCGGACTCAGCTTGTCGGTGTCGAGTTATGACGACACTGGGCTACCATGGTCAAACATCGAGGCGGGCTAACGCGGACTCAAAATTTGTCCCAGTGTCGCGTTATGACGACACTGGGCTGTGGTGTAAAATAAAAATAAAAATAAACTGGCTTGAACATGGGGTGTACCGGTATCGACTTATGTTGTTGGGTGTATGGTGATGTGGAACGAGTGGACCGACGCTTGAGGCCGCTTCTGCCATTTGTTGGGAAGGTTGGCCCCGACAAATTGCCCGATTGTTTGTAAGAAAATCACGTTGTGCTCCATCTTTTGCGGTTTGTTAAAGTTCAGTAGATTGAAGCTAAGATAGAAGCATTAGTGCATCAAAACAAAACAATGTAAGAATGTGAATTTTGTGTTGTGGTTGTAGTCAAATCGTATATACTATATAATGAAATGATGTGATGATACGTTAAATGCTTGTATAGGCGAGATGCGAGATGGCGCCTTGTGTGGCGTTGTCGTCTTGTATGGACGAAATGCAAGTGGCGCCTTGTGAGGCGTTACCGTGCTGTATGGGCGAAATGCAAATAGCGCCTTGTATGGGTGGAATCGCTTGTATGGGCAAATGCAAATAGCGCCTTGTATGGGCGGATAAATGCTTGTATGGGCGAAATGCAAATGACGCCTTGTATGGGTGTTATAAATCTTGTATGGCGAAATGCAAATGACGCCTTGTATGGCGTTATCGTCTTGTATGGGCGAAATGCAAATGACGCCTTGTATGGGCGGAGATAAATGCTTGTATGGGCGAAATGCAAATGACGCCTTGTATGGGAATCGCTTGTATGGGCGAAATGCAAATGACGCCTTGTATGGGCGTTATCGTCTTGTATGGACGAAATGCAAATGACGCCTTGTATGGGCGTTATCGTCTTGTATGGACGAAATGCAAATGACGTCTTGTATGGACGAAATGCAAAACACTTCAAATTTTCAAGTCTTTGTCTTTTATAAATCAAGTCCTTACTTTGAAATTTTAAGAAAATCAAAATTTGTTTATTAATGATCTTATTAAAGCAGCCATGATCTAGGAAATGTAATACAATTTTGTCTTATCTTAGCTTATCACGGATGGAGGTTTCTCTTGGTTTTAATAATACTTAATTAGTCAATACATTTTCCTTTATTATTTGCTGATGGTTTGTTCGAGACTTATTTCCCTTTTCCAAAATCAATACAAGGCTTTCATAAACAATTAAGTAAACCGTTCCTTTTATCTTTCTTAAGTCGTTATACCTAACTTCTCATAAAGCTAGCATAACTCTTAGCTTTTAAAACCAAGTATTACTCTTCTTTCAAAGCGATTCATAATTCTTTTGAAATACTTCAAGATTCTTATTATTTAAAACTCAAGTCAAAAGACATCAAGTAAAACCACGTTCGGTTAACACGTCGTCTACCGTACTATATATATTCTTTTAAAATATCATGCTCGAGAGGATAGGAAGAATCACATACCTCAGCGAAATCCACTGCCAAGTCGAATATGTCGCGCGAGTATCAACCTATAATAGTCAAATACGTCTATCAACGTCTGAACTACTCTGTAGAATATTCTAAGCGAAGGTTCTTATTTCTACGGAAATTTGGGCAAGACTTCCACTGCCGACAAACTACACAGTCTCATGTAAATCTGATCTATGTAATGCAGTTCAATTCTCTTCTTATATACCATCCTTTTATATCTTATACTCAATCCTAAACTACTACGATATGTAATCTCCAATTACAATAGAAGGACAAAGATATTTACCTCGATAAGCCCAAAATTATCCTAGATTAAAGTCGATCCTGAGCAAGGTTTAGCTCCTATTCTGCACGCTCCGATAGCTCCAAGAAACCCTTAGAAGTTTCCAAACAACTTCTACTAATACTTCAACCAACTATGAAGATTTTCCTTAGGGTTTCGTTTTGTGACTAATGGATATAAGGTAGTATTTCTGGGCTTTTAGTGTAGAGGTAACTTAGGAATACTACAAGGTATTTGGCTAAGGTATTTTGGCATGGTAACAATACTTGGAGAATATTTTTCTACAAATGGGGGAACTTTGGACGAACTACTAGGAAAGGGGAAAGGAGTTGGGCGAGAACTTAGCACTAAGGGGAGGATTTTTGGAGACTTGGAAGTTGTGTTTGTGGATGAAGAAGTCTTGCACAAGAGGGGGTATTTATAGAACCACGAGGCCAAGATGAAAACAAATGGAGGGTGAAGATTTGGATAGCTTGTTCAGTGAAGTCTTCCACCAAGTGTCCACCACAACCTTGGGACATATGTCCACTACAACATTGGGACATATGTCCCCACAACAATGAGCCGTGGCCTTCCAGCTCAAGAAAAAGCGCCCAAGGCAAGCCCCCAATGCCACAAAATCGTCCGCTTCACCTACTCCCACTCACCAAAAGAAAATATCTTCCAAGACTTTGACCAATTGACCGTGTCCACTTGGCCAACATTTCGTCCAACCACGTACAACTAAGGGTGACACGTCGCCTCCTATTCGTCCAAAATATTTCGTCTCTCGAAAAATCCGTGTCGGTTAATATATTAAAAGCGTAGAATTTCCTTCACGAGTTCGAATCTTTTCCGTCGAAAGTTCACAATTTCATCCTTAACCTAATTAGGGTTTGTACAAATGTCGTCGTCTCACATACATACTCTGGAAATACGGTATAACATTCTCCCTCCTTAGAAACATTCGTCACGAATGCTCCTTCTCAGCGAATAACGATAAAGTTCCTCATAACTTAAGCGGTTTGCAAATGCCACATGGCCACAATACAACACGCCAAATACTTAAATCCAAGTCTACGAGGAATCACCTCTAACATCACAAAAGCTCACCCAAAGTCTAAAAGATACTCCTCGCACCTTTACTTCCCATAAGAAATGATCACTTTTATTCTCTTAAAACATGTTCACTTCTTCCCTTACTCGTCGTACCCTCCTCGTACACTCGAACTCTTCCTTACCACATTTATGTCATTGCTTCAGTTTCCAAAATCTCGGGGTCACTATCTCCAACTTGGTCATCATTAACTGGGAACACTCTGGATGGATCTCCGATACTTTTCCGAACATAGCAACATGAAAAGGCGGGCGTCTTGCGCCTACGTCGACGGAAATGCTAACTTGTAGGCAACCCGGCCTATTCTTCATCGATCTGAAAAGGCCCAAAGTATTTCGGGCTAAGTTTCCCCTGCTTTCCAAATCTCGTCACGCCTCCAGGTGGTACCTTCGAAGACCCACCGTCGGCTGAACTCCAGTGTCGCCGACTATCCATGCGACTTACGGTGACTCACGAGCTGCCAATAACCTCTTACGGATAAGCTCCACTTATCCACATCTGTTGGATCAAGTATGGACCAACTATCGAACCTTGCCAACATCGAACCAATCGGCCGAACTACACTTCGCCATACAAGGCTTCATAGGCGACATCCGAATCTTTGAAATGGTAGCCATTATAATACTCACTCAACAAGAGGCGAATAATCCTTACAGCTACCTCTGAAATCAAAAACACCGGCCCGAGGGTGAATGCAATACTGAGACTCACCTAAGTTCCTAACCTCGCCTGGTAAAACCTCCATAAAAAGAAATAGCCGTAAACTGGGCTCCACTGCCTGTCATAAAGTAAAAGTAGGAACCCGTGCGATCTTTACAACCTTCGATATATACCATCTCGCGTAACCTCTGTAAGTAAGCGATTCTGGAAAGACAAGATGGTGACCTCATCGGCGACTCTTGCGTCGAGCGCATCCACGAACTCGTCACGATAGTTAACTAAACTTGAGCCTAACACCTCGTGACCTATCACAAAGTGGGACCACCACAATTTTCCTTACTTCAAGGGCTGCGGGTTGACCCGCAATCGGCCTCGGCCGACCCGTTTCGCGCGCTCTTGTTTTCGATCCGAACAATCTCACCATCAAGTCACGAAAACCTGGTGGTCTTAGCTCAACTACCTCTTTCATTTCACACTACTCGAGGACTTATCACACAAATATATCTCACGTATACTATGCACTCAGATAAGTGGTCAAACATAAAAATAAATCTTTTACTCAAGATGGCCTCGTCTACAAGGTCTCCACGTATAAAACTCTAAGGCTCACACTTTCCCTATCCCCAATCTTACCCTTTTAACTAACCATGATTTCTAATCACAATTAACACAATGCTATCTGAACATAACACTTAAGATATACTCATCTTATCACACATACTAATCTCTAGAGGTTAAGGATATACACTCTTATCACTTCCCTTTGTCGCTCTAATCAATCACCTTACTGTTGGCGCATAGCCTAGGGAAGGTGATGAACTAGCCACCGATCTGGTGAGTCTCTACATCCGCGCCACTGCCTGGACAATTTCTCGCAAAATGGCCTGCTTGTCATGGCATAACAAGATGTCGAAGAAAGTCGACACTCCCAATGACACCTACCACAGCGGCGCGAGGTGGGGTGGCCCTCTCACAGCTAACACCTTCCTCTCCGAACCACTGAATCCTGTGATCGGTAGGTGAGTCCTCCGCTTGCATCCTCCTACTTGAACATTCTCGTCCACGTGTCACGGCGGCGCGGGTAAAACAAGCGCCAACAAAAGCGACATTCCGGGATGGCGCCGCCACTGCGGAACAACGAGAAAGCGGGCACTGGTGGCTAGAATCTACGTATAGCGTGATCCGAAGCCACGAGCTCGACCAACTCCGGCGTACCGAGCGTCACGAACCAGCGGAGGACCACTCTGCGGCGGAGGTGCATATCGATCTGCTGGCGAGGCGGTCGCCTCGAAAGTTACCAAGGACCCTGCCGTCGGCCTCTTCGCGATCTTGGTTAACCCGTCGATCCTACGTTTCTCGGACTGCTGCGCGTAAGCGACGCGAGCCATGCTCGGCTTGATGAAGAGCTACTCTTGCACAACCTCTCTTAGATAATCATCAAGGCGCGATAAATCGGTACATAATATACTCTGGTTGCTAAATCCATAGCTAATGTGGTCGTCTCTTTTGCAATACATACTTTACGCTCATCGGTCGTGGGCGAAGGTCCGAGTATCATGCGCGATGGAGCTTGCCATTGTGCTAAACTTTCTTTGAAATGGCGACGTGAGCGAACTCCCGAATGAAACACCACCTCAGGTGATGATTGGTCCTATGCCCTCGTAACCCTCTGTGCTCTACTCGCGACTCTCTGCCGCCTTGCCATCTGTGCGGGTTGCCTTGCGGAGGCATAAGCGGTAAGGGAAAGAAATCGTTAGAGGGTCCGACTTATAACACGACTACAGGCACGATCTCGAGTGAGAAGAATGGAAACCAATCCTAAATATCCTATAGCCTCACGATTATTGGTGTGGTGCACAACACGCGATAATCAAGACTACTAGATCTGATGCAGACACTTTCAGGATTAAGCGCTCGATACCACTTTTGTCACGACCCGAACCGGGCGTGGTCGTGCCTTACCGGGCACCCAGTAGACATCTTGTCACGACCGAGCAGGGCGTGGTAGTGCCTTACCCGGGCACCCGGTAGTCATACATCGAGAAATCGTGAATATAAAGACAATACATGAAACCAATGTAATAAGGCGGTGAAATAAGAAAGCGGTAACAAAAAGCGGTTACCTTCGGTATATATATGAATAACAATTTGAACGATTACATCCCTTTTACAATCTCGCCTTGCGGTACTCTGAGACCTCTAAGAGTAACATGACAACCATGGCGGGGCGAGGCCGCCATACCACGAATGTAAGCACTACTACGACGGGGACTATACGGCGATAAGCCTCGGAGAAGCGGAGCTTCCCAATGACGCTGACCACGAGCTAGGATCAACGGCGGTGTACCTCGACTGCGGCGTGACGCGGCCGAAGGTCGATCTGGCAGTACAGTATGTGGCCGAAAATATCGTAAATGAAATCATAGTAGTCTATATAAAGCGGGAGACATGTATGATAACCAAACTACGATTCCTGATAAATAGCGATCATGTCAAGTCGGGGACTCGCGCCTCAAAGTCATCACTCAAATATAACAATGTGTCTCACGCCACAACATCAATCATGCGTGGAATACGCCGCTCAGCTGGCGATCTATGATATAAAAGCACTAAGGAATACACGTGAACACGAGTCCCACTGTGTCATTATAAAACCGTCACGGGGTAAATGCGAAGGCATAGCCGACTACTAGAACCAGCGATAAACAAGGTCATAAAGCGTATCATGAGATCTGCTGAGCCGTCGTGATCAAAGCGGCCACTCGCCGCGATGCATCTAATATCTGCGTCTAGCCACGGAACTTCCGCGACTCGCGCCACCCCGATAGCGCGTGAGGTATTCCCGCGTCGAGGGTAGCTACTCCCGGCGTCCTGGACTCGCGATCGCGTAGCCGCATGCACCGCGTGACCGTAAAGCGCCGCGCTAACACGGAACTCTCGTAGCTCGCGCGCCACACGGACCAGCATAAGGTATTCTCGAATCATAGGTCACACAGACCGCTTTGATACCCGCGTCGGAGGCGCTTAACCCGGAAACATGTCAGCGGTGAGTGATGTAATACTAGCATAAGCGACTGCAGTTAAACAACATAAGCACAACAAGGGAAACCCCTTTACACAAACATAACAAAATACTAACACACGTAGCATCCTAATATGTTTATTTATCAACTCACAAGAAAGTATTACAAGGCTATCACAAACCAACACAATCAAGTTATTCACACGAGGTACTTTCTACTATGTGATTAACAAGATCGGATTTTTATCCCCAAAGTACTTCATACATTAACTCTTTAAAAGATACGTTACTTTCACAAAAGTCACACAATACCCGTAGTATATAAAAATAGAGTGATTATCTTTTGAAGTAAATCAAAACACTTCTCTTTGTAAAATCAAGTAACATTCTTTTTCAAACGTTCAAGTTTGCCTAATTTCAATTACTCAAGTTTCTCATTTTCGAAAGGTTTCGTAGTTCATAGTTTTAATCCTTTAAAACAATTTGAGAAACATATATCTTATGTGTGAGTAGGTTATTCTTGTTCATAACAATCTTATTACAGTGACCGTGATCTAGAAATGTAATATCATTTTGTCTCACCTTAGCTTCTATGCGGATGGAAGTTTCTAGTTTTATTAATACTTTATTAGTCAAAACATTTCCTTTATTAAGCCACTTTGTGGTTTGTTCGATACTTATTCGATTTCAAATCAAAAACATTATTCCTTTTGAAAACCAAGTACTCATTACTCACGAATGAGGTTTCACACTTTTAACAAAATTCAATTAAGTCAAGTCTCTTATCTTTTAAGATCAAGTCTCTTAACTTCTTAGATTAATAAATCATTCTTTTATCTCTCTTAGCGTTATACCTAACTTCCCATAAAGCTAGTATAACTCTTAGCTTTTAAAACCAAGTATTACTCTTACATTAAAATGATTGATTCTTTGAAATACTTGAGATTATTCGGGCTTAAGTCAAAAGACATTGCGTAATTATTATTCAGCTTAAGTCAGGAGACATTGCGTAATTATTATTCGATTAACACGTCGTCCTACCGTACTATATATATATTCTTTAAAATATCATGCTCGAGAGGATAGGAAGAATCACATACCTCGCGACGATTATCGACTATTAGCAAAACGCTCACTGGCTATAACCCTAGCCTTGTCACCTTCCAAGTAGCACGCTACTCATGTAACATTCAACCTATAAAGGTTATACAAGTCTATCAAAGTCTAGACTACTCGGTAGATTATTCTTCCGATGTGATTTGATTCAAGTCTTTTACGTAATATCCTTCTATTACGTTCAAATCTCTTATGAATCTTATATTCATTTATACAACTACATATGTAATTTCCAATTACAATAGATGGTTAGGATTATTTACCTCGGTAAGCCCAAAATTATCAAGTTATAATGTCGATTACTCGGCGTTTAGCTCTACTCCGGCGCTCGACCCGCTCCAAACAACCCTTAGAAGTTCTACGCAACTTCTTCTAAATACTCCAACCAACTATGGAGATTTTCCTTAGGGTTTCGGTTTGAGACCAAAAGGACATAAGGTAGTATTTCCTGCTCTACGTATAGAGTATCTTTGGAATACTACAAGGTATACGGCTAAGGTATTTTGGGTATAGTAACAATACTATGGAGTATTTCTACCAAGAGGGGGTATATATTCGAGACAACACCACAAAGGGGTACTCGGCGAGGAGGGTTCTCGGCGAGGGCCTCGCCAGGGGAGGGGCGAGAACACTACAAGAGAGGGAGGTTTTAGACGTAGGAAATTTATTTGGATGACGACGTCTTCAAAGGGGGAGGGTATTTATAGGGCAAGCAAAGGCCAACCAATGGCGAAGATCATGCCAAGTGCTAAGCAAGTGTAGGGCGAGATATGCCCAGTGCCCTAGTCCCTACTCCAAAACCTCACAAATATCCTACCAAACCTTATCCTCCCAATCGGCCACTTCACCGCTTTCCACCAATGAGAGGGTGCAAGTCGCCTCTCGTTGGTCCAACACGTTTCGTCTCTCGGAAAAATCCGCAAAAATTAAAAATGACATAGCCGGAATTTTCCGCCTTCGCAAGATATGTAAACGTTTAGTCGAAAACGACTCTGTCGGGTGTTGTGCACAAAAATAAATCGTCGAAGCCACTTTAAAGCCCAAACTTTTCTACGTCGTCTTACGCATACACTGAAATACGGTATAACACATACATCGAGTAACCAGTGGAATATAAAACAAGACATGAAACAATATGAAGTAGAAACAGTTTATCCGAGAAAAGTTGTCTTTCGGCATATATATATAAAAACTTGAGCGATTCATCCCTTTACAACCACATCCTTGATTACTCTGACCTCTAAGAATGTTATAACAACAATGGCGGGACGGGGCCCGCCATACCACGAATGTAAGTACCTACAACGAGGACTATACGAATAAGCCTCCGAGACACGGAGCTTCCCAAACGCTGACCACATGGCGAGGATCGATAGTGGTGTACCTTTACTGCGGCGTGAACGTAGCCGAAGGAAGTCGATCTGAGTACCAAGTATGTGAAAGCGTAAAGTACTTTAAATGAAATCATATCATTTTAAAACCAATTTTACAAATATGTACGAAACAACGATATGCACATAGTGCCGCAAAGATAACCAAAAGCAAAATAGATATAACATAAGCGGTCTTTTCTAGGCGCTAATGATCGAAGCAAGGCGATCGCCATAGTATCATTATGCGAGCCTAATCCGAACTCCGCGATCGCATAGTCACACAGACGCGCGCGTAGGTATTCCTCGCATCGGGGTAGCTAACGCGGTATCCTCACGACTCCGCGATCGCGTAGTCACATAGACCGCGTAGTCACAGACCGCGTGAGGCATTCCTCGCGTCGGGATAATACACCGGAATGATCAATCCTGGAACTCCGCGACTCGCGTAGTCACACAGACCGCGTAGTAGTATAGACCGCGTCGCGGTAGCAAGTCCTCGGTATAACAAGTCAGGGGGAGTATGTGATATAATAACAGTACAATGGGCTTAATGTTTAACAACGTAAGCACAACAAGAATAACCCCCTTACACAACATCACAAGACACTAACACGCGTGGCGTCGCGCATGTTTACTTATCAAACCAACAAGAAAGTATTTACAAGGCTATCACAAACCAACATAGTCAAGTTATTCACACAAGGTACTTTCTATTTTATGTCAACAAGTTCGGGTTTTTATCCCCAAAGTACTTCATACATAAACTCTTTAAAAAGATCCGTTTCTTTCACAAAAGGCACACGGTACCCGTAGTGTCAAAAGTAGAGTGACTATTTTTTTTTAAGTAAACCCAAACAACTTCCCTACCTTATTTTTGAACCAACTTAAGACAAAAGCATGCCTTCCTTTTTAAACGAAAACACTTCAAATTTTCAAGTCTTTGTCTTTTATAAATCAAGTCCTTACTTTGAAATTTTAAGAAAATCAAAACTTGTTTATTAATGATCTTATTAAAGCAGCCATGATCTAGGAAATGTAATACAATTTTGTCTTATCTTAGCTTCTATGCAGATGGAGGTTTCTACTGGTTTTAATAATACTTAATTAGTCAATACATTTTCCTTTATTCGTGCTGCAGTGGTTTGTTCGATACTTATTTTCCTTTTCCAAAATCAATACAAGGCTTTCATAAACAATTAAGTAAACCGTTCCTTTTATCTTTCTTAAGTCGTTATACCTAACTTCCCATAAAGCTAGCATAACTCTTAAGCTTTTAAAACCAAGTATTACTCTTATTTCAAAAATGATTCATAATTCTTTTGAAATACTTCAAGATTCTTATTATTTAAAACTCAAGTCAAAAGACATCGAAGTAAAACCACGTTCAGTTAACACACGTACGTCTACCGTACTATATATATTCTTCATGCTCAAGAGGATAGGAAGAATCACATACCTCCTCGGCGAAATCCACCTGCCAAGTCGAATATGTCGCGCGCAGAGTACCAACCTATAATAGTCAAATACGTCTATCAACGTCTAGACTACTCTGTAGAATATTTTAAGCAGAAGGTTCTTATTTCTACGGAAATTTGGGCAGCACTTCCCTACCCGACAAACTACACAAGTCTACTGTAAATACAGTCCTATGTAAGTACAGTTCAATTCTCTTTTTATATACCATCCTTCTATATCTTATACTCAATCCTAAACTACTACGATATGTAATCTCCAATTACAATAGAAGGACAAAGATATTTACCTCGATAAGCCCAAAATTATCCTAGATTAAAGTCGATCCTGAGCAAGGTTTAGCTCCTATTCTGCACGCTCCGATAGCTCCAAAAAACCCTTAGAAGTTTCCAAACAACTTCTACTAATACTTCAACTAACTATGAAGATTTTCCTTAGGGTTTCATTTTGTGACTAATGGATATAAGATAGTATTTCTGGGCTTTTAGTGTAGAGGTAACTTAGGAATACTACAAGGTATTTGGCTAAGGTATTTTGGCATGGTAACAATACTTGGAGAATATTTTTCTACAAAGGGGAACTTTCGGACGAACTACTAGGAAAGGGGAAAGGAGTTGGGCGAGAACTTAGCACTAAGGGAAGGATTTTTGGAGACTTGGAAGTTGTGTTTGTGGATGAAGAAGTCTTGCACAAGAGGGGTATTTATAGAACCACGAGGCAAGATGAAAACAAATGGAGGGTGAAGATTTGGATAGCTTGTTCAAGTGAAGTCTTCCACCAAGTGTCCACCACAACCTTGGGACATATGTCGCACACAACATTGGGACATATGTCCCCACAACAATGAGCCATGTGGCCTTCCACTAGCTCAAGAAAAAGCATGAGCAAGCCCCCAGTGCCCACAAAATCGTCCCACCGCTCCCACTCCAAAAGAAAATATCTTCCAAGACTTTGACGATTGACCATGTCCACTTGGCCAACATTTCGTCCAACCCATGCCAACTAAGGGTGACACATGTCGCCCTCATTAGTCCAAAATATTTCGTCTCTCGGAAAAATCCGTGTCGGTTAAAATATTAAAAAGCGTAGAATTTCCTTCACGAGTTGGAATCTTTTAAAGTCGAAAGTTCACAATTTCATCCTTAACCTAATTAGGGTTTGTACAAATGTACGTACGTCCTCACATACATACTCTGGAAATACGGGATATAACAGAGATGATAAATCCTTTTAGACAAAATGTAGCAAACTGCGTTAGTGTAAAGCATGTGATTTTGCAAAAAGTGTAAAAACATTTAGCAAGTACATGTTGCACATAAATTGTCACATTGCAAGCGAGTCCTAACATGCGTGGGACCCCCTTTATGCCAGAGGTAGGCCTAAACGTTACATATGCGAGGTTATGATGGATTTGTCCAAGTCGTCCAGTAATGCTTATTGGAAATGGCGACCAAATGACGGTGCACTTTTCCCACTTTTGGCATGTCGCGATTAGGCTTGGATTTGTCCATTATTGTCACGCTACACATAATATCTTTGGTTAGTCGTTGGGTTGAGAAACGTCGACAAGTTTGGTGTCTTTCTAAGCGTGGCGTCGATACTAGACCGATCCACCTAAGGTAAATGCATCGTACCTTAAAATAAAGGGTGATATAGCTCTATCACGAGTTTCTAAGATTTGGCTTTACTAGGCCTTGAGTTCCCGAGCGGACAACTCGAGTGAGAAGGCTACGCGGCCACCGGTTGGACCGGATTCTCCGCGCAAAACGCCAACTCTCTTAAATTTGGGTGTTTGAAAGAAATTTGCAGGTGCGCGAAGCACACCAGCGCGTGAGTATGTGATAGTGTGAATTTTCCAAAGTGGAAGAAATATGAGCGGAATGCCAGTTTAAGGAAAGCAGTAAAGCAAGTAGCAATTAAAAATAAATAAAACAAAATACAACACACAAAAATTAAATGCAAAAATAATTGTCGAATAATAACCCTAGGTCTGTTGTGGTTAAGAACCTTAAATCCCCAGCGGAGTCGCCATTCTGTCGCGCCCCTTTTCGATCGCGACATTTTAAAAATAACTCCTGCTTAATAAAATGTTAGAAAATAAATAATAAAAATGCTAAATGTTTAAAAGGGTTCTAAAAATATTAAAAAGATGCTAAAAGGTTAAAGTAGGGGTGCTAAAAGGTTAAGGTGCTAAAAGTGCTAAAATACTAAAGGGTTCGCGGAGTCGCCACCTAATTAGTTTGGGTGAATTAGGACACCTAAATGTCAACTAGGTTAAATTCAACACTAACTTCATTTTTTATGGTCTGCAAAACTTATGTGAGATTCTGAGTAAGGGCTCCTTATTATCCTAAAGGGAAGGGGTTAGGCACCCTAAAGGATTCGCTAACTTGCGGTTGTCCGTTCAAACCTAGGGAGTTATTATTCTATAAAAATGCATGTTTAAAAGTGTTTAAATAAAAGAGATAAAAATTGTAAGATTTATTTAGAATATAAAATTAGCTTTGGATAAAAACTTGCATTCATAACGTATTAGATAAGATACATGTATTGCAAAATCTTATTATGACGAAATGTGTACTTTATGAAATAAGATGTAGAATATCTATTATGCAAAGACTAACAAAATAATTTTTAATTATGAATGTTAGTAAGAGTTTATGAAGAAATTAATTTATTACGCTAAGGATTTAATAGCAAGTGACGCTTTAGCTACGTGAATATTTATGTCATTTTGGTATGGCTTAGGCAATGCATAACTAGTCATAAAAAATAACTAATTTAAGGAGAGTGAGCGTCAAACTATTTTTCTAATGACAGCCCAAAGTTTAATTATTCTAAATGTACTACTAGTAGTGTAATGTTAGACAAATAATTACAACAAATAATAGGGTGAGGATATGGATTAATAATGACTCGAAGAAATGGCGAAGTCATTTCGCCTATGGTTTGGAGTTTATGATGCGGAGAGGATGGAGCACATAAGATGCGGGTCTTCATTTGCTGTAGCTTGTGATGAGTCTTGCCATGAGACTCTTCGTTTCGCTCCGATGCATTTCATGTAAAAAATAAGAAAAGAAAAGGATTAGTATATGTCCAAGATTTTTTATCAAAGGGTAAACCGAACATTGCCATAGGATTTTAAACATGTTGTAGTTACAGACACAATATATCGTACTATTAACTTCACATAGGAGACAAAATATGCTGACTTCTTAAACTAACATGTAAGATGGGTGTTTTAGATCAAGACAAGAAAAATAAATCTTAGCCTCTCCTTTTGTGTTTACTCACAGTCAACTTCTAAGCTCACGTGTCTACGTCAAAAATAGATGCAATGCTAACTTCCGATTGTAATATGAAACGAGAAGCAATCTCATGATACTATTAAACCAAGATGAACAGACTTGGGTTGTAAGTACTTTCAGAAACATGTTTAGATTATATCCTTGCAACCGAGATCCGACACTTTAACACGATGGACACAATCTTTACTCTAGCCATATTTCACTCAAGCAGTCGACACATCAGGACAGAAAGAGTAACGAGACGGAACATTAGCAGAGAGACCATTCAATGTGTTTCTACTACCTTCACCAGGCAGACGACATATAAACATAAGGCCCTACTGATCCTACATGCATATGTAAAGGAGGAAATAGCCATGATATCTAACATTATCGATTTCACATGATTCCAGCACATCGAGAGTCATACAAACAAATCTACCTTCATGCGGTGCCGCTACCTTATTATCAAATCTCTGAAACTAACATCCTGTTAATAAACATACCAGTAAACAGATTGACCTTCATTTTATAGCCTTTAGATGCTCCAATATTCTTTATCTAATACGAACAGGTATGGGTACAAAATTAATTAAGCACATCACCTTGTAGATTACCTCATTGAGATAGCATGCATGGGATAGACTATAGTCGGCAAATCAACCTTCAAATTCATGAGTCGGACTCTTAAAAGAAAACAAACATTATCCAACTAAACTTGGCTATCAAATTGGTTCTTAAGTGACCCACAAGTTAGCTCCCCAACAATAAATAATAACAAAACATTACTGGCAAGCCAAAATTCTAGCGCTGATGTACCTAATACCATCGTATAAATTCTGCATTAAAGACAAGTCTTATATTCGAATTCATCTACACTTGATATCGACCGTTGTTAACAAAGGTCACATATGTTTAGTCGATCGATTGCGAATATCTGATGTCGGACTCGACGGACACTCGGAAGCAATACATCGACATCTTAAGGCAACACACGCAAATATTAATATTTATATGCTTGACAATAATCGACAATAAAACTCAGCAGACTAAGTAAATTAATTCAAACCAACAATATAATAAACCAAATTTAAAGGCAAAGGGGATTGATTTTACCTTCTCCGGACAACGAACCGAGGCAGCGTATCAAGTCGTCGATCCACTCGGAGAATTTATTGCGACGCGATTGGAACGACGATGCTTTAAACGACTTCTATGCTGATTTTTGTTCTTATGCCGTGGAAACTAAATTTTGAAAATAGTACTTACTTTATTCTCGATTAGTTTTGTGGATGCTTCAAGGATGTTCTCCATTGCCTAGTGATTAATTGATACCCTCATTACCCATTTGTTCGTTTGTCTTCATACCGTTTTCTTTTCTTTTCGAGGCGCCAAGGCTTCTTTTTATGGTAAAACCCCCCCCACCCTATTGTGTGTGCAAGAATCTGTATTTATAGCTGAGTTGTTGTGGTGCTAATTCTGGATGGATTTGTTACCGTTTTGGGAGTGATTTTTGGTGTATTTGTCGGGTGATTTTGAAGACGATTTGGTCTCGATTCGTGCTTGATTTGGCAACGATTTTGGATGTTTATCATGGTAAGATTTTGTACTGAGTTTGTTATGGCAAGACAGAGTGATTTAGTAGGTGACTCGCCGGATTATCAGGCGAGAATCACTGAGGCGGCAGGGGCGAGTGCGGACGAAAAAAGCTTAGTTTTTTTTTTTTTTTTTAGGTTTTCTTGTTTTTCGGCTTTCTGAAGACGATGAAGAAGAAGGTTAAAGGCCTGAAGGCGCTGGGCCTGTGGATATGGGCCGGGGCGTGGGTTGGTGAGTAATGGACTGATTTTAATTAGGTATTTGGGTAGTTGGGCTGGGTAGTTATTTTAATTAGGGGTAGAGTTTTAAGTGTATTAGTTTAGGTGTATTATTAATTAATTAATGGTAAATTAAACTATTTAAATTGTAATTAGATTATTTAGGTGCTTTATTAGTCTGAGTTTTAAAATTATTACAATAATAAATGCAGGTGTGCTATTTAATTAGTGCTTAATGTTTATAATGCGATGCCGTTATTAAAACTTATTAAATAAAAATTGAGTTATTTAAATGCTACATGCAGATAGGACTTCTGTAAAATCCGGAAAAAAATAATAATATATAGTTGTGGTTGGGTTAATAAAAATATATATATACATTAATTAGTTCCAACAAATGGATTTGCAGTCTTCAATTCATTCTTTAGTGAAGGAATGGGCAACACATCCGAAAATGACATTTTCACTCTTAAGTGATTGGTCATATTAGTTTTTGGTAATTAAGAAGGTGAAAGTAATATACTATTATTGAACTTTTAAAAAAAAAAAAACACTTGCTATGACTTACATTTTGCATACGGAAAAAAATTGAATGAAAATTAGCATTATGACAATTGAATTCTAGACTTGTTAGCCTTGTCATAAATCTCATCAACTAGCATTACCCTACATATTTATGTTTAGAAAATGGAGTAGACTAATTGTCTTCACCTAGGCACTTGGGTGAAAATGTCCACTACCCTACCTCCCCAATTCCTCTCAACTCTTACCCTTCCACCTTCCACCTCCCACACTTCTACTTATACATTGTACTTGACACAAATAAAATACCTAGCACAAAGAATACAAAATCAGAAAAAACAAGTGAACAAGAAGAGGAAAAATCTGAAAAACATCAAGAGATGAAGGAGAACAAAAATAGGAATACTAGGGAGCAAGGATCACTTGTAGCAACAAAACAACAATCTTTTTCACGCTTACAAGGTGAGTTTTCTCACTCAGAAATTCTTGGTAACATCCTTTATTTTTAGTTCAATACATGTTGGAATAAGAATTGAGTGTTGAAAAGAAATATTGAACTTTTGATTGTTTAGATAACTAGTTGCGTCATGAACTTTACGAACTGTTCTCACTGAGTTATAATTATTAGAATTTGATGAAATTCAGAAGAATTGTACACCTCTCTAATATGATCATATAGAACCAAACATGAGGTAAAATGGACATACGGTTGGAAAGTTATCATAGTTCAAAGTTCCTGCCTTAGATTTGGTCGAAATTCGGAAAGGCATAATTACGGACTGTTTTTATTGAGTTTTACTTATTAGAATTATATGAAAATTCACATGGTTGTAAATATCTCTGTTACGGACAGATATATATAAAGATTTTATTGGTGCGCAGATCTGTGCTGAGAACCAGGGTATGAAGACCCGGTCCTCTTCTTTAATGGTGGTACAAGTTAGCAAATGATAGGGTAAAGGGAGAAGACTGGGAGAGACGAAGGAAGCACAGATCTGATATTGATTGAAATGAAAAATTAACCAGTACAAAACGTAAAGTGGACAAGATATAAAATATCCTACAGGGCAAAAGACATTCCTGCCCCTTACATGTAAAAAGACCATATCGCCCTTACATTTATTTTACCCCTTACATTATTCTTCAACACCCCCCCTCAAGCTAGGAGATACGAAAATATTTTTCAGTCCTATCTTGGAAATCAGGAACGAATGTTGTTGTCGACCAAGAGGTTTGGTGAGCAAGTCAGCAGGTTGCTGTTCTGAGGGTATATATACAGCATTGATGAGACTTGTGCGTATTTTTTCCCGAATGAAATGGCAGTCTATGTCGATGTGTTTGGTCCTCTCGTGGAAGATCGGATTTGCAGCAATCTGAATGGCGGACTTGCTGTCTGTGTATACCGAGACTGGTGTCTGAATCTTAACACCAAGATCTTGAAATAGACCAGCGAGCCATACTACTTCGCATCTGGCCGCCGTGGCGATATTACGCCTCATGAGCCTCAGAAACTGTGTCTTGTTTTTTTTGACTTCCACGAGATGGGTGAAGAGTCATGCATAACAATGTAACCTGTGATGGACCTTCGACTGTTCACGCAGAACCCCGGCGTCGCGAGAATACTGGTGAGGAAGGCTGGGCAGAAAATCCCTAACCATGGGTCCTGCTTCACAAACTTGACGATTCGCAGCCTCCATATGTGACACTTTAGGTGCATGCATGAATTGGCTAAGACAGTGTACTGCAAATGCGATGTCTGGTCTTGTGGTGGTCAAGTATAAGAGTCGTCCAATGAGCCTCCTGAAGGTACCGGGATCCGTCAACAGATCATCACCACTGGCTGGTTGAGGTCTAGTTGAATCTGTGATTGAAGCCACATGCTCATCAAATTCGAGGGTAGTGAACTTCTGATTCATATCCATGGGGGAATGGGCAGGTTTTGCACCTGCAAGACCCATATCAGATATCAGCTCTAAAGCGTACTTCCTTTGATGCATGACAATGCCTTTCGAGTTCCTTGCAAACTCAATGCCAAGAAAGAACCGCAACTCACCCAGATCTTTGACCTTGAAAGTGGACTTCAGTGTATTTTTGGTGTCCTGAATCAGTGCTAAGTCATTCCCCGTAATCAACAGGTCATCCACATAAACCAAGACTATCACAATGCTATCCTTTTGTCGCTTGGTAAAAAGGGAGTAATCTCTGATGCTTTGTCTGAAACCAGATGAGATAAGAGCTGTGGTCAACTTGATGTTCCATTGTCTTGATGCCTGCTTTAAGCCATAAAGGGATTTCTGCAGTCGGCACACCTGCTTCTTCCATGCGTGTTGCTATGAGCAAAGCCGTCAGGATCTGCGTAAATACTTCTTCAGAGATCTCCTTGCGAGAAGGCATTATGAGCATCCATTTGATGGATTGTCCTTTGTCGTCTTTGAGCGAGAGATTACAGCTCTCACAGTGGCCATCTTCACCACTGGGGAGAATGTTTCTTGGTAGTCCATCCCCTCCTTCTGGTTGTAACCTTTTGCTACCAGCCTTGCCTTGAATCTTTCAACCTCACCAGTTGCTTTGTACTTTATCTTGTACACCCATCGACATCCTATAGCCCTCTTTCCTGCAGGTAATGTTACCAGCTGCCAAGTGCCATTGTCTTCTAGTGCCTTGATTTCTGCTTTCATTGCCTCAATCCATCTTGGGTCCTTGGCTGCCACTGAATAGTTGGTCGGTTCTGTGTCAAGGGAGACTTTAGCCACAAATTTCTGATATCCTGTTGACAAATTAGAATAAGAAACATTATCAGAAATAGGGTATAGACAAGTAGAGGAATTAAGTGTAGTAATGTAATCTTTGTGCCAAATAGGAGGTCTGCTGGTCCTTGCTGATTTCCTTGCACCCTCAGAACTGGGTGGTATTGTAGTGTCATGCTCTGTTGATTTTCTTGTATGCTGATCCTGGTCAGGGATGTCCTGGATATCCTTATGCAAAGGAATCTGATGGTGAAAATCCAGGTCTTCAAAGCTGAACTGCTCCTTTGATGCAATGGGGTTAACTGCCTCAGTAGTGCTGCCTTTGAAAGGAAAACATTGCTCCATGAATTGCACATCCCTGCTAACAAAAACTACACTGGTTTCCATATTATATAATTTGTATCCCTTTTGAGTGGAACTGTAACCAATAAGGATGGACCTCACTGCTCTTGGGCTAAACTTGTCATTTTTAGGTAGGGCAGTGGCAAAGCACAGACATCCCAATACCCTAAGGTGACTGAGTTGTGGTGTTCTATCATATAGCATCTCAAAAGGGGACCTGTCTTTTATGGCAGTGGAAGGTATTCTGTTAAGTATGTAGACAGCATTCTCAACACAGAATCCCCAAAATTTATCTCAGGAACCCTCATATTTTGATGGCCACGGCTATTTCAAGGATATGTCTGTTTCCTTTCAACTACACCGTTTGTTGTGGTGTGTAAGGACAAGAACTTTCATGAACAATACCAAACTGTGAGAAAAGGGTACTGCAACTATGATTAAAGAATTCAAGTCCATTATCAGATCTAATCCTTTGAACTTTGGTTTCAAACTGTGTGTTGACCTTGAGTAAAAAATCTTTGATTACAGAGAAGACATCAGATTTTAATCTTATTAAGTAAATCCAGGTCCATCTAGAGTAGTCATCCACAATGGTAAGAAAGTATTTCATTCCATTTATAGTTTCAACTTTATAGGGACCCCATACATCCATGTGTAGTAATTGAAATGCTTTAGTAGCTCTACTATGACTGGTGTTAAAAGGAACCCTAGTTTGTCTTGCTAAAGGACAGACTTCACAGTTGCTAATGACAAATTGATCATTTTTTTTAAAAGAATCAAATTTCTTCAGGACTGCCATGGGCACATGGCAAAGTCTCTGATGCCAAGTCATTGCATCCACTTTTGCTGCTGACATGCATTTCATCAACTCCCCTCCTTTATTCTGTACATCCAGAGAGAGTGTGTATAAACCATTCTCCTCATTACCAATCCCCCTCACCCTGCCAGATGAGAGGTCCTGAAAGACACAATAGTTTGGAAAAAAAATGACACTACAGTTTAGGTCTTTAGTCATTTTTGATATGGACAAGAGATTAAACTTGAAAGATGGTACACATAAGACTCCTTTAAGTATATCACCTCCACCCAAGTGATACTCCCCAACAGTTGAGATTTTGGCTGAATCTCCTGTTGGCAGCTGCACCTTCCCTGATCCCTCTGTCAAGACAGTATTGTGCAAGTGTCTTTGATCAGTGATCATGTGGTTGGTGGCTCCTGTGTCTACTATCCATTTTACCAAATCTGTCGAGTCAGAGACATACTTACCTGCCAAGTTTGCATTGATGTGCTGAAGTTCCTTGCTTTCCAGCATAGCAAGGAGTTTCTGGTGTTGTGCAGGTGTAAATTGGCTGTATGCTTGCCGAGGAAAATTTGAGTGAAGCGGTGGCCATGTGTCTGGTTCTCATGTATTGTGTTACCTCACTGACTATGTAGGCCTTTTTCCTTTACTTTTGAAGTTTTGGATACCCGTGAAGATCAGTAGCAATCATTTTCTACATGTCGGTCTTCTTGCAATAGTTGCACTTCATCAATTTATAGCAATCCTCCTTAAAATGGCCTTTGATCTTGCAATGATCACAAAAGGCATTCAGATTATAGCCCCTCTTCTTATTACCATTACCTCCTCTGTTAGCCCCAACTCTAGAAGTGAACATGGCTGATAGTTCCATTGTTTCTTGGGTTGTACTACCACTGGATCCAAGCATCATTCTTTGGCTTTCCTCTTGATTCATCATAGCATAAACTTGGTTTAGTGAGGGCACTGGCTGCATTAAGAGGATCTGGCTTCTTATATGACTGTAGCTATCATCCACTCCCATCAGAAATTGTAACAGCCTTTGATGTTGAGAGTGATCCATAAACTCCTTGGATTTTGGGCAACAAGATGGGGATGGCATGATGGAGTCATACTCGTCCACGAGATCTTTGAGTGCAAGTATCTGAGAGACATGGGCGGTTGTCCTGTCGCATAGAGACTATTTCTTTGTGTAACTGGAAAGTTCTAGAACTGTTCACTTTATCGAATCTTTCTTTCAGTTCTTCCCATATAGTGTAAGAGTCAGAGTTATATAACATTCCAGTGAGTAGATTTTTATTCACATTCCCCATTAGCCAAGACACAACAATCGCGTTACATCGCTCCCATATTTGTGTCAAGTTTTCATGTAGATTTTCTTTTCGCACACTACCGTCAATAAACCCTAATTTATTCTTTCCTAATAGGGCTAACTTCATGGCTCTACTCCAAATCGTGTAGTTCTCCATGCCATTTAAGGTGATCCCAACAGACAAGGAGCCAGGAGCATCTGAGGGAAACAAATACAGTGGATGATTGTGGTCAATAGCAACCACCGCTGTACTTGTTTCTCCAGAATGTTCTTCAACTGTGCTTCCCATGCTTGGATGTCAATACAGGATAGGAACAAAGTAATACAGAGAAATAGTCAGAAGAGAAAAAAAATACGAAAAGTAGATAACCGTAGAGTAGTCAAAATCGATGGATCCAGTAGATCTGCAGATTTATGATTTCGTCACACCCTGCATGTGTGGTTCTTCAACAACTCTATATAGATCCTTTGTTGAGAACCTCGTAGTCTTCACAAACCTTGTAAAGGTGGTTCGATGGAAGTGAAACCCTAAGGAATCGGTCAAGAACAACTTGTAGCCACGAAACCCTAAAAAAAGGAACGAGAACCAGATCGTTATCTTCAAGGCTCTGATACCATGTTGGTGCGCAGATCTGTGCTGAGAACCAGGGTATGAAGACCCGGTCCTCTTCTTTAATGGTGGTACAAGTTAACCGACAATGGGGGTAAAGGGAGAAGACTGGGAGAGACGAAGGAAGCACAGATCTGATATTGATTGAAATGAAAAATTAACCAGTACAAAACGTAAAGTGGACAAGATATAAAATATCCTACAGGGCAAAAGACATTCCTGCCCCTTACATGTAAAAAGACCATATCACCCTTACATTTATTTTACCCCTTACATTATTCTTCAACAGATTTATTAAAACGGACTTACGAGTTGAGAGTTATTGTAGTTTGAAGTTACTGCCTCGGATTCGTCGGAATCCAGAAGGGCAGGACGTTGAAACGTAAAACTGTACTAATCTACGGGGAATATGAAAATTGTTGCTAAATGAAAGTTCTAGATCTCTTTGTTGTGGACATTTTGATACCTTACGGGGGTTTATCCGACTTACGGATTGAGAGTTATCGCTGTTTAAAGTTTCTACCTCGGATCTATCGATATCCAGGAAGGGCAGCGAATAAAAGGGTAAAACTGTACCAAATGGTACAGAATATGAAAGTATGGTTCACATGGAGACATGTAGCTCTCTGTTCTCGTCGTTTTGAGATTTTATGGGGCTTGAACGGGTTTACAGATTAGGAGTTATGACTATTCTAAGATTGGGTGTTGTTTAATAAAAATTCTGCCGAAATAAATTTCATGTGGCTGTTTTGAGGATAAATTTGTGTTAGTTACCCAAAATAGTTTTAAATGAAATTTGGTACAGTGAAAGATCTCCGTATTACCTTAGTTTCCGCTTGAGAAACACCTTAGTTGGAGTTATGGTTAAAAAGTTATAATCGTTACAAGTATGAATGACAGAATGTTAGAAAAGAAAATTGTATTTATTCAATCTTCTGAAAAATATGAAAAGTGAATACGTGTTCACATAAATATATAAATATATAATGGATCGGGTTGCGCGCAACAAAGCGTAAAGTGAATACGCGTTCACAAATACGTAAACATAATGGATCGGGTTGCGCGCAACAAAGCGTAAAGTGAATATGTGTTCACAAATACGTAAATATAATGGATCGGGTTGCGCGCAACAAAGCGTAAAGTGAATACGCGTTCACAAATACGTAAACATAATGGATCAGGTTGCGCCGCAACAAAGCGTAAAGTGAATATGTGTTCACAAATACGTAAATATAATGGATCGGGTTGCGCGCAACAAAGCGTAAAGTGAATACGCGTTCACAAATACGTAAACATAATGGATCGGGTTGCACGCAACAAAGCGTAAAGTGAATACGTGTTTACAAATACGTAAATATAATGGATCGGGTTGCGCGCAACAAATATGAAAGATGAATACATGTTCATCTATATATAAATATGAAAAGTGAATACGCGTTCACAAATATATAAATGTAATAAACATGTGGAAATGCAGGTAATGTCTTAACGTATAATACGAGATAAAATGAAGTGTTAGTTAAAGCAGAATTTCCTATGAGGAGTTGTTGCATAATTAAAAATGTTGTAACTTTGATATATTTTTGCAATATGCTTATCACGTTATAATGTGATTGCTTTGAATATTGTGGTGTTACTTTGAATTGCGGTAAGGTTCTCATTTGGATGGTAGGACTGACTTTTTATTTAACATGTTTCAGGAAAGCGTGATAGAGGAAAGACTCCACGCCAAGGCTAGCGATCGTCCCACAACCTCTTGTCATACCAAGTCCATTGCTTCGGGCTTGGTATTCGTCAGGTTCAGGATGTCAGTTCCAGTGTCTCGGGAAATGCCCGTATGGAATGGTCTCCCTTCCAACTTAGACTAATCTTTGTCAGTATGTCTATGTAGAAATAATATTTGCACGAGCATGGGCTAGCGTTATGTTTTTAATAAAGTCATAAACAGATCTCTTTATTGTTATTTTTATTAATAGTTCCGTATTTGAATATAAGTTCAAATTTCTAAATAAAGAGAATTAAATGGTGCTTCTGGTGGGAAATAATTGTCCAGGTGCCATCACGCTCTAAGTAAAGACTTAGGAAAATTTGGGGCGTGACAACTTCTTAATTCTTTTATGAATGCTATTATTAAAACGCGTGTGTTAGATTATTATTTTATGTATTTATTATTTATTATTAAGAATTATGACAGGGCTTACAATTAATAAATATGGGCGCGAGACTCTAAGTGCGTAATTTTCTACGTAAGACGCGGTGCCATTATTAAATTGTTTATTTATGTCTGTATTAATGTATTATTGTTGCATTTTATTATAAAAAATCATAAGAAATTATTTTGCAAAATTAGTGTAATTTTATAGCTACTGTCTGGACGGGAGGGTCAAAATTGGGTGTCAACATATGCTAAAATACGTTTTTGCATAGACCATTTATAATCTATCCAATGACAGGTTACCGTTAAATAATCATGGTCGTTAGTACTACGACCTATATCAGAAGTTAGAGCGACTTTGCCATTAAAATGATATAATGCATAACGTAAATACTGTTGATATTCATGTGCAAATTTAAATACATCTCTCTTAACAGTTGATCTAGGAAAACTTTTATAAGCAGAATTGATTATACATATCTCTAATATAATGAATAAAACCAGGAGATTCAGGAAATGAAAAAGGCAAACCTTCCACGGCAACTAATTTTGCTAATGCTTCCCTATCTTTATGTTTATCGTATTTAGGGCCTACAACTTCCCCCGTCATAGGGTTAATTTGACTCTGTACTTTATCCGGGACAGTATGTGAACCTTGTCCCGATTGAGAGAGCGCTTGCACACCATCGTTTTCACTAATGTATTGGGCATGCAAGACTTTGTGTTTTTGCAATAGGTGTCTTCCTAAACCCCCCGTCCCACCATGACCTTGTCCAGTTTTAAAAGTATAAACAACTTACAAGTTTTACATATAGCTACTTGATTCGGTACAACCTGTGAAAATATTTCCATACAACTGATTTTAATGGTCGTTTTGCCGGACCTCGTCTCATACTAGGGGGAATAGGAGACATTTGGGTGTATCATCATCTAGAGTGACATCTAAGTCAAAGTCTTCTTCATTTTGAGAAAATACATGGTCGTCAAGATCATATGATATTTCAGGAAACTGTTCAGGATCAATAAAATCATCTTGTCTAGGAGTAGGACTAGAAATACTAAAAGAAGTCCCCCTGCCCTTGTTACCGCTACTAGAAGAAGTCTGACCCTTACCCTTACCCAACATACCTCTTAGTCCTTTCATTT
The DNA here is from genome assembly GCA_029844215.1 of Przewalskia tangutica. Taxonomy (NCBI): domain Eukaryota; kingdom Viridiplantae; phylum Streptophyta; class Magnoliopsida; order Solanales; family Solanaceae; genus Przewalskia; species Przewalskia tangutica. Next base: position 15,147,167 of record CM056721.1, on the reverse strand, counting down.
TAATTATGCTAATAAATAGTTAAAGATAATGAAATTAAATGTGCTAAATGAAATAAACACAAAATAATAATTTAATGAGAGAACGAATGTATCAAACGCCGACGTAGAGTCGACGTGTAATCGAGAGGTTGAAAATTGAAACTTTGCTCGATAGATAATCCTCAAGCTAGTTGTCAACTTCACTCTCAATTCCCAAATTAATAAATAGATTGAATATGTAGTAGACAATATTGTATATAGATTCATTGATTGATTGAGATATTAGAGAGATAAGAGATTGTAGGAAGATTTGTGAGAAATATGAAGAGAAAATGAGGTATTTATAGTTGGGAAATTGAGTTAAAGTGTAAATATAATAACTTAGGGGTTAAAAATAAATATAAAGGGGGTAGGGGGGTTGGGGGAGGCCAAAAATGGCTGTTGCAAAACGGTCAAAATGTAAAATGACCGTTATTGCAACGACTATTTTTGCAATTAGGTGAGTTTCGGGGCGGGGCGGGGCCGGACCGGGACGGGGCAGCGGGGGTCGGTCATCAGCGGGGACGGGCGGGGCCATACCATATCCCGTCCCGATTCGAGGTCCGTTACCGTTAATTTTTTTAAAAAATATTCGGGATCGGAGCGGAACCGGCCCGACCCCCTGGCCAGGCCTACTCAAAACAAAGCATAGCATGGAAGTCATACGTTTTTTCCGCATTCCACTTAATATCTCCTTCATCTCAAACATTCTTTCCTTTTGTCCCAAAAACTGATACATTTTTATAGTATTTAATAATAATTTAATTTTTTTTTATCTTTAATGAGATAATTTATAATTATATTAAAATTGTTTTTTATTACAAATTTTAATAGTTAATAGAATCAGTAAAACCTAGCACCCATTTGCTAAGACATATAAAGTTTTTTTTATGTTGCATCACTCTCCACGGATCCTGAACACAAATACTGATTATTGAATTACATTTTGCGATTTATTAATAATAATGTTGAGAGACCGTAACTGAAATATCACCAAAAATATGATCCAAGTTAAGAAAAAAGAAAAGAAAATAGGATAGGGATAAAGGAATAGTGAGGACAAAAGCCTCAGTTATTCAAACTTATCAACTCAAAACCAACGACCATCCAAAATACCACTCTCCAAACCAACCCACAAACCGCCAACAGGTTTTCTAATCCACCAGCTGACGCTATCCCTTCATTCCATACACTGACAACACTATATAAATACATTAGTTGATTCCCTCATTCCACAATCAGCTAAAAGTCACAAAGACACCCTCTTTCTTATACTACTGAAAAATCATTTCATTGAGGTTCTGAATTGGATTATTATTATAGACCGTCGATCAAATTAAGTATGGCAGACGTGTCAGCAAAGGGACGCAAGATCTTGGTCGCTGTTGATGAGAGTGAGGAGAGCATTTATGCTCTTTCATGGTGTATAGACAACATAATCACTGGAAATTCCAATGATACCCTTATCCTTCTCTACTCAATACCACCTCGAGCTGTTTACTCTTCCTTGGACGGATCAGGTGAGAAATACCACTCTGAAGGTAAATTTCATTAGGTAATTGATCATTTCAAGTGATTAATTAAATGGAGGGTCTCTTAATTTTGTCTAAATTTGTTGAAGTGTATTAGTTAAATTCTTAGATAGTGCACACTTTTAATTTTTAATTATATTGGCCTGCTTTTTTCATGTTTCAAAGCAGGTGAAAATTCTTTTTATAAATAATGGATGGCCGGCAAGATTCGATCTCACACCTTTGCATGCTCTAATACCATACATTAAAGTGTGTTATTTAAAAGCTTGAGCGGTTAGAAAGGGCACATTTTTATTTGATTATATTCTTAACACGCCTCTTATTCCAGGGTATTTGTTTTCATCTGATATATTGGCGACCATGGAGAGCTACAGCAATGTCGTAGTACAGTGTGTTATGGAGAAGGCGAAACGAGCCTGCAAGGACTTGAATGGGGTTAGTTTTGAAGGTTAAATTGGTCATTAATAGTAATTTGGAGTAGAGAGATAATGTTTGTGTGTTGCTGTGTTGTATACAGGTTAAGGTGGAGACGATAGTAGAGCATGGTGATGCAAGAGACGTGATTTGTCAGGCGGCGGAGAAGTTACATGTCGACATGCTCGTCATGGGAAGCCATGGGTATGGTGTCATCAAGAGGTAGGCTTTAGGTCATGTTATTTATACCAAACCAATAGATATAATATAACTAGTTATAGTATGCTTCTTTTGGGTAGACGTTTGCATCGGGTTTGTACACGCACCGGAATTTGAAATTTTATATTTTAAACCCGACGATGGTCAAACTATAGTATGATATGTAATGTAAAATATAATCACAAAGCAAAAATATAATACTTCGAACGAAGACTTACATTTTGAAGATTGCATCCCAAGTTGTTGATTCTCGAAGTTTTATGTAGTCCGGGGTGCACACTCAAAAGTTTCTTGATTTGCAAGTTCTAAGTTCTTAGAACTTTAATGTAGTTTTTATCTTTAGAAATGCTAGGAATTTCTGCAGAGTTTTAGAAGAGATCTCTCTTAGATTTGGTGTGGTGAAATGGGAAGGGAAACCTCTTATTTATAGGAATACATAAGAGCTTTAGGGTTTAGTGAAATTTGGTCGTGCAGAAAATCGGTAGGTCAAGTCGATTTGTCGAACAGCGTCGGCACCGCGGTTTCATGAGGTGGCACCGCGGTGCCTCCACATGCTTCTGGCATCGCGGTCCTAAATCGTTCAATTTTCTGCACCCTTTTTCATTTCTAATGTCCCGGTTATCAACCGAACATACATATTATCACTTCAATTACATCCTTCAATCAACGGAACATTTGACTTAGTGTTTATCCTTCAGGCCTCTATATATTGACACTAATATCATTAGAATCTTTACGGAACTCCTAAACTGCGCCGGACGAACCTCAATATGTAAAGTTTAGCTACACGAAACATGTGAACTGAAACTCTATGTGGGAAGATAAAATTCTTTCATTCACGACACACTCAATCAAGGTTAGGATTTGTCAAGTGTCTATCCAAATAGCTTGATCATAATAACTCATCTATATTAGTTGACAACAGGACCATATCAAAGATATGTCCACTGCATTAGCCAATGACTTAGACAATCTAATAACTTATGAGAATCTGAGTGCTCTCTCGAAGATGCATTCGATTAGACTTAGACAATCTAATATCTTATGAGAATCTGAGTGCTCTCTCGAAGATGCATTCGATGAATGAATTTTAATCTTGGCTCAACTAACACCTTTAATCCACTTCGTAACGTATTCAAAAAAAGCCGCGTCTCAACCTATAAGGCTTTTGAGCTTAAGACAGGATCAAAGTACATTACTCCGTGAAGAAGGTGATATCGACCTCAAGTCTAAGGACTACTATCTCCCACATACCGATGACACTTTAGACATACAACAAATAGTGCATCAGTAGGGTATACCAATACTTCAACAAGTATCCATGTGTCCATCACGAGTTGCCATAACTCGTAGCAAGTGAGTCATACTACATCCCTGAAGGATATGATGCAGACCACATGTCGACGTATAACATATCACTGATATCCAATGTCGATGATCATTAGTCGAGGCTATTTTAAGAGCGTCACGCTATGATATTAATTTCTCACTCCATTAATAAGCACAAAACCTCTAGGGGTGCATTTATAGAATATTATAAACAATCAACTAATAATTCAACAAATGCAAATACCATAATATTAATCATCATCAATATATCAATATGAATGTGTATAAAGTACATGTGTATAAAGTACATGTGTCCTAATATTGATTGTCTCTAGGACATACATACACTTTTATTTTCATAGTGTTCTTATTGAATACAGGGCATTTCTTGGGAGTGTGAGCAACCACTGTGCGCAGAATGTCAAGTGTCCAGTTCTAATAGTGAAAAGGCCAAAAACTAATGGCAGCAGCAAATAGATTTGTACTTTTATGGAATTTGTTTGTGCAATGTAAATGGGCAGGTATTCTATGATTTTGTTGTATTTTCCCTTTCTTCTTCTTCTTGTTCTCCTTGATTTATGTACTTTTGAATTAAACTTTCTGAGTGATTGTATGATTGCTTTTCAAAGTTATTTGTTAGAGCAACCTTTTATATACTCCCAGTTATGCAATTTCTATAGCACATGAATAGTCGTATAGTTTATCAGTCTTTTCCCCCCCTTGTTATGAGTTTGAGTTCTTTAAGCCGAGTCCTTCAAATAGCAAATAGTGTGTGCAGATTTTCTCCTACCTCGTGGAGGTAGACAGTTTCACTTCAAATAACAACATACCCAGTGAAATCTCACGATGTGGGGTCTGAAGAGGGTAGAATGTACACAAACCTCACCTCCACCTTGGTAGGTAGAACGACTGTTTCCGGTAGACCCTCGGTTCAAGACAAAGCATAATCAGGCAAAACAAGTAAAGCAAAACAAAGTATGAGAAACGGTCACACTCAGTATTTCTTTTAAGTTCAACTGTTATGTCTCATCCTTAATTATATTGTTTAGATCTATCAAATTCAGGTCGAGTTGAATGATTTACGCAAACTCGTGTACAAGTGTGAGAGAACACTTCTGTTCTTATCATAAATCATAATAGAATCCTAAGCAATATTAAAGTTGATTTGGACCAATTAAAGCAGCTTGAAAATGGGCTCTCAAAAGGGAGTGAGCTGTACATGTAGATGAAATAAAGCAAAAACATGTAGATGAAATTTCTATACAACAAGTTATAAAGTTGATTTATAAAGTCAGAAGTGTAAAAGACCCTATTTCTGCAAATCACCCTGTTTTAGCGATAGAAAACCCAAATATGCCTTCTCTAGAGTTCACATATAATGTGTTGGGTAAATTCTCTAAAAGATCACTCATGTATGTTTCTTTTAGAATTAGAATATCATTGATTATTACTAATATTTTTCAAAATATACTAAACACACAAAAACTTTCTTCTCTTCTGATTGGCATGCCACATCACATAAAATTTATTTTTTTCATAATAAATTTATACTCAATCCAATCCAATTTCATTTAACCAACCAACTCATGTCTTATACTCATTTAACTCGGTTAGAAAACATAAAACAAGTCGTAACTTTTATATCCGATTTTTTTCACACCTAAACAATAGCCACCAGACGTCAAAATTGTACGAAAAAGCCTCCCATTTCTTTCATCACCTTAAGTGAGATTTGCGTGCCAGAGAAATGCATGGCTTATGTCGAAAATCGACACTAAGTGTCATATGTTCGATAGTTTCTTGGTAGAAAAAGATGCATCGGTATTCTTATGATAAAAAAATATCATTGAATCTATCATTACTGACATGATTAAGGTTGCTAGTGTAGTACCCGGTCAATCAGTTTTTGCATCCCTGCACTATTGGTTAAGAAGAAATACTCCACATGGAGGTTGTGTGTAGACTATAGAAGGTTAAACATTCTCACTGTTAAGAATAAGTATCCTATATCCATGATTGATGACATGTTATATGATTTATTTGGGGTCAGGGTGTTTTCTAAGGTGGATTTGAGGGTTGGGTACCATCAAGGTAGGATGCAGGTAAAATTGCATTCAGAACCCATCATGGTCTTTGGGAGTTTAGGGTAATGCTTTTGGCTTAACCAAAGCCCCTGCAACTTTTCAATCACTCATGAACTGTGTATTCAAGGAACATGTAAGGAAATTCATCTTAGTGTTCTTTGATGACATATTGATCTATAACAAGACCATGGAGGGGTATTTGGGTCATTTGGAGTTTGTCTTAAAATTGTTAAGGAAAAACCAATTATTTGCTAAACTATGCAAAGGTGAGTTTGAGAAACCTCAACCTCAAGTGGAGTATTTGGGGCACATCATCTATGACAGAGGGTAAGTACTGACCCTAACAAAGTGGCATCAATATTGGACTGGCCCTACCCAAAAATAGTGAAGGAACTGAGAGAATTTTTGGGGTTAACAGGGTACTATAGAAAGTTTGTTAAGGGATATGCCCACATTAGCAAACCACTGACAAACCTACTGAAAAGGGGGAATTCCAGTGGAATCTTGAAGCTGAAACAATCTTTAACCAACTTAAAGTGTCTATGTCCAGCATACTTGTATTAGCACTAACGAACTTCACTAAGCCTTTCATTTTGGAGGTGGATGCATGTAACACATGTATTGGTGTTGTTTTAATGCAAGACAAAAGACCCTTGGCATTTATGAGTCAAGTTTTGAGCAAAAGACATCAGGGCATGTCTACATATGAAAAAGAATTAATCGCATATTGCACGCTATTGATAGGTGGAGACATTATTTACATCCTCATCACTTCATAATTAAAATTGATCATTTTAGTCTAAAGTTTTTGCAAGACCAGAAGATAACCATTTCATTACAACATAAAGGGCTAACTAAGTTGATGGGATTAAGTTTTGAGATTCAATACAAAAAGGGAGTTGAGAATGTAATTGTTGATGATTTATTCAGGAATTTTGTAGTACAACAAGACAGTGCCCTAGAAGACAGAATAACATAGTGTTCAGTAGTAACTCAAGCACAACCTAAGTAGATTGAAGATATTTGGAATACTTACAAAGGGGATCAAGAAGTGTTACAAGTCATCGCAACACTCAGTGCCAATAGTGATAGTGAACTGAATCTTTCCATGTAACAAGGGGTGTTGAGATACAAAGCAAAATCTTGGGTGGGACAAAATGAATCTCTAAGACATCAGCTGATTCTAACAATGCACAAGTCTGGATTAGGGGGACATTCAATGGTCTAGGCCACTTACCAGAGACTAAAATCAACATTTTACTGGCCTGCAATGATTGAGCAAGTAAAGGTTGTGGTACAAGTATGTGAAGTGTACCAAAGATACAAGATGAAAAAGTGGCCTATCCAGGCTTGTTGCAACCCCTATCCATTCCTGAAGGGGCATGGGAATACATTTCCATGGACTTCGTTGAGGGTATACCAAAATTTGAAGGGAATGATAATATACTAGTGGTTATTGATAGATATAGTAAGTATGCACATTTCATTTCCACTGCTCACTCATTCACAATTTCACAGATATCCAGAATCTTCTTAGACAACATCTACAAACTACATGGATTGCCCAAGAGTATAGTGTCTGACAAAGAGAGATAAGGTGTTCATTAGCAATTTCTGGAAGGAAATGTTTAAGCTACTACAAGTTCAATTGTGCTACAGCTCAACATATCATCCACATACATATGGTCAAACTGAGAGACTCAATAAATGCTTAAAAAATTACTTAAGATGCATGACTGGTCATAAACTAAAAGAGTGGCACAAATGTCTATCACTGGCAGAATATTGGTACAATAGCACTACCACACATCATTAAAAATGACCCATTAGAAGGTGTTGTATGTCTATAATCCTCCTCTATTGACTTTTGAACTCATTGCTCAATCTAAGGTGGATACAGTGGATCAACTACTCATAAAAAGACAACTAGTAGCTAAGATATTGAAGGAAAACCTGATTAGAGCACAAAATAGAATGAAGGTTAATGCAGACAAAAAAAGAACCGGTAGTGAATTCTAAGAAGGTGATTGGGTGTTCTTGAAACTGCAGCCCTATAGACAAACATCTATAGCTATAATAAAGAGTCTCAATTATCATCAAAATTCTATGGACCCTTAGTTCAGAAGATTGGACCAGTGGCATACAAGCTAGCATTACTACATACTCCAAGAATACATCCAATTTTCCAATTTAAGAAGAATATAGGGGATCACATTATACCTTCTATTAATCCTCTTTTTGCTCAGCAGAAGGTCAAATAATGAAAGAACCAATTGCCATATCAGATAGAAGAATGATCTAGAAATGAAGTAGGGTTGGGACACATATTCTGGGCAATGGGCAAATCTATTACTGAAGAAGCTACCAGATTTTCAGTTTATAAAGTCACAATTTCCAGAGATAGCAGAATTCTGAAGACAGAAGCTTGTTTTCAAGGGGATGGAGTGTCACAATAGAGTATTGTGACCAACTTTGCATAAATCAAAATTAGGTCCCACAAGTTTTTAAGTAGTTAATTCTAGTCTAGTTGTTTATCAATTATGTTATGAATTTATTTTTATTACATATTAGTACCCTTAGTTAATAGTCAGCTAAGAGAGGCCCCTGTAAGATGTTAAAAGTTGGTAACACTGTTCAGTGGAAATATCCAGAAATTTAACCAAATTTATCTTCTTCTTTTTTCTCGTTTCTTTTCCTCTGTTAATTCGCATCTGTAGCAAGAGTAATCTTACTCTTGTTACAATTCCCTCCGTTTTCTCAATGGAGTGGTAGAGATGGTTGCCAAAGTATCAACTTTTGATTTTGATGGTTAAGATTTGTTTAGGCTATTAGATAATTTCAATTGTATGACAAAAAAAACAGGTTTGATGATTTTAAACAAGTTTGCACACTCATTCTTGCAACTTGCAACTTTTACTCATAGCCAGCTTCTACCTAATTTGTCATCCATTTGAACAGTTACACGAAGTCTCTACTGAAAAAAAATAAATCAAGATAACAGATATGCAAAAGAATCCAAGATCTGCAGTTTCCTCTTGTGCTCGTTTTTCCTTTTAATTTTCTGTATGTTTAATATCAAATATTTAATTGAGATTGAATTTTCACATTGACTGATTCCTAATATTAGATTGTTTCTTACTTCTTGTTCTTCCTTTAATCTGTTGTTTTTTAATATATATTTTTGAGGTCAGATGAACCAATTATATGTTGAAAGACAAAACCCCATGTAGGCCGAAGAGGATGAATAAGGAAGAGTCTTGAGTGATGATTGGGATGATATATGTGCAAACTCAATTTTCTTAAATGTATTTTTCAAAGTTTATGTAGATTAAAGTTATTTAAATTATTAAACAACTTTCAACCATCAAAATGTAAATTGAGTAGTAGTACTAGGTAACCTACTTCATTGAAAGAAACGGGAGGATACTCTTAACGGAAGGGGTTAACCTTCGTGATGTCAATACATGATTTGAGGAAAGCAAATAGAAAAGGAGAACAAGCAATTCGTTAACCATATGATCTAAAAGTTAATACATAATTTAGTGACAATACACTTGTTAAGATGATAGTGCAAATTCTAATATAGTTGTCTTCGAACCTAACGACCCTTAGTTCATTGCTTAAAGGTTTGTGGTTCTTGGAATCTTTACATGGGAGAGCAAACTCTCTCTGAAGTGACGTTATCTTTGCTGCATATCCGAGTCATTATTTCTGGATAAAATATTGTCAGAGACGAACAAGTCTCAAAGGCAGCAGTTAGATTGATAAGATTAAAGGCGGCATATTATTGACTACTTGTCAAGTTGGAGTAGAGCTAAAAAAAATTCAAGCAAAATTATGTTAAGCCAAGGAGCCAATCGAATAGAAAATGAGGGAGAAAATCACTAGTGTAATTTCAACACCATTTAGTAAAATTCTAGTCAAAACCAAACAAGTATTTCCTATTGGCCGAGTCCCAAAGACATCAAAGCATTCAGTCATACATGACTTCATGCACCCTCAATCTGCGTCGTTTCACTAAAAATAGAAAGGGGCTAATTCTCTAATAGATAGGGGGGAAAGAAGGGGAGAGGGGGAGGGAATCTTTCCGGAACTACCAAGTAACTTCTTTGTCAGCTTGAATCAAAATGCTTGGCGCTTACAGTTCATCCTGCAAAAAAGGGGTACATGCTGTGAGATTGAGAACCAGAAGAAAAGTACATGCTGCCAACTTTGTTTAGAAACTTAAACAAGACACAATTCTTACATGAGCTTCATCATCATTGGAGTCAGACTTGTCATCAGCATCATCTAAATCAGCTTCATCAGCCTCGTCATCTTCCTCGGCCTGGAGAAAACAAATTTACACCATAAGGGCAAGACAAAGAGGAAGAACACGGCTTCTTGATGAGAAGAGACGGGGGAATTGGTTCAGACAGAATTCTAATAAAATTTAGAGGCTTACATCAGAATCAGCAGCAGCATTCTTTGATTCCTGAATAGATAATTAAATCGTGTCAGAAGAAAATAAGAAACACACAGCAAAAATAACACAGGCAAAGTCACAAACAGGGGGGTTCTGAAATACGAGGAAAAAGGAAAAGTGGTGCATACTTCCACCTATTCTTAAGAACTGTTTAATTTGTATCAGTTTGATATTGACACGTAAGAGAACTTATCAAGTAGAAAAAAGAAGAGAGATAGCTTGTTGTGGAATAAGAAATAAGCAGGAAGAAAAAAATTAAATATTACCTCTTCTGTCTTCTTTTCTGCTTCCTCAAAAGCAGCCTTTTCCGCCTGCATAATCAAGATAATGTTAACTATTAGACTCGATAATTCTATTATGATTCATGTAAGGAAGGGAATCACATACATCCTTCTGTTTTCCCCATGTTTCCTCAGCAATTGACTTGGCATACTCTGGATCATCGCATATGACAATATTGTCAAACAAGGTTCCAGATTTCACCTGCAAAATACATTATGCTTCAGTCAACTAAGTACATATGCAGTAAGTCAAAACTGTTACTGATATTATAGCCAGATCACACAAGAAAAGAAAATTTTCTTACTTGCCACAGTTCAACTCCCACATACTTCAATTTTGGGAAAACATAAAGATCTGGGTCATCCTTGAAGTCTAAAGATAAAAACAGCATTGATATCAATAATTTTGATATTAAAAGTCAGCTAACAAAATATACAAATGTTGTTTTGACAACTAAAAAGACCTGGGTTGTCAATCATAGGAGCCTTCCACTTCCCCTTGTAGTTGGGGTTCTTAATTTTCTGAAAAGATGAAAGACTAAGCATTAGGCACTATACTCAGGGACAAGTCATTCTACTTAAATGTGCAGAGATACTGCACAAACCTTTGGAGTCCATGGGCCCTTATACTCGGGATTGGGAATGGTTGGGGCTGTCCATTCACCATCTTCTTCTTCATCCCAGTCCTCTGGCTGCAAATACAAAAGCCCTCAGAAATTAAAAAAATTTACTCTATATTCCAGGTATTAAATATAAGACTTCTATAAGCAAATGTCAACTGGTTACCTTCTTGGCCTCAGGATCGGTTATCTCTTCTTGAATATCATCATAGCCCTGCAGTTATTAGAAATTGAGTTTATTAATTGTTATGTTCCGCCATTTTTTAACTTATGGCACAGACAAACCACTCAAGAAAATTACGAAGGATACCTCTGGCTTCTTATCCTCGGGATCATCAATGAATTCCTTGTCATCCCAATCTTCAGGCTGCAACAAACATGTAACTTGATCATTAACACCACCAAAAAGATAATTATCAATTGACCGTAAAAATGTGATGCAATGTGAATTACTTTTTTGGCACTTGGATCCTTGATCTTCTTTGGTGGGAGAAGATCCCAGTCAGAGTACAAGCTACCAGACTGCTTCTCCACATTGTCAATGAGAATGATGTATGTAGCATCAGGACGGAGGATGAAAGTGTAGACATGGGTCAGTTGATCAGTCTCACATGGGACTTCCTTCTTGATCAAGTGGTTTGTGTCGTTATAAGTGAGAATAGCATGGACCTTCTTGGTGCTGTAGCCACAGATGTCTGGTCCAAACATGATACTGTATGGAACCATATATCAAAAACTTCATTCATGAACGACAACACATTTATCAAAAAGAAAAGTTACTTAAAAGTAGCAACAAGATATTATGTGTAACCTGTAGGGAGTGTCACCGCCGAATTTCTTTTGGTCAACATCCCCACCACTAAGCAACTTCATGTACCCACCACCACAGTCAAGCTTCTGCTCATGCTTAACAGAGAACTGGAACACTAAGTTTTTTCCCTTGTTACTAAATTCAGGGAACTCAGCCGAAATGGCATAGAACCTGTAGTCTTCACTGGTCTGGATACCTAGTATATCAGAAGTAAATAAGTCATTTACATAACAATATCAGTTCCTGATAACTAGAGCTAGATATCACTAGGCTCTCATTAGTGAGAGATTGCAAACCTTTGTCATTAGCGTCTCCATTCCACTTGCCAGAGGTGTGATTCCATTCTCCGGCCATGTTTTCATCTTTCTTCCAATCAGATTTCACCCACCTGCTTTCCCAACCGTCTAAAAGATCAAGAAACAAAACTTATCAGCCTCCCAGTGCCCAGCATAATAGAATAATTTGAACTATTTAAACTTGACAATTGACCACAGAATATCACCATATAAGCGCTGATTTCACAGTAATTCAGTTAATACAACGTTAATGTATTCAGGATCACACACATAGTATTGATTGCTTATTCAACCAAACATATAGTTAATGGATACTAACTATTTTGATCTTTCAGTCAACATCATTTACAATAAACTGGTCAACAAACACGGTATACGAAAGCCAAAAGGTGTTATATAATACAAGACTGCGATGCTCTAATTATACTAGGAAATGTCACGAATTAATTCAATACAATCGTGTTATTTCCAAATTTTATTCTGTATATAAGATAATATATAAATCAAACATTAATAAAGCAAATTGTTAAAGACGTGATTTATTTAAGTATACAGCTAACCTGATAAGATCTCATTCAATTAGTCCAATGCAAACACAAGACACGAGACGAACGAAATAACAAATGCAAATGCAATATCAACATTCAATTAAATACAAGTCATAATCACAAACACATATAATGCAAAAATCTAACACATCAAAACAACATTCCGATCTACTCCCATCTTAAATTATACAGATCTACTTTAAAACATAAAATTATATTAGATCACACTAAAAACCCACCAATTAATCTCAGATATTTCACATTCCTCATCAAATACCACAAATTCACTCCAAAATCAAATGGATAACAACAATCAATTAACGTAACTAATTCAGAATTAAACTGATTAAGAGAGATAAAATGAAGATAATTACCATTGAAACTTTCCTCGAAGAAAACTTCGGCGGCGACGGCGGCTACGAGTAGAGAGAATACAACAACATAGAGAGAGCTAGGGCTTTTTCTTCGTTGAGTAGCCATGGTCACACTATTGTGATATGGAAAATACTGACTGTGAGATCTCTGACGAATTGCTCTTTTATACTGTGAAGAGTTATTTTCGGTAGATACGTAGGGCAGCGTTTGGGTTTAATCTGACGTGGAGGAGTGTGATGATGTGGACGAGTGAAAATGAGACATGTGTGATCAGAGTGTCATTATGGTGACGTGGCGGATGCTTATTGGGAAGCTACACGAGTTGAAAGTGACCACAATTACGTTGCCACTTGTACGGTGGTTTAATACTTTAATCAAATAACGGATTTAGCCTTTGTTTTTTTGCTCTCATATGTGAATTTCACACAAATGACGTGTAAATAACATTGTACTAAATGATGGTAACCTTAGAATTTATTGTTTTGTAACTTTTTCTAAATGGGTTAATTAAAAATATTTAATTGCATAATTACCTTGTACAATCAAAATAACGTTAAAATGGGCTATGGAGATACCCCAAAGAAGATGCCATTGCTCACACCTTAGCCAGATCCAAAATCAAAAGTCATTGCGCCTTTAACTGATTGGTCCTCGATAAAGTCATTCGGGAAGTCCCTCCGAGGTGGACTCTCATACAATTCTTGCGAGAGCTGGAGAAGCATAGTTATGATATTGAGCTGCAGGGGACTCCGTCTAACATTGGGTCTCAATTATAGTGTCAAAAGTGTCTTCGGGCAAGAGAGACCTAATCGTATTAATGGTAAGACGATCACATATCTCCCGCCGCCTTTCTCTGTCCTTCAATAAGGACTGGTATACCTCTGGCTCAAGAAGGGGAACGGGCTTCTCAAGAAATTAGCACGGGTCGAGGTCAGCAAAAGCTTTAGTGCACAAGTCATCGAATCCCAACATTGTGGGCAGGAGTCTCGACGACAAGTCGTTCCTGCAGGAAAGAGACCATGTTCGATAATCACCCAGAGATCACTGAGTTTATCGAGAATCGAGGAGCAAGAGCCTAATCAGGTCCTCTCACCATACCTTGTTGATAAGAGGATCCAGGTTATGTCTGTCGACTTCACAAAGCTATTTTGGTGGGAAGACTGAGTAAGAACTAGCCCTTTGAGTCTTCTCTCTTCTTTTTCAACCATTGTTCTTGCCTCGACCGATTTTGGTTTTTCCGCACCATATTTTGATCTACCTCTTCTTCGATTCAGAATTTCTAGCAAATCCTTGACTCCTCAAATACAATGAAATTTCACCCCTGGCGAATGCGGCGTGGTTCAGAACAAGCCTTTGGTTATCCATTAGGGTACACAGAGGATACAACACATTGAAATAAAGGAATTGGTGGATCTCTCCCATCAGACATATCAATTGCACCGGGCATGGGATACAATATACTTGAAGAATGGGATACAAATTGACAAGCACAAAAGGGTAGTGACACGGGTAATTATTTTCCAAACCTACTCTTATATTGATTTTTTCTGTGTTCCGTTTTTTGTTTATCTTTTGAGATCGAGGTAAAAAAGGCTTTTTTGCGTGGATTTTCCTTCAAAGGCATTCGTCTTTAATTTTTGTCCCTCAAATTTAGAATTTTTAGTTTTTAATTTTTACTCTTCGCTCAAAAACACCCCAACATTCTGGGTTCAGACCTCTTCTCAGTCAAAAATAAAAAAAAACGCAAGGTAGAGTTTGAATTCGTAAGTAGAATTTGTACTCTGCCTTTAAGGTAGAGTTTGCATGCTAACTATGCCTGCTTAAGGTAGAGTTTGCTACGGTAAACTCCGTCGGATAAGGCATAGTTTGAAGACAAACTCTGTCTTGCAAAATTTTATTTTAGTTTTTGCCTGAGCGGGAATTTAAACCTGAAATTCAAAAAAATTAGGTGAAGAGAAAAAAAATTAAAAATCACCCCAAAATAAGGACATTCTTTTTAATTGCCCAAAAAAAAAAGAGTTTTTGAAATTCAAATAGGCTTATTAGAACCCAAAATTCATTACTCCTTTTGAGAAAATACATAAAATCACCCCTAAAATGTCCATAAAACTTAAAGCAAGTAGAACTTTTTCATCAATATTTAATCTTGTCATTCTATAATATCTGTTTTCAATGGATATATATTATCATTTCCTCTTTGATTGCTTTCTCGTTTGCAAACCGTCAAGAAATGGAAAATATAATTTAAAAAGTCCGAGTGTTAATCAGATCCAACCTTGCAATAAAGTGTGACGTGCAAGATATATATATGTGCTAACGAGCACATTATGTCAATTGCATCCATTACTGATGTTAATTGTACTCGAGTTAGTTAATGTACATCTTAATTAATATGCATAAATTTATTTAAATAAGTTAGTAAAGCCTTTTTTTTGTTCAATTTCGCTCAGTCATTTTACGTGATTGATGCTTCAACAGTCGAAACTCTTAATCACTTTTTTAAGTCTCGATAAACTTTTATCAAGATGAATTAAACTTTGTTCCACGTCCCGATACTTGTCAATCACATCGAAGATTCATGGATCACCAGAGACTTTTTCGACAAAGAATTATACCACAGTGATGTTTTAGTAAGGTGCCTCCTAAATTAATTAACGTCCATCACTACAAGAAAATGTCTGATGGGTACAAATTTTTTAGTGGAAATAAAAATCTCACAAAATAAAAGGTTCTCTCACCAAAACCATGCACCAAGCCATGTGGTTGGTTTCTGACGTATAATAATAATTAATAAAATAACGCATGCCTGCTGAATTTTCATATACGTTATAATATGTGTAACCTTTTGTTGAAAGCACCCACTTGGGTGGAATTATTAAACAAGTCTTCCTTAATCAAGATCCATTTTAATTTTTTAAAGAAAGAGGGTTTGAGTGAACTATCTGAAGAAGCGTAAGGATCGATGAATGGAGTTTTCGATCCATGTTAGAAACCTCTATTTGGATAATGATTCGACTACAGAAATTGACAATTTAAGTAAGTCCGTTTTCCTGATGCGGAGCAAAAGCAACAACATGTAAAATATCACGAACAAAGCATAGACAACAAGGAGCAAAGAAGAAGAAAAGAAATTGAGAAGCTTTTATGTATTGCGAGCACTAGAACTTCTTAACACCCATTTCTATTTCAAATTTAAAGTTTGATATGATGAAGAAATTAGTGGCATTTCCAAAAAGTGGACACTTTTAACACACACATGAACACAAATTGAGAGAGGAACTTACGGTGTAGGATTTGGAATTAGATTTAGTAAATAGTGTAGCTTGAGTGAAATTGCAGAGTTGAAGGCATTCTGGTTCTGGAAAATATAGAGATTGTACTGATTCTTGTGCATTTTTTTCCGCGGATTGCCCTTGATATGGACTGGTCTTTAATTTGTTTCCTTTCAAATCGATCGTTTTTAATTTTTGCCTTGTATATAATTATTTCACAAACCAAAAAATTATGTCTATTCAATCAAAGTTACATAGAACCAATGCATTGTTTTCTATATTTATTTAAGTTGGCAGTCATAAGATGTGTAGTAATTATTTCGCAAGACAAGATTTCATAAAAAATATACTTATTCGGGCAAAGTTAGGTAGAATCTATGACTTGTAAGACATAGTTTTGTAGAAATTAAAATAAAAGGCATAAGTTGTGTAGTAATTATTTTGCAAGACAAAGTTACATATAAACTATACCTTGTCCAACATAGTTTTGTACAGATTAAGTTAACATGCATAAGTTGTGTAGTAACTATTTCGCAAGACACGATTTCAATGAAACTATGTCTATTCGGGTAAAGTTACATAGAATCTATGCCTTGTCCGGCATAGTTTTGTAGAAATTAAGTTAAGAAACATAAGTTGTGTAGTAACTATTTCGCAAGGCAATATTTCATAGAAACTATGTTTATTCGAACAAAGTTAGATAGAACGTATGTCTTGTCTGGCCTAGTTCTGTAGAAATTAAGTGAACAGGCATAAGTTGTGTAGTAACTATTTCACAAGGCAATGTTTCATAGAAACTATGTCTATTCGAGCAAAGTTACATAGAACATATGCCTTGTCCGACAAAATTTTGTAGAAATTAAGTTAGCAGGCATAAGTTTTGTAGTAATTATTTTGTGAGGCAAGATTTCATAGAAACTATACCATTTCGAGCAAAGTTACGTAGAAGTTATGACTTGTCCGACATAGTTCTGTAGAAATTAAGTTAATAGGCATAAGTTGTGTCGTAACTATTTCACAAGGTAAAATTTCATAGAAACTATGCCTATTCGGAAAAAGTTACATAGAACTTATGCCTTATCCTACATAGTTTTATAGAAATTAAGTTAACATGCATAATTTGTGTAGTAACTATTTCGCAAGACAAGATTTTATAGAAACTATGCTTATTCGGACAAAGTTAGATAGAACATATGACTTGACCAACATAGTTTTGTAGAAATTAAGTTAACAAACATAAGTTGTTTAGTAACTATTCGCAAGGTAATATTTCATAGAAACTCAAAGTTACATAGAACATATGCCTTATCCGACATAATTTTGTAGAAATTAAGTTAACATGCATAAGTTGTGTAGTAACTATTTCACAAAATAAAATTTATAGAAATTATACCTATTCAAGTAAAGTTACATAGAATATATGTCTTTTCCGGTATAGTTCTGTAGAAATTAAGTTAACAGACATAAGTTGTGTCGTAACTATTTGGCAAGGTAAGATTTCATAGAAAGTGCTTATTCAGGCAAAGTTACATAGAACCTATGCTTTGTCCGATATAGTTTTGTAGAAATTAAGTTAACATGCATAAGTTGTGTAGTAACTATTTCGCAAGCCAAGATTTCATAGAAACTATGTCTATTCGGGCAAAGTTACATAGAAACTTATGTCTTGTCCGGCATAATTTTGTAGAAATTAAGTTAACATACATAAGTTGTTTAGTAACTATTTTGCAAGGTAATGTTTCATAGAAACTATGCCTATTCGGGCAAAGTTACATAGAACATATGCCTTGTCCGGTATAATTTTGTAGAAATTAAGTTAACATGCATAAGTTGTGTAGTAACTATTTCGCAAAATAAAATTTATAGAAACTATACCTATTCAGGTGAAGTTACATAGAATCTATGCCTTGCCCGGTATAGTTATGTAGAAATTAAGTTAACAAACATAAGTTGTCTAATAACTATCTCGCAAGACAAGGTTTATAGAAACTATTTCTATTTGGACAAAGTTACATAGAATCTATGTCTGGCCCGGTATAGTTCTGTAGAAATTAAGTTAACAGACATAAGTTGTGTCGTAACTATTTCACAAGGTAAGATTTCATAGAAAATATGTTTATTCGGGTAAAGTTACATAGAACCTATGTTTTGTCTGGCATAGTTTTGTAGAAATTAAGTTCATAAGTTGTGTATTAACTATTTCGCAAGCCAAGATTTCATAGAAACTATGCCTATTCGGGAAAAGTTACATAGAAACCTATGCCTTGCCCGTCATAATTTTGTAGAAATTAAGTTAACATGCATAAGTTGTGAAGTAACTATTTCGAAGGCAAGGTATCATAGAAACTATGCCTATTCGGATAAAGTTACATAGAACATATGCGTTGTCCGACATAATTTTGTAGAAATTAAAATAACATGTTTATGTTATGTAGTAACTATTTCGCAGGACAAAGTTTCATAGAAACTATGCCTATTTGGGCAAAGTTATATAGAACTTATGTCATGTGTGGCATAGTTACGTAGAAATTAAATTAACATGCATAACTTGTGTAGTAACTATTTTGCAAGACAAGGGTTCATAGAAACAATGTCTATTCGGGCAAAGTTACATAAAATTTATGCCTTGTCCGGCATAGTTCTGTAGAAATTAAGTTAACATGTATAAGTTGTGTAGTAACTATTTCGCAAGACATCGTCTCATTGAAACTATATCTATTCGGAAAAAGTTAAATAAAACGCATGCCTTGTCCATCATAGTTCTGCAGAAATTAAGTTAACATGCATAAGTTGTGTAGTAACTATTTCGCTAGACAAAATTTATAGAAACTATACCTATTCAGGCAAAGTTATATAGAGCCCATGCATTGTCCGACATAGTTATGTAGAAAATAAGTTAACAGACATAAGTTGTGTAGTAACTATCTCGCAAGGCAAAGTTTCATAAAAACTATGTCTATTAGGCAAAGTTATATAGAACTTATGCCTTGTACAACATAGTTACGTAGAAATTAAGTTAACAAGGTTCGTTGAAAAATATAGTTTGTGCCTGTAATTTCTTGCAGGGTTCGTTGAAGTCGGACATTCTTGTGAAATAAGTAAGCCTAAATCCAGCAGTCAACTTGAAGCTATGCAAGCAAGGCAGGTCAGGTCTTAGGGGAAGATTACTTGGCAATTAAGGGAGGAAAAGTATGAATAATCAGATCATTCAGCCTAAACGAAGGACATGCATCAACTTACTTTCCCTTTTCGAAAAGATACGATTATATTACTGTTACACATAATCAAAATGAGCCGAGGGTCTCCCGAAAATAGCTGCTCTATCTACCAAGGTGGAGGTAAGGTTTGTGTACCCTCTACCCTTCCCAGACCCCACGTTGTTGGATTTCACTGAGTACGTTGTTGTCCACAAAATCAAAATCACACACCGAATGGAACCAAAAAAGGCATAGTTATTATATTGTTACAACATACCCAGTGAAATCACACAATGTGGGGTCATGGGAGGGTAGTGTAAGCATAATATGTCTAGTTCACAACATAATTTACAAGCCAGCCTGAGAGCATATCTTGCACTAAAGAAACATAAAATTTAGCTAACACAAGATGCAACTGTTATTGACATGAACTGCAAAGTACTCCATAACGATTAGCATAAAGGACAGTGACTGAGATGTCAATAACATCTGATCATTGGGAATCCTTTCCGCCACTCCGCCACTCCCTCCCTTGTTGAACTTGCAGATTGACATAAAGGGTGAAAACTGAAATTTCAATAACATCTGACTAGAAATCCTTTTTGGCGCTGCAGCTCCTCTCCGCAACTCCCTCCCTCATTGAACAACTTGCAGAGTGATGCCAGTGTACTGCCATTTGCCTTTGAGGTCACTAACGAAGACAATGAGAACATCTCTCTAGAAGCTCCACATAAGTTAAAATTCATAGATTCAGTAAGTTCCAATTTAGTTGCTGATATTGCAATAAGGAAGTCCTAAATAGTAGATAGTCAACAACTACCGGATGTATTTTTCTCAAGTCCAAAGCCAGATAAATAGCATATTGTCAGCAACTTTATCCCTACAAAAAAAGTGTACTGTCAAACACTTCCCATCTATTTGGTGGACAAGGTCACCAAAATTTGTACAGGTGGGAGATAGGGTACCCGGTGAATTAGCCCGGTGTGCCCAAGTTGATCTAGACACCAGCTTTATCCCTCCAAAAGGGCAGCCCGGTGCACTAAGCTCCCGCTATGCGCGGAGTCCGAGGAAGAGGGTCTATTGTACGCAGCCTTAACTCACATTTCTGCAAAAGGCTATTTCCATGAACCCATGACCTCCTGTCGCAGCAACTTTACCCGCTCCCCCCCCCCCCCCAACCCCAAAAAAAAATCATCAACAATTATGATGTATATTTATCAAAACTCAGAAAATGAGATATTCTGACATAGCTCTTTACATAAAGAAGTTCACGGACATCAACTATATAGTTCCGGCAAAAACATACATTAAAAGCAATAAAGCACATAAAGGCTGAATTGCACAAGATGATGTAGACACATACATTGAACGTTATCTCTTGTATGCGTTGTGTTCACAGTAGTCAAGACACTATACATTTTTTTCACAAGTAAGCAAAAAAATGTATACAGCAGATTTACATGTATAGTATCTTGGCTGATATTATACATGTAAACATGCTAAGTTTAGTAATAAGGAATTAAGGATTTAATGAAACACAACTGGTACAATAAGATTCACAGCCTAAAGATATACTGCCAAGAAAATTGGTGGGCAGACTCCCTTGTTTTTGGGTTTCCCATTACATGACGCCAAAATGGGTCCTTCGTTTGATCAGGAATCACTAATCGACAAAATAATTTATAAAAAAAGGAAAATTTGCTTGAGTCCATAAACAACCCTCACAAAATTAGGTTACAGTATTTCATTAAAATAAATCAATCAGCGGTGTCACTCAAAAGAGAACAGCCACAGACCCCACCGCCGACAAAGGAAAAGAAGCAACAGTTTGCATTGACTTCCCTATATACATGGGTAACTTTTTTTCCTCTACTCCCTTTCAACAAGGTGTCATCCAATGATAATTTCTCGCTCTCTCTTGCTCCACCTCCCTCTAGGTGTATAAAACAACAAATGACTTATCAGACTTTAAGCATTGTCAATAACAATTTCAAGAAGAAAAAATTAAGAGGCAAAAGAACTACTATCAAAGTTAACAAAGCCTAGGATCTTACCATTTGCTTGAAAGAGCTCAAAATAGTATCAAACTGCAGGTTCAATCATTACTCGAACTGAGTCCTTAAAGGTTGAATAGCCCAGGAAGGTGGAGGTGCCTGAAGCAGGATTGGTTGGCCAGTAATAGGATGCTCAAAAGATAAACTTTCGGCATGAAGTTCATGACCAGCATATATGCTGCCCTTCCACTCATAGACACCTTCATATCTTACATCTCCTCGTATAGGAATTCCAAGATACTGGCAATGCAAACGAATTTGGTGCGTTCTTCCGCTCCGAGGGCTCGCCCTGACCAAAATCTCATCTTTCTTCAAGTCACAACCAATGACTGATTTCTCTTGAACTACGACTACAGATTCATCCTTTTGCAAGTCAGAAACCTCTTTAACATACCCAAGACCGTTCACTGATAATACTTCGAAAGAGGTCTCCATGTCTCTAACGACTGATCCACCTGGCAGTTTTCTGCCCGCATCTGATGCAGCATAAACACGCCAAGCTCCATATTTTGACCGTCCGTGACCTGATTTTACAGTTATTTTTTCCCATTTTGGAGCAAGCCCGACACAGAAAGCCAGGTATGTTTTTCGTACCTTATGGTCTGTAAATGCTTTTACGAACTTAGCTGCTACTTTGTGTAGCTTAGTAATCAACATCACACCACTTGTATCCCGATCAAGTCTATTAGCTAAATGAAGCTCGGAAACTTTAGCCCCTGATATTGTAAGTCCAAGGCGAAAACATAAGGAAACCTCACAAGTCACAAGTATCCAAGTGGTATTTCTCTTCATGTACTTCTTAACTTAAACATAAGATGATTGAATTGTCTAACATTAAAAAAACATAAGATGATTAAAATGACTGTTCACAGAACAACTTCCTCTTTTTTTCGAAAACCATCTCTAGGCGTGTAAAAGCCTCTATTCAATTATACATTGTTCATAAACAGAAGTACAAGGGTTCTGTATTTTATTGTATACCACGGCCTCTTTAGCTAGTTTGGATAATTGTTGTATATTGTTTCATAACAATCGTATTGTATTGCTTTGATTAATACAATATTTGGATACATTGTATCATTGCAAGTCGTAACATAATGTGATACATCAGGAATCTGAAGAACAAACTTACAAAATTAAGGGTACAGGATAGAGTCATTATAAAAAAAAGTAGGACAAAGGATAAAATATGATTATTAAATAATAAGTAAGGAAAAATGAGAAGAAAAAAAAAGTAAGAATGGATCAAACCATTACTTTTCGTGGTTACACAATGATGGATCTAACCATACAATACATTTAAGTACTATATCATATGTAATACAATAGGTAACAACCATCCAAACGAAATAGTTTATACTGTCAGTTTACTCAGTCTATAGAAGCCTAGATTATAATCTGTTAATCCAAATGTTATATATGAGTTAATTTCTCCACTTCCAACTTCAAATATAACTCATATCGTCGAAAAGATGAAAGAAATCTCACCAGTGTCATTGAGTAAATCAGGGAGTGCAGACAAAACATTCTCACAATAAATCCCTTGAGGCTTATTAAGGGCAATGAGCCATTCGTCTTCGAAGATAACATGGCTTCTCGAAAGAGTAAAAAGAGAGGATTTTGAAGAAGCAGTTACGGCTCTATTCGGCTCTATGTCCTTAGATAAGTCGGACAATGGCGGAGATAATGGTACTGGGTAATCTATGGTTGCCGCCGTCGGAGAATCAAAGTAGCTTTGGTTCGCCATGGAGATGAATCGACGGTGTCGGAAGATTCTAGAAGAAGAAGCGACGAAATTTGTCGAAGGGATTTGGAAGAGAGGGAACTTTATTGTCATTTGGACCTTAACCCCTAACATTTTACCAATATTGGCCCTAAACTTTTCAGTTTGTTGGACTGAGTGCACGTTAAAAATGGGCGTGCGAAGAAAAAAAATGAAGCATCATCCATTAATCGATTTGATCGGACAAGTTTTAAAACGTCTAATCTTAAATATAATCTATCTATATTATATTATATTATATTATATTAAAAACGTCTTAAAATGTTGATTAATTTTTTCCCCTTTATTAAGGATCTTACGATAAATAAAACTGTCATTTACTATTTTTATCTAATTTTTAAAAATATTGATTGAACTTTTTGTCCTTCGTTAAAAAATATTATAATAGATAAAATTGACATTTACTATTTTTATTTAATTATTTACCTAATATTAATAGTAACGCACGAAGGGCCTTAGAAATGTTGATATTTTTTGCCCTTCGTTAAAAGACTTTACAATAGATAAAATTATCATTTACTATTTTTATTTAATTATTATTTAATTATTTTTATAATATTAATAGTGACTTAAAAATGTTGATTGAACTTTTTGCCCTTCGTTAAAAGACCTTACAATAGACAAAATTGTCATTAACTATTTTATCTAATTTTAATTATCTTTATAATATTAATAGTAATTTAAGTTTTTTTCCCTAATATTTTGGCCTTAAGTTAAAAACTCTAAATTGATTTAAAGTCCTAAATATTATAATTTTATACATAGTTCAAATAAAGAAATTTTTAATTGATTTAAAAGTTCTAAATATTAAAAAAAATAGATTATACTTTTATGTGATAGTGTTGTTCTTAATTATAATTATGCTACGTACAAATATAACCCCTAATTTTTAAATGGAAAGACATGTGGTAGTTCAGAAATAGAAAAAACTCACAACAATTTTTTACTCATTACTGATAATATATAGGTATATTAAGCCCTTTTCCGATAAAAAAAAATTCAAAGCGATGTTTGGCATCCAAGCATTTTAAGTGCTATTTTCTGAAGGTACGTGTCGGGCACAAGTCTTAACCGGAGCTCCAGATCCGTTTCATTGAATTGACTCGGGCGCAAGAAAAAACTTCATACACAAGTTATCTTCAATTCATCCACGAATCCCTCATTGCCCATTTTGACAATCTAACCTTGTGTTAGATGACAAAGTTGTAGCTATGACATCGTAATCGGGTTCGATGATTCGTCGAGTAGTTCCGTTCTTCACCACCCGAATTCGCCAAAATTATCGCCTTTTGTATTCCTCAGCTTCCGCTCTCTCCCAACCCCAACACCAATCTCAATCCCAAGCAGAAGCTTCCGATTCCGTCTTATTAACCGAGAACTGCGTTCGTGTAAGTTAAATATATATCTCATCTGAACCTTTTCCCTTTATATACTTAAAAATGTCTGTTTTGATTGATTTTAAGGACCCTAGATAGGAGGGTGTGGATGTCGAGGATTATGCTAGAAGACTAGTAGTAGGATTAGTATCATTTTCCTTTCTTGTTGGATCAGTATCATTTTCTTGTATATTTTATTTTAGTATTCACATATTTCCTATTTTTGGTTTTCTATTACTTCTTGCTGTCTCTTCTACTTAGTTTTCTTGCTATCCTTATGTTGTTTCTGCTTTACTTGAGCCGAGGATCTATCGGAAACAACCTCTCTACCTTTCAAGGTTGGGCTAAGGTCTGCGTATCCTCTACCCTTCACACCTGTGGCAGAGCCAGGATTTTTACTAACGGGGTTCAAAATATGAAAAAGTAAACACATGGATAAGCCAAAGGGGTTTAACGTCTACTATATATACATAATAAATAATTTTAACCATGTATAAACAGTGTAATTGGCCCTTCCTCCCTCCGCCCCTGCTTCCCAAACTCCACTTGTGGGAGTACAATGGGTATGTTGTTGTTGTTGTAAATCCTTACTTATGTGCAGTTGTAACCGATTATTTCAACGTTTTAGTGAGACTTGAATTGTATTGTTTTAGTCAGTTAACTTTTTTTAGTTGCTTTGTGAAAGATTGTTTATGTTCAAGTGTATAGTTCCAAACTCAATTTTTTTTTCTGGAAATCATGGTATATGTGAGAGAATAATCAGTTAGACAATAAGATTCAAGCTTTTATGATGTTTTATTTGATGTGATGCCTTGAAAATTAGGTGTTTGAATTCCTTGTAAAAAATCAAATTGAGATAATTCACTAACTTGGTTCTTTTACATGCCTGAGTAGCGGATAAAAGAGTTGCAGACTGGCGAACATAAAGAGAAGATGCTGCGCTTGAGTGTTGAAGCAGGTGGTTGTTCTGGATTTCAATATGAATTCTCTCTAGATGATAAGACCAACTCGGATGACAGGTTTGATTTTTTCTACTAGTACTAGTATTTTTCAGCCTATACAATTTCGAGAATTGTACTATCCTCCCTTTACTTTAGAGAGCTTCATTTGTCTTTCCTAAACTGTCTAAAAGAAATTATTGAATATTGGAATGAAATTCGCCAAATAAGGTGGGGTGGATATGGATCTATATTGGTGACCCAACAAGTTCGTGATTGAGATGTAGTTGATTTGTTGGTAAATCCTGTTCTTGATGGTCATAAGAATCTGACAGATTCTGAAGTATAAATTCAGCATCCCACCCCAAAAACCACTCAATACGTGCTTATGTTTCATATGTTACTAGTATCAACATTTACCATTATGTTGTTTATGTTGCCATCTTATTCGTTGCTTATATTTTACAGAATTTTTGAGCGAGATGGAGTTAAATTGGTTGTAGATAACATATCATTCGATTTTGTCAAAGGTGCAACTGTTGATTATGTTGAGGAGCTGATTCGTTCTGCTTTTCAGGTCTGTGAATGCAGCTTTACATGTCACTATTGGTATTTTCTTGCATGTCAGTTACATGTGCTTATTGGTGTTCTAGATCAACTACACGATGGGTATTGCTTGTCCCTTTCTTAATTCCTGTTTGTACGATACATGTGCTTGCCGAGGGTCTACCGGAAACAACCTCTTGTCACGACCCGATCCGACGGGCCGCGACTAAACGTCCTAATTGGACGTCATTACTGACCTGTCACTTTAATCCATTTAATACCGAGATCTATATAAATTTCGGCAGCACAACGCTGCTTTTACAACATCTCCCCAAAATGGGCGAGCCGACAAGGCTGCCAAATCAATAACAGAACAACAAACAAAACAGGCTGGCCAGCCGCTACCAACCAACATTATATACACAAAGGATAGTCAAAATAAGCAAGCGGCAGTGCCGCTAGATACCAACAGGAATAACCGGGAACGCCCCAACACAGAGTACAACAACATTACAACCCAAAACAAGGTACAAATGTCCAACCCACAACTGTCTACAGACCTCTAAGAGTACGATACTGACATATGACGGGACAGGGCCCTGTCGTGCCCAAATATGCATAAGTCTGAAAGATGAAGATCTGTACCAAAATAGCTGGCTCCGGAACAAAGGAGCTCTCCAACTGTTGTACAGAGGTCCTAAACGGAGGTCACCTATCCAACACTCAACTGTGGCATAACGTAGCCCCAGAAAAGGGGGTCGACAAATAATGACGAGTATGTAAGCATGAAATGATGTAAATAAGATCAAAACTGTGTCCTGTAAGGTAGAGAGTCAACTGTATCATAAAAGAATGATAGTCATACCAGTACTCATGTATGCTTAGTCATAAAATCATCAGATGTAAATAAATGAATAAACTGTTCGGCCCTTGGGTGAGGGACGCGGTGGAATATACTGTCATGGGTATCTGTACCCGCATCACGGATGCCTGTCCGTGGAATCATCATATATATATCCATAAACTGCCCGGCCCTCTAGTGAGGGATGCGGTGAATCATCCTTATATATGTGCACGAATCTGCCCGGCCCGGGACGCGGTGAAGTGGAAAAATGACTCTTAGCACGAGTAGATATCATGAGCAACTGTATGCAATTTAAATCATTTCTTTGACTCATTAAAATCATTAAATAACTTCTTACAAGAAGATCACATGTACTTTTCATAACTCAGATTACTATGAATAAAACTATGAAGGAGTCATGTACGTCCGTCGTACATTCCCTTGTATAATATTCATGTCGAATGAAAGAATCAATAATTAACAAAATCATGCCAAAAGAAAGGAAGATAGGCTCACATACCTCTTAGGCGAACTAATCAACTCAATATTAGGGTATGCCTCGTCTAGTACTTCAACCTATAATAAGGAATAACACGTTCGTCAATTTTGATTTTCTAATGTAAGTTATATGAATAACGGCTCCCTTATTTCTATAAAAATTTGGGCAATATTTCCTTTGTTTATGTGCGTATCCACAATTTTCCAACAATCCAAATCAGCCAACAATTCAACTCCAACCAACAATCCAATTCAGCCAACAATCCAACCAACCAATCAATAAGTCATTACTTAAGAGTATGACCATAATAGCCCATATACTTGGCACATACCATCTATACAACATTTCTTCCCACCTTTATGGAATTTAATCCCAACAACAATTTAGGTGATTAAACCACCTATCTATCATATTCCACCAACTCTTAATTCATAATAAGAAAATAGTCCATTAAGACAATCCACCAAGTCTAACAATTAGTAACAAGAGCTCAAGTCTTCTAGTTTGCAATATATTACTTTTAACCTCTTTTAAGATATGTATTGACGATCATCGCAATGTATTTACAATTTCATAACTTATATTATAATCTAACAAGAACGACCTTTAAAGCGGGACAATCATGCTCAACAATTTCATAAAAGTTGGCCCTAAATGAAGTGTGGGAAAGTAAGGAGGTTTAAGTTTAGGGAAATCTGAAAATTATTTGCAATGTGGTCCAATTCTCTTAATTTTCTTCTTAAGAACCCCTCAAGTAATAATAAAATCCAAATCCCTCTTCTTTTAATTCCCGAAAATTTCATAATGCCCTGTATTCTCAATGTCATAATTCTGTATAATACGTTACCAATCCGTAACTCCATTGGAACAATTTCCACTACCCGTATTAATTCTCGTCGTCACATGTGTAGTATCTTTTTTTTTTTAAAAAGAAACACTTCGTATTTAACATGTAGAAATATACTTTAATTCCAAAATTCGAATCTTAATTCTTAATGACGTCCTTAATTATCGTCTTAAACTTACGAGGTGTAACATCCTTCCTCCCTTAGAAACATTCGTCTTCGAATGTTCATCATAGGTCTCATGCTAGAATAATTTCGGCAAAGTCTCCTTTATAATTATGCATATCCACCTATATTCAGCAAACCAACAGATGATACGACAGGCCAATATACATCACATATATCATTCACCAAATAATAGTTAAGTAAGGAATCAAATTACCCGTGAATATTCAACTGAATCTCCTGTAACATCTTGAACAAAGTTAAAGAGCCTCCATGCAGTACTATATTCCTTCATTTTCAAACTTGCCACAATATTCTCACTGATACTACCTTGTACACTTGCTTCAATTTGTAATGGCATATAGTGTTCCACCATATCTCAGATCGCACGCTTAACATGACGACAATTCACGTGTATACCGCCGTTGTTAAAATAGCTTCATATTAGATTTGACCAATTCTCTTGTAAGAACGAGTGATCTATTATTTCTTGATGTAAAACATATATCAGCAACATCTTGATACTATATTAATTCCAATATTTTGCAACACTTTAACCACTGGAATTTTAGATTTTCACATCGTCCATAGAAAGAAATATACCTTGAATGACATTCTTTTAACCCACATTTACCTATATACCTCAGAAGGATAGGATCTTTATCTCAACAAATCTCATGCACTTGACACAATAATTTACTAGAACTTCTCATTATCCACCAAGGATTATCCACAGGGTATATACCAAGTATGTAGTGACATGTGAGACAATGTCATCTGGCAGATACTTCCCTAGCCTTGACAAACTTCATCAATCCCCACGTAGCAGTTCTTTGACCTCTTCCACTCTTTCTTGAAAACTCTGATAGTATTACATCGTGTAATGTTACCAATTTGGTACGATTATCAATTCAACCACTCTTTGTTTTCCCACCAAATTCCTTGTTTAATGTTATCCTTTACCTCAACACCCATCTCCAAGGACTGAGAATCATCTTCCCGTTGCACATATTGAGGGTAATGCTTCAAAGTACATGTTCCCTAGAAAGTTAACCCATAGAGAGTTGGTGGTCTTAGCCTTAACATCATCCTTACTATACACCAGAAGAAAATTACAACTATTTGTATGTATATCTTTGATCACACATTTTGCAAGTCTTATAGCAGGCAGTTATAGCAGGCAGTATGCGTATAGACACACTTGTGACACACTAGTAATCAACACTGCTTTACCTCATGGTGACAACAATTTTTCTTCTCAAGCCTGTAACTTGTCTTTAATCTTTTTAATTAATTCAGCATAGTCTGTCTTCCTCCTCTTTCTAACATGAAATACTGGATATCCTAAATACATGAATGAAAATGTTCTCCTTGGGAAACCAGTAATACCTTTTTCTTGCTGAATCAAGTTACTAGGAGTCTTAGCATGCATATAAACAAAACTCTCCTTTTATTGATCAAATGACCAGAAACTTCTTCATACTCTTTCGAAGTCTGCCTTAACTCTTTGTAAAATCATTCTATTTGCTTATGTTGTAAATTCTTCAAAACTCCTCTTTAAATCTAACAATATCCTCCCTAAAACTTAGTTTCTTAAAAATATCTCCAAAAGTTTCCTTACTCCATAATAATAGGGCAGTCTTGGCATTTTTCAGTTTCGGTATAAAAGAAACGAAATCATCTCAATCAACAACAGTGTGCCAATTTTGATTTAGTGCTTAAAAGAATGCTTCATATTCTGTCCAAAACTTGAGGAATCTAAATGGTCTACTCACATGCATAGATTGACCACCCTAAGTTAACAACTAAGGGGCATGGTCTAAACTTGTTCTTATTACATGTTCCACTTCCACTTGTCCATACCAAGCTAAAATAAATGTTTGCCAACATTCTATCGAACCTCTTAAAAGTACAGTCATTATCGGCTCTTTCATTCCATTACTTAAAAAGACTCCCTTTAAATTCAGTTTCAAACAGATACATATGAAGACCGCCTATTGTCTCTCTTCCATTTATAACAACATTGAAATCCCCACTAGCTAATCAAGGATCCCTCATATCGTCGACAATATAGTATAAACTATCATAGAGACAACCTTCTCAATGCATCACTCTTTGCATATACCATAGTATATCTATCTAGTTCATGTAACTTCTTCACCAGCGAGTCCTTAAGTTTGTCATGTTAATCATCTCTCATATTATCTCTGATTAAGTTTCTCTGCTGATCAATATATTTAGGATAGACATATCCGCTTCCACTGCCCTGTTCTGCTCCACATTGGACATCATTGTCCCATCTTCCTTTAATATCACTGCGTTACTATTATTAGAGTTGTTACCATTGATACACACCTCCTTACTCTTGTCGACATTCCGCTCCTCATTAACTTTTGCTGCTACAAAAGCTCCTTCAACCTGTTCTTTAGTAGTAAGAGTTACTTTTGATTCTTCTATCAATTGTGGGTCCTTAATGAGTTGTTTTACTTCTACCACCTTACCATCGTCGTCTTCCTTATTCTATTTATTTTCATATTCTTCCCCCGTATCTCTTTGTTCCTCCTTATTTGCATTATTACCACTTGGCTCCTCAAGTGGCATTTGTTTTATCCTCTCGTTGGACTTACTAACTCAGTTGTGTCTTTGGTTGCGTCAACATTTGTCTCTTTGGCTACATCACACTGAGTTTCTATTATCACTTTGTTGAATTCATCTATATCTTTGTACCTCTCTTATCTGTTTTCCATCATTCTATTATGGTCTGTAGAAATTCCGGATTCAACCTTCACCTATTAAAGTATCTGAACTTATACTAAGTCTTTATGCCTACTTCTCACTTAATTAACTCAAGAGAATGTTCATATAGGTCTGGTTTCATGAAAGGCACCTTAGAAGCAGGTAGGTTATCATCTCATTCTTAATTAGTAAGTGCTGCTATACACCCTGCTTGCCACTCATTTCATCATAATCCGCTACCTACTGCTTAAAATCCCTTATCTCAGTCTTAGTGACATGACACTTCACTCTTCTATTCCATTTTAATGCCCAGTTGAAATCACTCATTATTGCCTATGGTCCTTGCATCTGGCCATGTAACCTTCCAATAACTATCCACAGTTCATTTTAAGAGCTACATCATTAAACGCATTCACCAAGGTCATATGAGAACTTTTATTTATACCCCTATGTGTCATCCCGCAGTGTTCCAACTATTCTGTATAGCTTTTAATATCTACCTCGTCGAGATGAGGCTTCCAAGAGATCAAATAACATCATCTTAGCATTCTGCGTGAACGATGCATTGAACTGCACAAATACATACTTGGTTACTAATCCTTCAAATAACTTCTTAACCGAAAATATGAACTCCAGAGGTTACAATATTTAAAATGCTTGACACAACTATACACTAATAGGATGCTCATCATTCCCAAGTTCTAAGTCATTTGCGAAAGAAACTCAATTAATCCCTATGTCTAATACTTCCCAACATTCGGTCCAAAGTAAGAAAAATGCTTTCATCCTTATATATCAATCTTATTATTCCAGAAGTAATAGCCCCTTCTCATTCTTACATGGGAACAATATTCTTTTGCAGTTCCCTACCTTCACATAGTCAAACAACATGGTATACCATAAAACAGTCACAGATTCTAACAATTAGCGCTCAAAATTTAATTAGAGGTATGAAGGAGAAAAGAATAGGTAAGCTTCATTTTCTATCTTTGGAAGGAAAAGTTCAATCTCTGTAACTATAGAGTAGATAACGTAGCATAACAGAGTACCAATTCGTAAGATAGAGGCTACTGCAATTTATTTCACAAGTCAACACCTCATTAATGGTCTTAAAGGGGCCTCTTCACTATTCGTAATTATAAACAACTTCATTTCTTACTTGTCGTACTTTCCATAATTCCAACATATTCTAGTATACATACGTAACCTCGGACACTGCTCCTGGTTCCAATCCCTGATGATACCATCCCTTAAGTGATGCATTGTTAACTTATTCTCTTATTTGGTACGTAAAAGATTCTGAATAGTTACCTTACCCGACGTTGACCTAATATCTCCAAACCTGGTCATCATACTTCTACTCAAACTCTTTCACTTCCCTTATGGCTTGACACACCAAGTCAAGTCCGATTTACTCTGATTTTCCCCTTCCGAGCCACTGTCGCTGTCTTTTGGAACATAACTGCAACCACAATAATTAGGAAGAGGGGGTTATCCTAATGACATAGCTCTATTGCACGATCTACGAGATGAAAGAGTAGAAACCAATCCTAAATGTCCGGCAGCCTCCTGCGTATAAGCATGGTGCATAACATACCCATACACACTACTGCTAGACACCGCTGTAGACATTCAGAGACTAATCGCTTTGATACCACTTACGCGACCGACGGCGCGACTAACGCTCTGGTGGGCGTCATTCGACTGTCACTTTAATCCATTTAATACCGAGGTCTATAGAAATTTCGGCAGCACAACACTGCTTTTACAACATCTCCCCAAAATGGGCGAGTAAAGCGCCGCCAAATCAATAACAACAACAAACAAAGCGGGCTGGCCGACTAGCCGCCAACCAACATTATATACACAAAGGATAGTCAAAATAAGCAAGTGGCCGCCACTAGATACCAACAGAATAACAGGAACGCCCAACACAGAGTACAACAACATTACAACCCAAAACAAGGTACAAACGTCAACCCACAATCGCTTCATGCACTCTAAGAGTACGATATCGACATATGACGGACGTGGTCCCGTCGTGCTAAATATGCATAAGTCCGAAAGATGAAGATCTGTACCAAAATAGTGGCTCGGAACAAAGGAGCTCTCCAACCGTCTGAAGTCCTAAACGGAGGGTCACCTATCAACACTGAACTGCGGGCATTTAACGCAACCCCAGAAAAGGGTCGATGCGAAATAATGTCACCGAGTATGTAAGCATGAAATCATGTAAATAAGATCAAAAGCGTATCTGTAAGGTAGAGTCAATCAGATCATAAAAGAATGAGAGTCATACCAGTACTCATGCATGCTTAGTCATAAAATCATCGTAAATAAATGAATAAACTGCCTGGCCCTTGGGTGAGAGACGCGGTGGAATATACTGTCATGGGTATCTGTACCCGCATCACGAATGCCTGTCAGTGGAATCATCATATATATATATACATAAACTGCCCGGCCCTCTAGTGAGGGACGCGGTGAAATGGAAAAATGACTCTTAGCACGAGTAGATATCATGAGCAACTGTATGCAATTTAAATCATTTCTTTAACTCTCATTAAAATCATTAAATAACTTCTTACAATAAGATCACATGTACTTTTCATAACTCAGATTACTATGAATAAGACTATGAAGGAGTCATGTACGTCCGTTGTACATTCCCTTGTATAATATTCATGTCGAATGAAAGAATTAATAATTCACAAAATCATGCCAAAAGAAAGGAAGATAGGCTCACATACCTCTTAGGCGAACTAATCAACTCAATATTAGGGTATGCCTCATCTAGTACTTCAACCTATAATAAGGAATAACACGCTCGTCAATTTTGATTTTCTAATGTTAGTTATATGAATAACGGCTCCCTTATTTCTATAAAAATTTGGGCAGCATTTTCTTTGTTTATGTGCGTATTCACAATTTTCCAACAATCCAAATCAGCCAACAATTCAACTCCAACCAACAATCTAATTCAGCCAACAATCCAACCAACCAATCAACAAGTCATTACTTAAGAGTATGACCATAATAGCCCATATACTTGGCACATACCATCTATACAACATTTCTTCCCACTTTTATGGAATTTAATCCCAACAACAGTAATTTAGGTGATTAAACCACCTATCTATCATATTCCACCAACTCTTAATTCATAATAAGAAAATAGTCCATTAAGGCAATCCACCAAGTCTAACAATTAGTAACAAGAGCTCAAGTCTTCTAGTTTGCAATATATTACTTTTAACCTCTTTTAAGATATGTATTGACGATCATCGCAACGTATTTACAATTTCATAACTTATATTATAATCTAACAAGAACGACCTTTAAAGCGGGACAATCATGCTCAACAATTTCATAAAAGTTGGCCCTAACATGTTACAATTCTCTAATTCTTTTTCTTACTTCTTAATCCAACTTCTCTATCAACAATTCCATATCACAAGTGCATTAACATTAAGCTTTCCTTCCAATTCTCAACATGCAATTATCGACCATAACCCAATACTTCAACTACAACAACATGCAACTTCAATTATAGCATAGATTGAAGAATTTTCATACCTTAATTAAATTCCCAAAACAGTCTCGATTTTTAGTCACTGCTTCATCAGCTGAACTTGTAACGTCCATAACTCTCTACTCCGGTGTCCTATCGACGAGTGGTTTGTTGCTTTGGAAACTAGACTCGACGAACTTCATTTTAGGCTTTTGAAACACCCAAAAACTCCTAATATGCTAGGAGATATTCCCTTCCAAATTTGACTAAAAATCTGTCCACCAGTCCTGA
The DNA here is from genome assembly GCA_029844215.1 of Przewalskia tangutica. Classification (NCBI taxonomy): domain Eukaryota; kingdom Viridiplantae; phylum Streptophyta; class Magnoliopsida; order Solanales; family Solanaceae; genus Przewalskia; species Przewalskia tangutica. The sequence goes on along the minus strand of CM056721.1, from coordinate 15,112,118 downwards.
AAATCTGCTCACTGTCCCAGCGAAAAATGCCACTGTTTTGGTCCTTTTCTTGCCCAATTCTTCGCGTTTTCAACTCCAAATTGTCATGCATGTGTTCTACAATGTTAACCCATCATCCCTTATGTTTTTCTTCCAAGAAATTTGTTGATTTTCAGCCCCCATTTCTCGGCTGCAACCAGTGGCGTTTCCACTGTTTTTGGAGTTAATTGCTTAGAAGCTTGTAGAATAATTTAATCTAGGAAGAAAGGAATTAGAAAGAACCTCAATTGTCATGAAAATGGGGATTTTTTGTTGAGGGAGAGGGAGGGAAATCGATGGGGAAGAGAGGGAGTGAACTGGAGTTCTTGAAAATGAAGTGTGGGAAAGTAAGGAGGTTTAAGTTTAGGGAAATCTGAAAATTATTTGCAATGTGGTCCAATTCTCTTAATTGTCTTCTTAAGAACCCCTCAAGTAATAATAAAATCCAAATCCCTCTTCTTTTAATTCCCGAGAATTTCATAATGCCATGTATTCTCAATGTCATAATTCTATATAATACGTTACCGATCCGTAACTCCATTGGAATAATTTCCACTACCTGTATTAATTCTCGTCGTCACATGTGTAGTATCTTTAAAAAAAAAAAAGAAACACTCCGTATTTAACTTGTAGAAATATACTTTAATTCCAAAATTCGAATCTTAATTCTTAATGACGTCCTTAATTATCGTCTTAAACTTACGAGGTGTAACACCTCTCTACCTCCCAAGGTAGAGGTAAGGACTGCGTACACTCTACCCTCCCCAGAACCCACTTTGTGGGATTTTACTTGGTATGTTGTTAAGATACATGTGCTTATTGGTGTTCTAGATCAATTACATGATGGGTATTGCTAGTCCCTTTCTTAATTCCTGTTTGTTAATAGGCAAGAATTAGGAATGTTTGCTGACTCAAAGCCCAACAACACTTGCAATTCTGAAATATGAATGTCACTGTACCAGTGACCACTCTATTCGCCTGGAGAAGTAATAGCTTACCTTCAGTAGTTTATCTAGAAATATCTAGGTGTCTAACTCATAAGCCAGAATTCTACTTTTGGAAATGCGTGGGAAAAATTCACTTTAGACTTCTTAAGCATAGCTCGTTGTGTCTAGTCAGGCGTGGAACAATGAATTTAGTTGATATTACAAAATATTATCTTGCACCACATACTGTACGGTACCGGAACTGTGGTTGCTTCCTTTCTTCAACCCCTATCTTCTCCGTGGTATCGTTCATCAACCAAAAATGTATCAAAAACAGAAAAGAGTGCATAGAAAGAATAAGAGGGTGTTTGGATTGGCTTATTTTAAGTGCTTTTTTACTTTTTGAGGTGTTTGGGTGAGACAAAAAGTGCTTTTAAGCACTTATTTTTAGTTAAAAAGGTACAAAAATAAGCCAAAAGCCATAAGTTGGGTAGGACCAACTTATGACTTTTAGCTTATAAGCCACTTTTAAAAAGCCAATCCAAACCCCCTCTAACGAGTGGCATTTGTTTCCTGTCAGGAGCGGATGCAACATATGGGCAGTGGGTTCATCCGAACCCAGTATTTCTGACACCGAACATAATATATTGAAAATCGACTAAAATTTCAACAAATATTAAATCTGAACCATAATTTTAAAAGTAAAATGAGTTGACTCTTATGATTTATGAACCTTACGGGTCGAATTAGCAAGTCTAAATATTGGATCAGCCTTTGTTTCCTGTCGTATATTGTAACAATCTAGTGTATTCCTAGGGCACAACTTATGATATGTAGATGGATGCTAGGAATAATGGACTTCTGTAAACTCATTTATTGACAAACAAAAATTTCATCTTTTTGCAAAACGCATATAAAATGATTGGACCATATATTGTATTATTATGCTAGATACCTTGTTGATCTTATTAGTTATTGGTATTACCTTCTAATGGGGAATACGGTGTTAGTACTTGGATGTTACTTTGAAGGAGATGAGGTTGAAAGCTTCTTAGATTAGTCACGAAAAATTGCAAACATGCAATTTTTCTAATATAATTTGAGATATTAATGGTAAATCTGTGCAATACACTATCACATCCTCGCATGAAAGGTTCAAAGACCATGTGATACTTATTTCCCTCTATATCCTAATATTCACCTTGATCCCAGAATTTTCACCCGTTAAAGTTTGATATGTTTTTAGCGAGTATATGATCAAAATCATCCGTAATGTTTGACTATAAGTTTCATTTTTTAAATGAAGTTAGAGAATTTCATAAATGGCATCCAGTGGATGCAGATAACCAGAAGTACATGATGCTAGAAAAATGAAAACAGCTCCATACAGAGGGATCTTGGCTACAAGGATAGGGAGCTGATAAAATCTAAAAGGCTCTCTTGGGAGCTTACAGGAGAAAAATTATGCCAACTAAATAGGTTTAAATTGCACCTGGCCTTTACAGAGTGAATGGAAGTTGATACACCATATACACCAAAATATACTGGGAGGTATTTATCCTCCAGATCTTCCTGATGGTTTGATCAACTTTCCAAAGGGTTCCAGCTCTCGTAGGCATCCTTAATGTTGTTAGGCTTAACCCAAGAGAGTTCAAAAATTGAGATGAACATATCATAAATGTCTACAGCTGCTGAGCAGTGTTGAAATAGATGTTTGTTGGTCTCCAAACTTTGATGGCACATGTAGCATCTGTTCACTAACTGAATGTTCCTTCTGCTGATGTTGTCCTGTGTCAGGCAGGCTTCATATATAGCTGTCCAAGTGAATTATTTGAGCTTTGGGGGAAACTTTGTATCCCATATGAGTCTCCAGGGCCATTGTTCAGTATTCTCAATCTGAACTAGTGAGGATTTGTAGCCTGCCTTCACTGTGTACACCCCCTTTTTGGTGCTGCCCCAGCTTATTGTAATATTTGTCTGATTAGGGAAAGTGAAGGTCTCCAATCTTTGTAAAAACCTAAGCAACTCCTGTAATTCCCAGTCTTGAAAGTTCCTTCTACACTGTAGATCCCATACAAGATTTCGTCTGCTCTGTGCAATTGAGGAGTTAACATTTGAGGCAATTTGAAGTAAATTTGGGAAATCTTGCATCAGAGGTGATCTATGGAACCATGGATCTTTCCAAAACTTGACATGATTTCTTGAACCCACCTTGTATGTGACATTCTGGTAGAATTCATTTCAAAGATTCATGATATTCTTCTACAATCCAACACCATGAGGGATCCTAGATAGTTTAGTGCACCACCTTATCTTGTGAGCCATGTTTTGCCCTGACTACTTGCTTCCAGAGAGCATCTTCACCTTGTCCATATCTCCATAGCCATTTCATTAGCATATATTTTTTGTGTAGTGTCAGATCTTTGATTCCCTGACCTCCTAGCTGTTTTGGCATTCTAACAGTTGACGACTTTATTAAGTGGAATTTGCACCCCTTACTGTTGCCTTCCCACAAGACTGATCTCCTGATTTTGTAGCTGCACCACCTTTTTTGGTATTGGAATGAGTAATATTAGATAAGTAGGGATACTATCTAGTGTGCTGTTTATCAGAGTGAGTCTTCCTCCCCATAGATAAGTATTGTAGTTGCCAAGTAGCCAATTTTTTCTCAAACTTCTCAATGACCACTTCATATCTCTGTAGATTTTAATTTGGCCCCCAATGGCATACCTAAATAGGTCGTTGGCAATTGACCAGTGCCTTCTTATTTTCTCTTGTCTACCCAGAAAAGAACTTAATTTGTATGGTCAGTTTTCTTAATTTAGCAACTAATATAGAGATACAAAGAGTATGAGTGAAGATTTAGATCGGGCAGTTAGGAAAGGACCACTCAAGTTGAAGCAGTTTAGTTTGCTGAAAATTATCAACATGTCACTTAGCAGCAATTCAGGTTGGCATTTTGATTGATGTTGCTTTCTCTGACTACATTTTTGAACTTCAAAAAAAGATCGCTGGATTATCCAGAAATACGAAGGAAGCTTTCTCTTTAGTAACTAAGGAGACTTATCCCAGTTCCCTCCAATGGAGAAAGAGCTAAGAGCGATAAATTGTTGGAGATGGTATTACAGTGTTGCTGATATTATTTCATTCAGAAGGGCTTGTGGGAAATATAAAAGAAAAAAAAGCATATGAAGTTCACGTGATAAAAGGATCCTTCGTTAGAATAAGATGAAAAGGTTAACAGAGGGGAGTTTTTGGTTAAGTTTTGAGAACTTAAGGGATGTTACCTGTTAATTCGGATAGTAAAAGGATATAATAAAAGTTAGGATGAAACAATGGGTGATATTGGTCAAAAACTCATGTCTAGCTGGCACTAGGACCATTTTGTTTTCTGTTTGTAACTCTTGGTTTTTCATTTAACCGTGTTTGTGCATGCCTTTTATTTTCTGCAGGTATCTACCAATCCAAGTGCAGTGGGTGGGTGCAGTTGTAAAAGTTCATTTATGGTGAAGCAGTAATTTGACACTTCCGTAACATTTAACCCGAATAATCGGCATTACTCTTAGCTAGACATGGTTTATTACAGTCAATTGACAACTCTATAATAATCCTTCTGGTGTCTAATGTCTATCCATCGTATACTTTCTGACGTTTGATGCTATGAGACGAGCATTTTTCAGAATTGTACTTGAGAGACCATAGGTTCTTTATTTGTACATGTCAATTTTTTGCCTTACTGGAGCTAGTTGGAAGTGCAGAATGTAACTATTAAATTAGCCAGTCAGATAGACTGTTGTATTTATAGGCAATAATTCCAGTTGAAGAGATACTATTCAGTTTTGGCTGGAGACATTTGTACAATGAAGTGAAGAGATTTAAATCAGAATAGAGTTTACTGGTCGCTTTCCCTATAGCTATTGAAACGAAGGTCCTGAGGGCACGTGGGAGAAGCATGTTAGATAGTGTCCCTGTCCACTGACAGAAAAGTTTTGATGAAGCATCTATGATCTTTGAAATCTATGTTCAATGTTGAAACTGAAAATTATCTGAGTTGAAATTACTGAATTTGGACGTATAGTAGTTCATTTGTGGATCTTAATGTGATCTAAACGTGGAGGATTCTGTTTGTGCTTTCAAGTCTTTTACACACTCAGTTACTTTGAAAACGATGAAAACCAAATATTGCTTGGGACAGGGTTTCTTCAATTTTCATGAAACTCACTCCAACTATGCTCAGGTGATGGTCAAAAAGAGGTTGCAAAGATTGGGTGGAATTTCTAATGTGGAGGAACTACCTTGCGCCAAAGCTAGTAATTGTTGACAGCACAACTTCGAAATGTTGCTATTTCACAACACTATTGTGGATTCTAATAGAGAAGCCGTCGTTAACTCCTTTTAAGTGGCCAAGACAAGAAAGTTTTGGGCGTTATCACTGAGTTTTGGAGTTGGAATCAACAAATTTATAGTAGTTAGCTAACAAAAGAAAATAAACTTTCATCTTATTCAAGCGCAAACTGATTCGGACATTGTTAAAACACAATAAATATGTTATCTCCCATTACTGTCTTAGTTTTCCTACTTCTCTCTATTTTTCCTCACCACAACCCATTGAAACTCCTCTGTGCATCAACTATCTCACAGTTTTTCTCAGTTGTCTCTTCTCTAGCAGTGACACTGATCATATCAAATTAAGTATGTGTTTACAAGTGTTTTTCAACTTAACAAAAACATTTTTGGGCCAAACACATACTTATCAAGAAGTAGAAATATTTTTTTAAAAAACCAGAAGTGTTCTAAAATGGAAGAGATGGTGTTTCTCCAAAGTGCTTCTTCAAAATGTGCTTCTTCAAACATTTTTAATTTTTTTTGAATAAAATTGTTGATAGACTTTTTTCAATTTGGTTTAATTATTCACTTTTAAAAAAAAAAATCAATTGGGTTTAATTATTTACTGTGTTTTTTATAACTAGTTGATATGTTAATTTTTTATAGACTTATTTTAATTGGGTTTAATTATTCACTCTTTTTTTAATTCAATTGGGTTTATTTATTTATTGGATTTTTGATAATTAGTTGATATGTTATCTGTTTTTTCTTCAAAATTTTGTTTATAGACTTAATTCAACTGGGTTTTCAAATTGTTTTAAAATAATTCAATAACAGAGAATTATTTTGAATATTGAATATTCTAGTTTCTTTGCATAAATGTTGGTCAAACAGAGAATTATTTCTGTTTCTCAGAAGTACTTTTATAATTATAGGCCAAACACTCAAAAAAATTCTCTAGAAACAATTTATATAAAACTATTTTAAGAAATAAAAGTTTGGCCAAACACTCTAAAGAGTTATATAAGCCTAGGTTCATGAGAAATACAATTTGAGATTATATAAAGCCTAGTTTTGATAGGATCAAGTAGCTAGGTAGATCAAGTAATGAAAGACAATTGATTTGGAATAAACTTGCCGAGGACTTCAATAACTTTTAGCGCAAAGTTTATAATGCAAAAGAACTTTATAGTACTCATATGAAGCATCCTTTGTTATTTTTTACAGTTTAGCCAAATATTATCAAACTTTAGCTTTGTTTGTGAGAGTTCAAATCTCCATGTTATAATTATTTCCCTATTTTCCCTTCTCCACCCCTATGTAATTAAAAAAAATCTCAGAAGTACGGATTTAATAGTTCAGTTGGTTGACTACTTAAACGCTCACCTTGTTGGTGAGAGTTCGAATCTCATGTTATAATCTCATCACTCATTTCCCTTACCCTACCCCTAACAATAACAACAACAACAAAACACAAGCCTAAGTAAAGTAGGACAACAACAATAAAACACAAGCTTAAGCAAAGTAAGACAAAAAAAATAAGTAAATTATAATAGTGAATTCTAAAAGAGAAAAAGAAACAATAAATAATGCAAATAAATAAAATAAATATAGCATCATAAATCAAACTAAAGAGGACTGTAAATCAATAAAAGAAAAATAAACTCAAACTTTTGACGTAAGGGTTACTTATCAAGATTGTTAAAGAAAAGAAAAATTCAGAACCCAAAAGAATGACTTTTTATTAAACAATTACGGCGTCGTACTCTTTGGTTGTTCTGAAATCGGAATAGCGTTAAACCCTCGCCTAAACCTTCAAATCGATTACAGAATGTCATATTTACTATTGAAAACATTAGGAAAAAGATCAACGCAGCTCTCTCGAATCCTCTTATTTTGTTCTCAATCTCCTAATAATAGCTTATCAATTTTTCATTCTTGGTACAATTCATCAAATAGAAGAAATAAAGGGTTTACAAAAAACCCATGTGGGTCTACATGGGGTGTTCGGTGTTTGAGCTCGGAGGCTGCTGTTGTTGAGGCCACTACTAGTGATGGCCTTACTGTTGAGGGAATTATAGCTAAAAATTGGAATATAATAGATGAGAGTGAGAATGATTGGAAAAGCCATGCTTCTTCCATTGCTCAGTCTATTCATCTTATCAAGAAACGTCTCAAGGTATGTTTTCATATTTGAACTAGTAGCTCTCTTTCTTTAGATGGACCACATCACGAAAAAGTTGTCACCTTTTTGCTTATTGAACTTGTGATATTATGACAAAGTTGTCATCTTTATGAAAAAGTTATGGTTTATTTATTCTGTTTGAAAGTTGGGATTCTACATTTTGTGTCTGATGCAGTTCTTGCTTACCAATAGTTCCCCAGTAGGGTGAATTTATGGAGGGGTATTGAGGTGATGGACATGGAAAGAACAGTGGTGCTACCACGATAATAAAATCTGAACTGATGTGAGCTTCGCATTGTTGGTCTCAAGCTCCGATAAAGGAGGGTTGGAATAGGTTGACGACAAGTGTAAAAACATTGGAATTTTAGTGGATATATAATAGCTTCTGCATTATGGCAGGGTATGAAACAAATTTAAATGAATGATCAATGTTTGTATAAACTAAAAGCAACAATAGTAACCAATAACTAACATAACTAGTGTGACAGGAGACTCTTGTTGTACTTGAGCATGTTTGGGGGGCGGGGGTATTGTTGTTATTTAGAATGAGATAATATATTACATGGCTCCCTTTGAGAATCTTTTAATTCTATTTAATGAGTTTTAAGTTTTTTTTGGTCTTCTCCCATTTGTAGTGGAAAAGGATAATAGATAGGCTTGAAGTGCTTTCAGCTCAGCTCAATAAGGTGGATCTTTGGGATGATCCTGTCCACGCCGGGAATATCAGCCGTGAACATGGTTCTTTAATGAATAAAATGGAGGATGTTATGGCGATTGAACAAGAGTTGGTTGAACATATTGACATGATTAAGCTTGCCCGGGAAGAGAATGACACAGAGTTGGAATCGGTGAGCTTTAATTTTTTTTAGTGCTAGGAATGTAATCCACTACTCCATGTTCCTGTTCATAGATTTTTTTTGTTAAGCATGTTCCTGTTTTTACATTATTCCACTTGTTTCAGTTTAGTTAGAATGGTGTAAATCTCAAACCTTATTCTTCCTCCTAAGTTCAGTTTGTTCAGGCATATCATTGGAGTTATATCAATACGTTATTTAAATATCAATTAGTTTTTATCCTAGGGGTTCCACTTAATTTGTAGTTACCTTTCTGCTTTAAATACTTTATTGGTAACTTTAACTAACAATCTAGTTCTAGTAATGATTGCTATATTACTTGAAAGCTGATATGCAAGTACCAACAGCGAATTCCTGCTTGGTATAACAAATAAATAAATTCGCATCTCCATCTTCTGTATAAAACTGACTGCTTGGTTTGACTGGGAGTGAAATTGAGAGGGGTTGTAGTTTTTTGTTTTTTTCCTTCCAGGAATAGGTAAGAGATGAGTTTCCTTGCATCCTCTTAATGCAGGATTTACATCAATGAAGTTGCTGACTTTACCTATCCCCCCCCCAAAAAAGGAAATAGGTAAGAACTGAGTCGGAGTACATGATTAAGAAGTAAAGTTAGGTTTTATACAATTTCTTGTGTTATAGTTTACGTGATAAAACATTTTTTTCCTTTCAAGAAAGTGAGCGTCGTTTAGGATAGTGCAATTCATTCCGCCACTTGGGGCACATATGGTATTTGCATATTGGATCAAACTTGTGAGACATTCTATTGTCACTTTCCATTTCTACCTATTTTATTAGTCATTTTTATTGCAGGAATCAGTGAAAGCTCTACTTAGGATTAGAAGGAATGTGAAAGAAAAAGAGCTTGAAGCTTTATTATCTGGGGAACATGATTATTGTTCTTGTTTTATAGAGGTTAGTCCTTCTGAAACTCCGATTGTGTTTTTTGAATTGTCAAAACATGGTTTTACTGATGCGTGTATCTTTTATTTTGGAGAGCCTTTCGTCTCCCTGGGCTTTGATTGTGTACTTACCTCTCCTTTTCACATCTTGTCCCTGAAAAACTTACTTAAGACATGTCATTGAAAAAGCAACTCATATAGTTGATATCCTCAATTATACAACAACAACATACCCAGTGAAATCACACAACGTGAGGTCTGGGGAGGGTAGAGTGTACCTTACCTCTACCTTGGTAGGTAGAGCGGCTGTTTTCGAGAGACCCTCTGCTCAAGATAGATCATAAGCACAAGCCAAGCAAGACCAAGGCAAGAGTAAAGCAAATAAGAGCAACAGTTAGGAAATATTTAAAGTAGTATGAAAATTGTTGGTATCAAAAGCGAAAAAGCCATGATAGCGCATTATGAAAAAAAAACAGTAACTAAGGCAGATAAATAGATAAACAAAATACACTAAAGAACACATATCAACGAAAATAAAACGACAGGGGACTATAAAGCAATACTGCGCCTACTAGTATGATAGACTACAATAATAACACTACAACTACTAATTTGTAAGCGTAAGTAGGACTACGCTCAACTACCTACTACCCTAATTCGTGTCCTCCACAACCTCCTATCTAAGGTCATGTCGTCAGTCAGTTGCACATGTGTCATATCCCGTCTAATCACTTCTCCCAAATACTTATTCGGCCTACTTCTACCCCTTCTGAACCCGTCCATAACCAATCTCTCACACCTCCGCACTGGGGCATTTGTGTCTCTCCTCTGCACATGCCCAAACCATCTCAACCTCGCTTCCCGCATCTTATCCTCCACCGAGGTCACTCCCATTCTGTCCCGAATATCATTTCTAATCCTATCCCTCCTTGTATGCCCGCACATCCATATCAACATCCTCATCTCTGCAATTTTAATCTTTTGGATGTACACAGTCTTGACTGGCCAACACTCCGCCCCATACAATATAGTCGGTCGAACCAGCGTCCTATAGAACTTGTCTTTAAGTTTTGGTGACACCTTTTTGTCGCACAAGACTCCAGATGCGAGCCTCCATTTCATCCACCCTGCCCCAATACGATGCGTGACATCGTCATCAATCTCTCAATTATCTTGGATAGTAGACCCGGGGTACTTGGAGCTTCCTTTCTTTGGATTGACCTAAGTACCAAGCCTCACCTCCACGCCTGTCTCAGGGTCGCTCCCGTTACTGAACTTGCACTCCAAGTATTCTGTCTTGGTCCTACTCAGCCTGAATCCTTTAGATTCCAAAGTATGTCTCCAAATCTCCAGCTTAGCATTCACTCCGCTGCGAGTCTCGTCAATCAGGACTATATCGTCCTCAATTATGTTTTTGAAAAGTAGACACTGATTGTTATTTCCCGTATAGGTGCAAGCTGGAGCTGGCGGTACTGAGAGCATGGATTGGGCTTCAATGGTCATGCAGATGTACAAATTGTGGGCCCAACGTAAAGGATATGGTGTTTCTGTTGTGGATGAAATGCCTGGTGAGATTGCAGGAATCAAGGTCTTGGTTCTTACCATATTTTTTCTTTCACTTGATAACTCTGTAGCTATTAAGATGTATGAAAATTGAAATTTGTGAATTGCGAAAACACTTAGCTATTTAAACACACATTACTTTTAGAACATGCCGTTGCGACCTTGAAGCTTAACAGACTTTGTAAAACATATAATCAATGTGTGTTTAGAAGTAGGTTTGTGAATTTTGTCATGGGTTTCTACCAAGCAAAAAAAGAAAACCGTCCTCTTTCTTTTTAATTTTCAATCATGGCACTAGTTAGCTATGTTTAATCGCTCTGCTGATTTATGATCACTCTTGTTATAGCGTGCAACTATCAAAGTTGATGGTGAGAATGCTTTTGGATATGCCAAATCGGAGGTAGGAGTGCATCGTCTAGTACGCATCTCGCCATTTGACAGCGCAAAGAGAAGGCATACTTCCTTTGCTGCAGTTGCCGTAACTCCAATTTTGGGAGATGGATCTACCCGTGTTCAAATCAATGAATCTGATCTTCGAGTTGATCGTTTTCGGTCGGGGGGAGCTGGTGGTCAGTCTGTTAATACAACTGAGAGTGCTGTCAGAATAACTCACATTCCCACAGGCATTACTGCTTCTTGTCAGAATGAAAGGTAAGCATCTATCATCTAAAGTAGGGGTGTCAACTGAGCGAGTTGGACTGAATTTGGGTGGGTCAAAATGGGCTGAGTTAATAAATGTGGGGGTTATTGGCCCGCCCAGAAGTTACTTGTGCTGAAATGGGTCATAGCCCAACCTGCCCAATTCTTATTAAGTTTTAATTTATTTGTTTGTTCTTTTATAATCTTTTAGTACTTAATATAACAATTTTCTTCTTTAATATACTGTAACAAAATATAAAAAAAAAACTTTTTGATAAAGTTTGACAAGATTTCTCATGAGTCAATTTGGGCTATATATATCAGCCCAGTTTTTCACTTTTTTGATGGGTTGAAATAGCTAATAAATGGGCGAGTCAATGATCAGCCCAAACTTGGGCTCGTTATGCTATCATGGGCTAATTTGGCCACCTCTAGAAGATACATATGGAAGCTTCTTTCTTTTACATTGAGAACTGGGAAGCAGTAGAGGAAATGAATTTTTTTAATGCACTAAAATTTGTCCAAACAAAAGGTCACAACATTCAAACAAGGCTTCTGCGTTGGCTGTGCTTCAATCGCGGTTGGACCAACTTGAGATGGCACGACAGGCTCAGATGAATGCACAACATACGCAGTCTCTGACTGAGATCAGTTGGGGCAACCAAATACGTACTTACGTGCTCCATGTATGCTTTCATACAGTTTAACCTTTCCTTTTACCTGCATAGCTATGGTTCATGCAGTCATCATAACTGCTCTGTATAATGCTTGCAGCCTTATCGCATGGTTAAAGATCTTCGGACAAATTATGAGGTTTCTGATCCTGATTCTGTGCTTGAAGGGGATCTTGATGACTTCATTTTGAGCTTTCTTTCCACATCATTAGACAAGGATGAAGAATGACCTCTAACCTTCATTTTCGGGTTCCCCTTGACAATTGATACTGAATTGGATGATATAACCGGGAGGCGCTTTACTGGTGCCTTATTGCAGGAGAAAAGCTCAAAGAAGTTTTTTGGTCAAAAGACATCATTCCTGCTAGTTCATGGGAATAATATATACTCATATACTGGTTACTTATTCGTGTGCCGAAGTTCCACCATCTGGATCATATTCTTTTGTACGAAGTTGATGTAATATTATCTTTGGAAAAAGCTGGTACTCCCTTGCTAGGGAACCAAGGTATGTAATAGCAGTGAAACTATATAATATCAAATAATAGTGTACTTGTTTGTAGCTACGTGAACAATTGATTTTCTTCTTGAAACCTCCCAATATGGTACATAAATTCTACACAAGCAACATTACACCACTGAAATGTTAAGTTCAGCAGAATACCGTTGTTCTCAACTCATGAATAAGCTCTTGGTTGTTGTTTTCTAACCTGCCTTGATAAGTGCAGCGATCTGTTTCCTTTTTCCCTATTATACTAGTGCCACCACGGGCCCAAACCGACCCTAAAAATTTAAGATCACAATATTGAAAAGTCTTCTCTACTTTCCTAAATTTTGTGTCAAGTCAAAATTGATAATCTTTTTAAGACGGATGAGTAATATACTAGTGTCATTTGGCCCAAACAGATCCTAAAAATTGAATTTGTGGATATTGTTTTAATTTTTGATCTGCTCTTGCTTCTTTATATTGTAATATTAATTTTACATTTTCTAAAAATTCTAAAATATTAAAGTATAAAGGGTATTTGCAAGTTAAAGAAAAAAAAATTCTTAGTTTATATAGTATACTTTCTAAAATTAAAATCAAATAAATAATTTTTTTTCTAATTTATATTTTATGGATTTTTTTTGAGATTATAGTATTCGATGATCCAAATTGAGCTTATCATATGTTAAATTACTTTCATTTATTTATTTGAATACTCATAATAGCGAGATTTGCAAAAAAATATTACAGTATTACATTAATGTCAAAAATATTTAATGCTACAATATTATAGTATGATGAAATCAATAAAGTTAACTTATAAATAATATAATAAATTAAAGGCTTTGATATTGCAAGATACTTTTGTAGATGTTCTTTCAAATTAAACCATATAAAAAAATGTTGAAAAGTCAATGAAACTAATTAATTCTTACTTTAAGTTTGCTTTTTCCTTCCCAATGATGCATGTTAAACAAATAACCTTTTTTCCTTTTTCTTAATTTAATAAACCTTTTTATGGAATCTACATTGTTCTAATTTTTTTTATGTTGAACTTAATTATTTTATCCTAAATTATATAAAATGATAGAAATGAAAGGATTTGAACCCGGGATATTTTTTACCCAAACAAAGGCGCTACCAAACTGCGCCACATCCCTTATTTATTCGGTATTTCACAAAATATTTTTATATATATAAAAAAGTGAAAATATACTTTTTGCAACCGCTTAGTATTATTACTCTTTGGAGATCAAATTGTATTTTCTTTAACTATAGTATTTTTCCTTCGAATTTTTAGAATATATATGAAAATAATGTTTTATAGTTCCTCTTTAATATAATCATTTATTAGGTAAATTTTAAGCTAAAAGTATGCACATGTAAAATTAGATTAATTAAACCGTACTTGGGGATCCATTATTCGATTGGACGGCAAGACTATAATTTAAGTACATTTTGAAAATATTTAACAATAATATAAGTTATTTGCGTTAATTCTATTAATTTAAATCTAATCGTATCTTAAGTGAAATACTTGTTAATTACTTATGTTTGCAAGGAAGTACAACACAAAATTACAGGAGAAAATAAATGCCTAAAGTCTAAGATCAAAATATGGCCATATCTGATTTATTGTAAGTTCGTAACAGATGTAAGTTTGTTCAAATCTAACATATGTTTACGAATCAGCTGGTTACATTTTCTTGTAAATCCTGCTTCATGTTTGTTACTATAATTATTGTAAATACAAAACTTCGGATTACAACTTGTAGCGCAATAGACGATACTTGAGGTAGTAGCATGGTTCTCAAACAAAAACAGAAAGAGATGTGTGCGCAACAACTTGACTAGATTAACACCTATTTGGAGTCGAAGCTAACCCGAAATTAGGGGCACTATAGACATACACACAGGATAAAATCTTCTAGTTTCATTCCATTGCACCATATTGCAAAACATTAACTCCAAATTATCTACAAATTTCAAGCTTTTAGATTATAAAGTGAACAAAATTGGACCTCCATGAGGAGAAAGAAGCATTGCCATAAAGAAACAATAATATCGTACGGCTAGCAGCTCCATGAATCAAGAAAAATGAATTCCAGACTTGTTAAAGAGAGCAAGTAGGTGCATGAAATCTGCTTGTGCGAGCTTGGAAGATCTCTTATCCTCATATTTCCCTTCCTTTAGCACTGTCAAAACTTTCTCTTTGAAATCAGCTCTTTTAGTATCAACCTCATCCACCTCCATCTCGTCATCATCTTTTACATCATCAGCATCCATACTCAAGTCTCCAAACGTCTCTCCCAAGGCAGATACATCCAAGGCTATTTCCATATCGTCTGAAGGAGCTTTCTCAGAGAGTTGTAACGCTTGCAAAGTTCTATAGTTCTTTTCCAGTATAGAGAGTACAGATTTTTGTCTAAATATAGAACCTATAGTTTTGTTTTCCCGGTTGAAACAGATCCTGACCAAACCATCCCACTCCTTAAAATTGACAGGACCAAGTGGTCCCCTAGGTTCAATTCTAACTACAGAAGAATCAACCTTTGGTGGTGGCCTGAAATTATTCTTTCCTACCTTCAATAAGTGCGATACTCGGGCCAACAGCTGGGTGTTCACAGAAAGGCGGCAATAAAGAGTATCACCAGGTTGAGCAACAAGCCTCATAGCAAATTCTCTCTGAAACATTATCACTGCAGCTCTGAATAAAGGCCTATGAGCCAATAATTTTAAGGTAAGAAGAGATGATATTTGATATAGGATGTTAGCCACACAAATGTCGAAGTAAGGGAGATCACACTTGAGAACATCCTCTTGTATAACCTGCAGCCCAGAAGATCAGAAAACCTTCAGCACCTCAGCGTACACATATGATGATGACACGTGCATTTAAATGAAAACTGGGATAATATAGTCATAAAAGAAGGAACATAAATGAAGGATAATGACATATGAATTGTCTATAATGTAAGTGCATTCTTATTTTCATGTTGCTAATGGCATGACCCTGATATTAGTCAAATAATGATTAATTATGCTAGACAATTTCAGTAATGTATGTGCACATAGACCACTACTCACTGACCAGAGAATGCAAGCCTGTTGTTCAAGGAGGCAAATTTTATTCTTCACAACTGCCAGAGCGCCCAGCCTTATCATAATTATATCAATTTCAAACCGCAAAGATCAACCTTGTAACCATAAAAACATCACAAAATCTCCTCCTTGGACTCCAAAGTTGGGTAAGTATTTAATCTTCTAGTTTGAGAATTCAGTTAACATAGAAATTTGCAGTGTCTCTGGAAACTGAGTGAAATGGATCCAGATGTGGTTGCATGACGGAAACCATTTCAAAAGTCAGTAAGGTTGTCAATCCTTTGTTCCACTCCAAAGAGAAGCTTAGCGTCTTAGTGATTGCAGTGTGCAATAATAAAAAAATATTGGGTCGGTATGCCATAACAACCTTATGGGTGACGTCGAATTAATAAGTATCATTAAGAAAAGACATTACTCTACATAGGCCATTTTACCATACTTAAAAGCAACCATAATTAAAAAGAATCACTGAGCCAGACTAAAAAAGAGAATGAATCGAGACGGATTCATCGTTCATCCAACTATTAACTGGAATTAGGGGTGCACAAAGGGTCAAAACCGGACCGAACCGGACCGGACCGAGGACCGAACATTCGGATTCTCCGGATCGAAGACCGGACCGAATTTCTCGGTCGATCGGTCATTCGTCGGTCCGGGTTTCGGACCGAATTTGATCCCCAGCCCCACCAGCCCCCTGGACCGAATTTGATCCCCCCCAGCCAGCCCCCCGCCAGCCCGGACGTATTGACATATGAAATATAGGTTGTAAATTGATCAAACTTTATACGGTCATAACTTTGCGCTCGGACGTCCGTTTTACCTAATTATTTTTTTGATTTCGCGTATTTTTTCGAGACGAATAATCCCAAACGGACTAAACTTCACCGGATTTCTCCAAAAACGTCCATATTGCCCCTCAATTTCTCTTTTCCCCCAAATCGTTACGTTTTTCCCATTTTCAAATCTAAATATCTCGCGATGTACAATAGATTTCAACGTAAAAATTTCGTGGCACCGCGTCCGAGAATGTCAATTTCAGTATTGGTAATTCAATTTTAAAAAAAAAACCGGGCCCCGGAACCCGACCCGGAATTATATAATATTATATATTAGAAATTTAGAAAATTAGGAATTATATATATTAGGAATTTAGAAAATTATAAATTATATATATTAGGAATTATATATATTATAAAAAATAAAAAAATTCGGTCCGGACCGGACCGACTCTGGACCGGACCGAAAACCGAATTTTGAAAATACAGGGACCGAAGACCGGACCGAATTTCTCGGTCCGGTTCGGTCCGGACCGAATTTTGTGCAGCCCTAACTGGAATAGACTTAACCTTCAATCTATAAAACTCTCAAGTCTTCAAAAACACGGTAGCTGAATTAGTTAGTTTCTTGAAATGTGACTATTAAGTGCGAGAATAGTAAGAGACATGTTAGGTGTCACCGATTTAGTGCCACTCTTATATGAACCGATCCAAATGAGAGCTTGTAGTTAGTTTCTTCCTCAATAAAAGATCAAAGCACTACATGTTAACACATGAAAATGCTCCCGACCAAAAAGCAACATAAAACTACTGATTATTTAACACATCACATTCAAATCAAAGTTTTATCTAAACAAGAAAGAATGACAAAGCACCATGTTTCGAAA
Source organism: Przewalskia tangutica (assembly GCA_029844215.1). Taxonomy (NCBI): domain Eukaryota; kingdom Viridiplantae; phylum Streptophyta; class Magnoliopsida; order Solanales; family Solanaceae; genus Przewalskia; species Przewalskia tangutica. The sequence continues at coordinate 15,094,782 of CM056721.1, read as the reverse complement.
CCACAATATTACTAACCAGTAAGTATGATTAAGCTCATCGTTCCAACCACATATTACCAAGAAATCAACCATCATTAACCCAATTACCATTTACAACGAACAACAACCACTGCACTCTGTTTCAATTAAACCTCTTTTATTCCAATACTCTTACTTTGTCTTAAAGAATTCTTTATTAACATAAAAATCTCAACATTTAATAGAAAATTGCTGACAAACACCGGACATATCAGGAATAATCCTTTTTTCATTTTCAATGCCATAGAGGTGGCAAATGGGTGGGTTGGGCTAAATTTGGCGGGTCAAATGGGTTGAGTTGATAAAAATGAGCTAAAAAGCAGGTCAAAACTCAACCCGCCAAATTTTGCTGAGTTTTAATTGCTTTATTGTTCTTTATTGTGCCTGCATATAACATATTAAAAAATAACGCTTTATGAACATATTTTGACAAGATTCTCATGGATCAATTTGGGCTAAATATCAGCCCAAAATTTTGGTGGGCGGCGGGTTGGGCGAGTTATGATTTTATGGGCTAATTTTGCAACCTCTACTGAACACTAACTTCATATTTCAATAATTTAAGCAATAAAATATCTTACCTTGAGTCGGTTAGATAAAGGAGTTCCTTGAAACCTTCGTTGCAATTCGAGAACCATACGAGGATCAATCTCAACAGCAATAACTGACTTTCCAGCTTCTTCGTAAGATTACCCGTACCAGGACCAATTTCAAGGATAACATCAGTAGATTTAATTCCAGCTTTTTGGACAATAGAATCAACTAATAAAGGATTTTTAAGAATATGTTGACCCTTTGACTTGTGAAACAATATCCCTCCTTGGAAGTGATTTGACCCGGCGGTTGATGAGCCCCGTTGAGCCTTGTCTTTTTTCCTCTTCCCTCCCGCCATGATGAAATTTGTTATGTTAACGTTACATATTCCGGTCGGAGAGGTGACACAAAATGTCAAAAATTGTCGTGAATCAGAGCTAGGGTTTTTACTTCTTTTGGGGCCTGCCTGACTTAACTCGTTTTGTATTGGGCTAAGGGCCTAAAGCTGCTGGTACGACTACGAAGAGGCCTGATGCGTTGCAGGCTTGCAGATGCTTAATGCTGGTAGTTGTTTTTTAAAATTAATATATTATTTATAACAAGGTGTTTTTTTGGCGATGTCAGCATATTTAATATCAGTAGACAGACTAACATATCAAAATTCTTTTATCAATCAGTTCTATAACTGGTTTAATTGAAGTTCTCTCTAGATCTTGATGTAATGTCATTAGTGTTAGTACGCCTATATTCAAAATCAGAAAATGAAAAAATCATAAACTGAAAAAAAGAATAATGCAGAAAGTAAAAAAAATATTCGAGATCACAGAATTCACTGTTTGTCCTTAAGGAATTTAATTTCCTCATTGTACCCGAGGTTATGGATTACTTGCTCTCAGGATAAAATGGATATACATGTCGCAGGAGTAGCGGTACTTCAAACGCCGACGACTTCGACGAACTCAAAGTTGTCAACGAATCACAGTAAGACCCGATAGTTTTATTTGTGAAAGAGAATGCAAAATTTTAATGAAAGAAATTATTTTTAGTGTATTAAAAATGAGACATTGTCTCAGTTTATATAGCCTCGAAGGTGCCTGTTCGAAAAGGTTCGGAAAGGTCATTTTGCCTTTTCGTAAAATGAAAAAATAAACGATTGGGAAATTTAATTTTTTATTCCGCGAAAATTAATTACCAATTAATCTTTTTCCGGCGAAAATAAAAAAATATTTTCAGAAAATAAAGATTTGAAATTAAATAAATTTGGTCCAAAAAGATTATCAATCAATCAGATCATTTGACCGAATCTGAATCCGAATTCGAAGCCGAGCGACGATGACGGCGCGAGGTGAGTCCCTCTTCTCAACCCTTTAAGAGCTAGAGGAAGTGTTTTCTAATATAAGCACATAACTTTCCCTTTCTACCACCGATGTGGTACAAAACTCATTTGAAAAGGAATTTTGCTTTGAACTTCATTTTCCTTTCATTTCATTTTTTCCTTCATTTCTCATTCACACCAACTTAGCTAACTTTAACTACCTATAGCAATCCCCCACATGAATGGGGAATGGTTATATGATGAAAATCATGCATGACAAAAAACGGTGTGATTCGTAAGCAATGATTAATCGCATCTGGATAAGTAGATTTCTTTTTGAACTTTTCGTAGTGAACATATGTCAGATATACTCGGTCAATCGGTAGATTTGATATCTTTGAACCGTCGAGCTTAGGTGTATACCTAGACAACCACATGTCACACAATTAACCCTTTAACCGTCTTTGTTTCTCATTGTTTTGTTCGTTTCAGCCATGAACACTGCCTGGTTCATAAGTGCGCAGAGAATTGACATTACAAAATTCTCCTTGAAGCGGCTTACACTTCACACTTACATAGGTGATTCCTAAATGTGTCATCCCGTACCAAATTTAGGAACCATTAAAAAGTCGTAATACTTTATCCAAAAAATTATTGTGACAATGTTGAACCGTCATCAATGACTTTGTTTGATCTCTTTGAACCTAGATCTTGGGATCTCCAGTCTTATAGGTAGAGTTACCGTCACGATGTCTTGTCATCGGCCATAGTCTCATTCCCCTCGATGATCTTTCAACTACCTCTCTAGTTAGCCTTTAGTTAGTGGATCCGACACATTATCTCTTGACTTAACATAGTCAATTGTGATAATTTCACTAAAGAGTAGTTGTCTAACGATATTATGTCTTCGTCGTATGTGACGAGACTTTCCGATGTACATAACGATCCCGGCTCTTCTATTATTGCAGCTATCGCGCAATGTATGCATCTGAGCCAACAGTTTGGGCCAAAATGGAATATCTTCTAAGAAATTTCGGAGTCATTCAGTTCTTCACCGGCTTTGTCTATGAACTCAGATTCCATTATAGAGCGGACGATCGTATGCATTTGGATGACTTCGAGACACTGTTCCTCCTATGGTAAAAACATATCCACGTGGATTTAGTTTTGATTGAGCAGGTGATCGATTTGCATCACTGTATCCTTCAATAACTGCATGATACCTGTTATAATGCAAAGCAAAGTTTTGAGTATGTTTCAAATACCCCAAAACTCGTTTCATTGCCAACCAATGATTTTTTGTCGGGATTACTAGTGTAGCGACTTAGTTTACTTATAGCACACGCATTATCAGGTCGCGTACAGTTCATGATATACATCAAACTTTCCAACACTCTTCAATAATCCAATTGAGAATGACTTTCACCTTTATTCTTTGCAAGAGCAATGTTTATATCAATTGACGTTTTTACAACTTTAAAGTCCAAATACTTGAACTTTTCAAGTACCTTTTCAATATAATGATTGAGACAATGCTAGACCTTGAGGAGTCTTATGAATTTTAATTCCCAGAATTAAATCGGAAACTCCGGTGAATTTTCCAGGCTTCTGCGAGTCTTTGGTGCGATCTGTTGGAGGCCAACATTGCTCATAGAACTAACCATGGGGGCCGGTGTGGCAGTAGCATTCATATCTGGAGTCATGTCTCCCATTTCTGTCGTAAATGAAACAACAACAAAAATTTAATAAACGGTGAAGATTTTATTTCTTCAAACCGAATCAAAATACTTGAAACGAAATGCAGTAAATTGTATGTTGTATACTTGATGAAGTTTTTATATCTTCACATTAAGTACCCAAATTAGTAGAAAGTTATGAAAACTTTAATCTCAACCGGAGTAGAAAATCTGAAAATTTTAGTCTCCAAACAACATACAAGTTCGTTACATCGAAACAACAAACATACACGTTTCCTGTCCTTTTTATTTTTACTTTATCGAAAACACTTTTTTTTTCTTCTGGGAAAACACTTTTTTTTCCTTTTCCTGACAATGTTCTGTAATCGTTAAACAAGAACAAGTGAACACATAAATAATTTTAAATTCCTTAAGTTTGTTAGTACGCCTGTGTTCAAAATCAGAAAACGGAAAAACCAGAAACTGGAAAAAGGAATAATGCAGAAAGTAAGAAAAATATCCGAGACCACATAATTCACTGTGTGTCCTTAAGGAATTTAATTCCCTCACTGTATCCGATGTTATGGATTACTTCCTTCCAGGATAAAACGGATATACCTGTCGCAGGAGTAGCGGTACTTCAAACGCCGACGACTTCGACGAACTCAAAGTTGTCAACGAATCACAGTAAGACTTTATAGTTTTATTTGTGAAAGAGAATGCAAAATTTTAATGAAAGAAATTATTTTCAGTGTATTAAAAATGAGTCATTGTCTAAGTTTATATAGCATCGAAGGTGCCTGTTCGGAAAGGTTGGTGACTGTTCGGAAAGGCCACTTTGCCTTTTCGGAAAATGAAAAAAAAAACGTTTGAAAAATTTAATTTTTATTTTGCGAAAATTAATTACCAATTAATCTTTTACGACGGAAATAAAAAAATATTTTCAGAAAATGAAGATGTGAAATTAAATAAATTTGGTCCAAAAAGATTATCAATCAATCAGATCATTTGACCAAATTCAAAAATCCGAATCCAAAGCCGAGCGATGACAGCGCGAAAGGAGTCCCTCTTCTCAACCCTTTAAGAGTTAGAGAAAGTGATTTCTAATATAAGCACATAACTTTTTCTTTCTACCACCGATGTGGTACAAAGTTCTTTTGAAAAAGAACTTTGATTTGAACTTCATTTTCTTTTTATTTCATTTTTTCCTCCATTTTTCATTCACACCAACTTAGCTAGCTTTAACCATTAACTAGCTATAACAATTAGAAACGGGAAAAATAATTTCATTAGCAAGCCTGTTGTTTATGTTGGGTTTTTAAAAAGGTGTGAATGGAAAATGGAAGACAGCTTTTCAATTGCACTTCTTCATCTCACCCGTTCACTTCTTATAAATTCACAGGTCTTGTCTCATATTTTAGACACTGAAATATCTAAATTTTCTCTCCTCTTAATTCTCTGTATTTGGTTTTTAAAATAAAAATATCGTAGAGTCATGTGATTTGATGCCGTCATTTGAGTTCGCTGAAGTTCTGCAATTTGCATTGTCGCTATCGGAAATTTTTCCTTTCTATTCTGGGTTAAATTAATCCATTAACTTTGGCAACCGTGAGAGGATTACATTTCTTAAAGACACACAAAAAACTTGTTGACTCTGATCTAACGTTTTTTTCATTCTGTTTTTTTGCTTTAAAAGAAGAAACTGGTTTTACGAAAATACTATTTTGAACACTAGAGATAACAAGCTTAAGAAATCTAATTTAAAAGTTTATGTGTTCTAATTTCAAACAAAACGACCAAGGATGTCGGTTCTTTCTTAACATTGATAAAGTAAACATTGAGTGAAATTATGATCGTGTCTGGTACGAAGAACGATGGAACCTAAAGCCAAAAGACATTGCTTTGTGAAATGATGCATTATGTAGATTGCCTACGATGGAGTGGAACGGTGTCACTCTCTTTTCTTTTCTTCTATTACTAACGGATCACATTATGGGATTGTGAAGATCATTAAAAAGTTTGCCTGGCTTTCAACGATACAGGCAGTGAGTTCCCATTCCAGTGCACACTAGTAGGGCGAACACCAACATATAAATCGGGCATAAATTCATGCTATAAAGGAATTGAACTTGAGATCTGTTGGTTTCAACACCTCCATCTTGACTTAAAATGAAGTCTCTTTTACATTTACTCTAAAGCAAACTGCAAAATTAATTACTTTGCTCATTTGCATAGATTAAAACATAGTTCTCTAAGTAAACAAAGAGACCCCTCAATTTGAGAGGTCACAAAGTTCTCTACTTTCTGATAAGGTAATAAAAATGTACTTGGAAAAAGGGAAAACATGGAGCAAAATATCTTTCATCACTTACTCCACTTGTACCCCAGTTTCTTGTTTTCCATAAAGGGATCATACATCTTGATTGACATCTAGAGTTGGATAACCTCCCTGGATTGTATCAGCATAGGTAGAAGGACTAACGAAATGCTCCATGGTTTGCTCCAGATTTGCTTCTTGAGAAACCATCCAAGTAATTGGCTCCGCGTAAGTCGTTACATTGTTTGGTACAACATCCTGCGCATAATCGTCCATCACCTGATAACCAAAGTTTAAACCATATACATCACCAGTAACATCAAGGGTTCCATTCTCGTGGTGCTCGAGCAATGAGTACATCGAGTTCACGTTTGCAACTAGCGTTGGTTCGTTGGAGGATGCCACTTGATTGTCGTTCAGCAAGTGGTTCTTTATATAGTTAAGTGCTACATTCTCTTGATTATTTCCCATCGAGTCATTTTGTGGATACATCGCCTGATAATTCTGAGTTGTAATAACCCAATTGGTTTGTGGCGTTATTGAATCAGGCAGCATTCCAATAGTTTGATTTCCCATAGCAACATTCACCAAGTTGTTTGGTCCTTGGCCCCAAAGCACCGTCCTTTGGTTGGTATGTGCATAGTTGTTTCTCCTCCCACCTGCATTCACAACAATATCACTAGTTTAAAGATGTAAATTTAGGGGTCTCACTGGGAAAGTTGGACTACATTGGGCAAGGGATGGACTAAAATTCAATCAATAAACGAGTTGAGCTATAACCCACCCAATGTTTGCTTTGGTGAAGATGAGCAGGTCAACTTGTGTTGAATCATAATCCAACATGTCCAACTCAAAATCGTATTTCATTAGTTTGCTTTGTATTTATGATTTGCTTAGCTACCAAATCAAATTAATAAAAGCACTTTCTTTTATTTATTTTATCGTGATTACATCAAACAAACGAAAGACTTTTATGGACTAAAATGACACACATCTAATGAACCACTAACACACTCAATATGTTAAAATCAAACAACTACATAAAACAATTATGCTTCATACCTGAAATTGGAAAACTTGAACTGAAATGTCCCATAGGTGGCATCATTGTTGATTTATTATGCACTGGACGGTTAGGGAGTACAGCGGATGAAGAAGAAGAGTAACAAAAAGGATGATGCATCCTGGGAAAAATCTGGGATCCATAATTGTTGTCAAATGAGAAATTCGAAAACTCAGGAGTGTCTGATTCAAAATAAGGAGATAATTGTTGAGGGAAAGGTTGTTTGCTTAGCTCCTTCAGCCTCGCATCATAATTTAGTAGCTTCTCATAGTGCTTATCAAGTACTCCTGGAGAAAATCTAACACAATGCTTCCTAAAAAACAAGTCAGAGAAATAAAAGCATTTACAAGTCAATGGAGAATCATAATTTTAATTTTGTTTAATACAACAGAGTAGAGTGTACGCAGACCTTATCTCTACCTTTGAAAGGTGGAGAGGCTGTTTCTGATAGACCCTCGGCTCAAAAAATTTGTTTAATAGAGAACCATAATTAACTTATTTAATTTTCACCTGTAGATGGGAGCTTGACCTCCAGTAAAATCTGATGTCTGCTGCCACAATGTGTGTTTTCGAGGTTGAGGATTTGTTTCACGATAAAAGGTAGGTGGTTCGTTCAACTATATAAATGATAATTATATGTTGTGAGAAAGATAATTAAATCCGAAATTACACTTACTTAAAGGAAACAAAAATTAAGGAATATGTTAAGAAAATATAACAAGAAGAAAGTAACCTCAAGCTCAAGAACTCCTGGCTGTTCACCTGGTGGAATGCTGGCTCTAATAGCTATGATATCTGACCATTGAATTTCAATCTTGCTCTTAAGAGGTCCATCCAGAATTTCCCAAACTAATTTTCGCTTGGCATAATAGCATTTCACTATTAAATCACCTTCGTGCCTCGAAACTCTCTGCCAAATGTTTCACTTTTTCAAACTAGTTGTTACGGGCTTCAATAAGTTGTCTCATGGCCAATATTTATAATAATATATTTTATGATTTTATTTTCGCTTATATAATATTAAAGTTTATAAAAGAAAATGAAAAAGTAAAAATCTTTATTATAAAAAGAAAAACATTAAAAATATTTTAGATCTTTAAATTAAATTATGTAAAATAAGAAGAAATTGGAAGTTTATCTCGATTGTGTCAAAAATAGGAAAACTTGAAGGTTAGCTTGTTGTTTTCAATATACAGTAGATCATGGTGACAAGATGGTCAACATAAAGTATTCACACCAGAATTTCTTTTAAAAAAACAATTAATTCATTTGTGTAAAATTTAAAAGAAAAATCTAAATGACATGTCATTAAAGTTTTAGGATAATAATAATAATAATTGCTTATAAAAAAATTAAATGCAACATTTACCTCCCATGTACCGATCCTGAGCTTCATAGCAGGGAAGTTGGAAGCCTTCAATTTTTCAGAAGCAATAGCGAAATCCTCCGTTTTTGACTTATTTTTACTAGCATTAATTCTGGAAGAATTCATTTGATTTTCATGGCGAGGTCTTCCTACTCGGCGTGGAGGACTGATTCCTTGTGCTGAAAGTTGTGTTTCTATTAAGTTCATAAATGATGGTGTCTTCTTTAGTGTTAGACCAAGAAGGTTTGGGTTGTTTATTTCTCCATCCTGTACTTGAAACACACAAAAAAATAGTTTATGCAAACAAATAAAAGGGATGGGAATGAACTAATCTTAGACCCAAAGGGTAAATTCTAGTTCTTTAAAATTATTCAATTCTTAATTTATAATCTGTATGTATAAAATGATTTTTTTTTTTAAAAATAGAGTACCAAAATGGATTACAGTTACTAGATTCTATCTAACCTGTCCAAACAGTATAAGCTCTATGAATTTGGTTTAAAAACAAAACATAAACTATTAATTAATATTTTCTTAATTTTACCAAACAATTTTTGGTAAGTTTTTTGAATTAATTTATTTTTACTAACTAATAATGCATCGTACCAAATTTTATGCAAACAAAAAAAAGGGATGGAAATGAACAAATCTTAGATCCAAAGGCAGATCTTAAATTTGAAATTTATGAGTTCTAAATTATAGTTCTTTGAAGTTATTGAATTCTTAATTTATAATTTATATGTATAAAATGAATTTTAAAAAATAAATGAAATACAAGATTTGTATCAAGGTTAATGGATTCTATAGTCATAAATTCTATGATTTTTGTTTAAAACTAAAAAAAAAATCTATGAGATTATTTGACGAAAAGAAAAGAAAAATAGAAGATTAAAGGCAAGTTAAACACATGTGGATTCAATGTGGATGGAGGGGCCAAGGTGTGCTGAAAGAACACATGTTATAAAATACAAAAAAAAACACATGCAAAAAAGAAGAAGAAAAAGCAATCATGCATATTGGCTATTGCAACTTAGGTTTTGAAACTTTACACATAAGAAAACCATGAAAAACGGTTAAACACGAACCTCTGAATTGGATTCTGGAGACAGTCGAAACCCTTTGTAGCGACCATCTTCATCAGAATTTGAACTCGTACGCCGGCTTTTTAGCCGGAGGCTGGTGTTTAGATGCTCGTTATTAGATTCAACGTTTGGATGATCAAGCCCATATAAACCCCCATAATCATCTCTTATAACCATGTTGTTGTGTTGAGAGTTTATTCCCAACTAACAAAAAAATAACTCAACGAAAACTTAAAAAAAATTGTATATGATTCTGAGTTTTTTTTATTGATGAGAGGAAATTTAGTTGAAAGGGATAATTTAGTAGTAGGAGGAGGATGGAGAGTGAAAAGGGTCGCTTTGTTTATATAGAGAAGGAGCCTAGTATATAGTGATTGTGGATATAAAGGACTCTGTGATCTAACTAATTAGTATAGTCTTCAACTTGTGTGGGTATTTTTCTATTGGCGGTAATTATAAAAAAAGTCAGATTTCATTTTGGGATTTTGTGAAACTTTTTACTAAAATGTGTGGTAAATCGCTTTATTTTACCCCTCTTCCAATTTCGTTTAACAATTAAAAATGCACTCCCTCCGTCTCAAATTATTGTTGTGCTTCTTTTTTACTCGTCACTTAGATGGACTTTTGCCTATATTACACTTATTTATGTGTCATCTTGACGTGTTTATAGTCTTCAAGAACAATTATTATTAAGGATATAATGAAAAAATTATCTTAAATTTTTAAAATAATAAATTATTTGAAACATCTATTTTTAGAAAAGACCAGAAATAATTTGAAGCGGAGAAAGTATTATGAAACTGATTGGTTGGGTGTATTGGATCCGTTACTTAAATCTTCAATCAGATTGCATTAATAAATCACATACATAAAAACAGATTACCAGTCTTACATTTCACGTGTCAAGAGTTTTGTCGTTAATTTTCACTTGTTACTTGTAAGTGTGAATTTGCTATAAAACAGTAAAAGAGTATTAATTAATGTCATCTACTTGTTCCTCGGAAACAAGACCAAATTGTTCTCTTACAACATTTTCAAGAAAATTTTGTAGGATGAGTTCCAAATTCGGTAAAAAATCAAAATGGAGGAGAGCTGTTTATTTTTTATCTAGCGGAAATTGTTATGATAACAATACATTTTATCTAGCGGAAATTACATTCTAAAAAAAAATTCAGGGTATTGTATAGTACATGATATATTCTGATCAATCACTTTACAATATGTCACAACTATTCTGATGTTATATTTAATAATTAGGAGGATGTTTGTAGAACGATTAATCTTCGAACATAAATTGACTTCTAACTTATAATAGTGCAAAATTAATATATTATCTTTTGTCGGAATTGAAGGAAAATAATTCCATACATTTTTCATTAATCCATACAATCATAAATACATCTCTAGGATACTAAAAATATATTATATTTATTTACATCTTATTGATATGATATGATTTAATTATGACATCCTAATTACAAGATTGGATTATGAAAATAATGGTCATTATTTCCACAATTGTCTCATAGTCCCCCGCAGTCTTAGCGAGAGGTTCTCGTATGTTAAGACTGTCTTTGGAATCATCAAAAAATACGCGTGGAAGATCTTTCGTGAAAAATATCTACAATCTGATAACGGGGCGGTACATAGAGAATATGAACTTGTTCACGAGCAACTTTTTCACAGACAAACAATATATCCATCTCAATGTGTTGTGTACGTTGATGCTGGACAGGGTTACCAATAGATATATTGCACTCACATTATCACAATGAATAAACCACGGTTGCTTTGTCGATCGGGCAATGAATTTCCAAAAGAAGATTACAGAGCCAACATGATTCTGCGACCACATTAGCTACCCCTCGATATTCTACCTCAGCACTCGACTGAGATAGTGTCGGTTGGTTTATGACGACCACAAAATGAGGTTGTCTCCTAGAAACACACAATAACTAGAGATTGATCGTCGTGTATCCGGACAACCACCCCAATCAGCATCTGTGTAATATGTGAGGCTAGAAATGGTAGACTTATACAGATGCAACCCAAAACCAAGAGTACCCTTAATATATCACAGAATTTGTTTAAGGCCCACACAGTTCTTCCTTCAAATCATGCATATGTAAACAAGCATGTTGAACTGCATAAAAGATATCAGGTCTCGTGAATGTGAGATACTGCAATGCCCCGGCTAATGTATTGGTTCACTGTATGGACTGTAGAGTTACTCAATTTTAACTTTGTATCAACCGGCGTATGTGACAGTTTGTACGAGGACATACCAGCTTTGTCAATGATCTCCTTGGCGTATTTCTTTTGACATAGAAATAAACCACCTACATATTGAGTTATAGCAATTCGTAAAAAATAGTTTAAAGGGCCCAAATCTTTCATAGCTAATTCTGAAGCAAGGAAGGACATAATAGACTGGTAAAGCGACTCATATGACACTGTGAGAATGATGTCATCCACATAGAGAAGAATATATGCCATGTCATTTTCCTTCTTGTAAATGAACAAAGACTGATTGAACTTGCTGTGTGAGAACCCAGTGTCGATATGAACCGTGCAAACCTGTTGTACCATGCCCTGGGGCCTATTTCGAACCATATAATAATTTTTTCAACAAGGAAACATAATCCGGATGAGTAGGATCTCGAAATCCCAAAGGCTGGTGCATTAATGTGAGATTTCTATATGCTACGCAAGTGTACGTATCACAATTTTGTAATAATTCGGTAAAATCGAGTATCGTCCACAGAGACTGAATTATCAATTACTAACTAATTTTTCGTTTCTATTTGGCAAACGAATATAAGTGGTGATTTCTAAACTACAGAGTTAGAAAACTAAAATAATTTACAGGAATAAAATAAGAATGAAAACACACGTAGTTTAACTCAGTAATGAAGGTAATAAGGATTTTCAATCTCATCAACAATCCACTCTATCATTCGTTAATGCAAGACTAGCAATTCTTCTTTTTATCAAGATAGCAGGTTAACTGATGTGTTCTATATTCAAGTTAGGACATATAAAAATTCAACCTAAGTGAGTTTTCTATATTTCTATGATAAATTCAACCACATAGGAGGATTAAGATCAATAACCTAAAAAGCTACACAGGCAATCATGATACTCTCGTTCAAGATTAAACCTACGTCTAATCAACTATAACATATTCAAACCTCTCTTTTCAGATCTTGATTTGAAATCATATAGATAATGAAAACTAATGGCCAATTAATTCTCATTCAATAAACGCAAGTTGAATAGATCTTAATAGATGAAGAAGGGAAATACTAGCAATGCATTAATTCATAATAGAGCTTCAAGTGAATCGACGAAAAATCCCAATCAAGAAATTAGTTCATAGAAATGCAAATAAAACTAATTGTATTCAAGAATTAATCTCGAACGAGCCTCATAGAATGGTGGTAATGGATTGCTTTGTTGAATGAACATAGCAACACCATCAAATTGGGCATTCAATCCAGCAATCAATTGGAGAACTAACCTTTGATTTATCACCGACATACCAATATTTGAAAGTTGATCGACAAATTTCAACTCTTGACAATATGCGAAGACGTTTGAAAAATCATCCAATTTTACATTGGTGAATTATATTTCAAGATATACCGCCCGAGAGATTTTATTATCTTTAAAAATATTTTGTAAATGCTCCCAAGCTTATTGATCCATAGAGTCTGGTTCCAAAATGATGTGCAAAAGGTCATTCTAGATGGTGTCGTAAATCCATTGAAGGACTATAGCATATAAGTGAGATCATATTTTTTTGTCAACAACGGAGGTCTCTGATGAAGACTTGTGAGGAATAATATGGTCTATTGCTTTGTATGCTCAACAGTGGATTTTGAATAACTCCGCACAAGATGAGTATTGCCCTTTTTCAATCTCAAGTGTAATTAGAATAAAGTTCTTGACTTTGTTTACGGCAAGAGTAGGATGAAATTTTTATTTGTCTGTCATTGATACCCAAGAAAATACAAGAAAATTTGAAGGGAAAGTGATTAGATGAAGGGGAATGAAGAACCCTAATTAGGATTTGCTTGGGAGAAACAAAAAACAAGGTAGGAGATGGGGGTTGTATTTCGGCTAGGGTTAGCATTTGTAGAAAACCCTAATTAGGGTTTGGTTTGGAGGCCGAAAAGAGAAGAAGTTTTTGGCTAGGGAGGCCAACGGTGGGTGGGGGGAGTTTAGGGGAAAAATAGTGGCTCTTGATACCATGAAGGAAAATAATTTCATACATTTTTCATTAATCCATACAATCATATATACATCTATAGGATCCTAATATATTACATTTATTTACATCCTAATAATATGATTATGACATCTTAATTAAATGATTATGACATCTTAATTAGATTGGATTATGTAAATAATTGTGATTATTTCCATAATTGTCTAACATGAATTAAACACGTTATATAACGACAAACGTTCTCTTTTTATTCAAATTAAACGACAAAACATGCATCAATGACTTACCAATATATTTTCAAATTGACGTCAACTTATAATGGTGAAAACGACAAATTCATTTTTTTTGGAATTAAGATGTTTTGACGGTGAAATTATAGACACGTGAGACTCAAAATCTCGTGCTAGAAAGTGCGGACACGCGCTACATAAGTGCACACTCTCCGACTTTTTGTTTTAAAATGTGTAAACACGTTAATGACTTACCAATTTATTTAAAAATAATCTTTTTACACGTTATGGGCCGTTTTTAGTTGTCTCTAACAACCGTTTCTAAGCTTCCATTATTTTCTTTTAAAATTTTCTCTGAAATTTCGTAAAAAATGTACATAACAGTTTGATTAGAATGCTACAATAATTTATTACTATGTGTTAGTGTTAGGTTCTGTGTCCTAACATTTTTCGTAACATGTCTCTTTTTGGTGTTAAGTAAAAACAGGAAAATGTCATCCCAAATGTCGTGACATCTGGGAGGACATTTCTGGCAAGAGTTTTGCCTATCTTCACGATTTACGAAGTGAGAAGATTTTATCACGTGAATGTTTGGCTTGGTTAGAGCTAAGGAAAACACGATAATACTTAACAAGACCAAGTCCAGAGAGTGCATAACGGAAGGAGCGTTCTCGGAAGACAAAGTCAAATCTGTTGAGAATTTTAAGGTGAAGAACGACTCCGCCAACCCTATTCTCGCTCAACCTCCACCGAGAATCAAGGAGCCTCTGGTGAACTCTCCACTATAAATAGAGGTTCACTCCAAGGCTTTGAGATCGATTTTGCGAAGAAAATTCAGATCCAGACGCCTCAAATATTGCCTCAAACACATTTGGATCAAGCGACTGGTTTTGTGATTACACTTGTTCAAAATTGCGAATTGCTTTCTTAGATCTATACTTGTTCTTTCAATTCAAGCAATTGTAATAGGTGTTTTTCACTTCTATTTTAGATAGATTTTTCGGGTTTAAGTTAGGATTTAACTTCTTTTAATCCACTTTCTTGTTTTACGGACATCGTTTCATTCTCAAGGATTTGTAAGATTGTATAATTTTTATACAATAAATTTTTAGTCATGAGACAACTATAAGTTATATACAATTATATAACTTATGAAAAACAATCTTGGGTGTCCTTGATTTATTTCCTCTGCATCTTAATTCGTTTTTTTAGTTGTGCGTTTTTGTTAATGTTCGATTCGTATCACGTAACATTTTTGGGAACATTCTCATCTTTAAGTTAAGTTTGCTTCTTTCTTTGAAATTATTTATTCCATAGTTTAAGTTCGATAATCCTACAAGTGGTATCAGAGCAGACACTTGACATAATAAGTGCTAAGGTCCTTTTACTTAACTATGGATCCGGCTAATCCAAATATTGGTAGACTTCCTATTTTAGATGGATCAAACTATCCTTATTGGAAGATTCGCCTACGTTCTCACATCAAATCCATTGATGTTAGAGCATGGAGATCTATTACTAATGGATACTGTTCATTCTATCTTCCACCGGACGAGGAAGGCGACATTTTGGTCAAGCACGAGGCCGAATGGACTTTCAAGAAACTAATAGTGCAAAGCAACGAAAAGGCACTAAATGCTATTTTCGGATGGGTTGATCTTTATATGTTCAAACTCATCCAAAATTGCTCATCTAAGGATGCTTGGGATACTTTACAAACTTCGTTGTGAAGGTAGCTCGAGTGTTAAATGACGAACGGCGTGCTTTCGTGAGTAAGTATGAGCGTTTAAGGATGGAGGAATCGGAGGATATTAAAACCTATTTTGAAAAGTTGATTGATATCTCTAATGAATGTCAAGTTCTTGGTTCTCCATTGACCAACAATCAACTTGAAAAAGCCCTTCGATCTCTTCCCGAAAGTTCAACATTAAGATTTGTGCGATTGAAGAACACAACCTTGCCACAATGGACCTACATACTTTAATGAGCATTCTCAAAACATATGAGATGAACATGGAAAATCAAAGGTCTTTATACAAAGGCGATGATGTTGCCCTTCAAGCAAAATCCTTAGAGGCGGAAGTCAATGAAGAGGATGAAACACTTGAAGAAATTGGGGATGGTGCCAACGTTGCTCTTCTTACTCGTAGGTTCAATACGATGTTAAGAAGATTCAACGAAGATAAGAATAAATCTAAGTCTAAAGAGCACCAAAACCAAGGACTCAATCCACGAATTACCAAGAATTTTCCCACCGCACAAAAAGGCAATCAACTTAGGAGAATAAATTCGATCGAACCAGTTCGATCCTGCACCGACAAAGATTCAATGTCATGCCCGCCGGGATGGGCCGTTATGCCAACGAGTGTGCAAACACTCTAAGAAAGGTGGCAAAAGTCTATGGATTTCCACTAAGTGATGATGAAGGTGCGGGAAGAGAATACGAAATAGAGTCACTGGCAATGCCGCCATCGCTTTGAACATTCTCTGCCGATGATGAAGGTTTAGCCGATCGTGATACACTAAATGTCATGACATTTCCGGAACATCACCGTAACATCTGCAGATACAAAGAATGCAGATGTATGAGTTTTTAATTCTTGGATGTCAATTGCTTCGTGGCTTTATTTCAAAAATGATTCTAAACACGAGACTCAAGACTATAAGGATGATATGATTAAGGAATTGCAAGCCCTTTGCAAGGACTTAATCATTGAATCTAATCAACTTGAATCAAAGGTGAAAACTCTAACTCGTGAGAATGCAAATTTGATAAGTACCATTACCCGACTGGAAGTGACTCTTACCAAAAAGATCTTGAATTCGGAAGATAAGTGCAAAGTTGGATCCGCCAAGCACCCTTCAAAAAGCTTAACACAGGCACCTCCAAATTAGATGAAATCCTTAGTGTTAGTCAACCTCACTGTACTGGTTTGGGCTACAAGAATCCTATCAATACATTATGCTCCAACTTGTTTGTTAAAAATGGGGAAATGAACCGTAAGAAGGGTAGCAACTATGTGTGCAATTATTGTAATAAATCTGGACATTTAAAACCTTTTTGCTTTAAGTTACTAAAACTCGTAAAGAAAAGGTCTTCCGAATCGCCACAAGAACTTCAGACAGCACTCTAAGAGACTCCTCTATCTACAAAAATCGTAAGGTAACAAAAAAGGTTTGGGTTCCCATCAAGAAAACAAGTTGTAATGTAGCCATAACCGCACTAAGGACCAATATCTCTGGATCGTGGTACTTTGACAGTGGCTGTTCTCGCCATATGACAGGAACAAAAGACTGTCTAAAGAACTACGAAGCTCTAAATGGAGGAAATGTTACATATGGAGGAGGTGGAAAGAGTAAGATAATAGGAAGAGGAATCGTAATGTCCTGGAATTCCAAAGATCAATAATGTCTTGCACGTTGATGGTCTGATGGCTAACCTAATTAGTATAAGCCAACTGTGTGATGACAACTTAGAGGTAAGATTCAATAAACATGCATGTACAGTGACTGATGAAACTAACAAATGCATAATGACAGGTACAAGAACAAGTGATAATTGTTATCTTGTCGGAGAACATAAGGTATGTAATAGTGTTAGGATTGATGACACAACATTGTGGCATCAAAAACTAGGACATGTCAATTACCACAACCTTAGAAAATTGATATCTTATGAGGCGGTAAAGACATTCCTAAACTAAGTCCTATGAGTGAAACCGTGGTGTGTGAAGATTGTCTCAAAGGTAAGCAAACCCGTGTCCTCACAAAGTTGTTGAGTGATGGACATTTCTCGTGCACGCCTCATTGCTTTCAACTTTACATATGGATCTTATGGGTCCAATCGAGGTAGATAGCCTGGAGCGTGAGGTACTCGCTTTGTGATTGTAGATGATTTTTCAAGATACTCTTGGATATTCTTTTGAAAGAAAAGTCTCAAACGTTTGACATGTTTAGAATATTGTACTCTAGAATTAGAAATCTATATCATTCCTCTATTTTTCGGATAAGATCTGATCATGAAAAGGAGTTTGAAAATAATCAATTTTCTACATTTTGTGAGAAAAAAGGTATTTTCCATGAATTTTCTGAACCCAAAACCCCCCAACAAAATGGTGTAGCAGAGGAAGAATAGAACCCTACAAGAAATGGCTAGAGTCATGCTAAGTTCTAAAATCAAAACGTTTTTGGGCGAAGCCCTAAACAACTGCAAGTCACATCTCTAATAAGTCTATCTTAGACCAGAACAAAAATGACACCCTATGAGATCTTGAATGGAAAGAAACCAAATCTACGTTACTTTCATGTTTTTGGGTGTGTATGCTATGTTCTAAATGATAGAGATAATCGAGCAAAGTTTGACTCTAAGAGTGATAAGGAATTTTCATAGGCTATTCTCAAAATAGTCGTGCTACCGAGTGTACAATCTTGAACCAAACCCGCATAAGAATCTGTTAACATTGTTTTTGATGATAATGCAGATTATGCAGAAATACACCGATGCAGAATCTTTGTCGTAACAATACAAGAGGGGCACCACGTAAAATGCAGATGTTACACCAAATGTCACAACATCCGCAGCAACACCTGTGAATCAAGATGAGAACACCGCAGTTCGATGAGGATTCAAGTCGAACCGTGATTCAAAGACGCAGGATCCTCATCCGTAATCAAGAAACCATCCCAAGCAATTAATAGGAGAAGTATTCGAAGGAATAAAAACAAGGAGAAAAGAGCCAAAAAATTACCGAGACATGGTGAAGTATGCGTGTATGTCCACCATACATCACAAGGTAAGTCAATCTTGCTATGTTTCTACTTTGGAACCTAAAAACAGTAATGAAGCACTTAAAAGACAGTTGGTGGATACAAGCCACGCAAAGAACTAGACGATTCACCGTAAATGAGGTTTGGGATCTAGTTCCTCGCTCGATGAGACTAATGTAATAGGAACTAAATGGATCTTTAAGAATAAATCGTTAACTGAATCGTTATTAGAAATAAAGCTAGACTAGTGGCTCAGGATACTCTCAAGTTAAAAGTATCGACTATGATGAAACCTTTGCTCCAGTAGCTAGAATTGAATCAATTAGATTATTACTTGCCATAGCTTGTTGTTTAAAGATAACTCTTCACCAAATGGATGTGAAAGGTGCCTTTTTGAACGGATATATTGATAAGGAGGTATATGTTGAACAACCCAAAGGATTTGAAGATCCTCACCATCCACAACATGTATACAGGTTAAAAAAGGCCTTGTATGGACTAAAACAAGCTCCACGTGCATGGTATGGTCGTTTAACTCAATTCCTTCTTGAATTTGGTTTCCAACGCGTGGTGTAGCCGATTGTACTTTATTTATAAAACACCATGGATCAGATATGGTTATTGCTCAAATCTATGTAGATGACATAGTTTTGGTTCGACTTCAATGTCTCATCTTAAGACTTTTGTCGCTATGTCCTCAACATTCGAAATGAGCATGATAGGAACTAACCTTTTCTTAGGCTTGCGGATAAAACAAAATGAGGAGGGTATCTTCATTTCACAAAGCAAATATGCCAAGAACACGTTAAAAGTTTGGATTGGAGAATGCCAAACATATGAAGACTCAGATGGGATCAACCTGCACTATATCCAAAGATGATGTTGGGAGAATGTTGACCCAACTTTATACGCATCTATGATAGGTAGTCTTTTGTATCTCACCGCGAGTCGCCCGATCTTATGTTTAGTGTTTGTGTGTGTGCACGATTCCAAGCATGCCCTAAAATTTCCCACTTAAACGTCACAAACGTGTCATAAGATATGTCACACGCGTGAGTTGGGAATTTGGTATTCCAAAGACACTAATCCTAATCTAATAGGATATAGTGACTCGGATTGGGCTGGGGATGTGGAATATAGAAAAAGTACTAGTGGAGGATGTTTTTACCTTGGCAATAACTTAGTTTCTGATGCATACGTAAACAAAATTGTCTCACTCTCAACTGCTGAATCTGAATATGTAGCAGCGGGGAGTTGTTGCTCTCAATTATTATGGCTAAGACACATGTTAGACGATTATGGTGTTTCAAAAAATATCTTAGTTTTGTACTGTGATAATATGAGTGCCATCAATATATCTAAAAATCTGGTTCAAAGACTCTCGCATAAAACATATAGATATAAGACATCACTTTCTTCGAGACTTGGTTGAAAACAGCTAGTTAGAATCGATTATGTTGACACTTCTCATCAACTAGCCGATATTTTTACAAAGCTTTAGATCACGAGAGGTTTTCAAACTTGAAAAACTCTCTGGTTTCTGTCAATATAAAAATTAACACTTTGGGTGTGTTATCCAAATGTCCACGACATTTGTGGTAACATTCATCCAAAGGTAAAACTGAACCGCTTCTTTCTGTGAAATGTTAAAGTTGTTTTGTGTTTCTAACGGTCATGACTTCTCAAAGGAACACCTTTTAAAATGATACCGTTCTGCGATGATATAAAAATCATAAAAAGGAGTATCAAAAATAAGGCAAAGCCTTAAATTCCTAAGAATTGTAAAATGTTGGCAAAGCCCACAAAATTGATAACCGCTCCTATTCTATAGAGTATCAACATACTTATAATTTATATCATGATAGACACAAGATCTTATCTATTTGGACTCAATATATATTGTTCCACTAATTTAGAGACAAAACTCTATAAAGTGTCTTGTTTAGTTGCCGAAACTGCTGTTCCTATGAGAAAATGACTCCCGTGTTACACAAAATGTGCTAACATTTCTGATAACACTCAGATTTCCAGATTTTTCAAAAGACGTGTGTCGATTAATGTTGAGTTGGTTTTTGTTGAAAAATTTCTCTTGGTTTTGATGTCTATTTTGAAACAACCTCTAAACCTTAGGAACTAGTCTTTGTATAGAATTTAAACACTTATGTAGATAGTTTTTGCCAAGTGTATAAATACCCATTCACTAAATACTAATTCTCACTTCCAAAGAAACTTCCTCCGAGAAAAAAAAAAGAAGGTGGGAACGAAATTTTCGCACATTACCCACGATGAATCCCTCGCACAACACATCTCCCTCACAAACTTCTCCCATTCCCGTAACCTCCGAAAACCCTAACTTCTCCTTCTCTTCTTCCCCTTTCTCTCCAATGGATGTCTCACCCATGTCACCGAAAATGTCACCACCAGTCCCAGAACACTCCCCAATGAGCACAAGTCCACCATTGTGCACAGATTTGGTGATAAGTGACTTCCAAGAACCTCTGAAAATCGCCTATCCAGGGGAGACAAATAATCCTATCAACTTAGAGGAAACCCCGGATGTTTCCGTCCTCCCAAAGAGGACAAATCAAGCAGCTTTTCCCACTCGCAGATCGGTCCGAAACTTTGAGAAGGCCTTTGGCAGTGGTGAATCCTCCACCAAAAGGAAGAAGTCGCGACTCTCCTCTTCAAGCTCCATTCACTGATTCGAAGACTCTTCTGGTTGAGTCCCAACTGAATCTCTCGCTTCACCTTCCTTCACAAATCTGCCGTAATCCGGTGAGAAGATGAAATTCTGCATTTACACCCCAAGAAGTTTTATCTCAAGAAATCGTCATGCTTCAGGGAAACAAAATCATCATCAACCCTCAAGATGTCACGAGAAAATGTTATGACATCTTCTCGGATCATCTATCCACAAAACTTGATTCCGGTGTCCGAGGTCTCACAAGCGAACTCAATCAAGGCTGCGAGGTAACCCCTTTCTCTCCCAAGTTTTTAATGACCAATCACTCAAAACATCGTCTTGGTTCAACGGTCGAGCCATTCGAACCGAGAAGGTGTTGGACATTGCGTCTTGTAGTAGCCACGGTCCGTGGATTTCTTCACTTCAAGAAATCTACTAGACTCGATTAAATAACAAATGTCCTTATGTAGACAAGGTAGTGAAGTTATTTTATGCAAATCTAACAAGTAAAATAGAGAAACCCAAGTCGAAACACTTTGGGAAAGTGTT
The DNA here is from genome assembly GCA_029844215.1 of Przewalskia tangutica. Classification (NCBI taxonomy): domain Eukaryota; kingdom Viridiplantae; phylum Streptophyta; class Magnoliopsida; order Solanales; family Solanaceae; genus Przewalskia; species Przewalskia tangutica. The sequence continues at coordinate 15,072,951 of CM056721.1, read as the reverse complement.
TCTATAACAAATTTTATGACTTCACACCGACTACAATTAACCAATGTTTGAATAGAGTGAATGATGATGAGAGGCAGAATGGGAAGTGATAAATGACAGGATGAGGTGATTTCATACCTCACCTAGGAGTTGTGAAGAAATGGGTTTCAAGGTGTCCAACCTCCAAACTCACCGCCTTATTTCTTTGTTTTGCACAAGTTAATGATACACAATTGGTTGTGTTCTTTGAACAAATCAATTGTAACAATTGAACAAGCATTGTTCCTATACAAAATAGGAAAAGGTTTTAGTGTTGATATAGGAAAAACAATCTTTCAATGATTGTAAATATGGCGTAAAAGGACAGTGTATCATCCTTCCTTTCTCATTGATCTTTAAGGTACTAACCTCACAGGATTCCAAGCCCTGGCAGGATCTGCTCGAAAGAACTCGAAGTATCGTCGTTAATCGACGATCCTCAAGAGCAAGAGCAGTCATTGATCTTCCATGGACGAATACAACCGAATTGCTAGTGTTACGTAAATGTCCCGCATATCTCCAGAATATCTCACGCCGTCTTGACAATCGCTGGCTGGTGCAAGAGATTGCAAAGCTCAATGCCCAGATCGCAGAGTGGACCGTGCACGGAAGCCCCGGTGGAAGCTGGGAACGTTACCTATTTCTCGCTTTCTTCCCAAAAAGGGAGATGGAGTCAGTCGGTGAGCAATCGATGTGAATGCTCAAACCAGGAGGATCTTGATACGGGGAGATGAAACCAGAGGACAATCTGAGGCCGGCACCGAGCCGGAAACAGCTCGAGGTTCTTGTGTTTAGCCGCTAAGTAGCGTTGTTGAATGCTTATTAGTTGTGATCGTAGTTATTTGGCTTGATTTGAGACATTTTAATTTCGCTTATATATTGCTATTTATTCTATCTTGCTTATGTGTATATTGATGGTTTCAGCATTAATCTTTTAGATGTATACTCGCATTTGCATCATACTCGATTCGAGTAACTTATCGCACATAGTGTATATATCGTGCTTTATAATCGCTTTCTGTGTCAAGGTTGAGATATTTGCTTGTGATAAAATCATTAAACTATTTAGTTTTGTGAAGAAAGGCAAAAAGGGAGATTGTTAGTGTTAGGTTACGTGTCCTAACATTTTCCGTAACATGTCTCTTTTTGGTGTTAAGTAAAACAGAAAATGTCATCCCAAATGTCGTGACATCGGGAGGACATTTCGCAAGAGTTTTGCCTATCTTCACTGCGATTTACGAAGTCGAGAAGATTTTATCACGTGAATGTTTGGCTTGGTTAGGAGCTAAGGAAAACACGATAATACTTAACAAGACCAAGTCCAAGGAGAGAGTGCATAACGGAAGGAGCATTCTCGGGAAGACAAAGTCAAATCATGAGAATTTTAAGGTCAAGAACATACACCAACCCTATTCTCGCTCAACCTCCACCGAGAATCAAGGAGCCTCCTGGTGAACTCTCCACTATAAATAGAGGGTTCACTCCAAGGCTTTGAGATCCGATTTTTGCGTAAGAAAATTCAGATCCGAGACGTCTCAAATATTGCCTCAAACACAATTTGGATCGAGCGGCTGGTTTTGTGATTACACTTGTTCAAAATTGCGAATTGCTTTCTTAGATCTATACTTGTTCTTTCAATTCAAGCAATTGTAATAGGTGTTTTTCACTTCTATTTTAGATAGATTTTTCAGCTTAGAAGTTAGGATTTAACTTCTTTTAATCCCTTTCTTGTTTTACTTGACATCGCTCATTCTCAAGGGATTTGTAAGATTGTATAATTTTTATACAATAAATTTTTGGTCATGAGACCACTATAAGTTATATACAATTATATAACTTATGAAAAACAATCTAGGTGTCCTTGATTTATTTCACGCATCTTAACTCGCTTTTTAGTTCTGCTTTTGTTAATGTTCCATTCATGTCACGTAACATTTTGGGAACATTCCTCATCGCCTTTAAGTTTACCTGCTTTTCTTTCAATAAATTATTTATTCCATAGTTTAAGTTCGACAATCTCTTACACTATGAATTATTAGTGATCATAATGTTCCATCAATAATAAATCATTACACACATTATATAAGTTGATAATTAAGATGAGATGTCTGATTTACTTCCTCCCATCATTTATATGTAAGAAGCATATTGATTGAAAATTGACTTAAAACTCGTAGACTTCGAGTGTCATGGACCAAATCTAATAAAGTGATAGAAGCAATGAGATTTAATTATTTTTTTACCAAAGGGAAGACAGTCCACTAAAAGAGGCAAAATTATGACTTGGGTGGTAAGGGTTACATTTTGAGTGGTAAAATGTTTTTTTTTTCTTTTTCGTATTTTGCATTTGTTGTTAAATTGTTGTATATTTTATGCTTTTAGATCTTTTTTGGACACTAAAGGCTGCTCTTCGTGATATACAATACTTATTGAGTCAAGGATGGTTTTATGTAAATGTCTGGTACTGATAACTTTTTACCCATTTCCTTGTTCATAAATGTTCTGACACTTTTTTCATTTTTACAACAATGTTAAGCTAATTTTAAACATTTGTTATAATTAATACACATTATCATCACAAATTTGATGGTGAAAAGAAAGATCAACTGAAATTTATTAAAGTCACGTCCGTTTTAACTGCTAATTTTAGGGGTGAGCACGGGTACAGGGTATCCAGATATCCGACCGAAACTGACACTAACAGGTAGATTCCGAGTAGATATATTAGGAACCGATAAATGTCGGGTCCGATTCCGATTTCGAAAAATAAAAACCGAGTACCCGGAATCGGAACCGGTTCCCGAACCCTATTAACCCACCCCATTTAAAGAGATATATTAGGGATTGGAGTTTACAGCTTATTATTGAAACTCCTACCTCCACTCTACTCGTACTTCTCTTTGGAAACCTAATCTAAAATGATAAGAAGGGAAAAATATATATATTAGGATTGTTACGGTTTATTAGGATCGGAAGAACGTTACATAAGTTTCAAACTTTGAATCAGTAATCCGTGAATATCTGAATTTATTCATGATTGTATTTACTTTTTCTTATTCACATATCTATTTTCATTATCTCTATTATTATTTTCAAGTTCTGAGAGACACATAGCATCATGACATGAGTTAAAATTAATGGTTAAAATTTAATTAACTAAAGCAAAGTTCTAATTATGGTTTGAATATTAAATATCATATATTTGCTTCCAATTTTTTTAATAATCTCCAAATTATAGTTACAAATTATTATCCATAAATATATTGAAAAACTTCTCTCTCTTCCTACTTTTTTCCACGATCTTCTCCATTTTTGTACTTGATTCACATATTACATATTACACACAGTATGTGATTTTAGTCACGCTAGGGTGAACACATGTACTCGGGAACCTATTCGGAACCGCAGGATTCGGATAGGTTCAGGGTAATGATTGCTACGAGTAGGTTTCGGGTAGTAAATATAGAACCGGTCTTTTACAAAATAGGGTCCGAATAATTAAAAAATAATAGTACCCGGACCCGCTCACCCCTAGCTAATTTCCTCAATCTAGAAAAGTAAAATAGGCATAAATTGTAATGCAAGCGAATCTGAGTTCAACTTTATGATCAAACTATAAATGACAAAAATAAAGCTGACCTTTTTTTTCTTCCTTTTTTTTTGCGTAGAACTTATTTGCCGAAAATGTGGTAAATCTACTACTTTTTAGTTTTTACCCCTATCCTCCATTTTCGTTTAACAGTTGAAGATATACAATACATGTTTGTTTTTAGTGGATTATAAAACTGTTTAATTGGATGTATCGGATTCACTAATTAAATCTTTTATCAGATTGCATTAATAAATCACAAAAAAAAGTACAACAACAACATATTCAGTGAAATTCCACAATAGGTCTGAAAGGTTAGAGTGTACGCAGATTTTACTTCTACCTTGGTAGGTAGAGCGGTTGTTTTCGAGATACTCACGGCTCAAGACAACGCACAAATATAAGCAAAGTAAGAAAAAACAAAGCGAGTAAGTAAAAAAAAAGTAACGTGTAAAGTGTCAATAGTCTTGCATTTCATGTGTTAGGTTTTGTCGTTAATTTTCACTTGTTATAAAGTGTAGGTGGCTAAAATAATAAAAAAAAGCGGTCTGGTGCACTAAGCTCTCGCTATGCGCGGGGTCCGGAGAAGGATCGGACCATAAGAGTTTGTTGTACGCAACCTTACCTTGCATTTATGATAAATGTTGTTTCAACGGCTTGAACCTGTGACCTCCTGGTCACGTAGAGCACTAATCAATGTCATGTACTGTTCCTCGGAAACAAGACCAAAATTGTCCTCTTAGTACATTTTCAAGAAAAAGTTCATTCATTCTCCATTCCGTCTACTCCGGGAACCCATAATCTGACGATTCTTTCACGTTGTCATCTTTGTCTTTGTGTGTGCATGATCAGGGGTGGGACCTTTCCTCGTTTTAGGTTTATGCTCTACTCCGGGTAAAGATCCGCCCGATTTGGATTTGTACATATAGGACAAATACTTCCATTACCATTTTTTTTGTATTTTTTTTTCAATTCATTTTATACAAGTATTTATTACCACCTGTGGATCCTGGTGCCATTCCTGGGCCGGGTGTATCCTTACACGCTCTGGATGCGGATATTTCATTGCGGTTAGCTAGCTACGTTGCTAAGATTGGTTCCTAATACGGTAAATATCAAACTGAAGGAGAGTTGTTTAACTGCTTTTATCATCAAAGGATGTAGTGCAGCGGATGAGGCTGCTCCTCACTTAATCAGAAGTCTCACGTTCGAGCATATATATTGAAAAGTCTATGGTAGAGAACGCTAACCCTCAAATGAGGCCCTACACGGTGCTAATCCAAATATAATCGGCTCCAATTCCGAATTGAATAAACACAAAAGTTCAATTGTTATAATAACGATATATCTTATCAAGCGGCAATTACATTATTAAAATATTCAGGTTATTGTATAGTAACCCTTCGGGGTAGTCAAGTTGGTGTAGCAGTAGAGCGCGAGACTGCAAAGTCACGAGTTTGATCCCCTGCATAAACTTTTTTGGTCCTTGCCAAGTGTGGTTAATCGGCTGACGTGGTTTGCAGGCTATTGCGTCAGTCCGGGGTTTATTCTGTGCGCACTCGAAAGAATAGTGGTTACGGGTTCCCTAGTAAAAAAAATGTTATTGTATAGTACATATCAATATATTCTCATCCATCACTTTACATTCCACATCTATTTTTGATGTTATATTTGTTAATTAGGAGGTTCTTATAGAACGATAACTATTGGAACCTAAATTGATTTTAACTTATAATAGTGGAAAATAAATATATTATCTTTGTTGAATTTAAATAAGTTATATATTTTGTTCTAATTAAACGACAAAATACCCGTCAATGAGTTATCAATTTATTTCCAAATTGCCTTCAACTTATAATGGTGAAAAACGAAAAACTTTCCTCCGAATTTAAACACGATATATATATTTTGTTCTAATTAAATAATAAATCATGCATCTATGACTTGTCAATTAATTTTCAAATTGACGTCAACTTATAATATATATATCGTGAAAACAAAAACCCTACAATTTATCTCTTTTTTGAGAATATACGTGACATGCTATAAGTACAAACTCCCCGACTTTTGTTTTAAATTGTATAAGCACGTTAATGACTTATCAATTCATTTAAAAATAAAAGAATATTACGCGTAATCGGCCCTTTTTAGTTGGCTCTAACGTACAAGCAAATAAGTAATAACCAAGAATTGCTCGTATCACTTTTCATATTTTTTATTTTAGAAATTTCTCTTAAACTTCAGAGAGAGTAGTATTTTTACAAGCCATAAAGCTTTTAAGTTCAAATAGAATATTTGATTATTATTATTATGTCATGTGTTTGCGATACATTACATTATATCTTATTGTAAGAAATTTTATATATCTATACATATATGAAATTTGATTCTAATTCTAAAATATTTCTGCCGTTAAAAAGAAGACATCCTTCTCCCCCCCGCATTTAAAAAAAAAGATTTTGTAAATTCTTTTCAAACTTTAATATTTTATAATTAAGTAAAAGAAAGTCATAGATCCACAGTTTAAAATTTTTGGGGGTCTTAAAACAAAAACTTTATTAACCTCCCCATTAAGCTACCCGGTAGAATTTTGAATGTTAAATTCTAATCCATAAAACCTAAATAGCGATTTCGCCTTTGGCATGTGGCTACAAGCATGAGTTTTAATTGAGGCCGTATGTCAGACCGTAACAAGGAGTTTATTGAATATAAAATTAGGGAAAATAGCACTTTTAGTCCATGAGTTATTACTATATTGCGTTTTAGTCTCGTGTTATTTAACTCACCAAATTCGGCCTTCAATTTAAATCATGTGTGCTTTAAGTCCTTTAAGTAACACAGATCAAAACAATTAATGGATGATTAACTACATTAAAGAACAATTTTGGAATTAAATATTTTTAAACTTAAAGTGCACTGAGCAATCCGACTACACTAAGGCCTGAGCCATACGACTGCCTTTCAAATGCTTTTGTGAAATTGCAAATTCACTCCTGAAATCAAGTTTGTTTTCTTAGAAGCAAGCAACGATGTGCTTTTTTTAACAGTACTTCAGAACACATACAAAAGGCGAAACTAGAGAGATTTTCATGAGAAAACTGTAGAGAATTTTTTTATAATCAACAAAAAATAATTTATTTATACCAAATTATATGTTGAGACTACACAATCAGTAAAGTGATTGCATTGCATGCACAATCCAGTGCTTGTGGATCGTTCTGTTATGGAAGAAGATAAGAAGGAAAAGGAAGAAGATGAGAAAGAGAAAGATCGATCTTTTTGTGGGAGCTTTTCGATTAACTTCAAATAGAGGCAAAGTGCCTTATTTATACAAGTATAATGGAAAAGACTAAATTCTCCTTGTAAACTAATTACTCACTAAACATAGCTAACTTAACAAACTATCCACTTGCAACTAATTATACTAACAACTTAACCAAACTAGGTAGGCTTCATCTCAACATCCCCCGCAAGCTAGGTGCTAAAAGGAGATTTTTGACACCTAGCTTGGACAGGAGGTAATTGTGTTGTCCTTGCAATAATCCTTTCGTAAGAAGATTCGCTGGTTGCTCTGCAGTAGTGATATATAAAGGAGACACGAGACCTTGCTGAACTTTCTCCCTTATGAAGTGACAATCGATATCGATATGCTTCGTACGCTCGTGGAAGACTAAATTTGTTGCTAACTGGATTTGCTGCTATCTGGATAGTTGACTTGCTGTCACTGCAAATGGGAACATGCAGTTGCACTTTTATGTCAAGTTCAGCAAATAAATCAGAGATCCATACGATTTTAGAAACCACATAAGCAAGACTTATGTATTCTGCCTTAGCCGAGCTTCGCGATATAGTATGTTGCTTCTTCGACTTCCATGAGATAAGGGATGAGCCAAAGAACACCAAATATCCTGTAACTGACCTCCTGGTATTGAGACAGGAGGCCCAATCATCATCATAATACGCAGATATGACTCCAGAATTTTCAGCCAGCATAAAAATACCCAAGCCTGGTGCTTGCTTCACATACTTGACTATCATCTCAGTTGTTGTCATGTGTGAGCTCTTAGGTGCTTGCATGTACTGACTAAGACACTGGACTGCAAAGGCTATATCCGGCCTTGTATTAGTTAAATACAATAACCTGCCAATGAATCTTTGGTACTCAGAGGAATCAGTCAGAAGATGATATGAATCTTGCCCTCCAGGAGAATCTAAGATAGCTGTTTTATCTTGCAAGTGCTGATCATATACAAAGGAAGTTAACTTGGCATTCCATTCCATTCCATTGGAGATCCTGCAGGCTGGCTCCTGTCATCCCCATATCAGCAATCAGCTCCATGGAATACTTTTGTTGGTGCATCACAACTCCACTTTTATTTCTGGCAAATTCGAATCCCAGAAAGTACCTTAATTCTCCCAAGTCTTTAATCTTGAAATGCTGCTGTAATATAGCTTTTGTCTCTGTAATAAGCATCTCATCATCACATGTGATGAGCAGATCATCAACATATACCAAGATCACTACTATTTTTCCATCCACATTCTTTGTAAGAAGGGAATAATCCAAATGACTTTGACAAAAACCAGCAGATATCAGTGCAGTAACCAACTTGATGTTCCATGCCTTGAAGCTTGCTTTAAACCATATAAGGATCTGAGCAGTTTACAAACCATACCTTGCTTGTGTGTCACCCCTTTGGGACACTAATATATACTTCTTCATTTAAGTCTCCTTGTAAGAATGCATTAAATACATCCATTTGTTGTATATTCCACCCTTTGTCAGCAAAGAATTGATATAACGAATTCCTCACAGACCATCTCACGATCGTGAGAATGTATCTTGGTAGTCTATTCCTTCCCTTTCATTATAACCTTTGGTAACCAGCCTTGCCTTGAACCTTTCTATCTCCCAGTAGCCTTGTACATAATCTTATATACCCAGATGGTAAGTCAACTATCTCCCAAATGTGGTTGTCTTCCAAGGCTTTGATCTCTGCCTTCATAGCATCAATCAATCTCACATCCCCTGCTGCTTCATAATAGGTATGTGGCTCATAATCCTCAGACATTTTTGCTACACAACTCTGGTAAGATACTATCAGTCCAACATAACTGAGATGGTTGGATAATGGTTACTTAGATCCATTTGAATGAGATACAAAATCTTTCATCCATGTGGGAGGTTTCCTCAGCCTGGAAGATCTCCTTGTTGTTGTGTCATCTGACTGATCAGGTGCACCCTGTAGATCTACATGTTGTTCACCACCTGTGCATGAGGAAGTCCTTTGAGATATTAGTGACTGATCATCACTGGTATCACTGGTACCTGCATCAACAACAATATTAAAATTGTCTTCAACATGAGCATTATTTGCAGTGCCCTCTGTATTCCTGGAAACCTGCAGGTTTCCAAGATCTTCAACAAATGGATCACCACATACTCCAGAATAAGAATCAGCAACAGAAAGATCAGACAAACCAAACATAGAAGGATTCTCAGTCTGTGATGACCCCAACTCCTTGCAGCTACTTTAATATCCTCAAAAGGGAATATATCTTCTTGAAAGTTAACATCTCTACTCACAAATATGCTCATACTGTCTAATGCCAACAACTTATACCCTTTCTGATTGGTGCCATACCCCAGAAACACTGCTTTAATTGCTCTACTATCAAACTTGTCCTTCTTGACTAGGTTGGTTGCATAACATAGACAACATATGACTCTCATATGAGTCAAAAGGTGGTTTATTGAACAACTTCTCATAGGGTGACACATTCCCAATCACAACAGATGATATTCTATTAATCACATACATTGCAACCTTAACATACTCACCCCAGAATTGTGCTGGTAAATGCCCCTGGAACTTGATTGCCCTTGCAATCTCTAAAATGTGTCTATGTCTCCTCTCAACCACACCATTTTTCTGAGGAGTGTAGACACAAGAAATTTGGTGAATAATACCAAGCTGACTAAATAACTCAGAACAAGCATGATTAAATAATTATGTCCCATTATCAGTCCTTACACATTTAACACTGTTGTCAAATTAAGTCTTTATTTCTTTAAACAAGTTCTTAAGGACATAGATTACATCAGACTTAACATACAATAGGATCACCCAAGTCCATCTAGTAAAATCATCTACTATTTTCAGAAAGTATCTCATACCGTTGTAAGTGGGAGCCCTGTAAAGCCCTCATACATCAAGATTTAAAAGCTGAAAAGCAAACTCAGACCTGCTTACATTAATAGGAAATGAATTCCTAGTTTGTCTAGCCATGGGACAGACATCACAGTTCCTTATTGTGAACTTAGACCTGTTACTAAACTCATTTATATTCCTGAGCATAGTCGTTGGGGATATGCCCCATCCTTTTATGCCATAAATATGCCTACATTTCCTCATGTGTACTTAATAGCTGAATAGACTTGTCCACTTATTACTCTCCTAGATTGCAGCATGTAGAGTCCATCAACTTCTTTACCAATCTCATTCACCTTCTCAGTGAGGAGATCTTGTAAAACAAATAAATCAGGGAATAATCTGGCACTGCAATTGAGTTCCCTGGTTAACTTTGAAACCGACAACAAATTGAAATGGAAACTTGGCACACATAGAACATTTTTAATGAGATCACCTCCACTCAATCTGCAACTTCCGGTTTGTGTTATAGTTGCTCTGTCTCCAGTAGGCAGTTGCACATGACCTGCATTGTCTATAAGCTCATGTTTTTCAGTCAAACTCTTATCAGTTACCATGTGATTAGTTACCCCAGAATCAACAATCCAACTAGGCCTATTAGCAAGTACAGGATTTCCTGCCATGTGAGCTTTGGGAACTGACAGATTACCATATGAACTACCAGTCTGTGGACTCAGCAAGGTGGCAATTTGCTGATACTTCTCTGGAGTACAAGATCGTAGCATGTTGGTAAGTTGATCATGTTGTTCATGAGAAAGTTGCTTAATATCTGCCTTAGCCTGATATCCTGTCTGTTTGACATAATGTCCCTGCTGCACTCTTTCTCCCTGTGTCTGCCCTGTCATAGCCACATTGACCTTCTTGTTGTTGTTGAAGTCATCTGGATAACCAACAATTCTGTAACATTTATCTTTTATGTGGCAAGTTTTCTTACAATTGTCACAATACATTAATTTGTAACACTTCTCTCTATAATGACCCTTCATATTACAATAGTCACAATATGGTTGAGATTTATTCTGTGGAGCTGAAGTTGATGTTTTACTGAACACAGTTGCGTGCTCAGTGGCTTCACCACATGTGTATCTCCCAGTGAGCAACTTCTGGCTCTCATCTTGTGCGACCATAGCATATACCTGATTTACACTTGAAATATGAGTCATTAGAAGAATGTGACTCCTAACTTGATTGTAACCATCATTCAATCCCATTAAGAATTCCAACAGTCTCTGATTCTCTAAATCTGCGACATACTCCTTAGGACTATTGAAACCACAAACTAGTACATGGACTATTGAATCGACCTCATCCCATATATCTTTCATTCTAGAATAGTAACTAGCGACAGGAGAAACACCTTGATGAATCATGGCTAATTCCTTCCGTAGTTGATATACTAGAGAGAGATTTATCTTGTCAAATCTCTCTCGCAGATCCTTCCAAACAGCACAAGCAGTAGATCTATACAGAATTCCACTAAGTAAGTTTTTGTTGACATTTTGCATAATCCACGAAATTACCATTGCATCACAACGATCCCACTATTATACCAGATTAGCACCATAAGTATCTCGCTTAATCGATCCATCTAGGAATTCAAGTTTATTTTTCGTTAACAAATTTAATCGCATCATCCTACTCCGTAAGGTATAATTTTCCATGCCTATTAACTGAATTTCAAGTTGCAATCTAGTCGCAGAGTCAGACCCACTTAGAAATAGTGGATGATTATGGTCGACTACAATTGGAGTCGAATTCAAACTGTCATCTATGGTGTGCGTATCAATTGAACCCATAGTGCACATAAATTAGTCGAATAAGCTATTCGAATATCATAGACTCGAAGATAACATAAGTAGAGACGCAAACCTTGCTGCAGAAGTCAATCGCAATATCGCGATGTCAAACTTCGAATCTCAAAAAAAACTCAATTCCACTGAAAATCGCTCAATTTACCATGCCAAAGCTTTGGTACCATGTTGAGACTACACAATCAGTACAGTAATTGCATTGCATGCACGATCAAGTGCTTGTGGATCGTTCTGTTATGGAAGAAGATAAGAATGAAAAGGAAGAAGATGAGAAAGAGAGAGATCGACCTTTTTGTGAGAGCTTTTCGATTAACTTCAAACAGAGGCAAAGTGCCTTATTTATACAAGTATAATGGAAAAGACTAAATTCTCCTTGTAAACTAATTACTCACTAAACATAGCTAACTTAACAAATTATCCCACTTGCAACTAATTACACCAACAACTTAATCAAACTAACCCGCAAGGGTAGCCAAGTTGGTGTAGCAGTAGAGCGCGAGACCGCAAGGTCACGAGTTCGATCCCCTGCATAAACCTTTTTGGTTGAGTCTGTCACACATGACTTGCCAAGTGTGGTTAATCGGCTGACGTGATTTGCAGGCTATTGCGTCAGCCCGGGATTTACCCTGTGCGCACTCGAAAGAATAGCGGCCGCGGGTTCCTTCGTCAACAAACTTAACCAAACTAGTTAGGCTTCATCTCAACATTATAGGATGTTGGAACAAAGAGATCAGTACATACCACCCAATAAGAAGGGGTTATAAAAAATTGCTTTCTTTAGATCGTTATTTTGGAAGTGACAAAAGAAAGAGAATGGCTTGCAACATAAATCATTCCCATTTTATAATGAGAAACCCAGCTCGAAATTGTAAAAATTCAATGAAAATTTTCATTAGTTATGAGACTTAATAATTAGAATAGGGAATACAGGATTGAAAATGGATTTTTATCTAGAGAGATTTCGCGGTAGATTGCCGAAACTAAAAGTTATTACTAGAAGAATTCACGATATCTATGATTAAATTTGTTTTTTGCTCGAACGGTGAATTAACCAGAAATTGAAGCAACAACAATAACATACCCAGTAAAATCTCACAACGTGGAGTCTAGAGAAGGTAGAGTGTACGCGGATCTTACTTCTATCTTGATAGGTAGAGTCGTTGTTTCCGAGAGACCATCGGCTCAAGACAAAGCACAAGCAAAGTAAGACAAACAAAACGACTAAGCTATGATAACGAATTCTGAAAAATAAGCAATAACTAATGCATGTAAATAAAATAAACAAAATACACATAACAACATAAATCAAACGACTGGAAACTATAAAACAACACACCTAAAATCATTACTAGAGATTGCTAAGAAATCAGATGGGCTTGATCCAATTAGCTAGCTAACGTGAGCTTGTATTCTTCGAAGGGAAGAGATCCGGGGGAGAGGTGTGGGGGATTATAAAACTCTAGATAGAATTAGAAAAAGTGCAGTGCTCTGTAGAAGAGAACACATTACACAAGTTCATGGTACTATCACGTGCATAAACCCACGTTCATAAAATAATTGGCTAAGTACAAAATAAGAGAAGGTAACCTTGGAGTAACGGTAAAGTTGTTGCTATGTGATCAGGAGGTCATGACTTCAGGCAGGACCGTTTCAAATATTTTGGGGTCATGTTCTAATTCGTAAAAGTGGACCTTTAATTGGGCTAAGACCTGCGAATTATGGACATTTACAGTAAATTCTGACTAGTACTACTTAATAAAAAATGAAAAAAGGGACCTTAAAATTTTTCATTTTTCGGGGGCCTATGCGGTAGCACACCTCTCACGGATCCAAAGACGGCCCTGAGTTCAAGCCGTGGAAATAGTCTTATGCAGAAATGTGAAGTAAGAACTGCGTATAATAGACCCTTGTGGTCCGGCCCTTTTCCGGACTCCGCGCATAGCGAAAGTTTAGTGCACCGGACTGTCCTTTTTTTACGAACAAAATAAGAATTTAAATACCAAAATTGTCCTTTAGTGCAGTGAATAGTCTGTTAGCTTTTTTCATCTCCTGTTACTTAAAGGATTAAAAGCACACTCATAATTTAATTGAAGGTTAAATTTGATGAGTTGGATAACATAAGAACTAAAAGTAAAATATAACAATGGGACTAAAAGTATTATTTTCCCATAAAATTATTATATTGTAAGATATCTTTTACCGGACAAATTGACAAGTTCAATCGGGACAAATAGCCAAATAGTGTCCCCAACAAAGTGAAATTAATAGTTAAGAGGATTAGCTGATCTAAAATTTATTTGTGGAATTAAAGTTTCAAAATTTAATTTAAGCGACGGGTGTTAGTGGTTGATGAATCATTTATTTTTCTTCTTGTTTTCGATAGTCTCATAGGCATATTTTATATTCGTCACTCAATTAACAAAATTTAAATTCAAATTTTAAACTTACACTTTACACAAACTACTTTTCCATTTCTTTTCATTAAATTCATTGCTATTGAACCATTACAAGAAATATGTCACATAAATTCATCTCCATTTACAAGGATATCTAAATAAAATATTAAGTTAGATACACTAACAATATAAAGATTTTTTTTATGCTTTCAGTATTGTTTAACATATGATAATAAATTATTTTTATCAGGTTATCAATTTTAGATAAATTTACTTATAATTACATCATAAATTACATAATTATGTAAATATATTTTTACACTATCGTGCATAAATCTTAAATTCATAAAATATTAAGAGTATATAAAAATAATGACTACTATACAAGGGAGCATCAATCTTAGCACGTGGAACTTTTCTTGTAGTAATTTATAACATTAAAAATTGAAAGAAACTGGCTGCGAAATCTCTCTTGAGTAGATAACGTTACAAAGGAATTGGGCCCATACGTAATCTCGAAAAAAAGAAGTGGAAGAATGTGGAAATGCATGCGTAATTCTAGTTCAGATCAGACGCCAATGCTAAGAAAATGCACTTTTACATGGCATAAAATAAGTAAGGACCTATTGTCTATTCTTATGACTAAAAGGCCAATCATTACTTTTATGATAGTATCAACTGCCAACTATATGACATTATTTCATAATCCAAGTGAAAGTGATGTATGTCATTCTATTCTTGCTCTCGAAAAGGTGCAATCTTCCCACCCCAGAATTCTTTATATTCCGGTTCAACAGGTCTGTAAATGAGGTAAATTATGATGATTCAATTAATTTCAAAAATTATATTAGTATCATACTGCACACAAGGAACTCTCTTTTTTGTGGGTGGAAGAGTGACACTAGCAAACTAAAATAGTCCTCTTATACTGACACAAGAAATTTTCAATTCAATGGACTTGGTCATATCGGGTACTACTTGGCTTCGAAATTTCATGAAGAGTTCTGATATGTGGGTTTTATTTATTTTTGTTTTATCTTGTCTTTGCTATGTTTAAAGAGACATATTAAGAAAATGTGTGCCTAAATTTTATACATTTTTATCTCACCCTTTTGTTTGAATATGGATTTTAAAAGGCCAAATTAGGTTTTTATTAAAGGGGAAAGGTTCATATTTTTTCTTTACTTTGAGAGAAATTATAAATTTATCATTCGCGAGAAGTTTGGCTAATTTATTTCCTTATCGTTATAATTTTGGCCTGATTTGCCCTTGTGGTTTGCAAAAAGCCTAATTTTATCCTTGTGGTCCCGACTGGTATATGATACACACATTGAAACTTCGATTAATTCAGAATCACGCCACGTAAGACTCATTAATGAAAGAAACACTTTTCCCCTGAATTTTCTATACACATTGATTGAATTGATAACCTTTAATTAAGAATGACGGGATCCTATTGATCCCCACAACCCTTGGTGGTAACATGTTAGACTTTCTTACCTTTAACCTGGGTTGTTTTAATGAGTTTTTAAGAAATGAAGAAATATCATATGCACAGTATATTATTTTCCTTTGTCTCTTTACAATCCCCACATTATATGCTTCATAATGATAACTATATTCATGGTTTTTATTTCACTTCTCAACCTAGTAAAATTAAATTAAAATTTCAGCTTACATCATCCCAAAAATAAGTTTAGCTCTTGGGTCAAATCTAAGCTCCTAGACAAATTGACTTCTTTGATGTGTTACCTTTAAACTAGGTTGGCGTCATCATATATAGCATAATAAAATACTATATGTCTATATGCAGTATAATTATGCATAATATATTAGAAAGAACCACGCTCAAAGATCTTAGTGGGACATTGGAGAGATTATTAAGCTTTCCTTGAATGCATGCATTGTATGTAATAAGACTCTTGCAAATGGGAAAAAAGATTATCTTTTGAAATAAAATAATCCCTCAATCAAGTAGTCATCTCTCTAGTTGGAGGTCTAGTCACTCATACTCGTGTTTCTATTCCAGATCTAACTTTCTACTTTAATCTTTTCATGTCATCATCGTGATCAATATCCAAATAGTATACTGTTAGCCATGGCCCATATCTAAGCAGCCCAATTAAGTGGCGATTTGGAAAACACGAAGTTTGACAGCGCAACAAGAGCATAAAGTACCACTACTACCGTTTAGCGGGATGATATCCTCTCACTCTTCAATGTTTTCTCAAGACAAATACATAATTTGGACTAAAATTGTTGAATTCTGTCGAATAGGTATTCTAAATAACACTAGTTCTGCTTCTGCCCTGTTAACAGAGGTCAAAATTTGAGTCTTACCCCTGTTAGTGAGTTTTTTATTTTTATAATAGTGGTCTCTAGACTAGTTTATGCACATTTTGAGTGGGGTGCTTGCTACCTGACTACCTCCACAGTGCAAGTATCAACTAACTTTATGTCTCTATCCAACAAAATTTCAACAGAAGAAAAGACCCTTACTAATTGATGCTTCCGACATGAATCTGAATTAATTAGATGAATGAACTTTTTCATACAGAATGACTAAAGAAAAAAGAAAAAGAAAATGAAAAGCAAGAGCATATAGTGATTTTATCTTCTAAAAGCTTAACACCTTGAGTTTAATTCTCGATAAGGTCTTGTTTTCTCCTTTGTATAGTTAATAATCTTTGGTCAGATTTAGTTACATTGCACCTAATTAATAATTTTTACTTCTAATTATGTTTTCTAACAACTCAACGTAGAAATTATGTCTCTATCCAACAAAATTTCAACAGAAGAAAAGACCCTTTCGACGTGAATCTGAATTAATTATACCCGGCTAACGGGTGACCGACCGACCGTAGCCCTTCAAGGTTTAAATTCGGACGATTACGGTCGGTTCATCGGACTCACAAGACCAACCGGTCCGGTTCGATTCCGGTTCGAAGTTGGCGTGCGGTTAAATCGAGTCCAACCGGTCCGGTTTCTTATTATTATTTTTTTTTAATTTTTTTTAAATTCTAGTATTTATTTTCTATAATATAAACTAAATTCAATTTAAATATGTAATATAATAATATAATATATAATTTAGTTGTATATATTAAAATTGAAACTTTAAAGTTAACTTTTTATTTTATAGTTTATAACTTTATACTTTATTATAGATTATAACTTTATACTTTATAGTTTATAACTTTATAGTTTATATTGTAAATTTGTAATTATAATTTTATTAATTTATTAGATTAGTAGATATAAGTCATATAACTTATAAGTAATAACAGATTAACAACTAAATAGATAGTAAAATTAAAATTAATGATAAGATGTAAACTTTTGAACTTTCATAACGTTAATAAGAGTACATAATGAAGTAATAATAATTTTATTTACATATTATGCATCCTTTTTGCAAGTTCTTCGTAATCTATAGGTTGATTGAATTGGTTATGCCCATAGCCTCTAAATCGAGTATTAATTCCCCCGCCGCTCCCGCCTTCCAAAATATTGTCTATTTCTTCATCTTCCGGAGAATTAACGTCTCCACATCCTTGATTTCTTCTCTCTGATCTGATCCAATCCCTTAAGCAGACTAACACTTCTAATGTGCTTCCACCCAATGAGTGACACGTGTCTCCTATTTGATCTCGTTGGCTAAATGCACTTTCTAAGCCACCGCTGAGATCGACACATTAAGAACATCCCGCCATCGCCGCAAGTACGGAATTGCCTTTGTTATCATGCCACCATTGTAAAGTGGTCAAAAATTTCTTCATTCACCGCTTTTGCAAATAAAATTGCATCTCATCGCAAAGACGGCCAGGTTGGTTGTCAGGTTGTAAAAGTGCTCCATATGTCTAAAGATTCTTCTTCATCGCCATCATCATTCAATCCGCAGTGTAGACACGTAACCGTAACTAGAAGGAATATTAGTAGCGAGTTGGTGTTATCATGTAATGTAGCATAATATTCATATAATGTTGTTAAATTAGTATCAAGTTTATTTATGCAATCAAATGAAGATGAAGTTTCGCTCCACCTATTTCCATATAAGTATATAAACTAAATATTAGATTATGACAATCTACCTTTTAATAGAAGGATTTAAGATCGCACTCAATACAATAAACATCGTGAATAGGGAAAAATATTTTTAAACTTTTCAAACATAATCAGAATCGTGATTCAGATATTTCACATTTGATTTTAAACCATAAAGTAAATAGAAAATTTCATTTATATGAGCTAAAGCATTACAAATCATTGGGTAATAAGATCCTCAAAATTCAACATTGCGATGTAAAATTTACGTAAAAATTTTAAAAGTTCACCAATTGATTTTCAATGTTAGTCGGTTAACATATACATTACGTTCTTACAATGCGCATTTGCAACATGTGTTATGGGGTCTTTATACTTATAACATTCTTTTAAAAATAAATACGTATAATTCCACCGTGTAATAATCTCTTCCGCATGAATTTAGGTCTCAAATTAAATTGTTTACATTTTTCTTTAAATTCTATAATTCTATTTTTCCTATTATTACCCTGAATAACTCCAACAGCTCTTTTGACAAGTTTTATTTCAGATGAAAATAAATCAAGACCACTTTTAACAATTAAATTATAAATATGACAAGCACAACGAACATGAAATATATCAGGAAGTGGTGGTTGTACTTCCGCTTTTAAAAGATCTACAGCAGCAGTATTATTAGATGCATTATCAAATGATACACAAAGTATTTTATTATAAAGATTATATTTTTGGGCATAAAAACAAATAGTTTCATTATATATTTTCCAAGATGACTTTGATCCTCGCCATACGCAAAAGCAATAATACGTTTTCCATTTTAAAATTTTCATCAATCCAATGACAAGTAATTGTTAAATAATCATAACTGCTCAACGATGTCCAATGTCCAAGTAAAACTAACATGGCATGAAAGGTTAGCAAACAAATATTGCAAGAAAATAACATAATCATTATGAAGTCTAAAAATATCGGCTCTAGTAGTACTACGAGGAACACCTTTAAAAAGGATTATATACTCTTTGAATATATGTAATTAAATATGAAGAAGAAGCAAAAGAAAAGGCAAACAACCTCCGACAATCATTTTTGCTAATTCAACGCGATCTTTTTTGGATCGCATTTAGCCAACCCCGCTTAATGGATTAAGTTGTTGTTGACCGGTTCTAAATCGAGACAAGATCCCATCGTGCCGTATGATCGTGTTTTATATGTCTACCTATAGTGCCCGTCCCCGCTACCACCCCGCCTTATGTTTATAAGTTCTCCCACAAATATTACATTTAACTCTATCGCACTACAACTATATCATAAAAGAGCCACACTTTACTCCTTTTTTTTCTTGTTACTGGTTCCGTAAAGGAGGTCTACGATTACGACTACCACTAGCGCACTAACATCGATGTAAGGAACACTAAGAGTGTAGGAGGTTCTTGTTCTTGTTTCTTCAAGTTCAACAATATTATCTAATTGAACGTTATCACATTCATTATCTTCTATTCCAAAATCTTCTTGCATTTGATCATAATCTATATTTTGATTAGATGATGAAGAACTCATGATTTTTACCCCTTGAACTAGATTTACTACAAGCCTCCGACGCAATTCCCTTAGTAAAGACATTATAAAATATTTAAATAATCAACAAATAAATATGACAATTTAATAAAATAATTAGAGAATGAAACGAGTGTACCAAACTTCTATTCGTAATTCAATAGAAACTCAAGCTCAAGTCTCGTCTTGCTACTTTGAATTTGAAAACTAATAATATTAATAACTTGAAGATTGATAATAAAGATGATTAAGAGAGTATGAGAATAAGAGAATCGAGAGAAATGTCAGGTGATAAAATGAAGAAAATGTAGAGAATTTATAGATTTTTAAAGGGTAAAAATGGAATTAAAATAAATAATTAAACAAAATAAAAACAAAAAAAAAACAAAATCGACCAGTCGAAATGACCGATTGCCCACGCCGCCTTTTTCTCCAAGCCAACGGTGAAATGACCGTTGGCAATTTTTTTTGTTACCGGTCCGGTCGGCCCGGTTAACCGAATGAGGAACGGTTTTCGTTCACGCCTAACTGGTCCGGCCTTTACCGGTTTTTAAATAACTCCGGGTTGGGGTTGAGGCCAACCAACCCCAACCCGGTATGCCTCCTTACCGGTCGCGGGCGGTTAAACTACCGGTCAACTGGTCGGTTTAGTCAACCGGACCGTTGATGTGTTTAGAATTAATTAGATGAATGAACTTTTTGGTATTGAATGCCTAAAGAAAAAAGAAAAAGAAAATAAAAAGCAAGAGCATATACTGATTTTATCTTCTAAAAGCTTAACACCTTGAGTTCAATTCTCTATAAGGTCTTGTTTTCTCCTTTGTATAGTTAATAATCTTTGGTCAGATTTAGTTACATTGCACCTAATTAATAATTTTTACTTCTAATTATGTTTTCTAACAACTCAACGTAGAAACTTTCTCGATCCAAAGTTATCTTTCACAGATATTATATTCCTACGATATATTCTAAATTAGCCCAAGCCCCAAGGTGGGGTTAGTCCAAAATTAAAGAATGAGTAACTTATTAAGAATTCACGTGTGTAAGCAACTTTATTCTAAATCTTTCTTGATTTTAAGGAGATGAAGTAGGCATGAAATCCAAATGGGTCCGTCTCATATTATATATATTAAACTATAGTATGGGATTGAAAAGATAGGATAAGGGAATTTATGTCATAGTCGTAACTCCTAACTGTTTTAAGTGTATATGGCTAGTCAAATAGGCAGGCACTACTACATTTCTAGGCTAATGCGACGGTGTCTAATGCAACGTCATATGTAAAGCCATCGCATTAGATCAAGTTATACCAAATCAAAAAATATGCTAATACAACGGTATTTTGTGGCCGTTGCATTAGATAGTCTAATGCAACGGTTTAAATCGTCTAATGCAACGCCCAAACACAAACCGTCGCATTAGCCTATCTAATGCAACGGCTGTCCAAGACTAATGCAACAGTCTTTTAAACCCCATTCCCTACCTTAAAAACAATTTTAATCCCCCGATACTGAGTAAATCCCTCTCTTTGGGCGATTTCAGTGTGAACAGTGTTATTCCCGAAGTTTTGCCATTTCCGGCCAACTCCGGTAACCAACGGGGACGAGACATATCTCATTAGCTTCGTCTCGTCAAGTCCGACATTTCCATACTAACCATCAACGTCGAATCACCCTACATATATGTCACGATCCGACTCGACGGGCCGCGACTAAATGCCCTAATGATGCTATTATATTAACCTGTCACACATAATCCAACTAACACTACGGACAATATGAATTTCGGCAGCATAATGCTGCATCAATAACATACGTCAGAATATACGAGTCGACAAGACTGCCTTTACACAAGAATGTACATGCCAAAAGAAATCATGTACGTCCGCCGTACATTTACTTAATAAAAATCACGCCAAAAGAAAGAAGGAATAGTTCACATACCTCTTAGTCGAACTAATCAACTCAATATTAAGATACGTCTCGTCTAGTACGTCAACCTATAATAATGGTAATACGCTCGTCAATTCTATGATCACTTAGCATACTTTATATCGAATGACGACTTCCTATTCTATAAAAATTTGGGCAGCACTTCCGCTGTTTATATGTACATCCACAGTTTACAACAAATGCCAACCAAACCACTAACCAAGCACAATTCCAAGATATAACCAAATTAGTTCCATGTACTTCATATATGCTACCATACTACATTCTTTCTCTTTTACATTTATGCAATACGACAACTACAACGATCAAGGTGATTACTCCACCCATTTCTCATGTTAATTCAGTCCTTAATCCATATTAAAATAATCTTAAAACAATCCATCAACTCTAGAGACAACAACAATAACCAAGTAGTGCATGTCCTACAATCTTCAACCTAATACCCCTTTTTACTCTTTAATTCTTTAAGACAGGTATTAGTAATTGCCACAACATATATATACATGTTTATCATTAAATTTCCAATATTTAAACTTCACAAAATCAGCCCCTAACTCGACGCGACAATATCCAACAATTTTAAGCAAGTATTCGGCCAACATTCACAAAACCAACTCTTTTCTTAATTCCTTAGAGTCCAATTCTTGTTCCAATAATTCCTTATGAACAACTATGACTTAAATGTCAAGATTTTCTTCCAATTTCAACATGCAAAGCAATGACGAACTTCTCAACACAATAATGGAATACGAAAATTCCACGATTAGTAAAATTAGTCCTAATATCGGCTACAACATTCAAAATATTCACATGCAATGTCTAAATTCCAATTTTTCTTTAACACAAATTCATCTCCTTAATTCTAACAACATGCACTCCAATTATATCATAGAAAGAATAATTTTATACCTTAAATTCGTCCAAAACAGCCCCCACGATTTGCCCACCGCCCAGTCCGAATTACCCATTATTTTTCGTATTTCTTATCCCTTTTTTGTTCACTTCTTCAACTCCAATTGACATGCAGGTGTTCTATAATGTTAACCCATCATTTACACACGTTTTTCTTCCTAAAATTTTTATCATAAAATTCAAAATTCTGGGTTCCTTCTTCTCGGTAGTGGCACGTTTTTTTGCCACAATTTTTGGATGATTTCTTAAGCTTGTAATTTGTAGAGGAATTAGGCTAGGAAGAAGAGAAAATAAAAACTTAGATTGGTTATGGGATGGGGGAGGTTTCTCGGCAGGGGGGGAAAGAGAGGGGTGAGGGAGTGTGTGAATGTTATCTTGAAAAATGAAGAATTAGAGATGAAGGCATAATACTTAATGTAAAATCTGAATTTTAGTTTTCCAACTTGGTCCACTTCTTACCATTAATTAACCTTTTGTCCCACCTCTTTTAAATCTTGAAATTTTTTATTACGCTTTGGTCCAATTCTCTTAATTGCTTACTGAAATTAACTCATCTACTAAAATAAATCCCACATAACTCATATCCTTAATATAAAGATTTTATATTACCACACTAATCCGTACTCCATTGGAACAAATTCAACTACTAGTAGTAATTCTCGTCGTCATATTTGTAGTATTTAAAAATTATTCCGGGATCACCTCCGTTGTATACTAATTTCCGTATTAACATCTGTAAGTACTATTTATATTCAATATTCGAACCATACTTCCTTAATGACGTTCTTAATTATCGCCTTAAACATACGAGGTGTAACAATCTCCTCCAATTTCATATCGAAAAAACCTTGTTTTCCGATTTGGTTTTTGGCATTTTCCGGTGACCTGGGCGAGAATCGACGGAAGGGGATTACACCACTGTGACCGCCATCACCTCCCCGTCATTTCTATACCATCCACGTTGTTCGATTCAACCCCAACAGCCACAACACCCAAATTAAAACTTCCACAAACCCTAGCCACCGCCTTTGGTTTTCCGGCCACCTGAGCCATTGTCAATGGTCGAGGCTGGTACCTTTAGATTCGCCTTCATCTGCTCTACATTTCTATTCCATTCCCATCCTTCAACTTTTACCAGAAAATTAGTTGGATGAAAATACCCCTCCGCCATTGTTGAAAGCTTGGTGGCTATGTCGTTGACGAGCACTGAACGACCTCCGACGGAGGAAGTTCAGGGCTATAACATCACCTTTCCTCCATTAATCAACAACCAATAACACAATATCTCCAATCGATTGCAACCATACACTATCCCCCAGCTCGTCGCCGCATCTCCTACCACACCACGCTGTCGCCTTACCCTTCCCCACTGCTCGTCGCATCCACTTCGTCGAACTCCTCTTCCCTCTTCTCCAAGGTTAGATTATTTTTTACCGTTGCATCCACTTCGTCGAACTGTTGATATTTACTGTGATATTAGAAGCATGATTAATTAATTTAATCACTGCTAGCTTGTTAAGTTATTTATTAAAAATATTTTAGTTTATTAACCAATGATTATTGAACTTGTTTAGTTAAAGTCACTGGTAATGTTTATTATTAGGGTGTTTGCACTCAGTAGATTAATATACATTATGTTTAGGTTCATTATTGTGACTGTTAATCATATTAGTTAAGATAAAATGCATATCATGTTAGTTTAATGTAGTTTTCATGTATGAATCCTTGAAGTTGATGAACTTGTGATTATATGTTTAGTTGTCTGTATCAATTGTGTGTTAGTTGTTTGGTTGATTAGGTGAATATGTGTCTAATATGTTAGTTTAAAATTGATCCTATGCATATACAAGTCATCTAGTTAGCTCAACATCTAGTTTAAGAATTATTTGATCATGCATGACTTGTTTAGATCTGCTCGACATATAAAGTTTCAACAAAGTAAAAAGTTGTACGAGAGCTGCTTTACAGTTTGTTCATCTTCCATTACAAGATTTTATATAGTAGATATGTAGTTTGCTTGTTCTGATGTAATAAAGGTTTGACGTTTGTTATGTGATTGTATCTCTCCTCCAGATAGGAATATTTATCCCTTCGCTGAAATAATATCTAAATAAATATGGAATTCAATTTACTTTTGGATTGCTGTCCTGTGTGTCTCAGTTACTATATTTAGAAAATAAGACGTCTTATTACAGGAGAATGGCTGGGAAAGCTGTGGATAAGCCGCCAACATCTGCTTTTGACTTTGAGATTGTTAAAGGTGTTTCTGATCACCTTACAATTGTGATGGCATCTTCTAGCCAGAGTAGCTCATGGATTGGCCCTGCAACTATTAAACTTAGACATAGAATTTGAAGGGGTGTATTTGGTGATGTTTGGTTAGCAACTCGTCACTAAGAAACTGCAGAATATGACGAGTATCATGAAGTAGTTGTTAAGATGTTGCATCCTATGAAGGAGGATAACATCAATCTTGATTTAGATCATCTGTCAAATTTGTTTACTCAGTGTCAAGGACTACAACATGTTTGTTGGCTTCAGGGACTCTGTGATAAATGGAAAGGTGAAATATTTTCTAGGCATAGTGTTAATGGTATAATTTGTGCTACCTTTCTGAAATACTTCAAACATTCCTGCAGCTATGCATTGTCATGAAGTTCTATGAAGGTTCAATTGGTGAAATACATACTGAATTACTTGCTATATTAGTTGAATTAAATGCCATACTTAGTTAACTTAAATTTTGTATTTACTCTAATTAGTTGACTTGAATTCTGCATTTACTCTAATTAGTTGACTTATTCTTATTTAAGTAATTAATTTACTTAAATGCCATACTTAGTGTACTTTGTAAATTAGTTATTCTTCTGTTTCCTTAAGTGATTATTTCACTTCAATTCTGTACATAATCAACTGCAGGGATTAATTTATGCCATTAAAATGTGCTTCTAGAAGCAAAGAGAATGTATTGTGCCAAATATGTTGAAGCGAATTGGGCAAAGAATTATGGATCCTTGAAGATGAAGAATCTGTTTTGCTGGGCTTCATAGTCCACATATCCAGAAGATTTTAAAGACCAATTGAAGTCTATGAGACAGTTGAGTGACGCTGCTGTTAAGTCATTATATGAAGATACTTTTGTGAATAATTTTATAATATGTCCTATGGGGTCTAATATTGTACATGTGTGAACAATTAGTAATACAATCATTTTTTATTATTATTTGTCTCTTTTTATTATTTATTTTGTCATTTTACAATATTGTGAGCTAACCCTTTTGTAATATTGTACATTTTGTAATTTGTGAACAATCTAGAAATCAAACAGGTGCATATCTAATGCGATTTACTGCACTGACCGCCGACAGTGGTTCGCCGTTGCATTAGGTGGATCAATTAGCCTAGAAACAATCGCATATCTAATGCATTACGGCACGCCGCCGACAGGCCGCGTTAAGGGGTGAGCCGTCACATTTAGATATGCAACTAATGCGACGACTAAATACAGCCGTCGCATTAGGTGCACATCTAATGCGACGGCCAGAATAACCGTCACAGGAACCGTCAGATAGACCGCCGTGACGCTTAAATGAAATGTAGTAGATGCAACGACTCGCCGACAGTTCTAATGCAATCTGTAAGGCCCTAATGCGATGATTTTGAGGCGTCGCATTAGCTTAGAAATGTAGTAGTGATGTTCGAGCTCGACACAGCCACGAGTTCCATTCTTCGCGTTGCATGGATGCACCGTGTCTTCCACCTAGCTTTGCATCACCACGATTTAACTCCTTCATCAATCTCTATCGGGCCGGGGGTGGGGGGCCCTGTGGGAGAGGAATTTTGTCTTTTTTGCCGCAAGAAGCATGCTCTTTTCCTTTTTAGATACTACAAATACAAAAAGCTTTCTTTTCACGCTTGAATTAGATTAGCTTCTGATAGTGACAACGACTTATCTTATATCAATAGATTTTGAAAAAAACATAAATATTTCTTTTTATTAATTTAAATAAACAAAATAAGGTGCAAAAGCATAACCAATTACCGTTCCAAGAAAAATCTTCATTTTCGAGAGAATATACATCCAAGTAGAAAGATATGATACTGAATTATTAATTAAGCTTCTCGAAGGCATCCTCTTTTGCACTTAATTTTTTAAATCGTTATCAATCTAATTAATCTTTTCGGTTGAGGAAGATATAATTAGAACATATTCCATGGATACTACCAATTAATAATATCTTGGTTAAACAATTATAATGTCATTTGTTCCCATTGGACTTATACTCAAACGGATTGTAGTCCAGTGACATCCTAAATTAACTTAAGTTATGATTTATTTATTTTTGGCTTGTCACTTTTAAGGAAATGATGTGTGATTGTTATGCATTTGTGTGTTATAAAAAGTACATATCAGATGAAACTAACTCGAGATGTATTAAGCATAATCGTTATGCATTTTTATAGTTATATTGGCGATGACAAGTGGTCTAACTATATTTTTGCCGTTTCTCATTGAGTTTATTTCCCGGAGGAAATGTCTAGACCAGCGTGCATGTTCCTAAGGCTAAGTCGAAACTAATAACAGTGTCATTGTGTAAATTTCTGGAGTTTGTGAAATTTTGAAAATTTTAATTTTATATATGTTAAAAATCATCGTATGAAAATTAATTAGAAATAGCTCACATGTTATATAGCGTGTCCCTCTTGGTTGAATTGGAGGTACTTTGAAGTGACTAGTCACACCTACCCACTTAACCGACCTTCCTCCGCCGACTCAAATGGGAAAAAAGAGAGAACCTGTAAAACTATATGGTGGGTCATGAAAATGGGCCTTGAAATTAAATTCTATGACGACTGTGACTATATTTTCAAGAAGACCCTTCAAAGTCTTTCATTTTTTCGGCTAAGAAAATGATTGAAAGAATGAGAAAGCACAATGTGAAGGATAAAACCCCCACTTTCTTCGTTGTTGCAGCTAGATCTTCAACTTTTTCCAATATAGGCAATGATGAGATGAGATGTCATGTGATGTGAATAGAGGTCGAAGTAGCTAGGAAGAATAGCACAATTAGTACATACAATTGTGTGCTAGCTTCAATTCGTCTTTCTTTCACCTTTTTAATAGTAAAATGATTGAATATGTGAATTTCAAGAATTGAAAGCTGATAATTGTGATAGCCCATTATTTGAATTTTCGTGATGGAAAAACGTACAGAAAACTCCTTGTAGGAATGGATATTGGGTAACTCAACCCCAAAACTAGCTTTTAGGGTGAAGATTATTCAAGTTTATATAAGGACTTTATATTTTCATTTCATTTTCGATGTGGAACTCTTTAACACTTTCCCTGACAATTATCTAAATATATATAAAGAATTCATATTTCTATTTCATTTACGATGTAAGACTCTTAACACTTTTCCGCATGCCCAGACCTCATTAACTGGAGCGTAGATAATATAATTTGAGAGCTCAACATCAACGAATAAAGATTGAAATGAGTTTGACTCTGATACTATGTAAAAATGGATCTTGGGTCTAACTCAACCCTAAAAGCTAGCTTTTAGGGTGACATTGTCCAAGTCCATATAAGGAGTCTATATTCTCATTCTATTTTCGATATGAGACTCTTAACACTCCTAACATCTTCTCCAACTTCAACATGATAAGACTCCCCCCTCTCACGCCCGCATAAACGTATCTCAATTGGTTCCAGGGTGGTAGATTGCCCTCAAGTAGGCAGGTTCTAGCCCTGACAGCCGCATTGTGAGAGTTTCATTCCTCCTTTGTGGGGGATGACTCCTTGTGAGCACCAGACACTATGCCTCCCATCTAATGGGCCACTGAGTTATCATGATTTACATCTTCCATCAATCTCTGTCGGGGGGCTGTGGGCGAGGGATTTCGCCTTTTGCCCCCGAGAGAAAGCGTGGAGTTGGGAATATTGCTTTAATAAGTGGAATTTTAATACAAAAAATTAAATAATTTATTACTAATTTTGACACAATCACATATACATAAAATTATGTGTTATTCATAATACAAGATAAAATATACATGTATTAATAATATTTTAAAGGATAAGTATTTGAAGTCAAAATTTTCTCTTATATTAGATACGGAGTAATTATATTCATACATAACAATTCATGTATTATTATTCCCCGCATAACATCACCTGTATATATTATTATTCAGTGCATGACGATCTCTACATTATTCACTGCATACTAATCCTAGATTGTCTCATTTAATTTAATGAAGAGAAATGTACCAAATCGGTGTGAGATGAATTCTTTGAGCTTCTTATAAGACTTGGTCAATCCTCCTCTCCTAAATTTAGCTTTTGAGGTTGAGTTAAACTCAATATCTAATTTGATAATCTCGCATAACTAGACCATATATAAACTAAACAATTCCTTTTTATTATTATTTCATGCATACAACTGCTACATTTTTGTTTACCGTATTACAATATATTTTTATTAAATCATTCCCGCATTATGATCCTCACTTAACTAACATATGAACCAATGTGTATTAGGATGGGCAACATCAAAGGCCGAAAAGGGTAGAAATGACACTAGGAAGCCGCTTTTAGCACCCTATTCAAAACATAGCCAATCTTTAAAAACTATAACCATTTTTAAACAATTTCAAATTGCTGTTGTAATTTCTTAGTCTTCTTGTTCTCGTTCTTCTGATTCTTCTTTTGAGGGAACTTACATTGCTTAAATTATGTATATTGCTTTGTAACAAGGAAACCCATAACTTATTATATAAGTTGGTGAAAATATTGAGAACAGTTCGAGCTTCAGATCTTTTGAACTGCATTCAAACTTCCGACTTATGGTTGAAACTTTAGATGTGATGACCTGAAATTTGAAGTGATTAAATTTTAAAAACTTTACAATTATAGATTAATCTTTAGAATAAGGTCCTAGAAACGGCTATTTGTGCACTCCTGCCGCAAAGGGAGGTTGTGTTACCGAATTGTGATCGACAATTGAGTCATTGGCCATTGTCATGATATGGGCTAAGCTCAACGACTTTTTGTTGTTTTTCTGGATTTGATTTTAAGTAAATTTGGGCTCAATGTTAGTCTGAGATGAGCTGACTAAGTAAGACTGATTTTTGTGCTGGATAGTGTCAAATGGGCTTCTTATACTTTTGTTTGGAGATCACCGTTTGCTCGCAGAAATTGATAATTCCCATTTTGATTATATATATATATTTTGTCATGTATTAGACAAACTTTTAACTTTTGATATTAACAATTAGACTTTGGTATCTATTATTTCATTAATATTTTTCTGATAGACTAATTATAATTCCATACATTTCAACAATTGAAAAAGGAATTAGGAAGCATATAAATCTTCCTATATAATGGTGCATGTAATTTTTTTAGTCAGTTTATTTGATAATAATTAAATTTTAAATTTTACTTTTTACTTTTTACTTTTTACACATAATTTATAATATTTTTTTCTTATTTTACACTATAAAATTTTAAAAAAAGAAAGTGTTAGTCAAATTAGGAGGACGGAGTACTATACTTGTGAAAATACCACAATATTTTTTCTACGTTCCAAGAATCGAAACCCAGTGTCAGTTTGTGTTGGTGTCTCTATGTTTCCCTGTTCCTAATCAAGACTTCTCTTATACTTGCATCGCCTCTATCCATGTCGATAACATATATTCTTCGTTGTCTCCACCACCACCGTATACCTCTCCGTTGCCTCCACACAACCTCAACAGCCAATTTGTTTTCAGACCCACTTTTCAAATCCAAAGTTTCAGAACTAATTTCAAACCAACACTGGTCTAAACTCAAGAACCTAATTAAACCATTTAACCCAACTTCGTTTCTTGAACAACTTATTGATTCTGGGTTTGATTCTTCATCCATCTTGGGTTTCTTCAGGTGGTCTCAATGTTATCATCCTCTTGAGCATTTATTCAAAGTTCTTGTATTGTTAGTTAATGATAAAAGATACCCAAAGGTTCGATCTTTATTGCATGATTTTGTTAAAAATGGGAAACCCCATGCAGTTTCTTCTGTTTTTCATACACTCTTGACATGTAGTGATAATGTGTGTGCTAATTCTATTATCATTGACATATTGGTATTAGCTTATGTTAATAATGGTAGGGTGGATTTAGCTCTGGAGGGTTTTAATAGAGCTGGGGATTATGGATTTAGGTTGTCGGTGTTTTCGTGTAAACCGATGCTTAAAGGGGTGGTGAAAGAGGGGAAGTTTGAGGTAGGGGAGATTGTGTATAAGGAGATGATTAGGAGGAGGATTGAGTTTGACTTGTACACGTTTAATATTATGATTAACGGGTTGTGTAAGGCGGGGAAGTTGAATAAGGCTAGGGATGTGATGGAAGATATGAAGGTTAGGGGGATTATGCCTAATGTGGTTAGTTATAATACGTTGATTGATGGGTATTGCAAGAGGGGTGGGGACGGGAAGATGTATAAAGCCGATGCACTTTTGAGAGAAATGGTGGAGCAGGGAGTGAGTCCGAATGAGAGAACTTATAATACTCTTATTGATGGGTTTTGTAAGTATGATAATGTTGGGGCAGCTGTGAAGCTCTTTAAAGAAATGCAGCTTCAAGGGATGAGACCGAATATTGTGACGTTTAACTCATTACTTGATGGGCTCTTTGGCCATGGAAAAGTTGACGAGGCTCTTGGCTTACGTGCAGAAATGATACGTTTAGGATTGGAGCCTAATATTCGTACTTATAATGTAATGATAAAAGGGTTTTCAAAATTGAAGATGTTCACAGAGGCTAAAGAGTTGTTTGATGATGTTATGAAGCAAGGGTTAGATCTAAATGTACTAACTTTCAACACAGTTATTGATGCTCATAGTAAGGCTGGCAAAATGGATGAAGCAGTCACTCTTCGTGACTTGATGTTGAGCAAACTGATTTGCCCTAGCATTTCCACATATAACTGCTTATTAGGTGGTTATTATCGAGAAGGAAATGTTGGAGCAGCAAAAGAGCTACTGGAGGAAATGGAGAAAAAGAATGTGAAGGCTGATCTAGTAACTTACAACATTCGAATAGATGCAATCTGCAAAAGGGGAGAATCAAGAAAGGCAGTGAGACTTCTAGATGAGATGTCTGAGAAAAGGTTGGTGCCAAGTCACGTGACATACAACACATTGATGGCTGGCTATTGTCAAGAAGGTAACCCCAAGGCAGCTGTTACTATTAGGAAAAGAATGGAGAAGGAAGGAAAGCAACCGAATGTTGTCACTTACAACGTGTTGATTAAAGGTTTCTGTCAGAAAGATAAGCTGGAAGAAGCAAATGCTTTGTTGAACGAGATGTTGGAAAAAGGATTGGTACCCAATAGAATTACGTATGACATTATAAGAGAAGAAATGATAGACAAGGGTTTTGTCCCTGACATAGATGGACACCTCTACAAGGATATTGTCAATTGTTAATTATGGTACGGAAAAGCTTGAGAGTCGTCTAATCGACTCATTCTGTCATTGTTATTTCACGTACTTTATTCTTCCGATTGGACAAAAGCAAGTCTTTGTGCCTCATAGGTTACATTGCAGCGCAGGTATGTGATTTTATCCTCCTATCTTTCTTTCTCTCTTTTGGTTTTTGTTTAGAGTAGTTAAATGTATGAGGTCTATGGAGGTTAATCACATTTTCATATTTTTTTTGTACAGCAAAGGGTTGGTTAGTTATATTAAAATCCATTCACAGGTGCAATCAGTGGAGGACTTGTCTACTTCGTCATGAAAGGCAATCTTCTGTGCTTAGACATAGTTGCAACTGAAACAGAAGGTTAAATTGCATGACACATTCTTTAAGTCTCGTTTTTCCATTTTCTTTGTTGCAATCCTCTATGTGCTTATGCTGATATTTATATCATGATGGTGTCAATGGTTGAGCTTTTATTTCCGAGCAGATCCTAGGCATGTATTTCTTTTTGGACCGAATAGGATCTCGTCCTAAATTTACGTGACATTGATTAATTCTTTTAAATTCTGAAACTGGTGTGAAGGACCTGACTGTGAGTGAAGTCTGCCTGCAGCATTAGATTCTGCCATAAACTGCAGCTGTCCGATTAACTGGCCACTAGTGCAAGGGAATTCTACTAGTGGTTCGTTGCGAAAACCTACAAATTCTGCCTATCAATGAAAATAATAGAAACTTTAAAGGGGTTGCGTATTTCTAGAAAATCTAGAAAATAAATGCGGGTCTTGTATGAACCCAAGGGGGTGAACTAAGTGCTACTCCTAGCGCGGGAAGAAGATAAGAAAATGGACTTTAGATTAACAACTTTGGGAACCAAAATTATGGATTTCAACAGAGGCAACACTAGATGGATTTTCTCCTCTGCTTAAGCCTTGGTTAGGAGAGGTACCCAATACCCGTGTTGGTAGGAGATAGCGATACCCGTTGATGTGCATGCAAGCTGGCATGGACACCAAATGCATGTTTTGTATGTGTTGGTCCAATTTTTTTCTCTTTTTTGAAGAAATAGTCAAGTAAGTTTCTTTGCACAATCTGATGCATCTTACTAAGTGGAAACAAGATCCATGTAACCGCAATTTTAACCGTGTGGATTTTCCAGTTTGAAAATAGAAGCCTTGTATGTTCAGTAATGAGTAAAATCACTTGCATAAAACAAGACACAAGTTGTTTTTATATAGTTTCAAAAAGTTCTTATGGATGAAAGGAATTTTTTGTTTGAGAAATGGCAAGTGTATTATTAATATTCACCAAGGAGGTGTTGTCTAAAATATTTACAAGCTACCAACAGGATATCCTCTTCCTATTCTTAAAGTGATTCTATGAAACAATCTTGATCTTCTTAATGGAGGTTCCTTTATAATCAAAACACCTAGGTTTCGCTCACTGCAAACTGTCCACGGATGAAAAGAATAATGAGCTAATACTAAATTATTTGTAATTCTCTACTTAGCAGATGGATCAGATTCCATGGTGGACCTATTTCTCTTCCGAACTAATTAGTATGTTCATTAGCTAAAATGCCTCCTTTCATACTTCCACAAAATGTATGGTGTCTACTGTTAAATTCCAGACTGTAACGCAAGTCTGCTTGGTGAGATGGACTCTATACATAAATATAACACGTATAAAAACTTCTATGATATCTTGATAAAAGAAATGTATACGAAAACCACATTGTGCAATGGTAGTATTTACATTTTACATGTGGATACATCAAATGACAGAATGAAGAAACTAAAAGAAGGGAATACTAACCTGAACATTAACACCATTGACCTTATAGGAGTGTGTTACTATCTTCATCTTGTTAAGTGGATTTCCAGTTGTAGATGATTTGATTTTGAAGAAACAGGTGTTCTCTACTCTTTTGTTCTCTTTAATCCGAGAGTAGTCAGTATATTTCCAGGGTTTATGGCGGTGGGATTTGGAATGCGGCTTCTAATTTAGTGTTTTTCCCGGTTTACCTATGTCTTGGCATTTCTTATAGAAGGATGTCTTGTTTTTATCATATTCCTTTTTTTCCCCTTACATCGAGAAATTTCGTCCTTAAATTAATATTAAGAAATTATAATAGACCTATCAAAATTTTTGATTTAACCCTGTTCTAATATCAGATTGGTCTTCTCTTCACTGTATTCTAGCTTGTCCATAGGAAACCATAGTCTATTGCGGTTGCTTTGATGTTTACCGTAAAGTCCCAAAAATAATAATAATAACAATTTAAAAAAAGAAAGAATAATATCAGAAAAAAAGAAGAAGAAAAAAAACTGCAGTTTTTCCCCTTAAACTAATCCCTCCCTCAACCCCTTCTTTCACTCCTTCCACTCCCTCAACTCCCTCCACTCTCATAACACACACATACACTTTTATATAAAACACAACAAAAAGGGAACACAAAAATCTGAAACAAAAACAAAGAGAAAAGAATCAGAAATTTCAAATTAAAAGAGAACAATTAAGGAGTCCCAAATATAAGGTTTGTCAAAAGAAATATT
The DNA here is from genome assembly GCA_029844215.1 of Przewalskia tangutica. Lineage (NCBI taxonomy): Eukaryota > Viridiplantae > Streptophyta > Magnoliopsida > Solanales > Solanaceae > Przewalskia > Przewalskia tangutica. The sequence continues at coordinate 15,038,446 of CM056721.1, read as the reverse complement.
TTGGAGAATGCTGGTTCTCATCGAAATAGTGTTACAACTGTGGAGGACCAGACCACTATGCCAGGATTTGCAAGAGGAGAACCCAAACTCAGTTTTCTCATGAGAAGTTAGAATCAACCACATTTGCCCAAAAAGGAAATCAGGGAAACTAGTCCCGACAGAGTCAGGGAGGTCAATAGTCCAACAATCCTAACCGACTTTACACTTTGCCCAGAGGAATGAGGTGGAGGCCTCTAATGCGGTGGTCACAGATATTTTGTTGGTCTCAAGTATATGCACTTGTATTATATGATATTGGTTCTACATTTTCATATGTGTCAATGAGTTTTGCTAAGAATTTACACGTAGAACCTTCCTGTTTAAGTAAACATTTTGAGGTATGACACCAGCAGGCCTCTCGAGTAGTTAAATTTTTTCCATTAGAAGTGAATGACGGAGGAACAATAGTAAATCTAGTACTACTTGATATGGTAGATTTTGACATCATTTTGGGTATGGATTGGTTGTCATCATGTTATGCCATGTTAGATTGCCGGCGAAAGATAGTAAAATTATTTTTCCCGGGGAACCAGAAGTTGTTATAAAGGGTAGGATTGAAATATCCTCACGTCAGCTTATTTCCTACCTTAGGGCTCAAAAGTTATTAAGGAGTCACAAAGTGGAGTATGCATATCTGGCTAATATAGTGGATACCCAAAAAGAGTCCCTAGCGGTGCATGATTTCCCTATTGTTCGTAATTTTCCGGAGGTTTTTCTTAAAGATCTTCCAGGCCTACCTCCGGATAGAGAGGTGGAGTTCGCTATAGAATTAATTACGGGTACAAGACCCATATCCATTCCTCTATATCGAATGGCTCCAACTGAATTAAGAGAGTTAAAAGAATAATTGAAGGATCTTCTAGATAAAGGCTTTATAAGACCTAGTGTTTCTCCCTGGGGTGCACCAGTCCTTTTTTGTAAAGAATAAAGACGGATCGCTCCGAATGTGCATCGATTATCAACAACCCAATAAGGTCACGATCGAGAACCGATACCCATTACCAAGAATCGATGATCTTTTTGACCAACTTCAGAGAGCCAGTTATTTTTCCAAGATTGATATTCGTTCGGGATATCACCAGATGAAAACAAATCTGGATGATATATCCAAAATAGACTTTAGAACCCGATATGACCATTATGAGTTCTTGGTCATGTCTTTCGGATTAATCAATGCCCCAACAACTTTTATGGATCTCATGAACAGAATCTTCAAACCATTCTTAGATTTGTTCGTGATTGTATTCATAGATGATATCCTAATTTACAGCAAGAGTGTTGAAGAACACGAAGAACATCTGAAAGTAGTACTTCAAGTCTTAAAACATGAGAAATTGTATGCTAAATTTTCAAAGTGTGAATTTTGGTTGGAAAAGGTAGCCTTCTTGGGCCATGTTGTGTCAAGGTATGAAATTATGGTAGACCCCCAAAAGATAGAAGCAGTGAAGAACTTTCCAAGACCTATCACTCCGACAGAAGTTAGAAGTTTCTTGGGTTTGGCTGAGTATTATAGAAGATTTGTAGAAGGTTTCTCTAGTCTTGCTACTCCTTGACCCGATTGACTCAGAAAGCGATTAAGTACCAGTGGTCAGAAGCATGTGAAGCAAATTTTCAGAAACTGAAGGAGTTGTTGACTACTGCACCTGTCCTAACCTTATCATCGGGACAAGAAGGGTTCACGGTCTATTGTGATGCCTCTAGGGTTGGGTTAGGATGTGTCTTGATGTAATTTGGAAAAGTTATTATGTATGCATCTCGACAATTGGAGATACATGAGAAGAATTATCCAACTCATGACTTGGAATTGGTCGCGATAGTGTTTGCCTTACGAATATGGAGACACTATTTGTATGGGGTGCATGTAGATATATTTACAGATCGTAAGAGTTTACCGTACATAACCACACATAAGGATTTAAATATCCGATAAAGAAGATGGTTAGAGTTGCTTAAGGATTATGACCTTAGCATTCTTTACCATCCTGGAAAGGCTAACGTGGTGGCGGACACACTCAGTAGGAGATTAATGGGCAGCTTGACCCATTTAGCAATACTAAAGAGAGGCATTGTTCGTGAGGTACAAAAGTTGGGAAACCTCGGGGTTAGTTTAACTGAGGTCGGTGAAGGTAGGGTGGTGGTACATGATACCTCGCAGTCTGCCTTAGCTTCAGAAATAAAGGAAAGTCAGTTTGAGGACATGTAATTTGTTAGATTTCGAGAGAAAATTCAACATGGAAAACCTTCACAGTTTACATTAGGAGAAAATGATGGTAACCTTCGGTATAAGGGTAGGTTGTGTGTTCCTAAGGTAAAAGATCTTAGATGAAGGTCACAACACCAGGTATTTCATTCATCCAGGATCAACGAAAATGTATCATGATCTTAAGACAAATTACTGGTGGTAAGGAATGAAGAGAGATGTTGAAGATTTTGTCGGAAGATGCCTTACATGTCAACATGTGAAAGCCGAACATCAAAAACCCATGACTACTTCAGACATCAAGGCCCCCATGTGGAAATGGGAGGCGATTCATATGGATTTTGTAACTGGTCTACCAAAAACAAAAGAAAGTTATGATTCTATATGAGTGATTGTAGATCGGGTTACAAAGTCAACCCATTTTCTACCGGTCAAGACTACATATCGGGCACCGCAATATGCGCAAATTTATTTGAAAGAAATAGTGAGGTTGCACGGGATTCCATTACAAATTATTTCGGATAGGGGTTTCCAATTCACCTCACACTTTTGGCAAAGTTTCCAGCAGGGTCTCGGGACAAAGGTCAAGTTGAGTACGACTTTCCATCCACAAACCGACGGACAAGCTGAAAAAACAATTCAAACATTGGAAGACATGTTGCGGTCTTGTGTGTTGGACTTCCAGGACAACTGGTTGGACCATCTATGTTTAGTTGAGTTCGCTTACAACAACAACTTTCATGCTAGTATACAAATGGCTCCGTTCGAAGCATTGTATGGGCGAAAATGTAGATCTCCACTTGGGTGGTTCGAAGTGGGCGAAACACTACTGTTCAGACCCGAAGTCATTCAGAAAACAAACGATAAACTGCAAATAATTCAGTAGCGTATCAAGACAGCTCATAGCCGTCATAAGTCTTATGCGGATCATCGCAAAAGAGATCTCGAATTTCAGGAAGGGGAGAAAATGTTTTTAAAAGTCTCTCCAACGAAAGGAGTGATGAGATTTGGCAAGAAAGGGAAGTTGAGCCCAAGGTTTATTGGACCATATGAGATCTTACGAAAAGTGGAGAATGTGACTTACGAACTAGCCCTTTCACAAGAATTAGAAGCGGTACATCCTGTATTTCATGTGTCAATGTTACGAAAATACTTGCACGATCCGAGTCACATCATTCGTCACCAAGAGATAGTCCTGAACAAAGAGCTTCATTATGAGAAAATTCCGAAAGAAATTCTGGATAGATAGGTTTAAGCGCCTCAGGACTAAAGATATTGCTACTGTGAAAGTCTTATGGAGAAATCACTCCATAAAAGAGGCAACCTGGGAAGCCGATGACGCGATGAAAACCAAATATTCATTCCTCTTTGAGTAAGGTAATACAATATGTTAAATTGTACTTCATGTGTGTGCAATTTGTATGTCTATGTGCATGTGTTACGACGTTATACATTCGAGGGCGAATGTTCTTTAAGGAGGGAAGAACGTAAAATCGGTGCATGTGTTTTGTTACATCCTTATTTACATTCGAGAACGAATGTTGTTTAAGGAGGGAAAAATGTAAAGTTTGTGGTTTGTTACATCCTTATTTACATTCGAGGACGAATGTTGTTTAAGGAGGGAAGAATGTAAAGTCTCAAATAAATAAATAATAATAATAACAATTTAAAAAAAAAGAATAATATCAGAAAAGAAGAAGAAGAAGAAAAAACTGCAGTTTTTTCCCCTTAAACTAATCCCTCCCTCAACCCCCTCCACTCTCATAACACACACATACACTTTTATATAAAACACAACAAAAAAGGAATACAAAAATCTGAAACAAAAACAAAGAGAAAAGAACCAGAAATTTCAGAGAACAAGATTAAGAGAGAACAATTAAGGAGTCCCAAATAAAGGTTTGGTTGAAGGATAAGTTGAAGTTGCGTCATTTGCGATTACGAAGCAACAAAAGTGAGTTTTCTCACTCAAAATTCTTAGTGAAATCCTGTATTTTAAGTTCTATACATGTTAGAATATAATGCTGGTGTATAAATAAAAATCACGAACTTTGATTGTTTAAACAACTAGTTCGAGTCATGAACTTTACGAATAGTTTTTCAGAGTTATACTTATTAGAATTAGATAAAATTTTGTATGGTTGTAGATATCTCCGTTACGAACGAATCGAACCAAAAAGGAGATGAAACGAACTTACGGTTTAAGAATTATCATAGTTTAAACTTCCTGCCACAGATTGGACGAAATCTGGGAAGACAGAATTACAAACTGTTTTACTTGAGTTGTACTTATTAGAATTAGATGAAAATTTATATGGTCGTAAATCTCTATGTTACGGATAGATCTAGCTAAATAAGGGTTAAAACGGACTTACGGTTTAAGAGTTATAGTAGTTTAAAATTTGTGCCCCGGATCGATTGAGATTCATAGGGCAGAGGGTAAAAGGGTAAAACTGTAGCAATTGGTACAGTATATGACACGTTGATTCAAATGAAAGTCCTAGGTTTAACTTTTCTGGTCAGTGTGAGAATTTACGGGGCTTGATCCGACTTACGGATAAAAAGTTATGACTATTTTAAGATGGTACCTTGTTTTACAAAAATTCACTAGTTACATGTGGCTGTTTTGCGGACGAATTTATATTAGCTACCCAAAGTATTTTCAAATGAAATTTGGTACAGTGAAAGATCCCCGTGTTACCTTCATTTCGGCGTAAGAAACACCGTAGTCGAAGTTACGGTTGAAAAGTTATAACTATTACAAGTATGAAGGACAAAATGTTAAAGAATATATATATATATAACCTTCTGAAAATACAAAGTGAATATATGTTAACAAATATGTAAATGCATCTGCGAATGCATCGGATATGTAAATACATCTGCGAATGCATCGGATCGGGTTGTACGCCGTAACAAATATGTAAATGCATCTGCGAATGCATCGGATCGGGTTGTACGCCGCAACAAATATGTAAATGCATATGCGAATGCATCGGATCGGGTTGCACGCCACAACAAATATGTAAATGCATCTGCGAATGCATCGGATCGGGTTGTACGCCGCAACAAATATGTAAATGCATATGCGAATGCATCGGATCGGGTTGCACGCCACAACAAATATGTAAATGCATCTGTGAATGCGCTGAATCGGGTTGCACATCGCAAATACGTAATCGCATTCGTAAACCTTATTATGTAATACGGGATAAAACATGTTTGATGGTTAAACTGAGAAATTTCTGAAACGAGTTGAAAGATAATATTATTGTGTGAATACTTGATTATGATGCATTGAAAAATGCTGAAGTTTGTTTCATAATATGGTTATTGTGTTTTAACATGTTTGTACTTAAACTATTGTGAGGTTGCTTTGAATTATAGGGTGAAGTTCTCTCTCAGCCCCGGATTTTATTTAACATATTTCAGGAAAGCGCGATAGAGGAAAAGATCCACAACAGGCTAGCGACCGTCCCGCAGCCTCATTGTCCCACCAATCCATTACTTCAGATTAGGTGGAAGTTATGTTAGACTAAGTATGTTTAAAGAACTAAGTGTCGTTATCTCGGAGAATGCCCCACATGAAATTGTTCTTTGTAAACATCGAATTGTTTACTATATATATATTATTTTCGCACTTAAATACATGTTTAATTTAGGAAGTAAAGAAGTTAACGGTTCGCTTGGAAAATAAATAGTTGTCCAGGTGTCATCACCTTTTAAGGAAAGACTTAAGAAAAGTCGGGACGTGATATTTACTCTTAAAAGTATATGGTTGGATAAACTCTCATCATGGTCTTTGTTCTTTATATTTTGGGTTCTATGTCTGAAGTTACATTTTTACTGCTGACAGGTACATCATGAGTTTGCATGGCTTGGGCATTTCGTCAAAGATGAATTTGTAGTCGTTTGCAAAGTTCAAAGTTTGCTGGCAGATTCTTGGCTTGTTGACCACCTGCCACAATGTGATTTTAGGCGAGTGACATGCCAAGAGAACACTTGTCCGGCTGGGAGTTCTAGTGTTGAACCCCTTAGCAATCTACTCTACAAAACCTGGTAAGACATTTTGATTTGATCGGGTTTTAGGGAGTAACACTATGCTCTGAGGTTTTGATGAGAGAGATATTAAAGAGCATTTTTTAAGAGAATTGCGAGACTGAAGTAGGGGGATTGGAGGAGGCAATATTTGTTACATATTCCAAATAAAATGCAGGATTAGAAGTTAATGTTTTTCCAGTGGAAAATTGGTACAGAATTTCTCTAATCTGCTCAGTGTAACATGATATTTGTTTTGTGAAATCACCAGACATTGAATCCTCATTTTTTAACTAATCTGTTTGGTACTGTAAAAATGTATGAGAATTCCAATTACCTCATGAAAAAGAACTATCCAACAAAGTTCTGGAATTTCCATTTGCTTGTTCTCACTTCTTTAATGCTCCTAATTATTTTTTGACCTTTTTCTTTCAGATGACTCCTTGTATTTCAGCAAAACATGAGAATGGAAAAGTAACTCTCTTTGTAGGTAGAGAGACTCTTGTATTAATAGTCATTCCAGGGATGGTCTATATATTTTCTCCAAACTACTCAACATAAAAATATAGTATCTTTAAGAGAAAATACTATGGGAGTTTTGGATTGAGTTGTGGAAGTTGGTTTGGATGACCATGTTTTTGGATTATGTTATAACTTTTTCAAAAGATGTCAGTAAGGCTCTAATACATTATACATGCTGCAATATGATTAAAAACTACAAACAAATACTGACTAAACATCATCAGTTCCTACTAACACTTTGGTCTAGAAATGTGGGAAACTAATGCTAAATGAAAAAAAAAAAGACCTGGGGTATGAAATCAAAATCTTGAAAATTATAAATAAATCTAAAATCAACCATTGAGCTAGTTTCCAACATCTAGAATAATTTAATCTAAATAGGGTTGCCTATGAAACCTAACTCGACATCAATTTTGCCTTGTTTCTGAAACCTTTTTTTTGGAAGTATACGTGTAAAGCTGAAGAATCTACTATCTAGGATATATTCTGGAATGTGAATCCAAAGTACTAGTAAAATTGAGAGGGACCACATGTTCAGTACAAACAACTAGGCCACCCAGCCACACACGTTTCTGTACTAACCAAAGACTTTATAATCTGATCGGTTTCGATATGTTTCTTCTTAACTACGTAGTTCCCTAATGTTTGTATAGGTTGTCTACATTAGACTTTTTGGGTGTGGTCCTTTCCCGGTCCTATTAACGTGAAATGCTTTATGCACCAAACTTTCTTATACCATATACATGATCCTATTAACGCGAAATGTTTTATGCACCGGACTTTCTTATATCATTTGAAAAAATAAGACCAATTTGCACTTTACCTAAAGTGCACTACAGGGGATCTCTCTCCACCATATACATAGTTCTCAGTTGAGAGAAAGATGTGTGTGGTTTTCTAATAGAAATATAGTACTATCATATATATTATATAAACTTAAAAATAGAGAGAGCATCAATTCCCCCTCCCCAACAAAAAGAAAAAAAGGAGTCAGGTTAGTTGTTTGCTTCATTGTAAAATTTAGGTGGGGTTAACTTCTGGAGTAAATCATTTTACATTCTAATAGGGAAATGTCCAAATATACCTTTCAACATTTGCGATTTGTTTTATGTATAACCTCTGTTATCCTTTGGCTCATAACTAATTAATGGGTATTCACTGTGAAAATTTTGGTTCAATCATGTAGGGACTTTTCCTATATTGTTCAAGGAACCAACTATTCCGGAGCATGCTTTCGGCATATGTAAATCAGTTTAAAAGTTTTTTTGTTTAATTTGTCTACGTGATTTCACCATGACAAATATCAGGTCAAATCGTCAGATGAATCAGCAATATAGGAAGAAATTAACTGTGTGAAATCGAGAATAAACAGAAAGTAAATTTAAGACAAATCTATTTCATAAGTAAATGAGTTTCAACTTAATTTGACTTGGTCCATTTCATATCGTTTGATTGTAGAACTGCTGTGTTTATCAACAGAACTTTGTAAAATTATTGTTTAATTTAAATAAGTCGAACAATCATTATTTGCAACATGCTCTCTAGTCTCTACTCAGAAAATTGTTTCTAGAAAGCTTTTACTTTAATTTTTCGCCGATATATGTAGAAGCCTTTTCTAAAGATAGGGCAGCTCGCTTGAGCAGTCATTTTAGGTAGTTGCATGCACGCATCAAAGTTTCGTCTTTTTTTTGGATCAATCTACCACCCTGAAACTAATTAAGCTACGTCTTTGTGGTCAAGTTTCGTCTTTTTCTAATAATATGTTGAACCTAAACCATTTAGTACTAACTAATAAGAGAATTCGCTCCTTTGTTTTTTCCCACTTGATGTATTTATTTCAGAATCTGATAATTCCAAGTTGTATCAGAATATCTTACTTTGAGAGTAAAATGCGCTTTACTTAAGATAGACTTTATTTCTAAGACATTACAAGAAAATATAAAATTGACAACAAAATTTAAGCAATAATAACGTAAATAATAACAAAAATTTAATATATTGTAGCTAAAAACATAAATGGCAACAAAAAAATATTTTTTGTTGTGAAAACTTATCGCATCAGAGGTTATTGTACGGAAATTACTTTTGTCAACAACATTCAATATATGACAACAAAATTATTATAAGTGTCGTCTTTCTTCTTGTACTGAGGCTCGAAATTAGAATCCCCAATTAAGAATAGAAGATTATTTATTTTCACACCATTGTCATCTTATGCTCTTTTTCTTCTTTTTGTGCGCGTGTATTTTCCCCCCCTTAATATATATAACAAAGAGTTTGAGAAATTACGATTATGCAAGAGGTTCACGAGTTGGCAAGGAAGTAAGCTCAAAATTAGTAGATTTTTAGATTTTTTAATTTGAAAAAAATGGTGTATGCCACAAAAGAAACTAATAAGTAATAGAAAAGGTGGATACTTTGTTGGGGCTATTTGCTAGAAGGTGATCTTGGAAACTTACTAGAAAAAAGGTCACTAGTTTCAAATAATTTGGGAATGACCACTACTTATAAACGTCAATATTGTCAGATTCTCGTCTTTATAACTCCAAATTTTTGAAAAATACAGTTGAGGATACCAGCGATATACAGGGATGATACTATATATTCCTTGTATACTACTTGGAGTTCTGTTAGTTCTGTCTGTAGCCCATTCTTTTATGTTTGTAGTTGTTGTTGTTTGCATTCATAGCCTAGCAGGATTATGTGTAATAAGGGTAATTGGTGCAAATGGTCTTTTAGTATAAATAGGAGATTGTAAACACATTTTTATATCTTTTTTATCCCCAGATATATACAGAAAAGCTTCCGCAACCTTCTTCTTCCTTTCTCATTCATATGCTTGGTTCACTGTTCATTGGCAGTGTTGAGCTTACGCACACATGCAAATCGATTAGTCTCATTTGTGGAATCATAACATGGTATCAAAGCCATACGAGATGAATCGAACATCGATCTGTTGAGATACGACAGAGATAGAAGCATCTAATCTACGGAGGTGCGATTTGAAATTTTCTAACTGAAATTGTTCGATCTGTTCTACGATTGACCTTCTACTGCATCTGTGAAAGTTTCTGAAGTGATTTCGCTTTCAAATTGTGGTGATTGATCTGAAGTTCTGGTTTACTGGTGCCTGAATCTAGTTTGCATTTTTGCGATTAAGATCTAGTGTGTGATTTTGTCTGTTACAACTGGAGAATCATGGAAAATACAACAACAATGCCTTCTACGATGTTAGACGAGAGTTCGACTTCGAGTATTGAGGTAATTGATCATAATCATCCACTTTACCTGAATGCATCGGACATAGTAGGTGCATTACAGGTCGATATTCAATTAATCGGAATGGAAAATTACACATTGTGGAGTAGAGCCATGCAATTGACGTTATTGACAAGGAATAAAATTGATTTCATAGATGGTTCTGTGAAGCGTGATACGTACGGATCTATACACGCAAGGCAGTGGGATAGATGCAATGCCTTGGTCATTTCATGGATTATGAGGAATGTCGATAAAAATATCCTCACTGGAATTCTATATCGGTCTAGTGCAACTGCTGTCTGGAAGGATTTGAAGGAGAGATTTGATAAAATCAACCTCTCTCGAGTATATCAATTGAAGAAAGAATTATCGATGTTGAACCAGGGAACATCTCCTGTTGCACAGTATTACTCCAGATTGAAAGACTTATGGGATGAAATAGACTCAATTATACCCATACCTACATGTGAATGCTCAAATTCGAGAGAGTATATAGCACACCTTGGGAGTCACATCTTGTTGATGTATCCTACACCTAGTGTAAATCAGGCCTATGCCATGATTGCACAGAATGAGAGTCAGAGGCACATTTCTTCTTTAGGAAATTCTGTTGAGAATATGGCACTGGCGAGTAAAGCTACGTTTAACAACAATAAGAAATATAATACATATGCTTATTGTGATCATTGTCGCATGAAGGGACACAATAAGGAAGGTTGTCACAAACTGTTATATTACTGTGACTACTGCAAAACATAGGGATACACTATGAAAAAGTGTTATAGACTTGTAGGATATCCCTCAGATTCTAAGGGGAAGAAAAAGGTGAATGAAGCCATGGTCTCACAATTGGAAGGGAATGGATCAATGCAGCATAATGTGCAGGGGAATGAAATGCAGGTTCAAGGTGGATGTGTAGATGGTGAATTCAGTCAGAGGCATTATGATGGCAGCAACAATCAACAATTTTCTACATATCAACAGGAACAACTGCAACACATGATACGAACCTGCACACCAGACAGATTGCAAAAGATGATGGCTGCAGTGGCTCAGGAAAGGGGAACAAGCACAGACCATGCCATTGCTGCTAAGGTGCATATGGCAGATAAGTGTGCTCATAGTGAAAGCAATAGTAGCGGTCCTTGGATAGTGGATGGATAGTGGATTCAGGATCTACTAACCATATGGTTAAAGATAGCAATATGATTGACACACCTGATTTTTTAGACAGTCCAGGGCATGTGCAGTTGCCTAATGGAAGCATTGCTTCAATCTCACAAACTGGGAAATGTAGGTTGACAAGAGGTGAATTCATAAACCATGTTCTTTGTGCGCCAAGCTTTCAATTTAACTTAGTTTCAGTGTCGAAGCTTACTAAGGAACTGAATTGTAGTGCAAGATTTTCCCTGATTTCTTTGTACTATAGGATCTCTTCACTGGGAAGGTGAATGAGATTGGTAGAGAAGTGGATGGGCTGTATGTGCTGGAGCCTGCAGGGAAGCAGAACAGAACAACAGAGGCACACATGGGAAGATTCAATGAAGAAGATTTAAAGGCTGCATTATGGCATAAGAGGCTAAGACATGTGTTGACACCCAATTTTGACCCTCCCGACCAGTCATTAACTATAAAATTACACTAATTTCGTAAAATAATTTTTAGGGCTTTTTTGCAGCAATAAAACGTAAATACAAACATAAATAAACAATTTGATGAATGGCATCGCGTCTTACGTAGAGTATTAATCACTTAGAGGCTCGCGCCCGCATTAATTAATTTCAAGCCTTGTCATGATTCTTATTTAATAATAAATACATAAAATAAATAATTTAGCAACAACGTCGTGTCAAGTAGCATAGCCGCATTTATTAATACTCAAGAGAATTTCATAATCATTGGTATATTTTAAAATCATTTTAATCTAATACATGCTTTTAATAATACGCATTTATAAAGCTTTAAACAATTCTTAAATATCATACTTACATTTAGCATTTAACTAATTTAATTTAAACTCAATCCAATTTTAATTTAACGTCGCAATAATGCATAATAATAAGATTTTAAATAAAAGCGCCGCATTAAGCATTAATTGAATAGTACGTCCGTCTTATTTCTTTATAATAATAATTTAAACTCAAGCATCAATTAAATAGCACGCCCATTTTTTATTATTATAGTAATTTTAAAACTCAAGCTTAGGCTAATAAAGCACCTAAAATAATTTAATAATACACTTAATACCTAAAACTCTACCCAACCCAAAACTAATTAATTAATGTACCCATACCCTTAATCTCGCCGACCCAAATTTCACAACCCTAACTTCGTCCAGCCCAACACTTCCCGCAGCCCACAATTCATTATGTTACTTATCCGTTATCGTCCAGCCCACTCCCCTATTTACTTTCCCCGCAGCCCATTTCCCCCCTTTAGCCTTTCACTTCGTTCCCCTCAGCCCAGAACCCTTACCCATCGTCTCTCCCTCACACAAAACCCTAGAAACCAGCAACCCTTCTGCTTTCGTCGCCGCCCGGATTTCTCGCCGGAGAATCCGGGCTTTCCTTCACCCACGCACCCTAGCCAGCTTCCCTTACCCATGCACCCACATCCAGCGAATACCTTACCATATAAACACCTAATCATACCAAATCTCCTTAAAAATCACTCTAAATCAGCATCCAAATCGCCAACCTATACCTTATAGACTTTCCATAACTAAACACTACCAGAAATATCCTCCTTTCTGTCTCGAATCAGTGCGAAAATGGCAACAAATCGCATGTCTTCCTTATAGACTTACCATAACAAAACCAGTACGAAATCGCCCTCAAATCGCGTCCTAAACCTACCTTAAAAGGAAACCTAACTAAGGGCTATAAATACCCAAGTTTCGACATACAACAGGCATCGGTTCTTTTCATCAGCCATCAATCGATCGTTCATTCACCATCCATCAGCCATCGAGAACACAGACAGCATTGGGTCTAAACTACTCTCTTTCTATTCAAAACAACTACTACTACCAGTTCTTCACAAAATTTTCTTCGACGATTCGGGAAAACATTTGTCGTCGTCTCAGTTCGCTACCCACAAAAGGTCCGAAACCAACTCTTTTCTTACTGTTTAGTTCTTTAGCTGATAGTATGTGTTTTCTGTATGATAGGATTATATGTTAATTTTATCCAAGTCTATTTTAACTCGCTTAGCCATTGCCTTTTAGATTAATCACAATTGTGGCTTTTCAATTTTGTGGTGTCGACTCTGTTTTGAGCATGTATGTGTCCGATGTTATTTTCGTAGGTACGGCCGAGTGTATAACGCCAGATAAGGGTCGCAGATCCATTTGCCGTTATTCTTGATGAAATGTTTGATTTGGATATTACGTGTTATGTATTTTTGGCATCGGATTATGTGCTCATTAAGATGCACATTTAATATAGTGATTGTGGGGCTTTCATCACCCTGTATTTGTAATTAGTCAAGTGAATAATATGGTATTGATTCATCTCTAGGATCATAATCGGTACGTGAACATCTATCTGTTAACGTAGTCAATTACATGAAATAGTTGGTCCTATTTCTATGGTTTATGTCTTAGTTCCATCGAATATAAAAAATGTATTGTTATCTGTTAATAGTCTAGATATTTTGAATCATTTTGGCACCACCCTCGCCGCTCGACTTCTTAGACCATTCCTATATTATCATCCAATCACTTTAATAGATGAATATGTGTCAGGTGTGCCTAAAATGTGTTCTTGGGGTGGTGTATCATGGGTATACAGTACAAGGGTGGCCATATATGCTTCACAGACCATCAGTGTCATGCATGGTTTCTTTTGGGAGTCACTTAGCCACTTATGTATGTTGGTTATGTCTAATAAGCCACCATGCCTCATATGCCTCACCAATGAATTCCAAATCAACAGTTGTTAAGTTTATCCCATATACATCTAAACCATTGGTTTTTTTTTGAAATGTCCATCTACATTTTCTTTTGAGTTTTTTTGCCAACCTAATGTATCAGTGACCATGCAATGCCATAAATAGAACTATAGCTTTGCTTCCATATCATGCTCTGTTGCCTAATGCCCAGCACTTCATCCTTTGATATCGTTAGCATACATCCGATATATATGAGTTGTATACCTCTCGATTACATGTATATCTTGTGGTATCACTTTATATGACTCGATGCCTTAGAAGTAATATTGCATGAATGGGCCTGTTTGGGGTGATAATGTCGACATCCTGAAGCCTGGAAAAGTTAAAAGACATCTGATGTTATTGGGCCTGATTCACGTCGGCATACTGGGCCATCACTTAATTAATATCTCAAGTTGTCTACTTGCGGGTGGAGGCCTGTTATATGTATTGCAATAATCAGTATGGGCAGCATATGTACATGTGGATTTAGTTTAATATTTCATTTATTTTTATATGTGACGGAAGTTTAGAATATCTACTAATCCTTTTCTTTCTTATTTTTCTTACATGACATGCATCGGGAGAATAACCAAGAGTCTCGGTATGAGACTCATCATGACTTCCATATCGCCAACCACACTTCCGCCGCAGGGCCTCCAAACAGCTATAGGATAGATGGTGTCGCCATCCGTTCTAGACATTACAACAACTCCAATCTCACTCCTCCTTTGCTTATTTATGCATTTATTTATTTGTTTATTTATTATTGTTATATTTATTAACCTTGTAATTAATAGGATAATTAACTCTAATAGTCTTTGAATACTTTGGAAGGGGTAGTTTAAAGATAAATTCGTCTTTTACCTAGTCTAGGTTCATCATATAAATCTGATTCTAAAATAATTAATCCTAGCTATGCTTTAGCCATGTAGTTAATATATATTCCTCCATATCTAATTCTTAAACTTTTTCATAAACTCGTCATAAATATCATAGGAAGTAATTTTCGCATACACGTATAAAAATAATTTCATAATTAACCGTTATATAAGAGTTTTAAATATATCGATAGGAGTAACGTATCGTTTTTTCTTATTTTTGTTAAATAAAATAATTTCATGTCTTGTAATTGTATAATCAACTTTGAATATTTTCGTGAGTCTAATAAGGCCCTTTAGTTATCAATATATATTTCTTAGATACTTACCTTTTACTTAAAAATCTCTTTTCTGAAATATACATCCCTTAGCCAAATAAATTAACCTATGTTTGAACGGACAACCGCAAGTTAGCGGATCCTTTAGGGTGCCTTGCCCCTTCCCTTTAGGATAATAAAGAATCCTTACTCAGAATCTTATTTAGTTTCACAGACCACTAAATGGAGTTAATGCTGACTTTAATCAGTTAGTATTTAGGTGTCCTAATTCACCAAATTAATTAGGTGGCGACTCCCTAAACATTTTTAACATTTATTTCTTACATTTTTGGGGAGGATAACCATTCCACCGCATTCAAGCCCTCGAGAGTTCAAAATCGGGTGCGACAGCATGGCGACTCCGCTGGGGATATTTAGGTTCTTAACCATAACAAACATAGGTTAATTATTGTGCTTCACTATTTTTCTTTCTTTATTTTTTTTATTTTGCTTATTTTGTGTTTCACACTTATTTGCTTTTATGTTTTGCCTAAACTATTTTGCTTTGCATATAAACATATGCATATTGTTTTAACTGCTATTTGTTATTGATTTCTTTAAACTGACATTCCGCTCATACTTTCTCCCTTATGGAAAATTCACACTATCACACACAACACGCGGGTGTGCTTTGCGACTCGCAAATTTCTTTCGAACACCCAAATTTAAGAGAGTTGGTATTTTGCGCGGAGAATCCGGTCCAACCGTGGTCGCGTAGCCTTCTCACTCGAGTAGTCCGCCGAACTCAAGGCCTAGTAAGCCAAATCTTAGTAAACTTAAGATGAGCTATACCACCTTCACATTAAGGCATGCATTTACCTTGTGCTGGTCGATCCGCATCGACGCCACAATTAGGAAGACACAGACTTGTCGACGGGTTTCTCAACCCAACGACCAACCAAAGATATTACGTAGCGTGACAATGATGCATAAATCCAAGCCTAATCATGACATGCTAAAATCGAAAAGCAGTAATCATTTGGTCGCCATTTCCAACAAAAGCATTATAGTTGGACGACTTGGACAAATCTATCATGACCGCATACGTGACGCTTAGGCCTACCGCATAAAGAGGCCCTCGCATGTTAGGAAACGTTTGAACGTATGTGCGATATATCTGTTACATGCCTGTAAATTACGTGCTTTATGCTAACGCCGTTTGTTGCATTTTTTTAGAAAGATTTATCATCTCCCCAAAGGTCGATTTGTATTTGACTAAACAATGGCAGAACATCGATATCTCACAAGATCAAAGGCACGGTCCAAATACGATCGATCCGCGGCATCCGAAGGAACGAGCCTGAACTCGCTTTGGTTCCTATAGGCAAAGCAGTGGTCTCGTAAGAGAAATGCAGATAGATCCTACGAGCAAACGCCAAATACCGCAAAGAAATAGCAAACTCGCAGCCGAGATAAGTCTCGTAAACATCATCAAGTACTCGCCACCGCAAACAACCAAAACAATAAAATCCTCCAAATTACTACCAAGACTTCTTACTACATATCCCATTCACCAATATACAATGCACCCATACATCCCACACAAAACCAAATTATGCTCCACAAACACAAACCAAAGGCCACCACCAACCCACTTTTGCAATGATACGACAACCCCTTACACTCCATCCGCGCATGCGCCACACCAAATGCCCTGCTCACTAAACACTTTCAAACCCCGCATGTTGCTAAGAGAAAACCAACCGTAACCTATACACCTTTAGCCGAACCCATAACCCAAGTGTATGAGAGTCGAAGTCGCAGGAATACTCCACCACCCCTAAATATCCCTGTGCCTACTTCGAGGCATGATAAAACCAAACATCAGGCATACCACTCCGGTCGGGGACACGACATCGAAAATTGCTATGCACTCAAGGACAAAATAGAGGAGCTAATCAAAGAAGGAGTCATTCGCATGCAGTGAGGCCTCCCACAACGAGTACAATGAACCCCAAAGGAAAGAGGTGTTCCTCGCCGTAACCCGCCTACTGAATCAACCTTTATCCCGCCGCCTTCGTAGATCCACCCAACAAAATAGAGCACCCAACGCACCTGCACCAAATAAGAATTTTGAAGGAAGACCACCCAAAGTTCGCACCCCACTACCAACCCATACCTCAAATATATGAAAGGTCATGAGCCGCAGCCTAATCCAACCAATTCCGGAAGGATTCCCGACCCTATCCCAAGATGGTATGATGAGAACAAGCGTTGGCGCAGACACTGATAGCCCAGACATGACATCAAGGTTGCCACTCCTCAAGGACGTAATCGAGGCGTTGATCAAAGAAGGTAATTCACCGGGCGAGTCCGCCCAAATCCTCGCAAACCACGCCACGCCAACGTGCACTGATATTTCGGATGAGGAATACATTCCTCGCTTATGCCTATTCCGCTGAATCGGCCATTTATCCGAGCACGCACCACGCAGGCCAAAAGCATGAGATACCGATAAGTAGAGCAAGACCCAACCAACGCATGACGCAGAGCGAAGGCGCGATTGGTTGGATTTGCACTGTTCGGTCCGCCAGAGCCTGATAAGAAAGAACGATTTAGTTTAGCGTAATAATTCAAGACTCATATTTAAGCTTTAATAATGTTTTCCTTTGTTTTGCTTGTATTTGGAACTACGTTAGACTGATTCCTCAAGGATACGTAGCGCCACATCGCTTCGGCCCCACCTTTTAGAAAAATCCAATTTCTCTTTGCTTGTAATGAACTACGCTCGCCCGATTCCTCAAGGATACGTAGCGCCACATCGCCTCGGTCCCACATTTAGAAATTTTTAATTTCACCCTGCACTGGCTGTAATGAACTACGCCATGACTGATTCCCTCACTGGATACGTAGCGCCTAAATCCTGGCCGCCACACCATTAAGAAACTTTCCCTTCGTTCTGAAAATAACAAGAATACACATATCATACAAGCAACTCCATCGAGACCCCCTTAGGCCAAACACCCTTTTAAAAAAAAAAAAAAAAAAAAAAAAAAACTGGGACAATGTAGGAAACCAGACAGGGGTTGCAAGTCCAAACAAGCCCGGCGCGCAGATGTCAAGGAACAAGGCGACAAAGTCAAATACGAATCGACCACCCCCAAAAAAACTCACAAAATTTTCTTTGAGCGCAGGTCCTTCATATTAGCAGAAGATACAACAAAAATTAGCAAAAAGAAACAACATAAGCAGAGAGGGGCACCGACAATCAACAGTCAGAATTCAAAAGTCCGCAACAAAGTCTAGCGCATCAGCTCCGGCACAAATCACACAACGAAGGCATCATGGCAACCCGTCGGGTGCAGGGAAACATCTCAGGGACGACATCTATACCCACATAATTTGCCTTTCTCAAATATTTATCATTCTGTTTTAACAGTTATGCACTAACTTTTCTCAAGCTTAGCTTGCAGGAGCATTTATTCTACGCGAGCGGCAAGAACATCGCCCGCACAACGACGTTATCGCACTACGCCCGTGCAACGACATATATCCGACCCGGGCCACATACCAAATCGGGACAATTTTTAAGGACTTCGCCACGAAAGGACATCGACAGATATGATTCCATATGCTCGAAAGATCGACATAACCGACAATTTTAAAGCGTCAGACTACAAATGACATCAATAATTTACGCTAGGGTTCCGTGTCCCAAACCGACTAATTTTAGCGAAAAGCGACGGCAATGAGCACCGAGAGTACGGAGAATACACCGCCGATTTCGGATAAGGAAGTTTGCTTTGTTTCGCAAATACGCCACTATTCAAATATCGACATAATTTCCTCGCTAGACATACTAGTATTTTCTCAAGATAGAATATTTTCAAGAAATGTTTTCGACCGAGACTCAAATCGCAGTGGTTACACGGTCCGCATAAGACGACGCTGCAAATATCAAGAGCCAACACAAATCACCAATTCTCCCGAACTCACAATTTTTCTTCGAGTGAATTTTACAGTCAACAGAACAAGCGAGGACAACAACATTCCAATACAACAAATCCCACGAAGATCACTACAACAAGTCTACATCACCACATTTTCGACTCAGGCTACATCATTTACACTTTAATTATTTCATTTAGCTTTAATTATGCATAACACAAATTTTATCCATGCCCTAGGAGGCGTCACTTGCATTTTCGTCCATACAAGACGATAACGCCCATGCAAGGCGTCATATGCGATCTCGCCCATACAAGACGAACGCCCATACAAGCGTTATACGATCTCGCCCATAAGCACGAGAACGCCATACAAGGCGTTATACGCATCTCGCCCATACAAGACGAGAACGCCATACAAGGCGCTATATGCATCTCGCCCATACAAGACGAACGCCATACAAGGCGCTATATGCATCTCGCCCATACAAGACGAACGCCATACAAGGCGTCATACGCATCTCGCCCATACAAGACGAGAACGCCATACAAGGCGTTATATGATCTCGCCCATACAAGCGAGAACGCCATACAAGGCGCTATATACATCCTGGCCCATAGCAAGACGAGAACGCCATACAAGGCGCCATATACATCCTGGCCCATACAAGACGCGAACGCCATAAGGCGCGCCATACGATCTCGCCCATACAAGACGAACGCCATACAGGCGCTATACGATCTCGCCCATACAAGACGAGAACGCCATACAAGGCGCGCTATACGATCTCGCCATACAAGGCGCGCTATACGCATCTCGCCCATACAAGACGAACGCCATACAAGGCGCTATACGATCTCGCCATACAAGGCGCTATATGCATCTCGCCCATACAGCACGAGAACGCCATACAAGGCGTTATATGCATCTCGCCCATACAAGACGAGAACGCCATACAAGGCGCTATATGCATCCGCCCATACAAGACGAACGCCATACAAGGCGCCATATGCATCCCGCCCATACAGCACGAGAACGCCATACAGGCGCCATATGCATCTCGCCCATATTAGACGGTAACGCCATACAAGGCGCCATATGCATCCCGCCCATACAAGACGAGAACGCCATACAAGGCGCCATACGCATCCCGCCCATACAAGCGAGAACGCCATACAAGGCGTATATGCATCTCGCCCATATTAGACGGTAACGCCATACAAGGCGCCATATACATCCCGGCCCATACAAGACGAGCGCCATACAAGGCGCCATACGATCTCGCCCATACAAGACGAGAACGCCCATACAAGGCGCCATACGTTGCCTCGCCCATACAAGGCGCCATACGCATCTCGCCATACAAGGCGCTATACGATCCCGCCCATACAAGACGAACGCCCATACAAGGCGCCATACGATCTCGCCCATACAGCATGAGAACGCCCATACAAGGCGCCATATGTATCTCGCCCATACAAGACGAACGCCTACAAGGCGTTATACGATCTCGCCCATACAGCACGGTAACGCCATACAAGGCGTTATACGATCTCGCCCATACAAGACGAGAACGCCATACAAGGCGCCATTTGCATTTCGCCCATACAAGACGTCATTTGCATCTCGCCCATACAAGACGAGAACGCCATACAAGGTATCATTTGCATTTCGCCCATACAAGACGAGAACGCCATACAAGGCGCCATATGATCTCATCCAATAAAGACGAACGCCCATACAAGGCGCTATATGATCTCGCCCATACAAGACGAACGCCATACAAGGCGCCATACGATCTCGCCCATAGCACGATAACGCCCATACAAGGCGCTATTTGCATCTCGCCCATACAAGACGAGAACGCCATACAAGGCGCTATTTGCATTTCGCCCATACAAGATGATTCCGCCATACAAGGCGACATTTGCATTTCGCCCATACAAGACGATAACGCCACACAAGGCGCGCCGTCAGATCTCGCCTATACAAGACGGCCAGATCATCACATCATTTCATATACGATTTGACTACAACCACAACACAAATTTACATACTTGCATTGTTTGATAGCATGCACTAATGCCTCTATCTTAGCTTCAATCTACGAACGTTAACAAGCTACAAAAGACGGAGCACAACGCGACCTACCTCTTACGGCGAATCGAGGTAATTTGTTGGGAGCAAGGCTTCCCAACAAAGGCAAAAGTGGACCCAACGCCGACCTACTCTCCCCAACATTCTAGCACCACAATATCTCATAGTCACCATACTTGACATCGACAGATTTTAAATCCGCATTTAGCCCGCCTGGTGTTTTGACCATGGCGGCCAAAGTCGTCGTCAGAATCTGAATCGACAATTTTGAGTCCGCCACCCGCCTAAATTGCCCAACACTCTGCTTCTGAGGTCGAGACAAAATTGGCATGAGTCAACGTCTTTGTCCAAGATTCTTCCATCATCTCCATACAAAGAGGACAACCGCTGACACCCAATTTTGACCCTCCCGACTACCATTAACTATAAAATTACACTAATTTCAGAAATAATTTTTAGGCTTTTTGCGAGAATAAAACGTAAATACAAACATAAATAAACAATTTGATTTAACGGCATCGCCTTACGTGAAGTATTAATCACTTAGAGGCTCGCTACCGCATTAATTAATTTCAAGCCTTGTCATGATTCTTATTTAATAATAAATACATAAAATAAATAATTTAGCAACAACGTCGTGTCAAGTAGCATAGCCGCATTTATTAATACTCAAGAGAATTTCATAATCATTGGTATATTTTAAAATCATTTTAATCTAATACATGCTTTTAATAGCGTCGCATTTATAAAGCTTTAAACAATTCTTAAATATCATACTTACATTTAGCATTTAACTAATTTAATTTAAACTCAATCCAATTTTAATTTAACGTCGCAATAATGCATAATAATAAGATTTTAAATAAAAGCGCCGCATTAAGCATTAATTGAATAGTACGTCCGTCTTATTTCTTTATAATAATAATTTAAACTCAAGCATCAATTAAATAGCACGCCCATTTTTTATTATTATAGTAATTTTAAAACTCAAGCTTAGGCTAATAAAGCACCTAAAATAATTTAATAATACACTTAATACCTAAAACTCTACCCAACCCAAAACTAATTAATTAACAGCCCATACCCCCTTAATCTCGCCTGACCCAGCCCACAACCCTAACTTCGTCCAGCCCAACACTTCCCGCAGCCCACAATTCATTATGTTACTTATCCGTTATCGTCCAGCCCACTCCCCTATTTACTTTCCCCGCAGCCCATTTCCCCCCTTTAGCCTTTCACTTCGTTCCCCTCAGCCCAGAACCCTTACCCATCGTCTCTCCCTCACACAAAACCCTAGAAACCAAAGAACCCTTCTCGCTGCCGCCGCCGGATTTCTCACGAGAATCCGGCTTTCTTCACCCACGCACCCTAGCCAGCTTCCCTTACCCATGCACCCACATCCAGCGAATACCTTACCATATAAACACCTAATCATACCAAATCTCCTTAAAAATCACTCTAAATCAGCATCCAAATCGCCAACCTATACCTTATAGACTTTCCATAACTAAACACTACCAGAAATATCCTCCTTTCTGTCTCGAATCAGTGCGAAAATGGCAACAAATCGCATGTCTTCCTTATAGACTTACCATAACAAAACCAGTACGAAATCGCCCTCAAATCGCGTCCTAAACCTACCTTAAAAGGAAACCTAACTAAGGGCTATAAATACCCAAGTTTCGACATACAACAGGCATCGGTTCTTTTCATCAGCCATCAATCGATCGTTCATTCACCATCCATCAGCCATCGAGAACACAGACAGCATTGGGTCTAAACTACTCTCTTTCTATTCAAAACAACTACTACTACCAGTTCTTCACAAAATTTTCTTCGACGATTCGGGAAAACATTTGTCGTCGTCTCAGTTCGCTACCCACAAAAGGTCCGAAACCAACTCTTTTCTTACTGTTTAGTTCTTTAGCTGATAGTATGTGTTTTCTGTATGATAGGATTATATGTTAATTTTATCCAAGTCTATTTTAACTCGCTTTAGCCATTGCCTTTTGCATTTAATCACAATTGTGGCTTTTCAATTTTGTGGTGTCGACTGCTTTTGAGCATGTGTATGTGTCCGATGTTATTTCAGAGGTACGGTTGAGTGTATAACGCTTGTATAAGGGTCGCAGATCCATTTGCTGGTTATTGCTGATGAAATGTTTGATTTGGATATTCTGTGTTATGTATTTTTTGGCCACTGGATTATGTGCTCATTAAGATGCACATTTAATATAGTGATTGTGGGGGGCTTTCTGTCAGTCCCAGGGTATTTGTAATTAGTCAAGTGAATAATATGGTATTGATTCATCTCTAGGATCATAATCTGTGGCATGTGAACATCTATCTGTTAATGTAGTCAATTACATGAAATAGTTGGTCCTATTTCTATGGTTTATGTCTTAGTTCCATCGAATATAAAAAATGTATTGTTATCTGTTAATAGTCTAGATATTTTGAATCATTTTGGCACCACCCCCTGCTCAGTTCGACTCCCCTTAGACCATTCCTATATTATCATCTGAATCACTTTCAGAATAGATGAATATGTGTCAGTGTGCCTAAAATGTGTTCTTGGGGTGGTGTACTGATGGGTATACAGTACAAGGGTGGCCATATATGCTTCACAGACCATCAGTGTCATGCATGGTTTCTTTTGGGAGTCACTTAGCCACTTATGTATGTTGGTTATGTCTAATAAGCCACCATGCCTCATATGCCTCACCAATGAATTCCAAATCAACAGTTGTTAAGTTTATCCCATATACATCTAAACCATTGGTTTTTTTTGAAATGTCCATCTACATTTTCTTTTGAGTTTTTTTGCCAACCTAATGTATCAGTGACCATGCAATGCCATAAATAGAACTATAGCTTTGCTTCCATATCATGCTCACTGCCTAATGCCCCAAGACTTCATCCTTTGATATCGTTAGCATACATCCGATATATATGAGTTGTATACCTCTCTTGGATTACATGTATATCTTCGTGGTATCACTTTATACGACTCGATGCCTTAGAAGTAATATTGCATGAATGGGCCTGCTTGGGGTGATAATGTCGACATCCCAAGCTGGAAAAGTTAAAAGACATCCGATGTTATTGGGCTCGATTCACGCTGCATACCGCCATCACTTAATTAATATCTCAAGTTGTCTACTTGCGCGAGGCACATTATATGTATTGCAATAATCGATGGGCAGATATGTACATGTGGATTTAGTTTAATATTTCATTTATTTTTATATGTGACTAAGTTTAGAATATCTACTAATCCTTTTCTTTCTTATTTTTCTTACATGACACGACGGAGAATAACCAAGAGTCTCGGTATGAGACTCATCATGACTTCCATATCGCCAACCACACTTCCGCCGCAGGGCCTCCAAACATATAGGATAGATGGTGTCGCCATCCGCTCTAGACATTACAACAACTCCAATCTCACCTCCTTTGCTTATTTATGCATTTATTTATTTGTTTATTTATTATTGTTATATTTATTAACCTTGTAATTAATAGGATAATTAACTCTAATAGTCTTTGAATACTTTGAAGGGGTAGTTTAAAGATAAATTCGTCTTTTACCTAGTCTAGGTTCATCATATAAATCTGATTCTAAAATAATTAATCCTAGCTATGCTTTAGCCATGTAGTTAATATATATTCCTCCATATCTAATTCTTAAACTTTTTCATAAACTCGTCATAAATATCATAGGAAGTAATTTTCGTGATACACGTATAAAAATAATTTCATAATTAACCGTTATATAAGAGTTTTAAATATATCGATAGGAGTAACGTATCGTTTTTTCTTATTTTTGTTAAATAAAATAATTTCATGTCTTGTAATTGTATAATCAACTTTGAATATTTTCGTGAGTCTAATAAGGCCCTTTAGTTATCAATATATATTTCTTAGATACTTACCTTTTACTTAAAAATCTCTTTTCTGAAATATACATCCCTTAGCCAAATAAATTAACCTATGTTTGAACGGACAACCGCAAGTTAGCGGATCCTTTAGGGTGCCTTGCCCCTTCCCTTTAGGATAATAAAGAATCCTTACTCAGAATCTTATTTAGTTTCACAGACCACTAAATGGAGTTAATGCTGACTTTAATCAGTTAGTATTTAGGTGTCCTAATTCACCAAATTAATTAGCTAATTCTCAAACATTTTTAACATTTATTTCTTACATTTTTGGGGAGGATAACCATTCCGTCGCGCATTCAAGCCTGAGAGTTCAAAATCGGGTGCGACAACATGCACCCATGAGTGTCCTTAGGAAAATAAATGCCTTTAGTAATAAATCTAGCATTACAATTCCACACTGTGATGTATGCCATATGGCAAGACAAACCAGGTTGTCTTTCCCAACTAGCAATAATAAGACTGAATTTCCATTCGACTTATTACATCTTGATGTTTGGGGACCATACAAGGTACCCACATATACTGGGATGAGGTATTTCTTAACAATAGTTGATGACTTTACTAGATGGACATGAATTTCCTTTTACATGTTAAATCAGATGTCACAACTATGCTTAAAGACTTATGTCTGATGATTAAGACTCAGTATGGAGCACATGTGAAGTCTATTAGATCTGATAATGGATCTGAGTTTATTAACAATACATGTAGTGATCTGTTTGTAAAGTTAGGGATTATCCATCAAAGATCCTATCCTTATAGTCCACAACAGAATGGATTAGTTGAAAGAAGACATAAGAGTCATTTACCAGCTAGGTTCTGGGGATTGTGTGGAGGCTGATGTGTACATTATGAATAGGCTGTCTTCAGTGGTGTTGGGGAATATCTCACCATATGAAAAACTATATAAAAGGGCTCCAGTTCTGTCCCACATGAGAGTGATTGGAAGTTTTTGCTATGCAACAAACCTGGTACAGTCTGATAAATTTGACACCAGGGCCATAAAGGCAGTCTTGCTTGGATATTCTTCTAGGAATAAAGGATACAGACTGTTAAACCTATCTAACAATATTTTTTTTGTAAGCAGGGATGTTACATTCTATGAAGATATTTCTTCTTTTCAACAGGAGAAGGTATCTGGAGCTGATAGCAGATTGAGTCCTACAGTACAACCAACTGATATGGAGACTGATGAAGATATTTTTCAGTAAGTTCCTAGAAGCACTGAAGGTATAGACCAAACCAATACAGATGAACATGAATACGGTTAAAACAAACTCGTGATACTCAATTCACCAGCCAGGGAGAAGCAGAAAGTGGTGTTACACCTGAACATGAGCCACCTTTGAGGAGATCTGATAGGAGCAGGAAACAGCCTGCATGGATGAGAGATTTTGTACAGCAAACAAGGGGTGTAGGGAGCAAGCAAGATTGCTTGTACCCTATGTCTAACAATTTGAGCTATGCTGGTTTGACTACAAGGTACAAGAGCTATATTGCCAAAGTGGAAGTTGAACAAGAGCCAACTTCATATTCTGTAGCAGTGCAGGACACCAGATGGATGGATGCCATGAAGGCTGAAATGAAGGCATTGGAGGATAATAATACTTGGGAAGTTACTGACCTTCCTAAACACAAGAAGGTTATTGGATGCAAGTGGGTCTATAAGATCAAATACAAGGAAAATGGTGACATTTTCTCTCTTGGCCAAGGGGTACAATCAAAAGGAGGGAGTTGATTACCAAGACACTTTCTCTCCTGTGGCAAAGATGGTAACAATGGTGCGGTGATCTCGGCCGCTCAAGGATTGGCAAATATATCAAATGGATGTCTACAATGCTTTTTTGCAAGATGACCTTAATGAAGAGGTTTACATGAACATGCCACAAGGTTTTGATTACAAGCAAGGGAAGGTGTGTAGATTGGTTAAGTCATTGTATGGATTAAAGCAAGCTTCTAGGCAATAGAACATTGTCGACCAACGCTTTAAAAATTCAGAATTTGTTCAAAGTCAATTAGACTATTCTCTTTTAACCAAGAAGGTTGGAGACAGAGTTGTGGTAGTGCTCATTTATGTGGATGACCTTCTCATCACAGGTAATGAAGAAGGTCTCATTCAGGAGACTAAAGCTGCTCTACAACAGAACTTCAGAATCAAAGACTTAGGAACTTTGAGATATTTTCTAGGCTTTGAATTTGCTAGAAATGTCAGTGGAATTGTAATGCACCAGAGAAAGTACACAATGGAGTTGATTTCTGATCTTGGGTTGTCTGGTGGGAAACCAGTCAGGACTCCTATGGAACTTAATGTCAAGTTGACATCTGCTGTTTATGATCAGCATATTAATGATGCTGCATCCAAGATTCAGGATTCATTGCTGAAAGATCCATCAGAATATCAGAGGCTGATTGGGAGGCTTTTATACTTAACAAATACCAGACCTGATATCTCTTTTACTATCCAATGCTTAAGTCAGTTTCTTCAAATTCCAAAGGCATCTCACCTTGCAGCTACTCATCGTGTGGTTCGATACCTTAAACAAGCCAGTGTCCGGCATTTTTATGCTGCGGAGACACAACCACCTCACCGCTTATCATGATCTTGATTGGACCTCTTGTCTCAATACAAGAAGGTCCATCACAGGCTATTTAGTGTTCTTT
Organism: Przewalskia tangutica; assembly: GCA_029844215.1. Lineage (NCBI taxonomy): Eukaryota > Viridiplantae > Streptophyta > Magnoliopsida > Solanales > Solanaceae > Przewalskia > Przewalskia tangutica. The sequence goes on along the minus strand of CM056721.1, from coordinate 15,010,671 downwards.
GGTTCTTCCCTCATCTCGTGGAAATCCAAGCGGGCACTACGCCTCAAAGAGTTCAACCAAGCCGAGTCTGAAGCTTAACCACGATAGTGCGAAGTGGTATGGCTTAAGGGATTATTCACTGAATTATCTGTTCTCTTCACTCACGCATCGTAGATAAGGACAAGAAATCTGCTCTGCAGATTGCAGCTAATCCAGTCTTCCACGAGAGGACCAAGCATATTGACATCGACTGTCATTTTGTCAGGGAGAAGATCCAGCGAGGGTTGATACGTACAGTTTATGTGCCTACTAAGGAGGAACCAGCGGATACACTCACAAAGGGGCTCACTCAAGGTCGGCATGATTATCTATTGTCCAAGCTATGACTTAAAAACTTGTTTTTAGCTCCTAGCTTGAGGGGGCGTGTTGAGGATACCACCGATATACAGGGATGATACTATATATTCCTTGTATACTACTTGAAGTTTTGTTAGTTCTGTCTGTAGCCCATTCTTTTTTGTTTGTAGTTGTTGTTGTTTGCATTCATAGCCTAGTAGGATTATGTGTAATAAGGGTAATTGGTGCAAATGGCCTTTTAGTATAAATAGGAGATTGTAAACACATTTTTATATCTTTCCCCCCATATATATACAGAAAAACTTCCGCAACCTTCTTCTTCCTTTCTCATTCATATGCTTGGTTCACTGTTCATTGGCAGTCCTGAGCTTACACACATATGCAAATCGATTAGTCTCGTTTCTGGAATCATAACAAATACATTCTGATCTCCCACTCCCAACATTTTAATTACCTGAAATAGAAATAAAAAACAAAATATTTTCCACCAAAAGCTGCATATGTCTTCAATTTTCAGATCCCATTTTCAGCGAAAATTCTGGCATTTCATGGAAAAATCAGTTTCCAACAACGAATGTTTTTCCCATTTCAGTCATTGTAAGTAAAAGCTTATAGAAATCGTTGAGAATGAGCTTTCTCTATTGCTGTAAAAGCTCACTTTCCCGTCAAAAAAATTGGCTTTATTCCTACATTGGAGTTCGTTTTGGGAATACAAATTATCTTTTGGAGTCAATTCTCTATTAAAACACCTCAGTTCGTAACTGGTAAGAGCTGTATCCCTGCTTTTTTAATTCTAAATCTGGTACAGTTCATCAGCCGATCATAGACCATAGTCATCAATGAGTTATCCACCAATCATAGACCATATTCATAGTATATTATAGATTTATGATGGCATCGATGGCAGAATATATTATAGTATGTGGACTGTGGTGATTACATGTGTGAATGGGAGGAGATCCCAGAATGTTGAAATTGGAATTCAGCAAGGTGACAGTGCCGATCGTCATGCATCGCAATGGTACATATAACGAGTTGATTACGAGCGTAATGGAAAGCGGAGAGTTACATTTGTGCCATGACTGCTGCTATTTTTTGCGGTGTGAGAAGCTTCTCCTCTTCTTGATTTAGTAGGTTGTTTGTCATGGAGCTGGAGGATGGACTCTGAGGATCCAGTGGGGGTGACAGGCGATGTGGGGTGTCTGTTGGTTTGCATATTTATCATGGGGTACAGTGGTGGTGATGCAACATTGAGATTCCATTATTGGTGTATCCAAGGGGTAAGAGAGTGATGAGGAGGATAAAAGAGGAGGTCCACAAAGTCGTTGGACCTCGGGTATGGATGATATGCTTCTGGGTGAACTCAATGTGGTGGATAGGTAATGGTATGTGGAACATGATGCCAGTTGGACGGTGGATTCATCGCCATGTGGTACTGCGCATAAAGATCCATTGAAATCCGAATACCCCCTATCACTATTTGTGCCAAGTCCAACGGGTTCTGAAATTGGATTATTGATTCTTGGTCGTTCACCGTCATGGTAAACGTAAAAACATGGTTTTGGAGACTGAGTTCGAGCCACGACTGTGGCATGGTCATGTTGGCTGGTGATTGAGTAGTATAAACCACCGGGACTGAGGGTGGTGGGGGTGGTGTTGTTTGCATGGTGAGGTAGAGATGATGTAGGAACACTGGACGAGATAGTAGTGATGTTGGTGAAATGGGACTGGAATTTCAGTAGGGGAATTATTAGCACTTTCGGATTGGGCTGGCTGGAGTCGCAATGTCTATTTCAACAGCATCTGGGTCAAGGAGTGGTGGAAACGAATTAATTGTGAAAGGGGTAGCAGGGGTAGTGTTGTCATTTCCTAAATAAACGGGATTAGGGTTAGGGGAGTAATCGAAAGAAAACATGGCAGCTAGATTGGAATGGTGGATCCTTTGCGTCTGAACTTGTGCACCAATTATTTCCCGTGTTTTGATGGTGATGAGTGAGAAGGGAGAGCTTCTCTCTCTAATCCATTCACTTTTACTTATTTTGTTTGACAAGAGGCCTTTAATATTAGCATAAATGCATACTATATGATTTTACTGTATATTTAAATCGATCGTTCTTGTTGAAAATTACAAACAAACTCGTCCTTCTCTTTCTAAAACAACAATATTGTTTCAAATTCATTATCCACACTTTAAATAATTAAGAATTATTACATCCAAAATCCTATTCTATTCTAATCTATCTTTTCGCGCCATCCCAATTCAACCAACATTGACATTATTTAAAAGTATTATTCTTCAATTGGATGTTTTTTTGAATTTCTAAGTGCATTGTTTGAGATTAGAGTTATTTGCAACTCGCACTACGATTCTCACTAAAATCCCTCATATCATTTAGTATTCACAAACTTAATCACTTTGAAAAAAAACTGGAAAAAGAAGTAAGAATTTCGAATGTATCAATTGGACATCTTAGAAAATACTTATTTTAGCTCTTTTAATGGCTATTAAGAAAATAATAAATATAAGGTGTCATTTACTAAATTGCCCTTATTTATTACTCCTAGATGTTTTTTTAGAATTGAGCACGATCAAGAAGTAGTTTTCTTTTATGAAAAAAAAGTCATATTTGTCTTCAAACTTAACAAAAGAGTCATATTTATCATTCGTTAAAGTTTGAGGACAAATATATCGTTTCCGTTATTAAAGTTATTGTATGGTCGGACATTAAGGTCACTGTAAACCTTCCAAATGAGCTCCTTTACAATGCAGCTAAGCGCCAATCTTTTGCTTACTCATGGGTACAGAAAAATGTTGCTGCTTATTACCCTTCTACCCAAATTAAATCCATTGCTGTTGGAAATGAAGTTTTGGTTGACCCGCATAACATGACCCGTTTTCTTGTACCCGCTATGAAGAATATTCATCAAGCTTTAGTTAAGTACAATTTCCATGACAATATTAAAATATCTTCAAGGATGAGTTTCGCGTTATGAGAAACTGAATGAAATTCAAAGAGAATGAAAAGAAAGAATTACCCGATTGCCTTACACGCTTGAGTTTGTTTAAGAAACGGAATGAAAACGGAGTTCGGGAGTCCGGGATCCGAGGTCCGGGGATGAATTGGGGAAAGAAAATAGAAATACCTAGGGGGTGGATAATCAATGTAAGAGAATGAAAAAAAGAAAAGAGGGTAAAGAGAATGGAAAAATAGGCCAAACAAACAACTTCAAAGGGAATCAATGAATTTCATTCCCTTACCCCGAACCAAACACACCCTTAGTGTTTTGCAAAACTCTTACCCGACTGTGGGTCATTCCGATCCGAATTAGTCGAACCCGTAATCAAACCCATGTTAGATTTTCTCCGTCAAACTGGATCCTATTTGATGGTTGACTATTAACCGTTTTTTGCATACGAGCCAAATCCATATGTTATCCCCCTTGACTATGCTTTGTTCAGGGAAAACCCCGATGTAGTTGACGCCGGTAACAGACTCAGTTACTTCAGCCTATTTGACGTTGTTTTCGCTTTATTGTCATCTTTGAAGTACGACGATATTAAAATGGTCGTAACGGAAACTGGCTGGCCATCCAAAGGAGACGACACCGAAATCGACGCTAGTGTTGACAATGTCGCGTCGTACAACGGGAACTTTGTACGGCGAATAATCACCGTCTTCCTCTTTGCATCGGGTCTCTGTGTTTTATGTTGACCCGTCACGGATATAGGTCGGATTTAATTTAATTGGGTCTGTGCACATGTGGCGTATACCTTGGCAAATCTGTTAGTTTGGACAAATACAATAACTTTAATAACAGGAAGTATATATTTATCTCTAAATTAATATGACCATTTTCCTTAAGTTTGAAGGCAAATATGATCATTTTCACTTCTTTTAATATAAGTATATAATTTAAACTATCACGAATTATTGTTTTGAAATTTTTAAAAGGACAAATATTTTGGGATGTTTATTTTTTGCTAAAACACACTTTGGATAGGATGGAGAATGTTTTAAATCCTAAAAATTTGGCTTAGGAACTTTGATTTTGATTATTAATGAGTTCGATTACAAGTAGGAGTAATTAGGAATTTTATGTAATTTAGGGACTTAAAAAGGGAATGAATATTAATTTTCTCAACATATATGTCTCGAGTTCAATGAATATTTTGTATTTTCTACTTTTGTGCTTTACAATTGTCATCACGAACACAAAAACACCTTTCAAAAGGTTGAGTAACGTAATCCTCTTCTCCTCCAAAAATACAAAAAAAAAAAAAAAACTTTCTGGTTTCTCCATATTAATCTCTTCCCTTATTTTATCCACCTACCATTTTTGTCTTTGTCCTTCTTAATCTTCTTTCTTATTTTGCCTCACTAATATCTGCTTATTTTCTTGATTCCTTTTTGATCAACCTTTGTTCATTGTCTCAAATTTGAGACAACCCCGTCACATTTCTGACGTTGTTGTTTGTATTATTTTGTTGAGATTCCAAGGTGGGTATTTTTGGGGTTGTTGCTGATATTCTCTCCGACAATGAATTTTGGTTTTGTCTAGTTAGGAATCAATCTATGGTCTTCCTGTTTTCCACCACCCTTTTAGGCTTTTGTTTTGTTCAATCTTTCTCTGTATTGTTTCTCTACCATTTTTATGATTTTTCATGAATACCCTCTGAATAGTAGATTTCTTTTATTCAAGAATAACCTTTTTATTGTCCCATAAGTTCATTCTCTGATCAATCTTGAATTATAGCCACAATATTGAAGAAAAAATGTCAGCTTTAAGGCAGAGTGCTAGTTCATCTGCATCAGAAGATGATCAAAGGTATGCAGGAATGGATGAAAAGAAGAGGAAAAGGATGATATCCAACAGGGAATCAGCGAGGCGTTCGAGGATCAAGAAGCAAAAGCTTTTGCAAGATTTGACTGGGGAAGTGAGCAGATTACAAGGTGCAAACAAGAACATTGTGGCTAAGATTGAAGAGACAACAGAAAGATATGCAATTTGTGCTGCACAGAATAATGTATTGAGGGCACAAGCAATGGAATTGACTGATAGGCTCAGGTATTTAAATGATGTTATAAACAGCACTGGTTTGGCTGTGGATGTTGCTGCTGGTCCTTTGCTGAAGCCATTGCAGACCCCTTGTTCAATGCAGCCCATTGCTTCTTCAGGCTTGTTTAGATTTTGACTGTCAAATGGTTGTCCACATTAATAGTTTCTTTGGATGGTAATGTTGTGTTAGTTATGACTTTGTTGGTTATGCTGTGTGTATCTGTTTAGTCTTTGAACCATGTAAATACCATGAATTAGCTGGGAGTTGTGGAATCCGAATGTTTTTATCTTACCTTCTGGTTTTTTGTTTATGATGATATTCACAATGAGGGATACCTTATTTGTCATTTCATGGCTGATATGTGAGAATAGAGATCTTAGACGATCATAGTGAATGTGATCATAAATTGTACTAGTAGTTTTCGTTTCATCAATGCTACCTATGTGTTTCTAGATAGCATGTGTGATTCACTGTGGTGTGGTTCTTGGTAGAAGCCACGGTGTTGCCTTTCGAAAAGAAATAGATTGACATATTTGCTATGCCACCATTGAAGTGTGTTTTGATGTTTTAAAACCAATTGCCTAGATTGGATTGCATCACCATATGTCAAAATGCTTTCGTAGATAAAAACTGTATATGTTATATATATAATGTTTTGACTTCTTAATATCTTGCTACTAGTGATGTAAACTTCAGTTCTTCAGCTTTTGATAATGAGGCCCGACCATGGTAGAGAATCAGTTTCAAAAGTACATGATTTTTATTTGGAACTAAGCTCTATGGTTTTCAGTTGAACTCGATAAACTTTTCCTAGTCAAGTTGTTGGCCTAAAAGTGGGAGTAACTTTGTTTCCAGTTCTAGTGGCTCCTTACATAGTGATACACTCGTTGGTGACAGAACCCCCAGATTAGAAATGTCAGAGGCCAAAGCAATAGTATTTAGCTTGGGTGCAAAGTGCAAACTTCGCAGTGGATACTATTCATACAGCCCTGAGAACAAAGAGGTTAATGGCCGAAGTACTCTTGGATACCCTAGGGGTGTGGGGTGTGTGGGTAACTCTGATGCCCTTAGTTGCAAGTTGGTAGAGTGTTTCCTGGGGAAGAAAAGAGAGAGGAGTGTGTGTTGAATGGTTACCTTTTACCTTCGTTAAGTTGTACATGAAGTATTTATAAGTGATTAATCTGACTTATGCAAGATTCCTCACTATCACATCTATGTAAGTAGCTGGCCCCAGCATTTAGGCATTTGCCGAATCTAGTTATGTTGTGACAGCATTAAGCAGGTTCTTGTACAAGCGAGTGTTAGAACAACAATTTAACCTCAGTATTCGCAGGATAATCTAGAGGCACAATCTCGCGTTTTGTTGGTATTAGTAAAAACTCTTCAACTGGCGATAGAGGTAAGTTGGGAATTTCAAACGGTGAGGTTCCTTTTTTTTCGAATTCTAGAAAGTTGAATTGTAGCAGGGAAAGCTTGTTATTGTTTGATGATTGACCGAGGGCAATTGTGTACAAGGAACGAAGCAGTCTTAGCGACCAATTTAAATCTGTGGTGCTCCTAGGATAACTCTAGCTCGTTCATTTCTCCATGCTGAGATCCATTTTGACTTGCATCAAATGTAATACTCAGGATTTAGGATTATACACTCTTTTGCCTTTCTTAAGTTAATGATTGGGAAAAGTTCTTTCCCTATTCTTGTTCTCCTTTTTACTGCATGATGAATGCTTCAGGATTACTACTTTGTTGACATCTTCTACCAAATATAGAACTGTAATAAATGATGCACTCTGTTTATAAAATGATAGAATTGAAGCTTTCCATGGTACATTGCGACAATAATAGAGGTTTTCTACTGAAAAAAGGATTTAGGATAGTGTTTGTGTCCAAATTTTACTGGAATTAAGACATTTCTTGTCTGGTCATTGTAGAAAATCAATGATAGCGTATTTTCCTGTATAAAGAGGAGTTAACATCAAATTGATCAAGTGTACAAAATTGTACTAATTACAAATTTGCACAAGTTTATATGTAAAGAATGAATCTTGGGCCTAACTCAACCCCAAAAGCTAGCTTGTAGGGTGAGGGTTGTCCAAGTCCATATAAGGAGTCCATATTTCCATTCAATTTCCGATGTGGGACTCTTAACACTCTCGCGCACGCCCAAACCTCGTTAACTGAAGCGTGGACAATATAATTTGGGGGCCCAACATCGGTGAACAAAGAATTTGAAAGGGTCTGGCTTTGATACTATTGCATGACCTTATCGCCATCGATATCTTCAAGAAAGCCAAGAACAGAATGGGCGATATACACCAGATGGAAGAAAAAGTAGAAACCATGAGTAAAGTAATATTGTGAACAAGAAGAAAAGAGACGAAGGTGAGAATCAATTCATTATTGTTATTGAGTTGTAAAAATAAAAGTTTACATTGTTGCATTTATATATAGAGTACAAATCTAGAGGCTCCTCCTCAACTTCCACTTCTAAGTTCTAACTACCTCTAACTCCTCTAACTAACTTTGACTTTCATATTTATTGTTTTACTTCCTTTAACAGCCCCCCTCAAGCTGTGTGCTGGAAATATATTGAGCAGACCAAGCTTTGAGCAAAGGTAGTAGTGTTGATTTTTGTTTAATCCTTTAGTAAGTATATCTGCAAGTTGATTAGAGGTGTTAATGTATTCTGGTTTTATCATACCTGTTTGTATCTTTTCTCTTATAAAATGTAGATCAATTTCTATGTGCTTAGTTCTTTCATGAAAAACTGAATTTGCCGCAATCTGCATAGCAGATTTACTGTCTGTATGAGCTGTTACTGGTGTGCTGATCTTTACTCCAATTTCACATAATAGACCAAGTATCCAAGTTAGTTCAGCCACTGTACTTGCTAGGCTTCTATATTTGATTCAGCTGAGCTTCTTGATATTGTAGATTGTTTCTTGGACTTCCATGAGATCATTGATTCTCCTAACTTTATCAACTAGCCAGTGACTGACTTTCTGGTGTTAAAACAGGCAGTAACAGAGATTGAAACTCTACCCATAGAGTCTTTAGCCTAGAGAAGTATTCAGACACAATAGAATTACCCTGAGAGAGTAGTTATTTCCCTATGTAGTTCATATGTTCTAGACCCATCCACTTTGTCAAATCTCTCCCTTAGATCCTCCCAGATTTCATGTGCAGTATCAGCATACAGAACTCCAGAAAGAAGGCCACTGGACACAGAATTCATTAGCCATGCTTGTACCACTGCATTCACCCTATCCCATTGATCCCACATTCATTCTTCATAATCTTCCTTTTTACATTTTCCATTTATAAACCCAATCTTGTTTCTACCAAGAAAGCAATCTTCATTGATTTGCTCCATAGGGTGTAATTCTCAGAACCAAGAAGTTGAAAAGAGATCAGTGACACCCCACTTACATCAGATGATGACTGTAAGAATAATGGGTGATTATGATCAAAGACTGTAGAAGTAGACAAGATTTTTGCCTTTTCCCTAGAAGGCACTTGTGTGCTATCAGTGTTTTCATTAGAAGTGTTCCCATTAGAAGGACTTTCATCACCCATGGTATAAGAATTATAGAGTTCACAGAGATAGTAATCAGAAGACAGAAGCCAAAAAAGTGGATATACCAGATTTTGTTCTTTTGTAATTTTGTAAGTACTATCAAAATAGTAAGCAGAAGAGAGGGATATATGTAAGAGATCCAGAGATGGACTTATGAAGGAAAATATGTAAGAGATTCAGAGATGAACTTATGCCAGAAATCAAGCCAGAAACCAGAATGAAGAATAGAGAGAAAACAGAAATCAGAATATGGAAACCTTTCACCAGAGAAGGATTGGTGAGTATCAATTCGATTAGATTGGTTGCGGAATTCCCAGTGGCTCTGATACCATGTTGCATGACTTTATCGCCATCGATATCTCCAAGAAAGCCAAGAACAGAATGGGCGATATACACCAGATGGAAGAGAAAAAAGAAACCATTCAAGAGTAAAGAGTAAAGTAATATTGTGAACAAGAAGAAAAGAGACGAAGGTGAGAATCAATTCATTATTGTTATTGAGTTGTAAAAATAAAAGTTTACATTGGAGGCTCCTCCTCAACTTCCACTTCTAACTACCTTTAACTCCTCTAACTAACTAACTTTGACTTTCATATTTACAGCTTGTTTTACTTCCTTTAACAGATATCATGTAAAGAATAAATCTCGGGCCTAACTCAACCCCAAAAGCTAGTTTTTGAGGTTAAGTTAGGTTCAAACTGTGAATACATTCTTAAGACGAATTTTACATTGCCTCCGTTTCTCACTTATCAGAATTGTATATTTTATTTTATTTGGTTCTCCAGTAAAACCCTGTGAGGTCCCAAGCTTTTTCTGTTCTTTGGCTTAAACATGTACTGTGGACCAAGGGGCTGATGTAATGTAGATGTTACATGTTCAGCTGAACCTAGCAGCTTTAGCTCATTCATTGTATACGTGTTGAGAATCCATATTTAAAGTACAAATACTAATAGATTTCAGACCTAGTAAATTAAATGAGTTATAGTAGAATTTTGATCCCATAAAATTCAAAACTTTGATCTGCCGCCGTATAGATATGGAGTATTTATGCTTAATCTACATTGGGGCATTATTTCCGTTGTCCTAGTGAACATCATCTGGAAGAAGACAGCTTGATGTCACATGGAAAAACTTATCAAACATGTACACGTGCCATCCACGTTTAAGCTTACGTGGACAATGATAAACACCAAGAATTCTGCAGATTGATCAACATCTCAAGCAATTGGGTTTGTGTCAATTATGAAAGCAAATGAAGCCATTTGGACACATCTATTCTGGAGTTGGACTTATCTTTTTCTCCCTTCACTTTAATGTTGCCCGGCCCAAGATCTGTTACACCTCGAGTACCAACCGAGAAAAACTTTAGTACTATATATCGTGTAGACCCCAAAACGATATTCCCCCGTCCTAATTTATATGATGTAGTTTGATTCGGCACGAAGTTTAAGAAATAAAGAAAGACTTTTGAATCTTGTGGTCTTAAATAAGTCAAAGATATTTGTGTGGTTATAGATCATTTCGTTAAGTAAAAGCTACGGTTTAAATTTAAATTATTGCTAAATAAAAAAATGTGTTATTTTTTAACTAAAAAGGTAAGTGTGTCATATAAATTGAGATGAAAAGAGTATTATTTATGACCGGGTATTATCTAAATGATCATGACCTGTAGAAATATGCTTTACATGTGTTGCTAAATAGAAATTCATGTCAATATATGGCATGAATCATGATGTATATTGTGTAAATGTATAAAAGAAAAAAAAAACAAATTTCAAATATTAGAATAACAAATTTAAAAATTCCCTATAGTGATTCATAATCGCGGACGAAAGAATAAACTTTGGTAAAATATTATCAAATAGAATCTTGAGGTACCAAGATGAGGAAGATATGTGAATATTTCCGAGCATTATACATCTTTTTGTGCAAATGCTCATCAACACATGTTGAAAATTATTGCTTCTCTTTCATCCATGTTGATCGAGAACACACCGCCCAAAGGTGCTCATTGAGTGATCTCCTGTGGTTAAATCATCTCAAAGTTGAAGTTAAAAAAAGAGGAAGCTAAGTTACTGCTGCTTTGTAAATAGAATTATTGTACCTGATAGTCGAGTTCACTCAATTTAATGAACCACTAACTAATTTGCCAAGCTAATCGAAGAATTTATTTGGTGGGAAATAATGAAGGTAGGTTTAAGGAGAACAATTACCCTAAAGATACGTACAGAAGAACAGTAAAAAAATAAAATATTGAAAAAATTCAAGAAATAAAAGGTTGTTTGTTGTAATCTTGATTGTATAGCGGACAAAGAGCAAAAGGCATTTACCAAGATCAACCTGAACAAATTGAGCATCGACAAGTGGAACTGATCCAGTGGCTCCGAGTGAAAACGAAACTTGTCAACCTTTCTCTTTGTCTGAGCACAAGTGTTAAGGGTACGGTGATTACGCAACAAGATCTTTTCCCTACTAGATCTCTGAGGGACAACTCCTTCACTTGGAAAGCGGATGGAGAGGATGGCGTAGCTTTCAAACTTAGCCTAAAATAGAGAAAAAGACCTTCAAGAGAATAAAAAAAAAAACCATTTTCAAGAGACAAACTACTTCACCCCTCTCTTTCTTTATTGTCAAGAGAGTTGCTTCGCCCTTTCCTCCCATTCATTGCCCTTTGAAAGAAGTCAAAATCAGCAGACCTCTGAATGTCTTTGCTCTACATATCCCCCTTCATTGCCATCTTCAGCCGCGCATAACCTTTCTCTCGTGCTATGGCCTGCTTTTGAGAATTTCTAGGCCGAGTGTTGGACTTTCGGGATCAATGAACGCTTCGATGGTTGGTGGCTTTCTGGGCTTTGACCAATGCCACTTGATAAGTTAGTTTGCTTTAAAGCCTGAAGCTTATTCAATCTCGTAGCAGCTGATGCTGTCTCCACATCAATTCCTCTCATTTCCCTGTTAGAAGGCAAATTGGCGGAGTCTGGAGAGGGTAGAATATACACATACCTTACCTCTACTTTGGTAGGTAGAGCGACTGTTTTCGAAAGACCCTCGACTCAAGACAAAGCATAAACACAAACAAAGCAAGAGAAACCGTCAGACCCGAACAAGAAATTTAAAGCAATATGACAATGATGGTAACAAAAGCGAAGAAGTCATGATAAATCATTCTGAAAAAAGAAACAATAACTAACGCAGGTAGATAAGATAAACAAAGTACACGAAAGAACACACAACAGCAGGAATCAAACGACAATGGGACTATAAAGCAATAGTGTGCCTACTAGTTCGATAGGCTAAGAAGACCTACAATAATAACACTACAACTATCGATATGTAAACATAAGTAAGACTACGCTTAACTACCTACTACCCTAATTTGTGTCCTCCATAACCCCATATTTAAGGTCATTCCTCAGTAAGTTGCACCTACGCCATATCCCGTGTAATCACATTTCCCCAATATTTCTTCGACCTACCTCTACCCCTCATGAACCAGTCCATAGACAACCTCTCACACTTCCGCACTGGGACATTTGTGTCTCTCCTCTGCACATGTCCGAACCACTTCAACCTCGCTTCCCGCATCTTATCCTCCACTGATGCCACTCGCACTCTGTCCTGGATATCATCATTTCTAATCATATCCATCCTTGTATGGCCACACATTCATCTCAACATCCACATCTCCGTAACTTTCACCTTTTGGATGTGGGAAGTCTTGACTGACCAACACGCCGTCCCATACAACATGGTCGGTCTAACCACCACCCTATAGAACTTGTCTTTAAATTTTTGTGGCACGTCTTTATCGCACAAGACTCCAGACGCGAACCTCTATTTCATCCACCGTGCACCAATATGATGTGTAATATCGTCATCAATATCTCCATTCCCTTAGATAATAGACCCGAGATACTTGAAGCTTTCTTTTTGGAATGACCTGAGTATCAAGCCTCATTCCAAAGAAAGAAAGCTTCAAGTATCTCGGGTCTATTATCCAATGGAATGAAAAATATCTCTCAACTTTTTTATTTATAGCAGATATACACCCCGTTATAAAAGTGGTGGATATGTATCCCGTGTCGTTACAAAATAGTGCAAATATATTCTTTTTGTTGACGATTTTTTTTTTAAAATCGTTTAACTTATTTTTAATTAAAAAGTGTCTCGTCACTTTCTACCTATTTTTTAAGTAGACATAAGTTTTTAAAGCCACGTGATATTTTTTTCTGGTGGATCAGATCTGATTTATTTTAAAAAAAAATCTCCTCAGCTTTTAAAAACCCATCAGGAAAAAAATTACAATGTCACTTTAGAGAAATATGTCTACTAAAAAATGGGTCGACTTTTTTTAAAGCCCCGTGATATTTTCTCAATTCAAAAATAAGATAAATAATTTTTTTTAAAAAAATTGTCAGCAAAAAAGTATATTTGCACCATTTTGTAGCGGCAAAGTATGTATCCACCACTTTGATAACGGGAGAAATATCTGCTCTAAATTGTAAAATTAAGGGGTATATTTTCACTTTTGAGCAAAGTTTGATAATATACATATTTAGTAGACCTTTTACTCCAAAGTTAGTATGTTCGGCTGAACCATAAATTATATATTGTACATTCGCCCCTAATCTAATTGTACCGGTGAAACCTCCCACACAATAGGTGTTTTTCAATTCACGTTGCCTTTCGCTTTCGTAATCCCAATAACGAAAAATAACTATCATAGTAAATTTTGTTATGGGCTTGTTGAGTAGTACAAAAACTAAAAGAATATGTTTCTTCATTTTATTCATTAATGATTTATCATATATATGGTATTACAGAAATATTTATCTTGCTATAAATTAGATAATTACTCAACCTAATTATAAGAGAAATATAATTCTACCTAATATATAAGATACAATTATTATGATAATATTCGGTAAATATTCTATTACACCCCCGCAGTCGAAGCGGGAGATTCACGTACACTGAGACTGACTCAAAAATCATCAAACAGTATGCGCGGAAATCATTAGGTAAATATGTCGGCAATCTGATATCTGGAAGGAACATGAAGGACACGAACTTGACCATGAACCACTTTTTCGCTCACAAAGTGAATGTCCATTTCAATGTGTTTGGTGCGCTGATATTGAACGGGATTGCCGGAAAGGTATATCGCACTAACATTATCGCAGTAGACCAATGTTGCCTTTTAATTGGACATTAAAGTATAGTTTGTGGATCAATAAAACGACAATTTAACATGTTTTCCAAAAATGCAAGATTCACAGACAGGAGTCTTAGAGACACGGTTGAATTGAATAAAATTATTGTTTCTAAGAGAGCGTAGAACAAAATATCTCGGATGTCCTAATCTAGAATGACATAAATAAGACGAATGAGAAGCAAAGGTTGATGAAACTGAGGCTGTATTGTTAACGGTGTTGGAAATAGGGTATAGATCTCCGATGGTGTCACATCTCATCATTCGTCTTCATGTCATAAATTCCTTCACAGAAAAACCAAAAGGATCAAAGTCAAGGGAAACATTATTATCAGTTGTGAAACGTCGCACAAAGATTAGATTCTTAATGAATTTCGGGGTATGAAGGATATTTTTTAGAATTTGTGGTGGGGATAGAGATGAATGACCAAAACCTCGAATTTGAATGTCTTGTCCACTACCAATAATAATAATATTTCAATTTAAATTACTCAAATTGGAATAAGACGAGAGAGTACCTTGTGATGCCGTCATGTGAGAGGTGGCATTTGTGTCCATATACCAATTTTCATCTATAGCGTTGAAAGACATCGTGTTCATAGCTGCTTCAATATCAGTCGGTGCATAGGTGGAGGACGGGGAGACCTATGTTGTGTAAGCCTGTTATGGATGTGCGCCGAGTATGTCAGGTTGGGTGTGTCGGGCCTGAGGTGTAGTCCACGAGGATGTTGGATACGGGCAAGAAGGAGAGACCCAAGTTAGAGGAGCCCTCGCGACAACGACAGGTAGGCAGCCCACGATGGAGGCTACTACCACTGCCGCGGACGATGTTGGTTGTTCCCTGCCGGCGGTGACTTCTCCTTGCCTCTAACGTTGCTGTCAGAATTTTGTGCCACAACCTTTGTCGGACTATCGGCCTTTGCGGTTTGTGCGCGTTGTGGGGCCTGGTTGGGTCCTCGGGTCGGTGGTGATGGCTACCAGAATTTGAGGCCGTACCGTCGATGAAAGGCCCGACGGTGGTGGTGAGGGCGTCGTCGACAATGCTGGTCTGAGTGGTGTTGCGCTTGATTTTCTGAGTTTCTTCTAGAATTATCCTCTGACGGGCCTCATAGAACGGTGGTAACGACGTGCATTGTTGAATGGTGGTAGCAACGCCGTCATACGATTCATTCAAGCCTGAAATAAGTTGCATTACCAATCGATGATTAGTGACCGGTGCACCAATTTTGGAGAGTTGGTCGACAAGCATCTTTAGTTCTTGACAATCGGCCGACGCGTTAGAAAAATAGTCCTAATGAACGTCCCTAAACTGATTTTCAAGGAATAAGGCATGTTGAGTTTTGTTCCCACGTTTGGCGAGCAGTGACATCGATCTCAATGATCGTGTGCAACAGATCATTCGAGATCATGATGTATATCCACTGGAGGACAACTCCATCTAAAAGAGACCAAAGTTCATCATCAAAAGTTGAGGGTACGTCGTGGGGCTTCGATTTAGGAGGAATGATATAGTCGATAACTTTATAGACACAATGGATTTTAAAAAGTTCCGCCCACGAGGAGTGTTGACCATTTTCCATCTCAAGAGTAATAGGGATGAAATTTTTAATGTTGTTGACTGCAAGTGCAAGATGGAATTTGATTTGGTCAGCCATGGAAAACGAAATTTAGGAGGAAGAGGGAGAGAGAAAAGGGAGAGGCTGGCCGTGAGGGAGTATTCCGTCGGGGGGTGGGGGTCGACGACTAGGGTAGAATTATTTAGGGTTTCGCTGATCATACCATAAAGAAATATGTTCCTTGATTTTATTCATTAATGATTAACAATATATAGTATTACATAAATATTTACCTTGTTACAAACTATGTAATTAATCGACCTAATTACAAGAGTAATAAAATTTTACCTAATATATGAGATATACAATTATTATGAGAATATTCCGTATTAAAAACCCCAAAGACAAATATCCCTCAGAATGCAAGAACAGCAAATTGAACATATGTGTCTACCTTGCATCTCTTCCTATTCTCTTGCACTCTTTCCATACATACGTTAGGCCTTCCCAAAACAGAAAGAAAAAAAAAGAAAAAGATTATCAGCAACTTGCTTCCATCAATCTTTGAAATTCTTGCTTCATCGCATGACTTTCATCTCTCATCTGAAAGGTACATAACTTGACAGTTACACCAGAAGAATACGCATGCAAGTGCCGGAATCTCAAAAGATAAACCAAAAAGAATACACAAAATAAGACGAAAGAATCCATATTGCTACTTGTTAAAAAGAATAAAGAAACATAGAACCATAATCCTATTGCTTGGACAAAATGTGCAGCTAACCATAGTCCATACCTATCACAATATAAGACACACGAAAAGGTAAAGCAAGCACATTACTAAGTTGATCTTCTTAGGAGATGCATTATATTTTCTTTTAGTCTAATATAGGAATTTATTAATGTAATCTTCATGTGAAAACCTCCATGGTTTAAGAAAATTGTGTTTAGTAAGAATTTAATTTATATACACTAACGATTTAAATAATTTTATGTGACACCCATAAAGGAGAGCAGAGCGACAAGGCCGGATCAATGAGAAGGACTGACATTGGCAAACTTCTAAAGAAGGGGTAAACATTACACCTTAGGCGAATATAACATTGAAATAGGAGAGGAAAATAATAAAAATTATTAGAACAAGCTCAGATGGTATACACACGTTTAAACTCGATGATGGCATAACTCAAGAGATAAATCTATGAGATCTGTTTGGCCAAAACGAACAATACTTGTCATGAGGTTGAGTCTTTGCATTTTACGCATCAATACATTCTAATTTGTTCTAACAGGTTATATAGTAGTTTTCTTATCTTAACAAATTAAGATTATTATAGATATGCACTTGTAGATCAACTCAATTTGATGGTGTAAAGATGTTGTGCTACAATGTTTGTGCATAGAAGTTAATATAAATTGATATGTTCCGCCTAATACTGAAATGTATTATCAGAAATAGCTCAATTTTCTAAAAAATATACTCCACTAAATTTGATCCCATTTTTTCCAGAATTTTAGAATCGAAAGAAATAATTCAACAAAAATTATGTGGGGCAGTAGAGAACATTTAAATGTCAAGACGTGAGCAGCGTGTGGTTTCACGTGGCGTGGTTTGCGTCATCTGCGTCAAGCACTGTATTTCGAAAGAATGCGGCGGATTCGCCGTCAATAAAAAAAAAAAGAAAAAAAAAAAGAAAAGAAATAGACATATGAGAATCTGACACGCGATGTCTTGTGGTAGCCACGGACCCTATCATTTTGACTTTGATTGCAGCCTAACAATTAATTGACCTCCATAATATTCGTCCTGATTTCTTCTTCTGGTTTATAATGCTTCACTTTTTGTAACTACTCAGTTTGATCGTTTAGCATTTTTGGACTCTTTTTCTCTAACATACCCTTTTCCATAGCTCCGTTTTGACATTTATGACTTGTAATTATAGGTGTCACATTTTTTTAGACAATCAGATGAGTCTCGGAGAAGAATTAGTGAAAATGAAAGTTCTTAAGTTAAGGAAATTGAAATTTTGAGCTATTTCTTTAACCACGATAATTTAATTGATGGATAATTTTTGAATTATATTTATTTAAATTGTGTGAATATTTCATTCATAGGAATATTATTTGCAATCATATAAGGTTATGAGATATATTAGGGTAAATAAGTTTTGACTCTTCAAGAAAAACAAAATTAGAAGGAGTGGGTAGGTCAAGCCCATGTTGGAAATATTTATTAAACGTGAAATAAAGTTAATCCTATTAATTATGACTCGAATAATTGGGGTCCCGCACGTAGGAAACCTTGTTTCCACACACGTGCACACATAGTGCCAATGATCGTAATTTCCTTAATGGAAGAGATATTGCTACGTATACGAATTATTTTGAGACGTAAGGTAATAGACGGTTATTGGCCAAGTGACGTTCGTAAATGAAGGAAGAAGTGTACAATGTGTTAAAAGATGAAACGAGTCATGAATCAGGCCGCGGCGGCAAGGACCGTGGTGCTGGAGCGCCGCGGCGCCTTCATGCAGGGCCGCAGCGTCAAGTCTCTGAAGTTTCGACGCCACGTCGCCACTCTTCAGGGCCGCGACGCTGTGATCGTTTTCAGTCCGTTGGAGAAGAATAAAAACTGACTTTGGAGGATTAACTCCTCATTATTCTGCTCTTGAATTCATCCATTACTTGGCTGAATTGTAACTCCATACTATGGCCATTACTTGGTCATTCAAAGCCATAAATTGGCTAGTTGGAGGGTCTTCTTCTCAACACTATAAAATGAGGTCTTTGACTCATTTGCAAAACACACTTGACACAATACATTTCTGAAAGTATTCTTCATCTCTTGCAATCACAAACACTCAAAGATCTTTCTTCCAAAACAAACACTTGAATTCCCTTTGCTCATTTGTTTGATTGTTGTTTTATCTTGAGAGATAAGTTGTCATTACAACCGTTGAAAGGATATACGGGGAAATATTATCTTAAGGATAGATCAAGAATTTGGTCGACTCAGCAAGCCCTCAGATTTGACCATTTCCAGATTTCTAACAAATAGTTATTATTGTTATTTTTCCGTTTTTCACATCACCACTCACAACCCATTCACTTATTCTGGTTGATGGGCACGATTTAGTGATTGGAGTAGAAAATTAGGTTAGTTATTCTCTTATGTTGGAAGAATAAACGCAGAAGAGTTTACATACGACATTAGGAACGCATAAAGGATTTCAAAGCAGGTATTAATAAATTTACTCTTTAGCACATAATGTGGCTGTGATGTTTTCTAAATATCTATTTAGCAAAGCTGCTGTAATGCTTTGTCAAATAAGAAGTAAAAATTAGTCAGAGCTCCATAATAAACCAATGACTGGAATTCGAAAATATAATGATTGGTGGGTTAGTGAAATTAGACATAAAATATTGACCTTGCATTCTGCTATGAAAATCGGTACTGATGCATTGTGTGAATAATTTAATATATATCCTCAACTCTTACAGTGGTCTATTAAATTGGATTAGAGTGAAGTAATGTCTTTATCATGATTATGGACAAGTTGGATATAGGATTGGAATCTGATAATAAGAGCTCAGGTAGAATAACATTTGCATGGGAAAATATTTTGGGTTTCGGACCTGCTCATTTAGCTACTGTTGGGATGTTATTCCTTATGGTATAAAGATGCCTTTATTTTTCCCTTTGGTCTGGCCAAATTTCTGAAAAGATATTTCTGTTTCTTAAAAGTAGTTATGCAGAAACTGTTTTTGGAGAATCAGTTAGGGTGTTTGGCCTATAATTATAGAAGTGTTTCTGAAAAAAAGAAACAGTTTTCTGTTTGACCAACATTTATGCAAATTTACTAGAATATTCTTTTTAATAGATTTAAAATTATTTAAAATATTTTTTTTTATCATATGTTTCTAAAAATTAGTATATCTTTACAATTTAATTTAAAAAAATTATTTAATTGCAATATTTAATCAAAAAATAATATTATATTTTACCTAAGAAATGTAACGACAATATGATAGTCAATGACTAAAATATGTTCAAACCTACCCCCGCCCTACCCACATCTACCCCCACCCATCTTCAAATTTTTATGTCATATTTTTTTTACTTTTATAAAAAATATGAATTTTTTTCTTCCCTCCTTACCCCCCCGCCCTACCCCCAACCAATTTCCCTACCCCATCCTCAAATTTCTATTTCGAACTACGTTACCTTCCCGCTGATGAACAGACGAAGTAGACTGCGGGTCAAATCCGCATCTTTGCGCCCTTTACTTACTTCAAGGGATGGTGCGTCCGATACATGATTGGTTAATGACGATTCTCAACAGCATCTGTAAGATCAAGTTTAGGTTCGGCCTCAATGGAAAAATAAAATGGAGCACCTATCAGTAGTTGCATTCCCTCTAGTCCCCTTGAAAGAGGAAAGGGGCCTAAGCCTGTTTAGTTCCATCTCTTTGAGTTTCAATTGGAATGCTAGGGGTTGGAGTCCTAGGGTAAGTCCCAAAGTCCTCAATTCTGGAAGCAACACGGCTGGGTCTGCGAGTGAAACCCCAAAACCTCAAATCCCCTAATGTCAACTTGCCTTCCTTAGAGACTTACAGTAGTTCAAATCCCTCTGTCCAAGTGATTGAGTTGAAGTCCACTTGACTTTATGTAGCAGGGAAAGGAGCTAAAAGCAAAAAGACTGTAAGTCGAGTTGCTGAAGCGACATCATCTCATTGAACGTAGATATTTGTTGCGTAGCCGTTCGAATCAGGTATGAAGAGGGAAAAAACTTACTTAATTGTAATTTCATACATGCTTACAGAATTATTGTACTTTTATAAAAAATGATGGAAAATATGAAAAAATTTCTTACCCCTTATAAAATTCGGAAAAAAGAAGACGATAATTTCTGGTTAGTTTAAAATATATATATATATGAAAATAAATAAAGGACATTGAAAGTGGGTTCATGGCTTCATGCATGTAATGAAAAAGGATTTCAATTTTTATCAACCAAAAAAATATAAAAGAAAATAAATAAAGGGCCAATTGAATGAAGCATTGATATAGGCCAATTGAATGAAACATTGATAAAGACCAATTGAATGTAACAATGGGATGCAATAAAGGTCAATTGAACGTGTATCTGAATTTAGTAGCATTTTGCTTTCTTTCAATATGAATAACCTACGTTTACAATAGTTTAATCGACATTATGATGGGACATTAAATTGCATAAATGTCCTTTAACAGTTTCAGTTGCATATGTGCTTTTTCCATTGCAGCGTGCGGTCTTCCCATATCCCAATATTATAACTATTTAAGTTTAACTTCTCTAAAACTTCCTTTAAACATATAGTAATTCATTCATCCCATGTTTCTGAAAATACATTTGTTACAATTGCAATCATCCACTATACACCCCTCCCAAACCCTTTAAATCTTCCTCAACTCTTTTTCCTTCCACTATAAATATATATTCTCATATTCTATAAGATACAAAGAACCCAGAAAATACAGAGAACAAAAGAAAAAATGTATACAATTTTTTTAGCAATTGAGGAGTTTCGAAAAGGTGTAGTCAAAGTTTGAGATTTTCATTCGCGGTCACGGAGCAACAAAATGTGAGTTTTCTCACTCAGAAATTCTTAGTGAAATCCTTTATTTTAAGTTCAATACATGTTAGAATATGAATTGGGTGTTGAAAAGAAGTCATGAACTTTTGATTGTTTAAACAACTAGTTGAGTCATGAACTTTTGATTGTTTAAACAACTAGTTGAGTCATGAACTTTTGATTGTTTAAACAACTAGTTGAGTCATGAACTTTGCGAACTGTTTTTACTAAGTTATACTTGTTAGATTGAATGAGATCAGGAAATGTTGCACACCTCTCTGTTATGATCATATTGAGACAAATAAGAGATGAAACGGACTTACGGTTTAAGAGTTATCATAGTTTAAAGTTTCTGCCTCGGATTGACTGGAATACGGAAAGGCAGAACACAAAAATGTAAGACTGTACAACTCGGTAAGGAATCTGAAAATTTATGCTAAATGAAAGTTCTATATTTCTCTGTTGTTGACATTTTGAGACCTTACATAGGTCTATCCGACTTACATGTTGAGAGTTATCGTTGTTTAAAGTTTCTACCTCGGCTTGATTAAAACTCGGAAAGACAGAACTTTACAACCTGTTTTCACTAGGTTGTACTGGTTGGAATTTAGTGAAATTTATAAGTGTTATATACCTATATGTGATGGTCAGATTGAACCAAATCAGGGATAAATAGGACTTACGGGTTGAGAGTTATTGTAGTTTGAAGTTGCTGCCTCAGATCTATCGGAATCCGGAAGGGCAATACATAAAAGTGAAAAACTGTACCAAATTGTACAGAATCTGAATGGATGGTTCACATGGAGACGTGTAAATCTTTGTTCTCATCGTTTTGAGATTTTACGGGGTTCGAACGTGCTTACGGATTAGAATTTATGACTATTTTAAAAATTAGGTCCTGTTTAATAAAAGTTCTGACGAAATAAATTTTATGTGGCTGTTTTGTGGATAAATTTGTGCTAGTTACCCAAAGTAATTTCAAATGAAATTTGGTATAGTGAAAGGTCCTCGTGTTACCTTCGTTTCAGCGTAAGAAACACCTTAGTTGAAATTATGAAGAGTTATAACCATTACAAATACGACAGGCAGAATGTAAAAAAAAAAGAATATTATTTATTTGACCTTCTGAAAATACAAAGTGAATACGTGTTCACAAATTTGTAAATACATTGGATCGGGTTGCACGCCGCAACAAATATGTAATGTGAATACGTGTTCACAAATATGGAAATGCATTTGTAAATATATTGGATCGGGTTGCACGCCGCAACAAATATGTAAAGTGAATACGTGTTCACAAATATAGAAATGCATGTAATGTGAATACGTGTCCACAAATATAAAAATGCATTTGTAAATACATTGGATCGGTTTGCACGCCGCAACAAATATGTAAAGTGAATAAGTGTTCACAAATTTATAAATACATTGGATCGGGTTGCACGCCGCAACAAATATGTTAAGTGAATGTGTGTTCACAAATTTTTAAATACATTGGATCGGGTTGCACGCCGCCACAAAAACGTAAAATGAATATGTGTTCACAAATACGTAAATGCATTTGTAAATGCATCGAATCAGGTTACACATCGCAATAAATGTAAAAGTGCAAAGGGGAATATCTTAATGTGTAATACGAGATAAAACAAAACATTAGTTAAATTAAGAATTTTCTATAAGGAGTTGAGGGGAGATGTTGCATACTTGTATGATAAAGGTGTTGAAACCTAATATGTTTTTTTGCAACATGCTTATTATGTTATAATGTGATTGCACTTAGAATATTGCGAGGTTACTTTAAATTGCAGGGCAAAGTTCTCACTCAGCCCCGGATGGTAGGGCTGACTCTTTATTTAACATGTTTCAGGAAATCGCGATAGAGGGAAGACTCCACATCAAGGCTAGCGATCGTCCCGTATCCTCATTGTTGTACCAAATCCATTGCTTCGGACTTGGTACTTGTCATGTTTAGGATGTAGTTGAAAGATTTAGTTTCAGCATCTCGAGAAATGGCCGTGTGAAATGAACCAGCACCAGCAGACACTACAATTTTGAACTAGCACCAGTCGCAATAATGACAACATCAGGTGCAGTTTCTACAAATTGAATCTCTCTGTTTTTGTCCTTAATTCGACAGAATAACCACTGGATTCATCTTGACGGCGGCAAGAACCTCTCGTTCTCTAGTCTCGCTTGGACTGGAGAATCTCTCGATTCTCATCACACAAGCTAATTTAATAAGCGGCAAGAACCTCCCCGTTCTCTAGTCTCATTCGGACTAGAGAATCTCTCGATTCTCATCACGCAAGCTATTCTTTGAATTGAGCTTCAACTCAATCCATATTGTTGATCGGTGTATTTTATATACACTTTTTGAGTCATTTTTAGTTAGTATTTTACTCATTTTATTTATGTTTAGTACAGTATTAGGGTCGTTTTCCTTTCTTTTGTGTCACAGCGGTCAAAAATGGAGAAATGACGAAAAGGAGATGAAATGAGCATAAAAGAGATGAAATTGCACACAAAAGGGCCAAGAAATGAAGTCTAAGAAGTTCCGGGAATTATAGAGAAAATCAGACGAAGTCCGGACGAGAAAAGACGCAATAAACGGAAATTCGCGAGAAAAATGTCACCGGCCATTGCCGAAGCAGAGCCGCGGCTCCCAAAGTGCTGAAAGTCCCGAAGAGTTCTTGAATTCGGTAGCTGGCGCCGATCTGCGAGCGCGACGCGGAATTGTGAAATCTTTGGGCCGAATTTGACATGTTTGAGAATCCTAAAGGGATAACTTTTCCTTCAAAAGGATAATTTTTCATACCTAAAGAAAAACCTTTTCCTACCTAAAAACCCTTACCTAAAAGGATTCTAATAACTTTTCCTTTCCTACATAAATCCTTAACCCTTCACCTAAAGGATTCTTTGGCTATAAATACTCTACATCATTAGAAGAATTAACCATTCTCCATTCTACCATTCACCATTCTACATCCATCCTTCAACCAATCCACCTTGTACATATTCCACAACACAACCCTTGGATGCTTGGCAGAGACTCATTCTTAGTAATTTTCTTTTCTTTTCTTTTACTTTATTTCAGTTTTTATGAAGAACATGAGATTAGTTCTTGTCATATTTATGGCTAGGAACTAATTCTCTTATAGGGCTTTCTATGTTGAATTGCTTGAAACTTATGCTATAATTTAATGACGCTTATGGTTGTTTTTCTTATTGAGAGATCTATCCAATAATTGAAATGAATTCTTGGTAATTAATTGACAACTAATTATCACTATATGATTTCTAATCGATTACGAAAAGGAGGATTGTGAATATCTTGTAAGTTGGGTGACGGTCTTGAATTGGGGATGAAAATACCTCAATTAGATTTGTAGCGTTGATGAGAGGCTTAACAACCCTAATTTTGCGCATTGTGCGTGACTCAACTAGGTTTTGTGCTTAATCCTCCTATGTAGTTACCCTTATCGTGAAAGTTAGGTAAGGAACAATACTGGGGTTGAGTGTTTATATAACCTAACGGAGTATAAAACGATTTAAAACCCGCTTTCTCCAAAAGAAGAACACCATAAGTAATGCATTAACAAGTAACAGCGGATAGTAAGGATACATAGAAGCCCTATTCTCATCACACCTGAAGTAAGTCTTTACATTTAAATAGCTTTTGAAATTCTTAGTTATAAACAACCAATCAAATATTAATTCGCCAAATAGATACTAGAAAATAGATCACTGGTACTTGAACCCTAATCTGAGGGCGATATTCGGTCTTATCTAAGACTATACTACTTGATACGATAACGTGCACTTGCGTTTAAAGTGTGTGCATATTACGCGCATCAAGTTTTTGGCGCCGCTGCCGGGGATTAGGCAATAGTTCAATATCAAATTATCTATTTTTAATTTCTAATTTGGTTTTAATTTTTTTATTTTTACGTTTTTCGTTATTAAAAAAAAAAAAAAAAAATCGAGGTGCCGTGATTCGTTGTTGGTTTTGATTTATCTCAGGGATCCTTAAGACATGGATTTCTACTGTCAATATGATCGAGCTCCAACCATAGAGGAAGAGAGGGAGGAATTACGAGAAACTCTACTCAGTCTCACGAGGTCCCAAACTCGGTTCATGGACGAAATGAGGTTGGGTATAAAGAAGTTGGAAACGCAAATAGCAGAACTCGCGATCATATTCAACAGCGAACAGCAAATTGAGGAGCCTGAATCACAACCAACTATTGAGGAATCTGGCAAGACAGTTGGTGTAGAGAAGGAGAAGAGTGCAGAGATCCAATTATTCACCTTCTTGGATTCCTTGGAAAATCTTTTTCTTGTACCTGCGGAAGAAACACCACCAATTGTCAAAGTTGACTCCCAAACAGTAAGTCAAAACCATCAAGGGCACCCCGTAGAGTTGAAAGATGTAGCGAATCTCACTGATCCCTAAATTAGAGAGAGAACCTAAAAGACAAGCATGCCTTGTATACTGGGATAATCGTATATTTGAGGCCCTTGTTTGAAGCAATTGTTGTAGTTGAAGTGAGACTGCAACAATAACTCTGCGGATTGCAAGCTTCGCGAAGGATCCAATGGGCACTCGGAAAGGTTAATTGCGTCCGCTAAAAGACGTTAAAGACAATTGTTGGGAGGCAACCCAATGTTTTTAATTATGTTATTTTAATTTCTGTCTTTATTTTATTTTATTTTGTCTTGAAACGATCTCACGGTCTTGGGTTCTTGTTTTGTGTTGTTGGATGGATCAAAGTGAAACCGAGGAAAAGGAGCAACAAACGCCGAAAAAAGCGATCGCCGCCTAGAATCGGCCGCGCGGAACTCAGAGGGTCACAAGATTAGCAGCGCGGCGCTGAATCTCGTGGTCGCGCGGAACTTGAGAGCCATATTTCCGCAAATTCGAATTTTTCATCCTAGACCTCCGTTATGACCGCTGTGTTGTGTCAGTAAGTTGTCATTTTTCTTTTATTTTCTTTGAGTCTTGCACACATTGGGGACAATGTGTGATTTAAGTTTGGGGGTGTTTTATTTGTGTCTTGTTATGTTTCAATTAAGTCTTTTTTTTTATTGTTTTGTGTTTATTTTTGAGTCACAAATTTTTTTCTTTTTTTTTCTTTCTTTTTTCATAATTACCTATCAAAGATCATGTATGCTGTAGTTGCTAGAAACACCTAGTGAAGGAAGGTGGAATAATGTAATGGAATTAGAAGCAACTATCTAAACACCTAGGTTAGATATGCCAAAAACTCACAAAAATCTGTCTATTGGAGTTTCTTGCTTAAAATTGTGCATGCTAAATTATGAAAACCTATGTGTTATGAATGCTTGCTATTTGAGGCGAAATAGTTAGGATATGCATGATAGGGAGATGACTCAGGCATTTCTTTGATAGTCAATTTTTACCACTCTTTTCTACCCCGAACTTTAAAAGTATCCCTAGTCAGCCCCATTGAGCCTAAAAATTGAAACTTCTTTGACACCCTATATTCCCACAGATTGTGCCATAAGTAAAAATGTGAAGTAGTGGAATCAATTGTGTTAAAAAAAGAGACAAAAAGAGTGAATGAGCTTGTTGCACCCCAATAAAAAAGTAATAAGAAAGAGGCAAAGCCTAAGTTTGGGGGTGCTTGTTATTATAATACTCTTCATTCTCCCAAAACAAAAGAGGGAAAAAGATAGAATTGAAGTGAAGAAAAGAACAAAAAGAAAAGGGAAATACTGAAAAGCTAAAGAGCTTATGGTACACAAAAATGAGCCTAAATGCCTATTTTTACCAACCCCTACCTAAGCCTACATTACAACCCTTAAAGTCCTGAAGATCTCTTTTATGCATATTCAGTATTAGTGGAGAATAGCAAGTAAGCATGCCATAGGATTTTTGAATTTATATGCATGATTTAGTATATTGACTTCCATTAAAGCATGATAAATATGAGTTTGCGAAATATCTAGCTCAATGTGTTTAGTGTGCTGAAAAATTTCATGTTACATGTTCCTGCATATTATTCTGCTAACCTTCATGTTTTTCTAGATAACACTAAATGCAGCAAAAGTGATCAATGTCAGTGAGTCTTTTATTTTTCGTTTTTTGAGTCTTTTATTTCTTTCTTTCTATCTTTGCTCGAGGGCGAGCAAAGGTTAAGTTTGGGGGTATTTGATCGGTGTATTTTATATACACTTTTTGAGTCATTTTTAGTTAGTATTTTACTCATTTTATTTATGTTTAGTACAAGATTAGGTCGTTTTCCTTTCTTTTTGTGTCACAATGGTCAAAAATGGAGAAATTACGTAAAGGACATTAAATGAGCATAAAACATATGAAATTTCAAACAAAAGTGCCAAGAAATGAAGTCTAAGAAGTTCAGAATTATAGAGAAAATCGACAAGTCCGGACGAGAAAAGACGGAAATTCGCGAGAAAAATATCACCGGCCATGGCGGGAAGCAGAGCCGCGGCTCCCAAAGTGCTGAAAGTCCCGAAGAGTTGCTGAATTTCGTAGCGCGCTGATCTCACATGCGACGCTGACTTGTGAAGTGCTGGGCCGAATTTGACATGTTTCAGAATCCTAAAGGGATAACTTTTCCTTCAAAAAGGGATAATTTTTCATACCTAAAGAAAAACCTTTTCCTACCTAAAAACCCTTACCTAAAAGGATTCTAATAACTTTTCCTTTCCTACATAAATCCTTAACCCTTCACCTAAAGGATTCTTTGGCTATAAATACTCTACATCATTAGAAGAATTAACCATTCTCCATTCTACCATTCACCATTCTACATCCATCCTTCCACCAATCCACCTTGTAAATATTCCACAACACAACCCTTGGATGCTTGGCTTGGAGACTCATTCTTAGTAATTTTCTTTTCTTTTCTTTTACTTTATTTCGCTTTTATGAAGAATACGAGATTAGTTCTTGTCATATTTATGGCTAGGAACTAATTCTCTTATAGGCTTTCTATGTTGAATTGCTTGAAACTTATGTTATAATTTAATGCACGCTTATGGTTGTTTTTCTTATCGAGAGATCTATCCAATAATTGAAATAATTCTTGGTAATTAATTGACAACTAATTATCACTATATGATTTCTAATCGATTCGAAAAGGAGGATTGTGAATATCTTGTAAGTTGGGTAGATCTTGAATTGGGGATGAAAATACCTCAATTAGATTTGTAGCGTTGATGAGAGGCTTAACAACCCTAATTTTGCGCATTGTGCGTGACGGCCAACTAGGTTTTTGTGCTTAATCCTCCTATAGAGTTACCCTTATCGTGAAAGTTAGGTAAGGAACAATCTTTGGGTTGAGTGTTTATATAACCTAACGGAGTATAAACGATTTCAGAAACTGCTTTCTCCAAAAGAAGAACACCATAAGTAATGCATTAACAAGTAACATAAGCGGATAGTAAGGATACATAGAAGCCCTATTCTCATCACATCTGAAGTAATTCTTTACATTTAAATAGCTTTTGAAATTCTTAGTTATAAACAACCAATCAAATATTAATTCGCCAAATAGATACTAGAAAATAGATCACTGGTACTTGAACCCTAATCCTAGAGGACGATATTCGGTCTTATCTAAGACTATACTACTTGATACGATAACGTGCACTTGCGTTTAAAGTGTGTGCATATTACGCGCATCAATTGTCTCTGACGAAGTATCCCTCGGTTCTCAGTCTGTTTGTTGCTAAGAACTCTTCGATCCTTCTATCGATAGAAATTTCCTACTTATGGTCTTCTCAACATTTTCTGACCCCGCCAAGTCTACGAGTATCAGCTTTCCAAATTCGTTCCCTTTTTTTTCTTGTTAGATCCTGGTGGACAGTAAACATGTAGAGGCAATGACTTCTGCTGCTTCTGTATGCAGTCAACCATGCTCAACACCTCTTTTAATAAATTCATGAGTTGCATAACCAGCAGCCTCAAAAATCCAGCAGCTGACCAGTTTCTTTAGCAATAGAAATAGCACCCTGAAACCTGCAGTTAATGTTGCACTAGCTTGTAGATATTTAACATAGTTAGTCTATCTTTCAGACCAATGGTGTCGCACATGGCTCAATCCAGCCTGTGATACACATTTGCAACTCACTAAACGCAGCAGCACTATATGCAAACAGAAGTGCAGCAGCTACAGCAAGATCACCACCAACAACAAAGAACAGCTAAAACAACTATCAACAACAATAACAACGAACAGCTACAACAACTATCAATAACCACAACAACGACATTTTTCTCCAATCCGTCAATTCACCAACACAAATACCAAAATGAAGTTGAATTTCCATCAACTCGACTATCCTCGGCGATCTGCGACGTCGCAATGATAGCCAAGGGCGGAGTGTATCCGCATAAAACGATAATATCTCCATCCGAATAAATCGACAAATGCGACAATCGAAAACAGTAAGTAAAATAGAATGAATCGACTTTGATTCTCTGTCGATTATGTTGTCACTCGCAATAAAATCGATCGATATACTATAGAGATTACCTCAATATTATGTCTCCTTCGATTTTCTGATAATTTTTTTCAGAAAAAAAAAGTTTGATTCTCTGATTTTTCGAATTCTCTGTTTTCGATCGATTGAACTCCTTCAATCGATCTCCTTCAATTTGATTTTCGATTCTCTGTTTTCGAATTGAACTCCTTCAATTTGATTTCCGATTCTCTGTTTTTATCGATCGATCTCCTTCAATTGATTTCCTTCTTCGATCTCTTCTCCTCGATTTGAATCGATTTGAATCAATTGCGTAATCTCGATCGATTCACAACAGTTTCGATTTCAATTTTCTGTTTTCCAGACGAAACTCGCGATTTCGATTTTTAATAAATTTCGAATCCTAGATTATGCAAGTCCTCCTACGAATCATAGGCTCTGATACCATGTTAATTATCACAACAAAAGAGATTGAGAATTGATGAAGAGAAGAGGAGAAAAAGATTGGAAAGAAAAGAGAAACCGAGACAGTATTTTTGGGTGCTCCAGTGAGCTCTTCAATAGATATTTTCTTATTATGAAGGCTTAAGCAGTAATTACAAGAGATGTTGTGTATTTATAATACCCACTAATAATATCCTAACAAAATATCTAATCAAGCTTAATCAAAATATCTAATTAGCAAAATATCTAATTAGTTTGGTATATCTCAACAAAATAACCTGCTACAACATATTAAATTACACCAAGGATAAACAAAAAGTCATTACACTGCAATGTTAATGTTATGCACTTCACATTATACATGTATGGGGTTTATCCGTTTAAATAAGAAAAACCTCCCCCTCTTTTTTGTTTTTGCCTTTTATTTTTGGGTTAAGAGTGAGTGTATTTCTTTCCCCAATATTTACAGGCACTATAAAAAATTAAAGAAAATAAAGAAGAATAAGAAAATTTTGAGGATTTTAATCGTTTAATTGATTGACTATTTAAACTTTCACATTATTGATTAGAAATTCGATTCACAACTTTGTAATCCCTCCCTCGTTTCCCCTTTCCCTACCCTGTGTAACACATAAAAAATTAGGGAAATGAGACAGTACTTCTCCATGTAAAGAGAAACAGCACAAAGATGAAAAGTGAAATCGAATTCAATGTCGAGTAGTCGCATTAGTCCTACTTTTTTAGGAGTGAAACAGGAGGGTATAGGCCAATGATACCCTATAAAATGCACCATTATAACATACCAAAATATTCTCTGTTTGTTGAAAATACACCACTAAATATCCCAACCTGTCTTTCTTATTCTTCCTATAATATATTCTTCATCAACGTGATTGCATTTCAAAGTCTTTTTTTAATAGAGAATTACTCGCATGAACATTCAATACTAAGTAATTTCTTTTCCTTTTGCAATATTAAAATAGAGTTTAAAAAAATCAACTTTTTTTTTCTACTTGAATGGTCTCTCTATTATATATTATAATAAAAAAATGAAAAGGGAAGTCCCAACTGAATCAAATTGACCAATAGAGGGTGAGCACTAGTAGAAAGACTAAAAGTGTGTGGCCATATCTTTTATGAACCATTGAAGTTTGATGGGAAAAAGCCAATGGAACAGTAAAAGGCAGACACAAAAAAAGAAGAGCAACATCACATCGTAAGGAAGTTGAATTAATAAGTAATCCAAAGATAGTGGCCGAGCTGTCATTAGTCAAATTTGTAAGCCTTAGTATCGCGAAGTTCGATTACGGATCGTTCTCAAGGCGTATATGCCGTATTAAAGCGCAGTAGCTTAACTGCGGGTATATTGCGATGTGGGTTTGATACTCGCCGGACAATCCATGTTGAAGTCGGACCAGTAGCGTTGATCGTTGGTGACGATCGGACATCGAATCGCGCGACATCCCGCGATTTACAGCGGTGGCGGCTAGAACGGGTTTCATTCGCCGGGAGCGTAATGCAAGATCTTGTGCAGTCTTAGCGATATAAGTCTTAAAGGTCGCGAGGCACTGGATTATCAAAAAAAAAAAAAAGTAATGCATAGTTCTAATGACATGAAATGTCAACATTATAGTAGTAGTAGTAGTAGGCCTGTCCGTGTCGTAGTAGTTCTCCAAAGGGTGGCCATTCAAACTACATAAAGGGCACTACTTTTTTCCTCATAGCATTTAACTTAACAAATTATAAAATAATATATATAACAATGAAACCCCATTGCTAAAACATCTATTGGGTCATTCTCTCCTTGTTTTTTTCTTTAGACATCTTATATCCTAATCTATTTCAATTAATTCGGATTTCACCTTGGGTAGGTCAATCAAATGAGGATAAAGTGTCCTTACTAAATAATTTTGTATCCTCATGGCTAAAACCTAAAACATCTAATTAAATCCTTCAAAATGGGGTAAAAAAACATCTAGTTAAAAACGGATGTTGGGACAGAGCTAGAAAGTTAAGTACGGATTTCAGCCGAACCTAATATTTTTTAATTCAAAATCTATATTTGAATTACAAAAATAACTAAATATATACAAAAATTAAATTTAAAACTCAATTATTAATATTTCATGATGTTATCTTAAAATTTAGAACTCGTAAAATTTAAAACGGATCGTAACCGTTCTACCCCATCCTTTAATAGTTTTTTGCAACATCTTTAACGGGTTGTCTAAGTCCAAATGGGGAACAATCTATCTTTTGCTTTTATTTTCTTTGGTATTTGTCGTAATGTTACAATTTCTTGTGCAATGAAATGACTCGAACAATCAAGGATATGATAATATGCATAGTGTTGGATGTAACAATTAAGCTCATAATTCACAAGATACATAATAGTAAATTGGTACTATCATTTTCTGTTTCTTGTTCCAAAGAAAGAAAGTCGTAGGTCGGCGCTCAAATAAAATAGAATAGTATTTTCTTATCAAGACAATCCCAATGTACCAAAATATAAAAAATAAAAGGATAACGAAAGCTTAATACGTACATCGGTACATGGCATCATTTGACCAAATATATATGTGATCTTTCAGTGTAGATTTTTTTTTTCAACAACACTAAAATCTCATTTGTTTCTCATCCTATATATTTCTTCTCTCTCTGCTTTTTCCCTTTTTGTGTAGATGCTAGATCTATTTATCAAGAACCGTGATAATCAGGACCGTCTTTAAACTCGTGCGAGGTGTGCTACCGCACAGTGCCCCCGAAAAACAAAAAAAAATAGGGTCTTTTTTTAATTTTTTTATTAAGTAGTATAAGCCAGAATTTACTGTAAAGGCTCATAATTCGCATGTCTTAGCTCAATTAAGGACTCACTTTTACGAATTAGAACAGACCCCCAAAATGTTTGAGACGACTCTGGTGATACTGCACCAGAATTAAGCAAGCGTGGAAATATCTACGTGTTAATTATTCACGATTAATGGAGAAAATTATATATAAAATACCACTATTGTTGACATGTAGTCTTGGTTAGCAAGCTAATTATGGTTAGGATTAGTTAATAGCTAATTTATTAGAAGTAGTTAGTGTTAACTAACTCTAATAATGAAAGAGGAAATGAGCATGTATATATGTATGATGTGGACTCAAAATATCGATACAATTCATTTTGCACAAATATAAATTTCCGTCTCTATAACCGGTTTCTCTATCTCCTCTTCTCTTCTCTTCCTTTCTCTGCGATTCAGTTAGCTTCCTTCTTCTTCATCAAGCTTCCATGCATGGTGAAGCTTGATGTAATCCTCCATTAATGAGGTTATCAACTAACTATGTGTCATACACATAGTGGTTTGGTACGTACCCGATGAAAATATTTTTTTAGCGAAATTGAAGTATATGTTACGTGGTGTTGTCACAATGAATCCAGAAATGCCATAGTGCTGGTAATTTCATATGGCACTATGAAGGGCTAATGCTGTTCGTCACATGAAGATGCATTAAAATATTGAACAACTTTTAACTTATGTATCAATGTCGGAGCTACACTATGTCCAACTTCTATTTATTTTTCAACTATAATTTGCTATTGTGTATACATGCAGAAAACTCTCCTTTTAAAAAAATCCATTTAATGTTAGAACTGAAAGTGATTGCATAAATTCTTTAAATCTTTTGATGTAAATTTACATGTTTGAGAATTACATGAAAAATATTGTTATAAGTTAACGTTACCTAATAAATCAAAATATTTAAAAAGAGTCCTTGAAATATCATAATCAAAGAAAAAATCTATTTGTATCTTC
Organism: Przewalskia tangutica; assembly: GCA_029844215.1. Classification (NCBI taxonomy): domain Eukaryota; kingdom Viridiplantae; phylum Streptophyta; class Magnoliopsida; order Solanales; family Solanaceae; genus Przewalskia; species Przewalskia tangutica. The sequence continues at coordinate 14,976,603 of CM056721.1, read as the reverse complement.
AAACGGTAATAGTATCACGCAATGTGAATAACAAACTAGTAAAAAGACCACTACTATAAAAGTGGGGAAAAAAAACAAGAATTGGGACTCTTTGGTTTGGAAAGCCACGTGTAATTGTTAGGACCGTCTTTGGATTCGTGCGAGAACCCCCGGAAAAATAATAATTTAGGGCCCATTTTTTTATTTTTTTATTAAATATTATTAGTCAGAATTTAGTCAATTTACTGTAAAGATTCATAATTCGCAGGTCTTAGTCCAATTAAGGACACACTTTTACGAATTAGAACAGGACCCTCAAAATGTTTGAGACGACCCTGGTAATTGGATGCACAGTTTGACATATTTGTCTGATCAAGTAATTAGTGTAAACGTGTAAATATAGGAAACAATATATTCCTTACCCATAATTAGGATATTTTCATATATTGTGTAAATATAATTATGGTAAGACTAGTATTCCTCTTTTGTATAGGTTTAGGATTCCTATTGTATAAGGGATGAATATTACTCTATATATATCTTGATATTAATGAAAGACTCTCCAAGAGAGATTAATATCATCTCACATGGTATTAAGAGTCAAACACCCAAAACCATAGAACTCTTTCTTCCTACCGCCGCCGAGAACCCCCCCCCCCTCCCTCGGAACTCGCCACGGCCCCTCTTACAAATTCTAGGTTTTCTTCTTCATTCCTCTCTTCTCTATATGGCTATCCCTGAATCTTCCACACTTTCTGAATCTTCTACCTCCACAAATCTCACCACCACGTTGTCATCCTCTTTTCATCCAAATTTCTAATCAGTAACAACATCAAGAACTCTATTCTCATTCTTCTTGATCAAGAAAACATTCGAGATTCTCCCGGTTGAACGTTTGTAATCATGTATGTCTCTATAACGTGCTTGATCACATCGATGACACCATTCTGCGCCCTCCGGAGGTTGATGAGTCTACTTGGCGTCGTCTAGACGCCGGCGTCAAACAGTGGATTTATGGTAGTATTTCGCATGACCTTCTTCTTACTATCATGAAATCTGGCGACACAACCCTTGAGTTATGGAATCGTTTGGAGGAAATTTTTAGGACAATAAGCACCCCCGTGTTGTGTATTTAGAGAAACAATTTAACAATACACGTCTTGAAAACTTTTCCAATGTGGTGATCGCAAAGCGATTAAAGCTACTGACGGATCAACTTGTTGTTGTCGACGAGCCTGTTGCTGACACCAAACTAGTGTTACAATTGATTGCTGGCCTTCCTAAAGGCGAATATGATACTTTGGCCACCATGATTCAACAGGTAGATCTGTCACCCAGTTTTAACAAAGCTCGCTCGCAGTTGTTGCTCGAAGAGACTCGACGTGTTAAGCACGATGAGCCGGTGAGAGTCGCACGTACGGTAACGAGGGGGGTTCGCGTCTATACGTGTAATGTGGTGCTTAGGCCTACCCACCCTATTTGTTCCATGATCTATGGGTCTACTGGAGCTAGCACAGTCAGAAGGCACTAGCGGTCGAAACACGCCCTCAAAATCCAACGCCGCCAGAAAACTCTCAACCGCAGCAGGGACGCGGTGGAAAAGGTGGCAGGGGCCGCGGCAGAGGAGGTCGTGGTCGTGGCAAGGGTAGCGTTCAATAGAACCACCAACAGCAACAACAACAGGGATCGCAGAATAACTGGGTCGTGGCTACTCGTGCCAATCGCGCCGCACGGCGCCAAGTCTGGTCGCGGTGCCGGTTTAGAGCTGCGGCAAGAGTCCCTTCCGATGCAGCCCTACAATCCATATTCTTACCCTGATTTGATGGGCCCGCTCCAGTCTCGCATCAGGTCCACTGAGTTGGGACAAGCATTCAGCACTCTCTCCATGCAACATCCTGACATTACTTGGTACATGGACTCAAGCGCCACATCTCACGTCACCCAATCTGCAGGTACTATCCCTAACTGTTTAGTTTAAAGCATCTTCAATATGTTACAGTTGGTAGTGGACAACGCATTCCAGTTAAAGGTCATGGTACCTCATACACACAACCTCATCATCCACCCTTCTCCCTCAAAAACACCCTATATGCCCCCCACATGATTAAGAACCTCATATATGTCCGCCAATTTACTCGTAATAATTATGTCTTCGTGGATTTTGACACTTTTGGTTTTACTCTGAAGGATGTTCATACGGGGACACCTCTTACGAGATGCAATAGCACGGGGGATCTCTATCCATTCACTTCCACCTCCGCTGTCAGATCTTGCTCTTCCGTCACTCTAGCGGCTGTTTCTTTTTCAACTTGGCATAATAGGTTTGGTCATCCAGGAGTCCCAGTTTTTAATTTTCTTAAAGGCAACAATTTCATTGCTTGTAATGGAAAACTTGCCAAAATTGTGTTTCTTGCTCTTTAGGCAAACATATTCGTCTTCCGTTTAAATCATCTACTAGTGTTACACTTGCTCCTTTTGATATTATACATGCCGATTTATGGACATCTCCTATCTCTAGTTCTCTCAGTCATAAATACTATCTTGTGTTGCTTGATGATTTTTCACACTATGTTTGGTTATATCCTCTTAAATTTAAATCGGAAGTGTTTGCCAAATTTCTTGAGTTTCGCAAGTTTATCCACACACAATTTGGAAAAAGTATAAAATCATTTCAGTGCGATAATGGTCGTGAATTCAATAACTCTATGTTTCACCGATTTTGTACAAATAATGACATGGTTTTTCGTTTCTCTTGCCCTCACACCTCACCACAAAACGGTAAAACTGAAAGAATCATACGTACCATTAACAATATGATTCGCACTCTATTGATTCATGCCTCCCTCATTCCTTCTGGGTATATGCTGCTAAAATGTCAGAATACATTCTAAATATTCTCCCTACTAGCACTCTTCACAATATGACTCATACCGAAATCCTCTACCATAGAGTCCCCTCCTATGATCATCTAGGGATTTTCGGTTATCTGTGATATCCCAACCTCAGTTCTACCGCCCCTCACAAACTTGCTCCTAGGTCTACTCTCTGTGTCTTCCTAGGATTCCCGCCAAACCATAGGGGCTATCTATGCTATAACTTGTCGACTCGTCAAATCCACATATCTCGTCACGTCACATTCGACGAGACCACATTCCCATTTTCAAATCTACCAAAATTACAAAAACCGGACTATTCATATTTTGACGAGCCTGCCATCTCTCCCTTCATCCTCGAACATCTCACGTCCTTTGTTCCGTCGTCAGAGCCGCGGCCCCAAGGGAAGGCGCCGCGACGCCTGATTTTTAGTGAGCAATCTTCAGGAACACCGTCGGCAATGCGCGACCTGTGTTGGCGCGCGCTAAACTTCAGAAGCAAGCTGGCTGCTGCGGCCTCCGGCAACCGCCTCCACCTTCTCCTTATCCAACTTGACCCACCGTCTCAGACACCACTCCACCACCCACTGTCCCTACTCATCCAATGGAAAGTCGTTAAAAGCATGAAATCTTCAAATCCAAATTCCATTTCAACTTGTCTGCCCAAACCATCTCTCCACTTCCAAAGAACCCAAAATTGGCCAAACAAGACCCTAATTGGAATGCGGCTATGTTTGAGGAATTCAATGCTTTAACTAAACAACACACGTGGGATCTAGTACCTACACCTGAGGGGGTGAATATAATTCGATGTATGTGGCTTTTTCGTCACAAGTTCAGAGACAATGAGGATCTTGAGAGGTATAAGACTCGTCTTGTGGCTAATGACACAAATCAGCAGGAGGGCATTGATTGTGGAGAGACCTTCAGCCCAGTTGTCAAACCGATTACTATTCGCACAGTTTTGAGCATTGTCATGGGCAAACACTGGCCGATCCATCAACTTGATGTGAAGAATGCATTCTTACATGAGGACCTGAGAAAGCGATACATCGTCATCACCGCGAGTTCACCCATCCAGATCCTCACTATGTGTGCCGTCTCCGTAAGTCACTATATGGCCTGAAGCAGGTTCCCCGTGCATGGTATGATCGTTTTGCCAGGTATATCTTGCATATTGAGTTTGTATGCAGCAAGAGTGATACACAACTCTTCATTTTTCATCGAGGTAGTAGCATTGCTTACTTATTACTGTACGTGGATGATATTGTTCTGACTGCCTCCTCAGATAGGTTGAAAAATGAGTTTATTGTCTTGCTTAAGTCCGAATTTGCAATGATTGATTTGGAAAAGCTGAGTAATTTCTTGGGGATATCAATGACCAGGTATGCCAATCACATGTTCTTATGTCAGCGTAAGTATGCAGAGGATATAGTGTACATGGCTAAGATGACGAATTGCAAAGTTATGTCTACTCCAGTCGATTCGAAATCTAAGCTCAGTGTTACGGATGGTGCTCCAGTCTCTGATCCTACTCTGTATAGGAGTCTTGTAGGTGCACTTCAGTATCTCACATTTTACCAGGCCAGACATAGCTTATGTTGTTCAGCAGGTGTGCTTATTCATGCATGCCCCCGGGGAGTCTCATTTCACTGCTCTTAAGCGTAACATTCGATACATTAAAGGTATTCTTGATTATGGTTTGCACCTATGCCCCTCTGCGCCAAACAGGTTGCTCTCATATACGGATGCAGATTGGGCAGGGTGTCCGAACACGCGACGCTCCACCTCCGGCTTTTGTGTTTTCTTAGGGGATAATATGATTTCTGATACGCGGCGATAGACTACCTATCTAGATCCGGTCTGAAATTTGATACAGGCGTTGCAAATGTAGTAGCCGAGATTTATTGGCTCGAAACTTCGTTAGAACTTGATGTCGCTGCGTCGGACATCCATTGTGTACTGTGATAACATATCTTCCATCTATTTGTTTCATAATCTGGTTCAGCATCAGCGAACCAAGCACATTGAGATAGAGCTACACTTTGTTCGTGAGAAAGTTGTTCTAGGTCATGTCAGAGTGTTACATGTTCCATCATCTTATCAGTATGCAGAAATATTTAACAAAGGACTTCCCAGACAGTTGTTTCTTGACTTCACATCCAGCCTCGTCCGCCTCCATTTCCGTGAGGGTGTGTAAACGTGTAAATATAGGAAACAATATATTCACTACCCATAATTAGAATATTTTCATATATTGTGTAAATATAATTATGGTAAGACTAGAATTCCTCTTTTGTATAAGTTTAGGATTCCTATTGTATAAAGGATGAATATTGTACTCTCTATATATACCTTGATATTAATGAAAGACTCTCCAAGAGAGATTAATATCATCTCACAATTAGGTGTAATTGAGAGAGTGTAATTATACTCTGCAATTCTCAAGGGGTTGAGAATATTGGGATAGAGCTACACTTTGTTCGTGAGAAAGTTGTTCTAGGTCATGTCAGAGTGTTACATGTTCCATCATCTTATCAGTATGCAGAAATATTTAACAAAGGACTTCCCAGACAGTTGTTTCTTGACTTCACATCCAGTCTCAGCGTCCGGTCTCCTCCCGCTCCGACTGAGGGGGTGTGTAAACGTGTAAATATAGGAAACAATATATTCTCTACCCATAATTAGAATATTTTCATATATTGTGTAAATATAATTATGGTAAGACTATGATTCCTCTTTTATATAGGCTTAGAATTCCTGTTGTATAAAGGATGAATATTGTACTCTATATATACTTTGATATTAATGAAAAACTCTCCAAGAGAGATTAATATCATCTCACAATTAGGTGTAATTGAGAGAGTGTAATTATACTCTGCAATTCTCAAGGGGTTGAGAATATTGAGAATAGAAAATATTCCGTTGGGAGAGTCGCTCCAAAAATGGGCCTTGCAGTGCGCGATTCAGATTTAATCGAATTTCAATACAGATATCCGATATAGAGCGAGAAATAAAAAAATACTTAAAAATTCAACAAAAAGGGAAAAGAAAAAAGATTTGTTGCTAAAACGTTAAATCTTGTCGATTGTGGCACCATATACATATGTGGAAAATCGCTGAGATAGGCGTGGGCCCAAATGCTTGCACGCAAGGTTACAAGAAAAATTGACAGTTTCTATAGGTCTTTACATTATCTTCACATTTAATTGCCAGACTTAGTGTGAAACCAAAATATACCATAGAAGCAGTCCATTCAATAACAATACTTTTTTACAATTATCGCCGTTGAGAATCAGTTGAGCTGTTGATGCGGACATTCAATAACAATACTGCCTCCCTGGACAGTGGTTTTGAAAGGCAGTTTATTCAACTCTAATTTAGACTATACACGAGTCAAATCTTTTTTAAAAACATTCATACTTCTGAATGTCATAATTATTTATTTTAAAATATGACGTTTTAGAAAAATAAAAAAAAATCATTTGTTACTTTTTTAATGTATTCTTACTTTTACTTTTAAAATTAGCGGTTTATTAATAAGAAGAAATAAAAGATCTTCCACCTTTAAGGTTATAACACAAGTTTCCTCTTTTTTCTCTTCTCAGATTAATTCACCTCTTTTGGATGCTCTTGGTCATTTTAGAAAAATATTTCATAATGAAATCTTTAAAATTTCAGTGATTAACTTTCAATTCGCCTCTGGCATCAAAAGAAATGTGAATAACCCGTCGTTCTTCTTGAAAGAAGGAGCGCTTTCGGTTCTATCATTAACATGTTGTTAATCTTATTCTGAAATACAAATAAGAATCACCAGATTATCAAATTATCTATCGAGCTGGAAAAAAATCAATCTAAGAAAATACTCTTATAATTAATTAAGGCCATTGAATATTTATTTTAAATGATGTATAAAGTGATATAGAAACAGATAGCATGAACTAAAGGTGTCTAACGGATCGGTAGCCACTAGTTTTCTGATTCGAGTTGGCCGTGCGGTTTCAACCGGTCCGGTTTCTTTTTTTTCTTTTTTTTTATTTCTAGTATTTATTTTCTATAATATAAACTAAATTCAATTTAAATATGTAATATAATAATATAATATATAATTTAGTTGTATATATTAAAATTGAAACTTTAAAGTTAACTTTTTATTTTATAGTTTATAACTTTATACTTTATAGTTTATAACTTTATACTGTAAATTTGTAATTATACTTTTATTAATTTATTAGATTAGTAGATATAACTTATAAGTAATAACAGATTAACAACTAAATAGATAGTAAAATTAAAATTAATGATAAGATGTAAACTTTTGAACTTTCATAACGTTAATAAGAGTACATAATGAAGTAATAATAATTTTATTTACATATTATGCATCCTTTTGCAAGTTCTTCGTAATCTATAGGTTGATTGAATTGGTTATGCTCCATAGCCTCTAAATCGAGTATTAATTCGATTCGCCTCGCTCCGCCTTCCAAAATATTGCTATTTCTTCATCTTCCGAGAATTAACGTCTCACATCCTTGATTTCTTCTCTCGATCGATCCAATCCGCGCACTAACACTTCTAATGTGCTTCCAATGAGTGACGTGTGTCTCTATTTGATCTCGTGCTTGGCTAAATGCACTTTCGAAGCCACCGTTGAGATCGACACATTAAGAACATCCCGCCATCGAAGTACGAATTGCCTTTGTTATCCCGCCACCATTGTAAAGCGGTCAAAAATTCATTGGCTTTTGCAAATAAAATTGCATCTCATCGCAAGATCGGGTTGGTTGTGTTGTAAAAGTGCTCCATATGTCTAAAGATTCTTCATCGCCATCATCATTGAATCCTGCAGTGTAGACACGTAACGTAACTAGAAGGAATATAAGTATCGAGTTGGTGTTATCATGTAATGTAGCATAATATTCATATAATGTAGTTAAATTAGTATCAAGTTTACTTATGCAATCAAATGAAGATGGAGTTTCTTGACCTATTTCCATATAAGTATATAAACTAAATATTAAATTATGACAATCTACTTTTTAATAGAAGGATTTAAGATCGCACTAATACAATAAACATCGTGAATAGGAAAAAATATTTTTAAACTTTTCAAACATAATCATGGAATCTATATATTTCACATTTGATTTTAAACCATAAAGTAAATAGGAAATTTCACTATATGAGCTAAAGCATTACAAACTGTTGGGTAATAAGATCACGAAAATTCAGTAAAATTTACGTAAATTTTTAAAAGTTCACCAATTGATTTCCAATGTTATAACATATACATCACGTTCTTACAATGCGCATTTGCAACATGTGTTATGGTCTTTATACTTATAACATTCTTTTAAAAATAAATAAGTATAATTCCAGTGTAATAATCTCTTACATGAATTTAGGTCTCAAATTAAATTGTTTACATTTTTCTTTAAATTCTATAATTCTATTTTTCCTATTATTACCTGAATAACTCCAATGACTCTTTTGACAAGTTTTATTTGGTGAAAATAAATCAAGACCACTTTTAACAATTAAATTATAAATATGACAAGCACAACGAACATGAAATATATCGAAGTGGTGGTTGTACTTCCGCTTAAAAGATCTATATTAGATCGTTATCGAATGATACACAAAGTATTTTATTATAAAGATTATATTTTTGGGCATAAAAACAAATAGTTTCGCTTATATATTTTCCAAGATGACTTTGATCCTCGCCATACGCAAAAGCAATAATCGTTTTTCCATTCTAAAATTTTCATCAATCCAATGACAAGTAATTGTTAAATAATCATAACCGCTTCAACGCATGTCCGATATGCAGTAAAACTAACGTGACATGGAAGGTTAGCAAACAAATATTGCAAGAAAATAACATAATCATTATGAAGTCTAAAAATATATCTAGTAGTACTACGAGGAACACCTTTAAAAAAGATTATATACTCTTTGAATATATGTAATTAAATATGAAGAAGAAGCAAAGAAAAGGCAAACAACCTCCGACAATCATTTTTGCTAATTCAATGCGATCTTTTTTTGGATCGTACTTAGCCAACCCCCCAGTTAATGAATTAAGTTGTTGTTGGGGGTTCTAAATCGTGACGATTCCATCGTGTCGTATGATCGAATTTTATATGTCTAGCTATAGTGTCCGCCGTCGCACCACCCCGCCTTATGTTTATAAGTTCTCCACAAATATTACATTTAACTCTATCGGTACCTGACTTTATCATAAAAGAGCCACACTTTACTCATTTTTTCTTGCTCTGGTTCTGTAAAGGAGGTCTACGACTACGACTACCACTAAGCAGCAACGATGTGAAGGCACTAGTAGGTGTAGGAGGTTCTTGTTCTTCAAGTTCAACAATATTATCTAATTGAACGTTATCACATTCATTATCTTCATTCCAAAATCTTCTTGCATTTGATCATAATCTATATTTTGATTAGATGATGAAGAACACAAATTTTTACCCTGAACTAGATTTACTTCCGACGCACCCTTAGTAAAGACATTATAAAATATTTAAATAATCAACAAATAAATATGACAATTTAATAAAATAATTAGAGAATGAAACGAGTGTACCAAACTTCGGGATTCAGAATTCAATAGAAACTCGAAGCTCGAAGTCTTGCGTCTTTGAATTTGAAAACTAATAATATTAATAACTTGAAAATTGATAATAAAGATGATTAAGAGAGTATGAGAATAAGAGAATTGAGAGAAATGTTGTGTGATAAAAATGAAGAAAATGTAGAGAATTTATAGATTTTTTAAAGGGTAAAAATGGAATTAAAATAAATAAGTAAACAAAAAAAAAAAAAAATAATAATAGTGCCAACGGTCGAAATGACCGTTGGCCATGCCCCCAGCCCAAGAAATGACCGTTGGGCAATTTTTTTTTGTTTTGTTACCGGTCCTAAGTAATGGAACTGTTTTCCGTTCGCCTAACGATCCGGGCCTTCTGAGTTTTTATAACCCGTGCGGGTTGGGGAAACTACCGGGTCAACCGGTCCGGTTCCGGGTCAACCCGGACCGGTTGACAGGTATAGCATGAACATGAAGTAGTACTCTAATATATCGTATCGGAATTAAAATAATTTGCATGATAAGAACCTTGGTCAAAGTCCATTCTGTATGATTTTTAAAAAATATTTAATATAGTCATACCAATTTGGGATAGAGATGATTAAAGAAAAGGTATTAAAAATAGCTTAGAATTAAAGCACTGAATTTGGTCATGCAGTGGGATCGTGGTGTGGATGATATAAGTGGGAAAGCAGAAGAAGTATGAGATTCTGATGTTACACAATCAAAGTTTTCCCTATATATGCGGCGTTGTTTCGACTAATTTAGGTGTGTATTAGTAGATTCTTACTGCATTATCCATGCCACTTTCCCAATAATTCCTTGGTTTCTTCCTTCTTCTAAATTAATTCATTGTTCCCCCTTGTCATTCATGCCGTTTTGATTTTAGTACGGAAATGAGAATGTAAACGTGTATATAGTAACAATTGTATTCCTATTCATAATTAGAATATATTTCATATATTGTGTAAATATAATTATGGTAAGACTAGGATTCCTCTTGTGATTAGTTTAGGATTTCTATTGTATAAGAATATATACTTTGATATTAATGAGAAGACTCTCTAAGGGAGATTAATATCATCTTACATGAAATATATTTAATTATGAATAGGGATACAATTGTTACTGTTTACACTTTACAGAGAAAACAAGAGAAATGTCATATTTGTTTATTTCATTTACTGTTCATGCAGCAGGAAAAATATATTCCTTGCTGCAATTCACATCGTATTTGGTGCAAAAATGGCTTTTACAAGGATGCGTTTTAGAAGAGAAGTGTTCATGGAAGAGCTTATTTACACTGGATTTTACTCAAATCAATACAACTTATAGTTAAGTGATTTAATGAAATAAAAATATATATTAATTAATTATAGCAGGTATGTATACTCCGGCACATGTCGTATATTCATTTAAAATGCAATTATATATGTCGTATGATGGCGTCTCTCTTCTATATCTAAATGAAAAGTAAATATGTGTTAAGAGTCTCACATCTGATATGGAATGAGAATATGAACTTCGTAAATGAATTTAGACAATCAACACACTACAACCTAGCTTTTAGAGTTGAGTTAGACCAAGATTGAAAGTTTACTAAACTATCCCCCTTTAATAAGAATATATTATTTTCCACTTTTGATAAAACATGCATGAATAGTAATAATTTATGTCTTAAATAGAAAATTTGTCAATAAATATTTCTTAATAGAGAGTTTGTCATTTTTTATATAGTAGAAAGAAAGTAATCAATTTATATCTTGAATTCTTAAGATAACATTTATTATTGGACACAGATAGTACATGCCTATGCATTGGGATTGTAAGTTTGAGCTTTTGTCCCAAGCCCCAAGAAAACTACTCACTTTGTGGTCCAACAATTCCTAACTCTCTAACCGGAAACATTAGGGTTTTCGTACAGATGCAAAACTAGAAACATAACAAAAGTCCAAAGATGTACGACACAAGTTAGTAATTTTAAATGAAGTTCATGCTTTAAATTTATGATTAACTTAATGTTTTGCTGATTAATCTACTTTGTAAATAATTTACTAGCTAATTGCAGTACTTAAATGTTTGACATTCCTAAGTATAGAACTAGTATGCGTCTAGTTGTTGTTAATCTAATAATCTTACATATACGTTGAAAAAAAATGATATCATAGATACAAGACAAATAATAATGTAAATTAGGCTCGTAAAATAAAACAAATCACATATCATAACACATTTAATTGATAGTCTAAAGATTGTTTATACAATCAATAAATACATGGGAACAGCTAGAGCTTCGCCTACAGATTCAGCATAATTCAATTGATTTAGCTCAAATTTTGTGTTTATATTTAAAAATCCATTTAATATATATAAAATAATTATCAAAAATTCAGTAAGCTTCATTTTTAAATCTAAAACTCATAAAATTAATATCCTAACCCTGCCTCTGATTATATATACAAGTTTAGTTTGTTAAAGAAATCACCTGAGAATTGATTCTAGTGGTGATCAAGGTGAAATGTGGGAGTGATTAACCAGTAAGACGAGATAACAAAGCACAATATTTCATTATATTCTTTCCAAATAATCTAAAAATCTCTAACAATGAATGATGCAACAAACACCCCCACCCCCTTGTGTATGTGGGTCCTCCAAAAATCCCTCGATAAATAGCCACCTGTGGAGGCTTCATGAGCATCAGATTATTGAGTGTTTCCTCCCAACTTCAGGAAAAAAAAATACAACAATTCTCCTTGTTTTTTATAATTCCAAGGGGAATTTTTAGCTATTTTAACTTTGTTCCAAAGACTCTGATCATCTTCCCAATTCTTTGCCAATTTCCTCACAGTGTCGACATGGTGTGCCCAAACAGCAATCCAGTAGTACAAAAAGTGTGTGAATTATATGACCAAATCTCGAGATTGGAGAACCTTAGCCCTTCCAAAGATGTCAACATGCTGTTCACAGATCTTGTGCACACGTGCATGCCCCCTAATCCCATTGATGTTTCAAAACTCTGCCAAAAAATTCAAGAAATCAGGTCCCATCTCATCAAGCTATGTGGTGAAGCTGAGGGACTTTTAGAGTCTCACTTTTCAACAATTCTTGGCTCTTATGAAAACCCCCTTGACCATCTTGACATTTTCCCTTATTTTGACAATTACATCAAACTAAGCTTGCTTGAGTACAACATACTCACAAAAAACACTACAAAAACCCCAAACAAAGTTGCCTTTATTGGATCAGGCCCTCTTCCACTTACCTCTCTTGTTTTGGCTACTAAACATCTTACTACCTCCTACTTCCACAACTATGACATTGATGTTGGGGCTAATACACAGGCGGCCGCCCTCGTTGCGGCCGATCCTGACTTGTTTGAGCGGATGACTTTCCACACAACGGACATCTTGGACGTAACGTGCGCCCTGAAGGACTACGACGTAGTCTTCTTGGCCGCGTTGGTTGGTATGGATAAGGAGGACAAAGTTAAGGTTGTTGATCATTTGGCTAAGTATATGGCACCAGGGGCGACCCTGATGCTCAGGAGTGCACATGGTGCGCGCGCTTTTCTGTACCCTGTCCTCGATCCTCGTGATCTCGGAGGATTTGAGGTGCTTTCCGTGTACCATCCAACGGATGAGGTGATTAATTCTGTGATTATAGCGCGTAAGTTGCCATTGCCTATTATTCAGCCACATGATGGGTTGGGTTCCTATGTGCTACCTAGCAAATGTGCTTGTGCTGAAATTCATGCTTTCAATCCACTCAACAAGATGAATTTGATTGAGGAGTTTGCAATGGAGGAGTGAAATTTATGTCTTGAAGAATATAATTGTGTCTGCTGCTAGCATGTATGTTATTTAATTAATGGTCTGATTTATGAGTTGATTATATTATGTATGTCCCTCATAGATCTGGAGTATTATCATTTCTAGTTTTAATTATTAGTGGGACTTTCTTGTATCCCTAACTGTTTGATCGGCTAGCAGATTTGTGTGTCCCTTTGTTTCAACTTCAAGAAAAAGACATGTTAATTTCACTTGGTAAAGGATGTATCAATCTTAAATTTATCAATATGAAATGAAATACAACCATAAGATGTTTTGTGCAAAAGCCCTTTGCAAATCTTGTTGATTCCTTTCTCAATCTTGTTTTGCTCGATATTATTTTTTTTTTATTTTTTATTTGTTTCAAATACATTGGAGGATCGGGTATAAGAGAGAGAGGAGGTGGATAATGAGAATTGGACTTACACTTATTCTGTAGAAGATCGCTCATATCAGTACCATTAGACTATTAGCCTTGATGATATAATTTTCTCCAGCTATTTGCTTCAAGTAATTCATGTTTTTTATTCAAAATCCTCCATCCCACCAACCATGGAAAAAAGGAATAACAAAAGGTAAGCATGTAAAAGCCAAGGCATATCCCCAGTAATCACTTGTAAATTAAAACTATAGATTTCGAGCACACTTTTTTTCCTTCACTTCCCTTTACTAAAATACAGAGCAATGAGTGTTTTTTAAATAACAATGGTGTCCATACGATTTTGTGCGAACGATTGACTATTCTTTTGGTACATGTCACATTTAACCAATGGATATATAACTTTGTCCACCAAAAGTCGGGCAAATGAAACTTTAAATTGTAATATCTTAATCCGCTCTTCATATATCTCATTACACTTCTCAACTGGCGTTACAAGTTACAAAAGTTCAGTTGTAACAACTAATAAAAGAAAAAGGAAAGTAAGTGAAACCTTGCACGATTTTGATTTTGAAAATGATGTCAATGAAGAAATTGAGAGAACGAACAATTGAACTTTCTACTTACGGTCATGCCACAAGATTAGAAAAAGTTTCTAACTGCTACTTCCTTAGTGATATCATGTCTTTTATCTTTTTCTTATTTTCTTCAATTTTTGCATACTTTCTGTTATTTTTCAGATGTTGAGTGGACAAAAGAATCTGATCACTTGAGCTGAGTGGAAGAGAAAGCTGAAGGGGCCATTTGAGAATAATACCAAACTCAATAAAAAAAAAAGGATAGTCAATAATAACAAGACAACAACATATCTTTCAACTCCACAAACTTCAGTCAATTCAAACAGTGCCTCTTGCTACCATGTTTGATTTTTTGTTTGTCTTGAGGTGATGAAAATTTGATGTACTTTTGTCAATATATATGTATGCCCTCACATCATGGAAAGTTAATAGTCCAATTTAATTTCCAGCTAAATAATGTCTTATCATATATCAATCAGACGTCAACATGTCCATAAATTTGCATGTTATGCATATATCATTTCAATCTATCATGGCTTTAAATGCATAGATATTCTCAGAGCATGCTCAATTATGTGATCTAATATGTACGTTTCTACTTGCGGTTCGATTTCTTCTCCTCTACAATCAATATTGAGATCTTGTAGGACCAGCAATTCAAATAATAATAACTCCCCACCCCACCCTTTCCAATTTCAGAAATCAGAATTATATCATATGCACCATCGAGCTATGGTAGAATTATATTACCTGCATTTTAATGGAGGTAATGTGGTATTCAAATTGGACATGCCCGAGACGTACGGCAAAGTCTCTTGGACATTTCTTACTTGTGCTATCAGGAAGATGGGATTCAGAGAACAACAATAACAATAACATACGCAATGTAATCCCACAAAGTAGGGTCTGGGGAGAGTAGAGTGTACGCAGGTCTTATCCCTATCTTGACAGATAGAGCGGTTGTTTCCGATAGACACTCGGCTCAGGTAACACAAAAGCAACATTAGAATAGCAAGAAAATTAAAGCAGAAAGGCAAATAAGTATGAATAGAAAATTAAGAATAAGAGATATGTGAATACTAAGATAAAATACAAAACAAATAACAAAAATAATACTGGGCCAGCTAGAAAGGAAGGTACTACTAATCCTACTAGTAGTCTTCTACCATAATCCTCGATCTTCACACCTTACTATCTAGGGTCATGTCCTCGATAAGCTGAAGACTAGTCATATCCGGCCTGATCACCTCTCCCCAATACTTCTCCGACCTTCCTCGACCTCTCTTCCAGCCCTCCATCGCCAGCCTCTCACACCTCCTCACCGGGGCCTCTGTGCCTCTTCTCTAGACTAGTCCGAACCATCTCAATCTCGCCTCCTGCATCTTATCCGCCACAGAGACCACCCCTACCTTGTCCCAAATCTCCTCATTTCTGATCATATCTCTCCTAGTCATCCCACACATCCATCTCAACATCCTCATTTCTGCAACTTTCATCTTCTAAACATGAGAGTTCTTGACTGGCTAACACTCCGTCTCATACAACATTGTCGGTCTCACTACAACTCTATAGAATTTACCTTTAAGTCTTGGTGACACCTTCTTATCACACAAGACACCAGATGTGAGCCTCCATTTCAACCATCCTGCTCCAATACGATGTGTGACATCCTAGTCAATCTCCCAATTACCTTGGATTATAGCCACCAAATACTTGAAACTCTCTCTTCAGGACGACTTGTGAGTCGAGCCTCACTTTCACCTCAGTGTCACTCGTCACCGCACTAAACTTGCACTCCACGTACTCTGTTTTGGTCCTACTCAACCTGAAACATTTTGACTCCAGGGATTGTCTCCAAACCTCCAACTTGACGTTCACCCCGCCACGTCTCATCGATCAATACAATATCATCTGCAAACAACATGCAACATGTCACCTCCCCTTGAATGTGACTAAAGACATCCAATACCACGATAAATAAAAACGGGCTAAGAGTTGATCTCTGGTGCAACCCATCATAACTGGAAAGTGTTTCGTGTTACCTCCCACTGTCCTCACCCGGGTCTTTGCTCCATCATACATATCCTTGATCACCCAGAAAACACTTTATTGAAATCATTTACAGACTAATCTCAAACAATTGGTACTCTATCATTGTAAATGGAATTAGGCATAGTTTCTTCAACTCTTACAGAGGACTCAAGCAGGGTGATCTACTATCAATCACATGCTCTCTTCATTCTTGTTGCAGAGGCTCTTTCTAAAGCTCTTTACAACCTAAACTCTAGAGAAGATTTTAGAGGCTTTCATATGAAAAGGAATGGTCCACAAGTAGAGATGGCAACAGATCCTATACCTGGCCTGGATCAGGTGGATCCAGATTCATTTTATAGGATATGGATCTTTAAAATTTGGACACGACGGATCCGGATCGGACCCGGATCCATTTATGATGATTTAGATATGGATCTTGTATTTGAGATTCGTATCCGGTCCAGATCCGACACGTGAATCCATTTTTTATTAATTATATTATACATTTATGCATCCATAAAAATTAAGACCAATCCCTTTAATTTTTTTGACCATGCCCAACCTGAAATAGATATAATTATAGTTATTACATGCATAACATACACTTGCAAATTGTTGGCGTATAAAGGGGTACCGAGCACCGTCCTTCCAAATAGAAGGATTTGCTTAACTTTGACAACTATTCGTCTATTTTGCTTGCTTTAAGTCCAGTCTAGATAATATCCAATGATAACCAGTTGGACAAGATTTCTCGTAATATCAAGGGCCCGCAACGGGAAAAGAAGGTGCATTCTGCAATATATAAACTTATTGGCATGCATCTGCCATGACTAAGAAACTAATAGTCTTTCTATCTTGATTAAGAATTTGCTTCTACAGATTAAGAGATCCCATACAATTCCATTCACGGCATACATATTCATCCAGAGATCAAAAAAACAAACAGCGAAGTAAAAAAGGAATAAAGTGATAGTTTTTTTTTTTTTTGTTGACGGCGAATCTGGCACCGCCACTCTTTCGAGTCGCAAGACAGGTAAACCCCGATCGACGCAGCAATGCAAACCACGCCACCATGTAAACTACACTTCAAGCCACGTGTGACAAGCCAACCAAGGCGATGCAGGATCGAACTCGCGACTATGGCCCCGCGCCATCGCTACACCAACTCACATTCTATGCGTAAATAAAGTGATAGTTGTTATTGTTAACCCATGATTTGGTCAAATTATCATAGAAGGTAATCACACACTTATTAATCACCTAAAAGTAACTTTTTTACATGTGGATTCAGCTCGATCTATGGATCCGATGGATCGAGATTTAGATCCGATGGATCTGCATACACGTATGAAAAACGAATATGGATCTGGATCTAGTATGATCCGGTCCAGATCCTATATGTTGCCATCCCTATCCACAAGTGAATCATCTATGCTATGCAGATGGCCTAATTATTTTATCCTCAAGTACAGAAGTATTCCATTAAGTTGATTATGAAGATCTTAAGAAAGTAGCAGGAAGCATCAGGTCAGGAGATCAATATTGACAAAAGCTGCTACATTACTCACTCTTCTCTGGATCCCAGAATCAACAGAAGACTCAGGAAGTGGACTGGATACGAACATTCCATTTTTTCTTTCAATTACTTGGGATGTCCCATCTACACCGGAAGGAAAAAGATGACACTTTCACTGATTTAACTACCAAGGTCATCAACAAGACTGTAGGATGGAAAACCAATCTATTGAGTACAGGAGGCAAAGCCCTGATTATCAAACATGTCCTTCAGTCTCAAACTTTACACATGTTTGCTGCTTTTAGAGCCTCTCATCACCACCCTCAAACAAATTGAAATGTAATTTTGTAATTTCTTTTGGGGTCAGAACTCGGAAGGAAGGTAAAAATAAGTATCACTGGTCAAATTGGAAGAAGCTTTGATACCCAACTGAGGAGGGAGGATTAGGTTTCAAAAGATTAAAAGATATATGCAAAACTTTTACCATCAAGATATGGTGGAGGTTGAGAACCATTGACAACCTTTGATCCCAATTCATCAAGGCTAAATATTGTCCTAGATCCAACATGGTCTCCAAGGTGATCTGCCCCCAACAACTCAAACATCTGGAGAAGCCTCTTGAAGATCAAACCTCAAACTGAACACAACATTCAATAGGAAATCAACATGGGAAAGTATTATTTTGGTGGGATAAATGGCCACCACAAGGCCATTTAGTACCAAGAGTTTGGTTGGAAAGAAAACCTGGAAGCATCACTGTTCAAAACTTCATCAACAACAACAATTGGAACATGAGAGCATTAAACAGAGTCCTACCAAATGACATGATCCAAGAAGTTATGGATACAGAGATAGGGAACAATGAACAGCTTGATATGGCCATTTGGACTCCAAGCATCAATGGCAACTTCACATGTGCATCAACCTGGCAAATAGTCAGACATAAACATGAAGTTGACCCTTTAGCCAAAATGATTTGGGCTTAAAGGGAATTCCTTTTAAAATATCTTTTTTCATGTGGAGATTGCAACTACCACTAGATGATAGAATTCTTAGTTTAGGTATTCAAACTGACTCTATTGTACTTGTTGCAGGGACCAGATTCATGTTAGCTGATTTTCAATTGCTCACGTAAGTGTACGTATCGTTACAAGTAATATAGTCTGGTAAGATCGAATATCGTCCACAGAGACTGGT
The DNA here is from genome assembly GCA_029844215.1 of Przewalskia tangutica. Taxonomy (NCBI): domain Eukaryota; kingdom Viridiplantae; phylum Streptophyta; class Magnoliopsida; order Solanales; family Solanaceae; genus Przewalskia; species Przewalskia tangutica. The sequence goes on along the minus strand of CM056721.1, from coordinate 14,957,616 downwards.
TTCTAATTACCGAACATCTATTCTAGGTTATCTATTTGGCAAACGATGGTTGATTTGGGTTTTTATCTAACACTACTAGAGTAATTGCAAGAATTAAACTAAATTACTTTGGTTTAATCAGTTATTATGGAAATAAGGCTTTCAATATCCTCGACTATCCACTCTTTTCAATCCTTAAAGCAACAAGAATGACTTCTTCTTCTACGTTAAGATAGCAAGTTAACTAGACTGTCTTATATTCCGGTTAGGATATATAATCACTCAACCCCAGTGCAGAAACCTTCTATATTTCTATGATAGATTTTACCATATAGGAGGATTAAGAACAATAACCTATAATGCTACACAAGTATCGGGGTACTTTCGTCCGCGATTTTAACCTATGTCTATTCAATTACAACATATTCAAATCTCTCCTCTCGGTTCTTGATTCGAAATCATATAGATTATGATAATTAGTTATCAGTTAACTATCAAACATTCATACCACTATTGAATAAATCATAATCAAGTGAAGAAGAAATCAAATTAATGTCTTAATTCATGAATAAGAGTTTCAAGCGATTCAATAGGAAAGCCCTAATAAAGTGTTTAACTCCTAGCCATAGACATGCTAAGAACTAATACAAATCCAAACATGAACTGAATTGAAAATAAAGAAAAGAAAAGAAAATACTTAGAACTAGGCCTCCAATCTTGTAGCCTCCAAGGTTGTGATATGTTGTATGTTATGAGGTCCTTTTCTTAAAATCTGTCCCAAGGGCTTAAATATGCTGCAAAAATCGCTGCCTCGACCCTTCGCTCGGCAATTTCACTTCGGACCGAAAATCCCGCTCGCGCCGCGGCCAGATTCCGGCGCCACGGCTACAAACTCTGCGGGTTTCGATTAAATCGCGTCGCGGTCATGCTGAATGGCGCCGCTTGCGTTCGTCCGAATCTCCAATTTTTGACCTTTTTGCCTCGGGACCCTCCTTTTATACTCAATTTTCGCTCTTTTTCGCCATTTTGTCTTTTTGAACCTTTGTGACTCAAAAGAAAGAAAAACGACCCTAACACGACACTTAGTTAAATGAAAATGAGAAAATACTGACTGAAAATGACTCAAAAACGTATACAAAATAGACCTAACAATTCCTGAGAAGGTGGATCATATATTTGCTACTAGTCCATATGCAGTTAGAATATTGAACCAAAGCCATCTGGGAATTAATCATCATGGCAATTCTGTACAAGGAATTCTAGACTGCTGGTAGAGAGTAAAGCCAAAAAATCAAGTGCACAGACACATCTTGCTCACCACTCCATGTAACATGTTTTGGCAACTATGGAGAGCAAGATGTGACAAGAGGTATGGTAAAAAAATCAACCACAACAAATAGAATGACTAATCTAGTTTTGTATAATGTGCAGGCTTCTATATCCAAAAGGTTGAGCAAGATGGATCCTAATTGGAACTGGGAAACAACCTGTCAGAAAGCAAAAAGCTACAAAGAAAGAATCATCAGTACCAGAAGAAGAAGCATAGAAACTTAACACTGATGGAAGCAAGCAGATCTTCAGGCATTGGGGGAATTGTTAGGAAGGGAAATCGGCAAATAGTTATGGCCTTCGCTAAACATATCCAATTCTCCACTAACAACTCTTGTGAGCTCCAAGCGGCAATGCATGGAATCAAGTGTTATAATGAGCAACAATAACTGCCCCAACTAATCCTAGAGATGGACACTTTGGTGATAGTAAATATGCTTAAAGGACAGACCACTCCACCATGGAAACTTAGGAAAGCAATTGAAGCAGACCAAAGGATTATTCATCAGAAGATCGAGATTAAACACTGCTTCAGGGAAGCTAATGCTGTAATGGCACATTGGCAAAAAGAGGAGCCGTGATCTTAAATGAAGACAACATGTTCTTTAGAGAGGAAGATACACCAGAGAATGCTAGAGGGCCTATGAGAATGGATTTACTCCACTTAGCTTCTTTTAGATTCAAAAATTGTAAATAGTCTGGGTGGTATTTTGATCCACCATGAATTCATAGAAGAGGGAAGGCATCTTTTGTATAGATCATAGCCTTCACCCATATGCAATTGTCCGAAGGTATGCTGTTTGCATCAGTCTTGTATAGTGATTGCATCTGAGTTTTTTTTTTTGCTCAAATCCGAAGGTTGTTGGCACCATGTCCCCCTTCTTGTAAAATCTTTTGGAATAAACAAGGTAGGGGTCAAAGCCAACTCCCCCCCCCCCCCCCCACACACACACACAATAACACAGGATCATACCTGGTTGGTTGGAAATTGCATTAAAAAAATTGTTGTGTATCCTGGAAACATTATCAGAACTTACATATCCTAGGCTTAATTCAATGACAAGATCTCAATGAAGTACACAATTAAATTAATATTTCAACATTTCAATTGAAGTTCAATATTTGTAATATTCATGAACAAACTAGTACTTATTTGCCAATACTGAAATTCAGTATTGAAATATTTTTTCGTGCCCAGAAATGAATTGAAATGGATACAAGTAAGGGCTCTAAATGTGTCGTGATTCAACATTATATTTCAATTGAATTTAAAATACAGTGGATCAAATCCCTTTTTCTCTGTATCATCAGATCATACGAGCTTCTCACTGCTGATATATGATTAGAGATATGAATAGAATCTCTTGTTCCCAACCATTATATTGTACATGCCCTCGACTCTCGAGATTGAAATTCAGACTCTAGATGCCACAAATTTTAAGTTTTAACTAGTAAGTCAAAATTTATCAATCCAAGAGTAACCTTGGTATAACTTGTGCACACATTCAACTTATTGCGTGTTACAACATTACCTCATTAGGATTAGTAAGGTAAGGTCAAGACCCTCTTGCTTGTACTCATCTCATTCAGGTTCATTTTTATTTATTAATAAAAATCTAATCCTAGGTACCCGCCTAGCAGATTCGATTTTTTTTTTTAAAAAAAAAAAACTAAAAGTTTCCTTCTTTAACCACAAAGCGTACACTTTCATTTTTTGAGCTTTATGGTTAATCTTAATGCACTTTTGGACGAGTATCTTATCGAAATGCCGGCCTTGAACATCTACACAAGGAATGATAATATTTTTCCTCCAACTCGAATTAATGTAAGAGTAAGTTGTTTCAGCTGTATGATTTCATTTTATTAAAGAAGAACAGTGCTTGAGGGGGTTAAGATATGGGTAAGATCTACGTACACATATTCTCCTCAGACCCCATTTATGAGATTACACTGGTATGTCGTTGTTTGAGGACGGTTTGTTCATGCCTTCAAATGAATGTCTTTGTTGTGGCACAGACTCATGCTAGAGCAGTTATATTATATGTTGTCTCTTGTACTTTAACTATCGTATTAATTTGCCGCAATTAATGTTTCTTTTTTTTTCATGATGATTATCTATAGTATTTTGCAATGGTTGTTTTACTTCTGTCAACTATTGTCTAACATTTTTGTCATGCTTTCTCTTGAGTCGAGGATCTTTCGAAAACGGCTTTTCTACCTTCCTAGGTAGGGGTAAGGTCTATGTACCCTTCCCAGACCCCACTTGTGAGATTATATTGGGTATGTTGTTGTGTACTCGTGCTAGAGCAAATATTTCAAAACACTCGGGGGGTCATTTGGTTGGAGGGATATGATGGGATTGGATTATTAGTCTCATGGGATTGAAATTAATCTCATGTTTCATTGGAGTAACTTCTTTGGCATCCCACCCAGTCCCATCTACATGGGATAAAAGGTGGGATAAGTTTTCCATCTTATCCCACTCAATCTCATCCATCAACGATATATGCATTACATCCACCAGGGTGAAAAGAATAAGGACAGCTGACTTAACAAAACATGAAGCTGTGAAAAGAAAGTAAGAATGTTCTTGTTCATAGAGCCACGCATCTCCTTACCTACCTTTATCAGTCATATTTCTGCAAAAATCTGAGTCTGCTTTTTGGTAATCCTATCATCATTAAGTAGCAGCAGAAATTATATCAAGGTATTTCATTTGCTGAATCCAATCCCAGTTAACCAAATTTTGATGAACAGTGTTTTAATTTAGGAGCTGGATGGTGATCATACACAAGACACCGGAGAGAATTTTCCATCACTAGAACAATGTCCAGTTCACTCTAATCCCCCGGATTCTTATAGAATATGAGTGCCAAATTGCTGATAGTTTGGATCAAAATGTGAGGAGGAAGTTGGAAGATAGTATCAGATAAATCCAATTCCTAGCCTCATCCAATTCCTAGCCTCATCGATAAAACACAAAATCTTAAGAGATCCCACGCATTTCGCCTCCCCTTCAATCATGTCATACCTGAAGGAAACATGTCATGCAAAGCAATTGACACTTTCATATCGGCAGAAGATTTGTCCATGTCTATCAAAGATTATCCCTGCAAGCTGCTCTGGCATCTGGACCATAGCTCTCGCCCACAAATTTTTACCAATCGACCAGACAGCTTTAGAAAGTCAAATACATAGTGAATCTGATTTCCAACTTCCTTTTGCTCATTGGTCCCATATAATGCCACACAATATTTTGAAGCTTTCTATGCCCATCAACTCACCTTAGAGATAGATCCTGTTAATCTCATCAAGTTCATCAGAATTTCTTAAACAGTTCAACTCACATAGTTATGCAGTGTAATGACAAATTTTATGAGCATAGCCCCAGCAGCAATACTGAGGCATCTGTCTCCACCCTAAAAGTCTATTCTCGACTATATCTACAAAGATACCTGTTAAGGTATGCCTATTGACTCTTTATGAATGATAAGCACCCCCATTCCTTCCCAAATCATCAGTAGCACCAATTTTAGTTTCCTCTTGGATTCTCCATTGATACTTCAGGGCGCTAAAACTTGGAACATTCCAAACTTATCCAATGGCCAGACGTATAATATAACTTAGTAAGCACGCTAGCCACTCTATTACAACTTTCTAGATATGTTTTAGCAAAAAGGAAGATATTATGAGCAGAAAACAATGACACCTGAATCCCCCCATCCCACCCATGTTGCTTGGATTCTACAAAAATGTTGACGGTGTGTGATCCTCTAAAACTAGTGCATATTTGGAGAATCCAACATGGGTGCGCCAACATTTTTGGAGAGTCCGAGCAACGTAGATCGCCACCACTAGCCGACAACCAATGAGACACTTGAATCCCCCCACACCACCTTCACCCGAGTCCGAGCAACGTAGATCGCCACCCCTAGCCGACAACCAATGAGACACTTGAATCCCCCCACCCCCACCCCACCTTCACCCGTCCTCACCGACGAACAAAAGAACACCAGCTTTGCAACACTCCAAACAATCTATATAGATCATGTTGGATAACCTCTCTATGCATGTAACAAAAGGTGTAGAACAGACCATAAGAAGACGGGGGGGCCTCCTTAGTAAGAACCCCATTGCACAAGATAGCAAGAAATTAACACAATGCATCACAAATTGATTGATTTGTGGACTTAGGGGAGTGCAGGGCATCTCTGAGATGATCACATTAGACTATATGATAAGCTTTTTCAAGGTTCAGTTTGATTGCCGAACTCCCAACCGCCCACCCCCACCCAAAACCTTTTCGATTTCCGTTCCCATGGATTTATTCTCAGAGAAGAAAGATATGTCAGAAGTTCAACTTCAAGGGATAAAGCTACCCTATGAAAGATTGAAACTATTTTAAAAAGAGCTTAATTATGTAGCCTAGTCATACTCATGATTTTTGTTGAGCATAGTGAATGATACTGAGAACAAGTTTCATAGCAGATCTCAATAATTAAAAAGCGGAATACAATCTATGCCCTAATGCATGAATTTTTCAATAAGGAGACAATTAGAGAATTCAGAATGTGCTTCATAGCTAGCTCTGCAGTACATAAAACTTCGCACAAGAGGTACAGAGACATTTGAATGCAACAAGCAAAATAGAAAGACTGTGACCATGCTTCGAACGATCTGAGAGCAAAATCATGAGCACAAGCAAGACCCAAACTACAATACGGCTTCACCGAGTCTCCCAATCCTTCAATTTCTTACCCTTAGGCTTTGCAATAGGAGCATTAACAGCAGCCATTTTCGCATTGTACTTGGCCCGAAGAGAGTCATTGTATGTCCACCTGCTCCAACGGAAATTGTCAATCAGTAAGTGTGGAGACTGTTACTAGAATAATACATATATAAAACTGGACACTGAACCAGAAAGCATAAACTATACGCCCCAAACTAGAATACAGAAGTATATATTGAAAATTTCAGAACAGCATATCTTCCCTTCCCAATTTGTCCTCACAAGGAGACTCAACGAAGAAATAAACACATGCATCACCTAACTGAGATGCTAGAAGTCAAATAGAGCAGTCCTTCTGTTAGTCAGCAAGTAATAGCATTCAAATGGCTCTCCTTCTGTTAGTCAGCAAGTAATAGCAGTCAAATGGCTAAGGCAAAAGAGTACGGTGTGATCTCATCACAGAAGCAGTCTTAGTATTAGACAAAGACTAGCAGGCATGTGAAGTCTTCACTGAAAACCAGGAACTTGGCCAGTTATTACTATACATCCTCTCAGTACAAGCTAAGTCTGTCTGGGTACGCGACCTTGAATTGCTGTTTGCATATTCAGCTTCTGTTGCAGCTGCCACAGTTTACTTGATCTACCCAATCGGCCAAGCCGCACAAACCAGTCGATCAAATGGACGGACCAGGATGCTAGGTATTTTCTTTCTTAAACTGGTCTTAGTTGTAATCCCAGGTGCTCTAAGCTACTCAGGTATGTTATAGGCTGTGAACGCATTACTCGACTGAAGAGTATTTTTATTTATTTTTATTAAGGTAGATAATTTTATTGAGTAAAAAAGTGCTTATATCTTGGGAGATTCCCTTTCCAAACTCGAACTTACTGAACTGGAAGCAAAACATTGCATCCCATTGTCTCACTAGTGTAATATATTCTACTATGTTTCTCCAGAATGATCTTAATAAGCACATCTGTTTTCTACTACGTATGAATCTTTTTAAAGTATTTCACTTTAATACATGACTATTCAAGCAGGTAATTGTGTAGGAATTTCAAGGTAAAACTGAGAAAGCACCTAAAGTTCATGACACACTCACTCCCACACCTCTAAAGTCGTTTCAAGGCCCCAAACTCTGAACTCAGTCACAACCTTCCTATGATATATTATTTCTTTTCCTATCCAGTGGGCCAGGTATGTTAGCCGTGACAAAAACTTCCCAACCATCAAAACAGAATGCGAGAGCATTTAAACAGGAACATATAAAAAAGGATGCCTGTGCTAGCACCACCACTATAAATATGCAGTCAAATTTTAAAGGACCCAAGTCCCAACACTCAGAAAGGAACATCTCAATAGACAATTGAATTCTTCATACATTCATTCCTAGAAATCCACCTAGCAAAAAGAAAATTTTCTCCTTTGGAATACTCTCAACCACCAAGATTTATATCACATGAAATCCCGCCCCAGGTACTGATACACATAAGATAAACCTCTCTACACCCTGAGATGCACATACATTATCTTAAGACCTTCAGCTAATTAAAATTTAATAACTTCACTTACCAGGGTAATATTATTACTTAAAAATTCCAAGCAAAAGAATAATAGAAAGAGGAGGTGATTAATCGAGCTTGCAGGAATCCATCAGCATATAAGACAAGACCCATGGGCTCATCTCACGCCCCCTCCCTTATCCCCACCCAATAAAAGGAAGAAAAAGAAACACAAACAAAGAGGAGCTATAAACATGATCCGCTGTATTGTTTGGGATAAAATCGTTCACTTCATAAAAGGCCAACTAGACTCCAGAATAAAGTTAGCTGACTTAGAGCCGTTATTCTCCTAATAGTTCTGACACAACTGTGAAAAATCTGAAGTCTGATTAAATATACAATGATTATATAACTTCAATTTTATCCTTTGCTTTTATGTACACTAAATTCAATTTGGAAGGCCAAAATTGAGAGATACTACCAGCTTCAAGAAAATCAAATATGCTATAGTACAAACTGTGACATCCCTTCAACCAAAGGGAAGCAGCTAAGAAAATCACAGCTGGTGAAAGTTAATATTCACCATTGCGTTAAAACCATCAAACCAGATGCTAGCATGAAATAAACCGGACACAACTGAAGCATGCTTTATTTAGAAATGCTGATCCAGCACATCTACATGACAAATTGATTGAGCAAAGATGAGCATGTAACATAGAAGGTTTAAGGTACTTACGGGTTGTTCCAATCAGTTGTGTCCTCATTGACAAGATGTGTCCATTTTGTCCTTCCACTGCGACCAAAGTGTTTAACCTGCATGACTTTTGGTAGTATGGATTTATCCAACTTATCCTCCCCTGTTGGTGCAGAGAAATCGCGATGGTATATATTATCAGCACCAGAAATTCCAGCTATGTCATCAGTATCTGACTGAAAGAAAGCACCCTTGTGGTAGTATTTCTGCATAAACTTCCACTTCTGCTTCTGTGGTGGGGCAGGTTTCGGGTTTCTCCTTTCCCACTCCTTTCTCTCTTCTTCCGTCATGTTTCTTACCCTCTCTATTTCTTCCCTCTCCTTCTTACTAGCCTCCCTGTCCTCCCTTTCCCTCTTGATCCTGGCAATTTCTCTGGACTTCCATGCTTCATACTCTTCAGCCTCATTCACCTCATCATCAGTATCTACATCAGCAATATTAGCTTCCAGCTCCAAATTTTTCTGAATTATTTCTTCCTCTCGTATCTTCTCAACTACTATTTGTTTTGTTTCAAGTTTTCTCTCCTCCAACCTCTTCTTCACTAACTCCTCGAGAGCTCGTTCCTCTGCCTCACGCTTCTCACGCTCATCTATGGTGTCTCTCTCAGATTTTGGAACAAAAACTGGTTTCACCATTGCTATCCCTGTTGTCTCTTCCTCTGATTCAGTCTCATATTCTGATTCTTCTTCTTCCTCTTCCTCTACCTCCTCTTCTTCTTCCTCCGGCAGAGCTTCTTCCTGTTGCCTCTGAAGATTCTTTTCCCTGATTCTCCTCCTCCTTTCATCCAAGGCATCTTCATCGTCCTCCTCAAATTCCATTCTTTCCAGTCTTCTATTTTCTTCTTCTATGGTTGAAACAATCTCCGCTTGCCGGATGCGTCGATGATCTGCTCTGATTTCCTCACGATTATCAACTCTACTCTCTGCCAGTCGACGCAGCCTTGCATCATCCTTTCTTGCAATGTCTGAACCGCCCTGGCTGGGAAAGGCTTTCTCAAGCGCTGCTTCCCTATTCATCCTAATATCCTCATCTTTTTCCGGTTCATCTGCCCATTCAGGAGCTTTACCAGGCCAATATCTTTTCACTTTTGTTTGACCAATTTTACCCCTGAGCTTTTCCCTAATTGCAATAAGTGTATCACTTACACCAGCTGTTACCGACATTTTTATATAAGAAAGAATCCCCCTGAAGAAAATGATATGTAAACGAAGCAGTGAACGCTTTAGCTGCTTGATTTCAAGCCTCCAAACTCTCCCTATTACAAGGAAAAAGAAGAGAATAAATTAGATGAGATTATATGTGTGTGTGAATGTCTTTCTTCTGGCACTGCAACACAAAAATCTCTAGAACAATGACATTACAACCAATGCATATCTACATAACTGATCAAGGAGAGTACTTGGCAGAAATAAAGTGGATTTGTAACTTGTGCTAAGTTATAGAGGATATCAGAGGCTCTCAAAAGTACAATATTAAAAACGTATCAAGGATAAAAATATTGGTTCCAATATCTTCTCTAGAGTCGTGATCAATTTCAGCCCATATAGCATGAACATTAGTCTTCACTTGTCTTCTTTCAGGGCAAAGGTTGTTAAAGGATGGTAAAGGAAAACAACAACAACAGTGAAATCCCACAACGTGGGATTTGAGAAGGATAGAGTGTACGCAGACCTTACTTCTACCTTGGTAGGTAGAGCGGCTGTTTCCGAAAAACCATCGGCTCAAGACACAACATAAACACAAGCAAAGTAAGAGAAACGGTCAGACCCGGACAATAAATTTAAAGCAGTATGACAATGATGGTAACAAAAGCGGATAAGCCATGATAAAGCTGGAAAAAAAATAACTAACGCAGGTACATAAAATAAACAAAGCATACGAAAGAACACACAGCAGCAGAAATCAAACGACGAAAAACTATAAAGCAATATTGCGTCTACTAGTACGATAGGCTAAGCATGTCTACAATATTACCACTATACGTTCAACTATCTACTACCCTAATATGTGTCTTCCACAATCTCATATCTAAAGTCATGTCCTCAATAAGTTGCAGTGTCATATCTCGTCTAATCACCTCTCCCCAATACATTTTCGGCCTACCTTTGCCCCTCATGAGCCCGTCCATAGTCAACCTCTCACACCTCCGCACTGGGCATTTGTGTCTCTCATCTGCACATGCCTGAACCATCTCAAATTCGCTTCTCTCATCTTATCCTCCACCGAGGTCACTCCCACTCTGTCCCGGATATCATCATTTCTAATCATATCCCTCCTTGTATGCTTACACATTCATCTAAGCATCCTCATCTCCGCAACTTTCATCTTTTGGATGTGTGAAGTCTTAACTGGCCAACACTCCGCCCTATACAACATAGTCGATCTAATTACCACCCTATAAAACTTGTCTTTAAGTTTTGATGGCACTTTTATATCGCACAAGACGACAGAAGCAAGCCTCTATTTCATCAACCCAGCGCCAATATGATGTGTAACATCATCATCAATCTCTCCATTCTCTTGAATAATGTACCCGAGATACTTGAAACATCCTTTCTTTGTGATGGTACAGTACCAAGTCTCACCTCCACGTTTGTCTCAAGGTCTCTCCCGTTACTGAACTTGCACTCCAAATATTATGTCTTGATCCTACTCAGCTTAAACCTTTTAGACTCCAGAGTCTGTCTCCAAACCTCCAACTTAGCGTTCACTCCGTTGCGGGTCTCATCAATCAGGACTATGTCATCCACGAATAACATACACAATGACACCTCCCCTTGAATTTGTCATGGTGAAGGAAAACATATTTCAAATTTATATCAGTGTTGTCAAAGGCGCACTTGAACCTTGAAGCGAGGCGTAAAACATGTTGAGCGCTACGCCTTGCTTTATGGGCACTTCAGTATCATCATCAAGACTCAAAGGCATACCTTTCCTTGTCAATGAGAAAAATCCTGAAGATGAGACACTAAACTAGTGATATTTTACTTTATCATCATAAAACATTTCAATTTCTTTGTCCATATATTTGTTATTCATGCTTATGATTATTAATCTTAATCTTGGACTACACATACATATTTGTAATTTTTCTCATTAAAAGCCCACGCTTTATTTGCACTTAAAGCCCCAAACGACCTCTTTACTTTTTTGCGCTTTTTGCATTTAATAACACTGTTTTATATAAGAACAGAACTCTCAAAGATATGAAAAGAGGAACTCTGTTCATATAACAAAGTACAAAATATTTCGCTCTGCTTCTCCACTTAATGTGTCCAACTCAGCAAAAAGTATGCCTCGAGCTCTCCAAAAAAAGATTTTGAATTGAAAATGGTATGAAATCTTAAGTTAAATACATTTTTGAGATTGGTAATAGTTTAAGGGTAAATTAAGGTTATGAGCTTGCAAATCACGAAAATTAATGCCATGGTAGATTGCGAAGATGGTCAAACAATTGTAATTAGTTCTCGCTCTCTTGAATACAAAACCCTACTCCTTTTTCCCTAAAAACGACTACGACACAAATGAAAATATCACCAATTCGACAACAATCTTGAATTACAACAACAACATATCAATTAAAATCTCACACTGTGGGGTCTATAAGGGTAGAGTGTACACGGACTTTACGTCCACCTTGGTAGGTCGACAACAATATTGGACAACATACGAAATTCGTACAACAGAAAATTCACTCATACACACAATCTCTCTCCCGACTCTTGAAAATAAACACTATGCTTCAGCAAATTGAAGGCTTGCATAAAAGCTAGGGCATGTAAAAAGGGAAAAATTAGATCATTAAAGCGAAACAAATTCACCTTAGAGTCGAATGAGGTGATGAAATCGACACGTAATAGGCTCGCTCGACAATGGCGGTCGGGGAGAGTCGATGTTCAAGTAATTTACACCTAAATCCCAATTACCAACTTAACCTCCAAAAGAAAAATCAAAATCCCAATTTAACATTTTATTAAATAAGGAAAGGGACCAATTACCCCCTCCACTCTAGGGCTGTCCAACCGGGCGGTTCGCCACCGGTCCCGCCCTGACCCACCCCGATCCCACCTCGGTACCGCATTATCGGTAACGAGATTCGAATATCGATCGTAACGGGAATTGGGTAGTCCCGCCCCGGTCTCGCACAAAATAGTCGTTGTACAACGACTATTTTATATTTTGGTTGTTGTGCAACGACCATTTTTGGCCTCCCAACCCCCTACCCCTTAATATTTATTTTTAACCCCTACGTTATTATATTTACACCTTAACCCAAAAAAATCAATTATAAATACCTCATTTTCTCTTCATCTTTCTCACAAATCTTCCTACAATCTCTCTAATTTCTCAATTTATCTCTCTATAAGTCTATATTGTCTACTAAATATTCAATTTTATTTATTCATTTGAGAATGAAGTTGTCAACTAGCTTGAGGATCATCCATCGAGCAAAGTTCAATTTTCAACCTCTCGATTACACGTCGACGTTTGGTATATTCGTTCCTTTATTAAATTATTATTGTTTCTTTATTTTAATTAGCACACTTAATTTCATTATCTTTAACTATTTATTAGCATAATTAAAATGAAAGGATTAATATGTATGTTTAAGGGTAAGGGTCATGCTTCTTCTAGTAGGGGTAACAAGTGCAGTGGTACTTCTTCTAGTCATCCTATAGCTCTAATATTTTTTATTACTTAGTGAATATATGAAAAAATCAATTTATAAGACACCTATTAAAAAATGTTTCTCAAAATGAAAAAAAATTATTCTATTCACTCAATTTATACTATTAGTGTTGTATTAAATCCGGCTATTAAAATAGACGTATGTACAACACTTATTAAAAATATTTATGATTGTATAGCAACACTACCACCTCCAACTCCCAAAAATTCAAATAACCCACCACATATTGAACAAACTATCCCCAGACCTCACATTGTGGGATTTCACTGGGTATGTTGTTGTTGTTGTATATTAAACAAACTAAAGAACGAGTGTTGTCTAGCATACGAGATAAATGTAAACCATGACATCTTCTTCTTCAACACAACCTCAAAAAAGATATGTTGTTTCTATGGCTAGTATTGAAAGTCTTAGAAATTAAATATTTAGTGTTAACACTACTAACCAAGCTAGCGAGTTGATGTTTTTGTTTTGCAAGGTGTTGTACTGTACCAAGCAGTTCTCAATGAAGAAAGACGTGAAGACTTGCTGAAATGCTAGATGGAGAATGAGGAGATATTTCCGACACTGTCATTGATGACCCGAGATGTGTTGAACATTCCAGCGTCATCAACAACGTCTGAAAACACTTTTTCGGCAGATAAATTTCAAATAGGAGAGCACAAACACTCATTAACGGGAGACAACTCGGAGATTGCAGTATTATTCAGAGATTGGATATGAATTCTAGAACGAAATCTTATCTGACGGAGGTCCAAGCGACGTCGACCAATTTGACCAACAAAATCCAATTCCAACCGAAGAACCACAAGACATTGTAAAGAAACTAGAACAAGTGTTTTTAAAATGGTAATTTTTTTAATTGCAATTTTACTGTGTTATTTGCAACTTTCAACACCACAAAATTGCAATTTTGAAATTGTATTACAAAAAAAATCATATTTCTATTAAATAATATAATAGGCACAAAAACAATCTTGGATGTTTTTATTAAACTATCTTGTTCAATTATTGAGTTGTTTATATATATATTATTTTTTTAATTTAAGTGCAAAAAAAATGAAAAACCCGACCCCGATATTGTTGACACCCAATTTTGACCCTCCCGTCCAGTCATTAACTATAAAATTACACTAATTTTCAACAATAATTTTAATAATTTTAAAATAATAAAATGCAGCAATAAAACATTAATACAGACATAAATAAACAATTTAGTAATGGCATCGCGTCTTACGTAGAGTATTAAGCACTTAGAGTCCCGCGCCCACATTAATTAAATTCAAGCACTGTCATGATTCTTAATTAATAATAAATACATAAAATAAATAATTTAGCAAAGACGAATAGCATAGCCGCATTTATTAATATGCAAAGCAATTTCATAATCATTGTAGCACCTGAAGTTAGGATAATTTAATTTTAACTTAAAGAATAATAAATAATGCAATAATAAGTTTTTAAATAATAGCGCCGCTTTCCAAAGTATTAAGCACTAATTAAATAGCACGCCCATTTTATTCTTGTAATAATTTTAATAAAGCACCTAAATAATCTAAGCACAATTTATTGTTTTAATTTACTACTAATTAATTAACTAAGCCTAAAACTAATACTAATAATACACTTAATATCTACCCAGCCCAAAACCCGTCGCCCAACCCAAAACCCGCGAAATTTCAACACCTCAAACCAACGCATTTCTATTATCGTGACCACTTTACTTCGTCTCTTCCAAGAAAACAAAACGCAGCCTTCAAGAAGAACCCTAAGAGAGAAAGCCTCAATCGATCGCCGCCATGCCCGGATTTCTCGCCGGAGAATCCGGACTTTTCCTTAACCACGCGCACCTAGCCAACCTTCCTTACCCATACTAACCTAGCCAACGATTTCTTACCATAAAACCAGATTTTCCTTCAAATCGTTACCGGTTTGAAATCACTTACAAATCAATACGAAATCTCGTCGAATCAAGCAAGAATCAGCCTTTATTTACTTACCAATATTAGAACCTAGGGTTAGGCTATATAAGAGCGTGCGAAGGCATCGATTGGGGGATTCAGAATTCGAAGGACACGGGGGCAGCAATCCAGACCTCCTTTCCTTTTCAATTAAACAAAAAGCCGATCGACATACATGCAATGGCATCTTCTATCGTCCAGAACCTAGCACCTTTCTGAAACCCTGAGACGAACAAAAATCTACTCAATCGCCATAACGTAGGGAAACTCGAGGAACTGTTAGCATCCTTTAGCCGAAACCCTTTCTTTCAATATCAGTCAAGAAATCAGCAAACAAGCTTTGCCCTTTTATTCGCATCGCAAAACCAAAACCCGAGCGGATCGACGACTTGATACGCTGCCTCGGTTCGCTGCCCGGAGAAGGTAAATTCATCACTTTTCCTTTACTGCTCATTTACGCTTTTACGCTCGTGTGATGTCTACTGATTGAGAAATATGTTGGTATAAACGTCGTTTGTTACTTAGGTATGTTAAACTAATGTGAAGCATGTTTTGTGGGTGTATGGATACTGTAATGCTCTTTGACTATATTTGCCAATGTTATAATACTTATACCAATCCAGAAATAGTGTATTTATATTCACAGTACATAGGGAAGAACTTGTGTAACTAGAAGCATGAATACTTGAGGCTTAAAGTTGTCCTTCTGTGTTTGGTTTGACATGAACCCACGTATAATGTACTCACTATCACTGAAAGTTGTATTAAATATTATGTTAGCTTGCTACCATAGGATTTGGTGTCCTAACCAGTCCCTTTAAAACTTTTGGCAAAGTGGCGAAAGCTTTGTAATCTACGTGCATTTGTGTGGTGCAATTGGCTGATTACAGATCTTATGTGGTGTATTGTTGACTTGAGTAAATAGCTTGGTAGACTGTATGAAACAGCAAAATGTTCGAATCAGTTTTTTTTTGTGAGTCCTTGTTCATTAAATATAAATTATACAAATGAAGAACTAGAATTGTGCTTAAAAATGTCTAAATGAGTATGTAGTCAGGATCAATGAATCCCCTTCTTCCTTTGATAGGTGAAACTCCCATCCCGAAACATGTCTTCTGAATTATCCATTCATTGGCATTTATCTATCTAAATGCTGAAATTATGCCCGTAATAATATACAGTACCTCCTGAGTCATTCGGTTTGCCATGTCAGTCCATTGGATGGTCTGGATATATGTATTTGGTTTAAGTTGATTGCATGTCTATATACTTTGTTACCATTGATCATTTGTTTGTACATATAGGCTCCAGTGATATTTGTCTTTTATTACACAGTGCATCATCATTTAACCTTTTGTCATAGCTATAGATTATCGCGTAGGTATTAGTTTTCCTACGCCTACTGAAGTTGTTTATACCATGTCAAGTATTAAGCTTGTATAAATTTACATTGTCTCCGGGGATCAGAAATAATTGGTAGGATTGAACTGTGTTTAAACATGTTGCCTCTGAAGTATTCAGTATGAGAAATATCCTGAATTTGACCTGCCAGATTTATCCCTTGATACGAATACATCTTTCCTTATTTTGCATGTATATCTTCCGGGTATATCAAATAATATCATGTATATTTTGTATGCTATTGAATGCATCATACCTATAAATTTAATTGGTCCGTAAACATGCTTGTCTTTGTCTGTCTAAGTGTTGAATAGCTGGCAGTATCCCCAAGTCATTTTAAAAAAAAAAAAGTATTTTTACCTTTAAATTGTTTGGGAAATGTTTTGGGGCCAGTCCCTGATCAACGGAATGTCTGGGCCAGCCTACTCCTTTTTGTGTTTAAAGAAATGGACTATCCGAGGCTTCACCTGCCATGGTTGTCAACTTGTCATGGTGGTGTGTAAGGTGTTTGGGCTGAAACCCAATTTGTGCATAAAGGAATTTGGGCCCCTTTAGGCTTCACTGTCCAGGCGATGACAATACATAAACTGTCCTATATCAGTTTTTCTTGCATGAACATTTGGTGATTATGTGTTTAGGCCTTACGCCAATTTATAATTTGATAAAGATATAAAGCATATACTAATCCTTATCTTCTTATCTTTTGCATGACACGCATCGGAGCTAAACGAAGAGTCTCATCATGACTCCTCATGAGTTACAACAAACAAGGACCTACATCTATGTGCATCTTCATCCCTGTCTCGAAAACTCCAAGCCACCGGCTAATGTTGTCGCCATCCCCTTGAGTCACTATTATTTCCTTTATCTTGCCCATTCATTTATTGTAAATCAATTGTCTAACATTACGTTATTAGTAGAACTCTTAGAATGCCAAACCTTAAGTCAATAGATTAGAAAGTAGTTAATTAGCAATTTGTTTCCCTTCGAATTAAATATTTTAGATTATCCATACATAGTTTAAGCTATATTAAACCACCGAATAATCTTAACTTGCATAATTAATCATGTAGCTAGGATATTATTTTTTTAACATCCCCAAACCATTTGCTATAAAATCCATATATAAATCTTATTTTTATATATATACTAAGGAAGCCCCCTTTTAAGCATGTAGTATACTAATCAAGATAGGCAAATGTATACATTTAGTCAATAAGTCAAAAAATTTATAAATGCATGCTCTTAAACTTTACACATATAGCACTAGTCGTGTAATTTCTTAATACGAGACAAAATACATTCTTTTACTAAAACACCCTCTACATTGCATCTTAGCAAAAATAATTAACCCTAGGTTTGGCAGGACAACCGCAAGTTAGCGGATCTTAGGGTGTCTAACCCTTCCTCTAGATTAATGAACCCTTACCTAATCTCATTAAGTTTAGCAGACCATTAAAATGGAGTTAATGTTTTACTTCAAACTAGTGAAACATTTAGGTGTCCTAATTCACCCAATTAATTAGGTGGCGACTCCGCGAACCCTTAGCATTCTAGCAACCCTTTAGCATTTTAGCACCCTTTTAAACTTTAGCATCTTTTGCAATTTTAGCATCCTTTTAGCATTTTTAAAACCTTTAAGCCTCTTAAACTTTATTAGCATTTTATTATTTATTTTCTAACATTTGCATGTTGAGCAGGGTTCGCTATTTAAATATTTCCCTTCATCCTCGACCCAGCCCATTTACCTTCTCATCACCCTATACGCCTCTTCTCTTTCCCTCAGCATCAAACCAGCAACCCTAAAATATAAAATCGCCGCACCTCTCCCCCATCGCCAGCCGTGATTCTCGCCGGAGAATCCGGCGAACCCTAAACCAAATCTTTCCAAAACCGGTTTTCTTACCCGCACACAAATTTCTCTCAAGAGCGAGAATCAGTAACAAATCGCAAAAAAAAAAATCGAACCAATTTCTTACCATAATCAAGCACAAATCACCGCCCAAATTGTACTAAACTTGTACCAAACCTTTCCTAAATCGGTTCAGAAATCATAAGCTACCATAACTATAACCAGTCTAAAATCGTTTCAGAATCAACGGGAAGAACTTGTGTAACTAGAAGCATGAATACTTGAGGCTTAAAGTTGTCCTTCTGTGTTTGGTTTGACATGAACCCACGTATAATGTACTCACTATCACTGAAAGTTGTATTAAATATTATGTTAGCTTGCTACCATAGGATTTGGTGTCCTAACCAGTCCCTTTAAAACTTTTGGCAAAGTGGCGAAAGCTTTGTAATCTACGTGCATTTGTGTGGTGCACTTGGCTGATTCTGCATCTTATGTGGTGTATTGTTGACTTGAGTAAATAGCTTGGTAGACTGTATGAATCTGCAAAATGTTCGAATCAGTTTTTGTGAGTCCTTGTTCATTAAATATAAATTATACAAATGAAGAACTAGAATTGTGCTTAAAAATGTCTAAATGAGTATGTAGTCAGGATCAATGAATCCCCTTCTTCCTTTGATATGTGAAACTCCCATCCCGAAACATGTCTTCTGAATTATCCATTCATTGGCATTTATCTATCTAAATGCTGAAATTATGCCCGTGATAATATACAGTACCTGCTGAGTCATTCGGTTTGCCATGTCAGTCCATTGGATGGTCTGAATATATGTATTTGGTTTAAGTTGATTGCACGTTTATATACTTTGTTACCATTGATCATTTGTTTGTACATATAGGCTCCAGTGATATTTGTCTTTTATTACACAAAGGCATCATCATTTAACCTTTGTCATAGCTATAGATTATCGCGTAGGTATTAGTTTTCCTACGCCATCAAGTTGTTTATACCATGTCAAGTATTAAGCTTGTATAAATTTACATTGTCTCCGGATCGTAAATAATTGGTAGGATTGAACCGTGTTTAAAAATGTTGCCTCAAGTATTCGATGATGAAATATCCTGAATTTGACTCGCCGATTTATCCTCGATACGAATACATCTTTCCTTATTTTGCATGTATATCTTCCGCATATCAAATAATATCATGTATATTTTGTATGCTATCAACGATCATACCTATAAATTTAATTGGTCCGTAAACATGCTTGTCTTTGTCTGTCTAAGTGTTGAATAGCTGGCAGTATCCCCAAGTCATTTTAAAAAAAAAAAAGTATTTTTACCTTTAAATTGTTTGGGAAATGTTTGGGGCAGCCACGATCAACGGAATGTCCGCCACCTACTCCTTTTGTGTTTAAAGAAATGGACTATCCGAGGCTTCACTTGCCATGGTTGTCAACTTGTCATGGTGGTGTGTAAGGTGTTTGGGCTGAAACCCAATTTGTGCATAAAGGAATTTGGGCCCCTTTAGGCTTCACTGTCCAGGCGATGACAATGCATAAACTGTCCTATATCAGTTTTTCTTGCATGAACATTTGGTGATTATGTGTTTAGGCCTTACGCCAATTTATAATTTGATAAAGATATAAAGCATATACTAATCCTTATCTTCTTATCTTTTGCATGACACGACGGAGCTAAACGAAGAGTCTCATTGCGAGACTCTCACGAGTTACAACAAACAAGGACCTACATCTACGCGCATCTTCATCCCTCGTCTCGAAAACTCCAAGCCACCGGCTAATGTTGTCGCCATCCCCTTGAGTCACTATTATTTCCTTTATCTTGCCCATTCATTTATTGTAAATCAATTGTCTAACATTACGTTATTAGTAGAACTCTTAGAATGCCAAACCTTAAGTCAATAGATTAGAAAGTAGTTAATTAGCAATTTGTTTCCCTTCGAATTAAATATTTTAGATTATCCATACATAGTTTAAGCTATATTAAACCACCGAATAATCTTAACTTGCATAATTAATCATGTAGCTAGGATATTATTTTTTTAACATCCCCAAACCATTTGCTATAAAATCCATATATAAATCTTATTTTTATATATATACTAAGGAAGCCCCCTTTTAAGCATGTAGTATACTAATCAAGATAGGCAAATGTATACATTTAGTCAATAAGTCAAAAAATTTATAAATGCATGCTCTTAAACTTTACACATATAGCACTAGTCGTGTAATTTCTTAATACGAGACAAAATACATTCTTTTACTAAAACACCCTCTACATTGCATCTTAGCAAAAATAATTAACCCTAGGTTTGGCAGGACAACCGCAAGTTAGCGGATCTTAGAGGGTGTCTAACCCCTTCCCTCTAGATTAATAAAGAACCCTTACCCAGAATCTCATTAAGTTTAGCAGACCATTAAAATGGAGTTAATGTTTTACTTCAAACTAGTTAAACATTTAGGTGTCCTAATTCACCCAATTAATTAGGTGGCGACTCCGCGAACCCTTAGCATTCTAGCAACCCTTTAGCATTTTAGCACCCTTTTAAACTTTAGCATCTTTTGCAATTTTAGCATCCTTTTAGCATTTTTAAAACCTTTAAGCCTCTTAAACTTTATTAGCATTTTATTATTTATTTTCTAACATTTGCATGTTGAGCAGGGTTCGCTATTTAAATAATGCCGCGGCCGAAAAAGGGCGCGACAGAGATGGCGACTCCACTGGGGATTTTAGGTTCTTGACCATAACAAACCTAGGTTTATTATTGCTTAACTTTATTTGTCTGTTTTAAATGCCTTAAAATTGCTCGCTTAATTTTGTATGTTTAACTGTTTTAATTTGCTATTTGTTTTACTGCTTTCCTTAAACTGGCATTCCGCTCATATTTCTTCCACTCTGGAAAATTCACACTATCACACACAACACGCGGGTGTGCTTCGCGCACCTGCAAATTTCTTTCAAACACCCACATTTAAGAGAGTTGGTATTTTGCGCGGAGAATCCGGTCCAACCGGTGGTCGCGTAGCCTTCTCACTCGAGTTGTCCGCCGGGAACTCAAGGCCCGTAAAAGCCAAATCTTAGAAACTTAAGATAGAGCTATACCACCCTTCATTTTAGTGGCATCGACGCATTTACCTTAGGTGGTCGGCCTCGCATCGACACCACAATTAGAAGACACCAAACTTGTCGACGGGTTTCTCAACCCAACGACCAACCAAAGATACTATGTGTAGCGTGGCGATGATAGACAAATCCAAACCTAATCATGTCATGCCAAATTGGAAAAAGTGCAATCGTTTGGTCGTCATTTCTAACGAAAGCATTACAAATGGCGGCTTGAACAAATCTATCATGGCCTCGCATATGTGACGCTTAGCCTACCGCGTAAAGAGGTCCCCGCATGTTAGGAAACGTTTGAACGTGCTATGCGGCAATATATCCGCTACATACCCGCAAATCATGTGCTTTATGCTAACACCGCTTGTTGCATTTTTAGAAAGATTTATCATCTTCCCAAAGGTCGATTTGTATTTGACTAAGCAATGGCGAGCATCAATACTTCACAAGATCAAAGGCACGGTCCAAATGACACGACCGATTCAACGGCATCCGAGCGAACGAGCCTGAACCCGCTTGGTTCCTATAGCAAAGCAGGGTCTCGTAAAAGAAGAGCGGATGACACCTTTTTCAAAATCGGGACAATGTAGGAAACTGCATGTGGATTGCAAGTCCAAATGCACTGTACGCATGTCGAGGACAAGGCGGCAAAGTCAAATACGAATCGACCCCCAAAACTCACAAATTTTCTTTGGCGCAGATCCTTCATATTAAGGTAAGGTACAACAAAGTTCTCGCATACTAGCGTAAGGTAAAATACAACAAAATTCTTCGTAAGCAGGGCATAAACATCAACAATCGAGTTCAAATCCCGCAACAAATTATAAGATCGCTCTGGTCAGAGTCAAATTGCAACTCATGCAGTGCACAAACGCACAACAAAGACATCATGACAATCCACATGGTTCACAAATGCATCACAACAAAGGCATCATGGCAATTCGTCATCGGCAGCATCTAGCATGTCCGCCCAAGGACAACATCTCAGCATTCACAACACCCCACATATCACACAGGGACGACATCTCTACCCACATAATTGTCTTTCTCAAATATTTATCAGGCTGTTTTAACAGTTATACACTAACTTTTCTCAAGCTTAGCTTGCAGGAACATTTATTCTACAGAATAAAGAAGACGCCCGCACAACGACGTTATCGAAAGCGACGATATATATCCGACTCGGGCCATTACCAAAACTGGGACAATTTTTAAGGACTTCGCCACGAAAGGACATTGACAAATATGATCCCATATGCTTGAAAGATCGACATAAACTGGGACAATTTTAAGGACTTTACTACAAATGACATCAATGGACATGGTCAATTTACGCTGGCGGTTCCATTTCCCAAAATCGACAAAATTTTAAAAGAAAGCTCGACGAATGAGCACCGGTAGTATGAGAGAATATACCGATTTCGTATAAGGATGCTCGCTTGTTTCATAACATGTCGCTATTCAAAATCGACATAATTTCCTACCGTATTTTCTCAAGATAGAATATTTTCAACAAATGTTTTCGATCGAGACTCAAATCGCATGCGGGGTTACATGGTCCGCACGAGACAACGCGTGCAAATATCAAGAGCCAACACAAATCGCCACCCTCCCGAACTCACAATTTTTCTTTGAGTGAATGTTGCAGTCAACAGAACGGCGAGGACAATAACATTCCAAAACAACATCTACATTTCGTCCATACAACGCATTTAACATCTACATTTCGTCCATACAACGACTAACATCTACATTTCGTCCATACAACGATTTAACATCTACATTTCGTCCATACAACGATTTAACATCTACATTTCGTCCATACAACGATTTAACATCTACATTTCGCCCATACTGTTCATACAACGGCGAACATCCGCATTTCGTCCATTCAACGTTTAACATCTACATCTCGTCCATACAACGACGAACATCTACATTTCGTCCATACAACGATGAACATCTACATTTCGTCCATACAACGACGAACATCTACATTTCGTCCATACAACGACGAACATCTACATTTCGTCCATACAACGATTTAACATCTCGCATTTCGCCCATACAACGATTTAACATCCGCATTTCGCCCATTCAACGATTTAACATCCACATCTCGCCCATACAACGATTTAACATCTACATTTCGTCCATACAACGATTTAACGCCTACATCTCGCCCATACAACGATTTAACATCTACATCTCGCCCATACAACGTAACATCTACATTTCGCCCATACAACGCATTTAACATCCGTGATTTCGCCCATACAACGAAACATCCACATTTCGCCCATACAACGACGAACATCCGCATTTCGCCCAAAAACGACGCCGAGTCGAAACGACTCCGAAGTCCGAAACGACTCGCGTCAAAACGACGCCACGCCCAAAACGACATCGGTCCAAAACGACTCGAAGTCCGAAAATGACTCGCGTCCAAAACGACGCCACGTCCAAAACGACGCTAAGTCCGAAACGACACCACGCCCAAAACGACGCCGAGTCCAAAACGACTCAGTCCGAAACGACTCGGCCCAAAACGACGCCACGCCCAAAACGACGCTAAGTCCAAAACGACACCAAGTCCGAAACGACACCACGCCCAAAAACGACGCCGAGTCCGAAACGACTCGAGTCCGAAACGACTCGCCGTCAAAACGACGCCACGTCCAAAACGACACCACGCCCAAAAACGACGCCGAGTCCGAAACGACTTTCACGCCCAAAACGACGCCACGTCCAAAAACGACGCTAAGTCCGAAACGACACCACGCCCAAAAACGACGCCAGTCCGAAAACGACACCACGTCCAAAAAACGACGTCGAGTCCGAAAACGACTCCGAGTCCGAAAACGACTCCGCGTCCGAAAACGACGATAAGTCCGAAAACGACGCCAAGTCCAAAACGACGCCAAGTCTGAAAATGACGCCAAGTCCGAAAACGACGCCATCATCAACATATCACATCTACGCAGGGACGATTTTCTCTGTTCTCAAAACTGCATTTTTCTCATTTCATGCTTTATTATTATTCTCGCTCAAAAGCTTATGCACTAACTCCTTCGAGCTTTAGTCTACTGCGGCAGCAGCAACACAACGACGCCATCAACACAACAAGCCCAAAACCGACAACAAGTCCGAAACGACGCCAAGTCCGAAAACGACGCCAATAGCAACATTCCAATACAACGGATTCGCTCACTGCAACAAGTCTACATCAAATACATCTTGCAAAAAACCACAGGCTACATCATTTACACTTTAATTATTTCATCTGGTTTTGATTACGCATGAATTGCGACACAACTCCACATATAGAATAATTTTTATCTAAACCTTAGGAGACGTCATATGCATATGCATAACGCCCATACAAAGCGAGAACGCCCATACAAGGCGTTTTATGCATTTCGCCCATACAAGCACGGTAACGCCACACAAGGCGTTATATGCATCTCGCCCATACAAGACGAAACAAGCGAGTCATATGCATCTCGCCCATACAAGACGAGAACGCCCACACAAGTGCGCATACGATCTCGCCCATACAAGACGAACGCCATACAAGGCGCCATTTGCATCTCGCCCATACAAGACGAGAACGCCATACAGGCGCTATACGATCTCGCCCATACAAGACGAACGCCCATACAAGGCGTCATTTGCATTTCGTCCATACAAGACGATAACGCCCACACAAGGCGTCATCTGCATCATTACATATACGATTTGACTATGACCACAACACAAAAGTTACATTCCTACATTATTTTGTTTTGACAGTTATGCACTAATGCTTCTATCTTAGCTTCAATCTACAGGAAACTGCACAAGATGGAGCATAACGTGGATTTTCTTACAATAACCGGCAATTTGTTGGGGGGCCAACCTTCCCAACAAATGGCAGAAGCGGCCTCAAGCGTCGGTCTACTCGTCCCACATCACCATAAAACCCAGCACCATAAGCCATAGCGGTACACCCCAGGTTCAAGCCAGTTACTTCTATTTTTTATTTTTAGCACCATAGCCCAGTGTCATCATAACTCGACACTGGGATAAATTTTGAGTCCGCGTTAGCCCGCCTTGGTGTTTTGACCATGGTAGCCCAGTGTCGTCATAACTCGACACTGGGACAGCTTTGAGTCCGCGTTAGCCCGCCCTGGTGTTTCGACCATGGTAACCCAGTGTCGTCATAACTCGACACTGGGACAAATTTTGATTTTTGCGCCACTTGTCTACCGCCAACATTTTTGCAATTGAGTATCGAGACAAAATTGGCTATGAGTCAACGTCTTTGTCCAAGATTCTTCCATCATCTCCATACAAAGAGGACAAATTGCTGACACCCAATTTTGACCCTCCCGTCCATCATTAACTATAAAATTACACTAATTTTCAACAATAATTTTAATAATTTTAAAATAATAAAATGCAAAGAATAAAACATTAATACGACATAAATAAACAATTTAGTAATGGCATCGCGTCTTACGTAGAGTATTAAGCACTTAGAGTCCCGCGCCCACATTAATTAAATTCAAGCACTGTCATGATTCTTAATTAATAATAAATACATAAAATAAATAATTTAGCAAAGACGAATAGCATAGCCGCATTTATTAATATGCAAAGCAATTTCATAATCATTGTAGCACCTGAAGTCATATTAGGATAATTTAATTTTAACTTAAAGAATAATAAATAATGCAATAATAAGTTTTTAAATAATAGCGCCGCTTTCCAAAGTATTAAGCACTAATTAAATAGCACGCCCATTTTATTCTTGTAATAATTTTAATAAAGCACCTAAATAATCTAAGCACAATTTATTGTTTTAATTTACTACTAATTAATTAACTAAGCCTAAAACTAATACTAATAATACACTTAATATCTACCCAGCCCAAAACCCGTCGCCCAACCCAAAACCCGCGACCCGCAGCCCAACACCCTCAGCCCAACGCATTTCTATTATCAGCAGCCCTTTTACTTCGTCTCTTCCAAGAAAACAAAACGCAGCCTTCAAGAAGAACCCTAAGAGAGAAAGCCTCAATCGATCGCCGCCATGCCCGGATTTCTCGCCGGAGAATCCGGGCTTTTCCTTAACCACGCGCACCTAGCCAACCTTCCTTACCCATACTAACCTAGCCAACGATTTCTTACCATAAAACCAGATTTTCCTTCAAATCGTTACCGGTTTGAAATCACTTACAAATCAATACGAAATCTCGTCGAATCAAGCAAGAATCAGCCTTTATTTACTTACCAATATTAGAACCTAGGGTTAGGCTATATAAGAGCGTGCGAAGGCATCGATTGGGGGATTCAGAATTCGAAGGACACGGGGGCAGCAATCCAGACCTCCTTTCCTTTTCAATTAAACAAAAAGCCGATCGACATACATGCAATGGCATCTTCTATCGCCCGTAACCTAAGACCTTTCTCAAACCCCAGACGAACAAAAATCGACTCAACCGCCATGTAACGTAGGGAAACCCGAGGAACTCGTTAGCATCCTTTAGCCAAACCCTTTCTTTCAATATCACCAAGAAATCAAGAAACAAGCTTTGCCCTTTTATTCGCATCGCAAAACCAAAATCCGGCGGATCGACGACTTGATACGCCGCTGCCTCGTTCGCTCGAGAAGGTAAATTCATCACTTTTCCCACTTTCTGCTCATTTACGCTTTTACGCCGTGTGATGTCTACCGATTGAGAAATATGTTGGTATAAACGTCGTTTGTTACTTAGGTATGTTAAACTAATGTGAAGCATGTTTTGTGGGTGTATGGATATCAGAATGTTCTTTGACTATATTTGCCAATGTTATAATACTTATACCAATCCGTAAATAGTGTATTTATATTCACAAAGACATAGGAAGAACTTGTGTAACTAAGCATGAATACTTGAGGCTTAAAGTTGTCCTTCTGTGTTTGGTTTGACATGAACCCACGTATAATGTACTCACTATCACTGAAAGTTGTATTAAATATTATGTTAGCTTGCTACCATAGGATTTGGTGTCCTAACCAGTCCCTTTAAAACTTTTGGCAAAGTGGCGAAAGCTTTGTAATCTACGTGCCTTTGTGTGGTGCAATTGGCTGATTACAGATCTTATGTGGTGTATTGTTGACTTGAGTAAATAGCTTGGTAGACTGTATGAATCTGCAAAATGTTCGAATCAGTTTTTTGTGAGTCCTTGTTCATTAAATATAAATTATACAAATGAAGAACTAGAATTGTGCTTAAAAATGTCTAAATGAGTATGTAGTCAGGATCAATGAATCCCCTTCTTCCTTTGATAGGTGAAACTCCCATCCCGAAACATGTCTTCTGAATTATCCATTCATTGGCATTTATCTATCTAAATGCTGAAATTATGCCCGTGATAATATACAGTACCTCCTGAGTCATTCGGTTTGCCATGTCAGTCCATTGGATGGTCTGGATATATGTATTTGGTTTAAGTTGATTGCATGTCTATATACTTTGTTACCATTGATCATTTGTTTGTACATATAGGCTCCAGTGATATTTGTCTTTTATTACACAGTGCATCATCATTTAACCTTTTGTCATAGCTATAGATTATCGCGTAGGTATTAGTTTTCCTACGCCATCAAGTTGTTTATACCATGTCAAGTATTAAGCTTGTATAAATTTACATTGTCTCCGGGGATCAGAAATAATTGGTAGGATTGAACTGTGTTTAAAAATGTTGCCTCTGAAGTATTCAGTATGAGAAATATCCTGAATTTGACTCGCCGATTTATCCTCGATACGAATACATCTTTCCTTATTTTGCATGTATATCTTCCGCATATCAAATAATATCATGTATATTTTGTATGCTATTGAACGATCATACCTATAAATTTAATCGTCCGTAAACATGCTTGTCTTTGTCTGTCTAAGTGTTGAATAGTCGGTATCCCCAAGTCATTTTAAAAAAAAGTATTTTTACCTTTAAATTGTTTGGGAAATGTTTGGGCAGCCCCCGATCAACTAATGTCAGGCCACTACCCTTTTTGTGTTTAAAGAAATGGACTATCCGAGGCTTCACTTGCCATGGTTGTCAACTTGTCATGGTGGTGTGTAAGGTGTTGCTGAAACCCAATTTGTGCATAAAGGAATTTGGGCCCCTTTAGGCTTCACTGTCCAGGCGATGACAATGCATAAACTGTCCTATATCAGTTTTTCTTGCATGAACATTTGGTGATTATGTGTTTAGGCCTTACGCCAATTTATAATTTGATAAAGATATAAAGCATATACTAATCCTTATCTTCTTATCTTTTGCATGACACGCATCGGAGCTAAACGAAGAGTCTCATTGCGAGACTCCTCATGAGTTACAACAAACAAGGACCTACATCTATGTGCATCTTCATCCCTGTCTCGAAAACTCCAAGCCACCGGCTAATGTTGTCGCCATCCCCTTGAGTCACTATTATTTCCTTTATCTTGCCCATTCATTTATTGTAAATCAATTGTCTAACATTACGTTATTAGTAGAACTCTTAGAATGCCAAACCTTAAGTCAATAGATTAGAAAGTAGTTAATTAGCAATTTGTTTCCCTTCGAATTAAATATTTTAGATTATCCATACATAGTTTAAGCTATATTAAACCACCGAATAATCTTAACTTGCATAATTAATCATGTAGCTAGGATATTATTTTTTTAACATCCCCAAACCATTTGCTATAAAATCCATATATAAATCTTATTTTTATATATATACTAAGGAAGCCCCCTTTTAAGCATGTAGTATACTAATCAAGATAGGCAAATGTATACATTTAGTCAATAAGTCAAAAAATTTATAAATGCATGCTCTTAAACTTTACACATATAGCACTAGTCGTGTAATTTCTTAATACGAGACAAAATACATTCTTTTACTAAAACACCCTCTACATTGCATCTTAGCAAAAATAATTAACCCTAGGTTTGGCAGGACAACCGCAAGTTAGCGGATCTTAGAGGGTGCCTAACCCCTTCCCTCTAGATTAATAAAGAACCCTTACCCAGAATCTCATTAAGTTTAGCAGACCATTAAAATGGAGTTAATGTTTTACTTCAAACTAGTTAAACATTTAGGTGTCCTAATTCACCCAATTAATTAGGTGGCGACTCATGAACCCTTAGCATTCTAGCAACCCTTTAGCATTTTAGCACCCTTTTAAACTTTAGCATCTTTTGCAATTTTAGCATCCTTTTAGCATTTTTAAAACCTTTAAGCCTCTTAAACTTTATTAGCATTTTATTATTTATTTTCTAACATTTGCATGTTGAGCAGGGTTCGCTATTTAAATAATGCCGCGGCCGAAAAAGGGCGCGACAGATATCACTGGTCCCCTATTCCGACGGGATTGGGACCGAGATGGGACATCGGCAGAACCCGTCAGTACAGCCGGGTACCGGACCCGTCCCGTTGGACAGCCCTACTCCACCTTAAAGAGGGTATTATTATGTGATTTAAGGATTTTTACTAGTTTCTATAAATTTGGGTTTTTAAAGGGGTGGACGAAAATTTAGGCAAGTACATGATGGTGCTCGTATTATTTAATTCATTTCATCTTTCTTTTAACAAAAAAAAATATTTTTATTGTTTTAAGTGAAGAAATATGATATATAAAATGAAGTATCCACCATTATTGGATCGTTTGTGTGAGTATTATGAATATCCTCATTTTCAATTTTTTAGTCATATTATTACACCTACTTGGAAATTCAGTAGGGAGGAAAATATTGTTTTCTGAAATTATGGTTCTAATTCAGAGAAGAAAGCATTGATTTAAAGGTAGATAGTCATGTCAGCATTTTTCCACGAGGATTGCCCAATCAGCATTCGTGGCAGTCTGTTAACAAGAGGGCATTTGTTGTCCCTTAGAGTGAGTGAAGCTCTTTTGGTACCAAAAAACAAACGGATCTTATATGTGATCTATTTTGAATAGTTTGAGGATAAATTAATCCTTCATGTAGCATTCAAACCGAATAACTTTATGAAATTATGTCGATACTTTCACATATTATGAGTAACGTAGGAAACATCTCTATTTTCTTTTCAGATATACATTTAGTTTGATTTTGATTCCAAAAAAGGATGTGTCATTACTCAAGTAACCTTCTTATACCCTTCAAAACTAATAGATCTCTTCATGTGATGTATAATATATTCTTTAATATATTAAAAGTGAAAAGTCCTTAAGTTAAAAGTGGTGAATCTTCACAATTTAATGTTTAGCCCTTCTAAATAACTTAAATACGTTATTTATATAAAAATTAAAAAAAGTTTTTTAAAGGATGTGATACTTTAAATTAGTAAAAGTGGTGAATCTTCACAATTTTAAAATTTAAATACATACGTTTTGGGTATATATACTAATTAAAATCACAAAATAAGAAAATAAACAGAAGGCCTAAATCTTAAAAAGGTCATTGGAACTAAAATAAATTCCATCATTCTGGTTTACATTTTCTTGTGATATGACACACCTTCTTCCAAGATATGTATTGATGAACCTTTCTTCTTTTTGTTTTCTTGAAGATAATGATAGAAATTTTAGAAATTGAACTTTCTCAAATATTAGCTTAAAAATATGTATGATAATTGTTGGTTTGCTTAATAATAGAAATATCATGTTTCAATTCATGAATTTACAAACAAAAATAAATAAATTATGCTTTCATGCACTAGTGATTTATAACAATTAGTCAAAATCAATAATCCTAAAATCATACCCGCAAGGATAGCCAAGTTGGTGTAGCAGTAGAGTGCGGGACCGCAAGGTCACGAGTTCGATCCGTTTGCGTGCTATTGCATCGGTCCCGTTTACTCACATGCACTCCAAAGAGTAGCAAACATGGTTCCTTCACAAAAAAACCTAAAATCACGTACCTTATTAAAAATATTGTTAGATAAATAAAAATTAAAAATAATGATCATCAATACAAAACAAGGAGGAAAATATCGAACAACCTAATTAAAATCGCGGAAACTATAATTTGTTGTTTCTCAAATAGATTTATACCTTAACTTTATGTTGTAAATCGATTAAGTTTAATAATATTAATTTTGTGGCCCATTACAAATTTTTATCAAAATTTTACTCGCATATCTCAAGAAATATTTATTTTAACACGTAATAAACCTGAAAGAAAAACACCAGTGTTATTTGCAAAATAATGTATATTTATTTATAATAATGATTAAATAAATAATTAAAATATTTTATTATATTGCATATTCTCTAAATGGTTATGTTATTTCATTAGTTACTAATCTCTAAAGAAATTATGTGACCGCTAAGAAAGAACTTTTAACAGGATTAATTATTTTATTGAAATGACAAACAATATTGTGAGAGAAAAGACGTTTTTCTTTCTTTATTATTATTAGTAAATAATATAATTATACATAACTATTAAATATTTAAATGTGACATTTTATGGTTGTTCTATGAAAAATTAAATTAGCATTTATTTATGAAAAAAATATTTTTTTTGTGTCTACTGATTGTACCTAATATTTAAAAATTTAACGCAAAAGGAGAATGAAATGAAAAACGTTTAATTTTTTCATGTCAAACTACGTTGAACAAGTGTGACGCGAAATGAACATGATAATCAAGCTCATGCGTACAAAAATATTAGAAGGGTCTTTATCGTTCTTTAACCGGTACTAGCACTTGAATATTTATTACTTATTAATTTTGAATAAATCAAAAGATATCCAAGGGAATATTTGGAGTGTAAGTTCATCAACGGGAGACACCTTGAGACTTGATACTCAGGTCATTCCAAATAAAGGAAGCTTCAAGTACCCAGGGTCTATTATCCAAGGAAAATGAGAGATTGATGACGATGTGACACATCGTATTGGAGCAGGGTGGATGAAATAGAGGCTCGCATCTGGAGTCTTGTGCGACAAAAATGTACCACCAAAACTTAAGGGCAAGTTCTATAGGGCGGTAGTTAGACCGACTATGTTGTATGAGGCGGAGTGTTGGTCAGTCAAGACTTCGCACATACAAAAAATGAAAGTTGCGGAGATGAGGATGTTGGGATGGATGTGTGGGTATACAAGGAGAGATATGATTAGAAATAAGGATATCCGGGATAAAGTGGGAGTGGCCTCGGTAGAGGATA
Organism: Przewalskia tangutica; assembly: GCA_029844215.1. Lineage (NCBI taxonomy): Eukaryota > Viridiplantae > Streptophyta > Magnoliopsida > Solanales > Solanaceae > Przewalskia > Przewalskia tangutica. Next base: position 14,925,117 of record CM056721.1, on the reverse strand, counting down.
AGATGCGAGAAGCGAGGTTGAGATGGTTCGGGCATGTGTAGAGGAGAGACACGGATGACCCAGTGCGGAGGTGTAAAAGATTGGCTATGGACGGGTTCATGAGGGGTAGAGGTAGGCCGAAGAAGTATTGGGGAGATGTGATTAGACGGAATATGATGCATGTGCAACTTACTGAGGACATGACCTTGGATAGGGGTTGTGGAAGACACGGATTATGGTAGAAGGGTAGTAGGTAGTCGAGCGTAGTCCTACTTACGCTTATAAAATGATAGTGTAGTGTTATAAATGTAGCCCCGATTATTATATCACACTTATAGGCGCATTAATACTTTATAGTACATTGTAGTCCCTTGTAGTTTGATTCATGTTACTATGTGTTCTTTAGTGTAATTTGTTTATCTTATTTAGTTGTGTTAACTACTGCTTCATGTTGTTAGAATGCACTACCATGGAGTATCCGATTTTATTATATGTGTGTTCATAATGCTTTAATTTCTGCTTTGCATGTGATTATGCTCTGTCTTGAGCCGAGGGTCTTCCGAAAACAGTCGCTCTACCTATCAAGGTGGGGTAAGATTTGTGTACATTCTACCCTCCTCAGACCTCACGTTGTGAGATTTCACTGGGTATGTTGTTGTGTTGTTGTAGTACATTTTAACATCAACCGGGGAAAAAGATTTGTAGTTGTATGTAAATTAATATTAAGACAACTAACAATTTTCATTCATAATTAAATCAGAAGATAAATTTATAATTAAATTAATGTTATTTATTTGTAATTGAAGCAAAGTATGAAACATTTCTTTTATCCATGATTACCATTACAATTTTATATTTTAACACGGAATTTACATGTGTAAGAAATTAGTTTTAAAAAGAGCAAAGGGCTAAATTTACCATTACCAAAATGACTTAATATTGTCATTATTCACTAGTGGATCAAGGTCAGAAATAATTGTGTCTCTAACTGGAGAACATATCTTTTAGTGTGACTAAAGAGACTAGTTAGAGAAATAAGAGGCCCAAATTTTGAGTTAATGACAATATTAAACCATTTTGACGGCGAGGGCACAGGTGACCTTAATATTACTATTGTATAAAGATGTCCAATCTTTTGAGATAAGGAAGCAAAAGTTCAACTTGCTGGTTTAGTTCTAACGGGAAGAGAATATATGATTATTGTTCTGAATGTAGTCAATATATAAACTTCAAAATACATACTTTTCTGTCATACTATGCACTACCTGTTAGGCTAGCAGGAGTTTTTTTCCTCATTTTCAAGTGCCAATATACTTCAAGTGCCTCCAGCTACATCGAAACACATGGATCCAGCGCCTACACCTTCCATCAGAGCAAATTTCATGTCTTCCGATGGCCGCCAATGTCGCTTCCTTTGGTTTATGAACCAGTTGTTTATCTGCTTCTGGTCTAGCCCTGTCATCTCCGATAGCCTATTCTTTTCCTCTTCCTGCACTCAATGTCATTTATATTGTTACATCAACAGAAAAAACTTGATCACCGCTATATAAACTCGTTAGCGGGACTCATGACCTGGATTCTGCACGTTCATATCACTTGAATCTATCGATCAATTAGAATTACTTACAAATAATAAGATGTGGTCCAATAATAAATTGCATTTTAACTTCGTTACATTGACAGCGTAGAAGAACAAGGTCACCTAAAAGATAACTATAGGTAGTCGTTCATAAAAAAGTGGGATTAGTGACCTAAAAATAAGGCAAGTTATTTGCTATGTACAATAGGTTAGGATACACTGATAATTTAAAATTCTCTACAATGTCAATGTATGTAAGAAAAATCTATAACCATATTAACCTTTTGCATTTGAACAGAAGTTTTAAGTCATGGAAATGACCATTAAACTGAGGCGTAATTAAAGGAATGAGCTGCAACCGGTCGTCACAAATGTTGTATATAGTGTTTGAACTTTGAAGACCAGTTAAAATAGGAAGTCAGATCTCCTTATAGTGTTCTGCAATTTCTGGACTAGCAATTATAGTTAAGCATAGTTTTGAGACATCCTTAAACGAGTGGTCTTGAGAAGAAGTTCTGGAAATTACCGTGGGATAAGGCCATCGATAGTGGGTGTTCCACCAATCCAGCAATGCAATTCTTGCATCCTTAGGCAACTTCCCTTTCTTCCTCTTCTTCAAAAATTCTTTTCTCAAGCTACTAAGGTAGCCGCTATATTTCCGCATCAGCATTTCCTTTAGCTCATTATCGTCTTCACGGTTAGCAGAAGATTCTTGACTATCTGCTGCTTCCATCTCCTCACATCCTAGATCCTCATCTGAAGTACCACCCGCTTCATCTGTTATGGACATCTAACATAAATCAAAAGGACTCGTATGCTTATATCACCTAGAACGACACATCTTTTGCATTCATAATCAAAGTTTACAAAAAAAAAATCTCAGACCAAGCAACACTATTACATGGAATACTTTAAAAGCCCCGAGCAACAGTACAACACACAAAATGTCTTGACCAATTAATTGAATGAGAATTAATACATTAAAATTTGATTTAGATGGTTCACTAAATGATTGATCTTCCTGTTGAACAGATCCACATTGAGCGGTTTTAGCATCATATCTTGAGTAAATATGAAGCTTTTCACTGCTGCATAACACTAATTAAGATACAGACAAGGATCCAGCTAATGCAACAAAAAAAAAAAGTTTCCAGTGCATGGTAACATGGAGATGTTACCCAACAGGCAGCAGAAATCATAAAGGAGCAACAGAATCTAATTCTTGCACAGTTTAAAGATGCTTGCTTTAGCTTTGCATCATCACAATTCAGAAGGGATACAGTCAAAAATATATCCAATTTCAAATGAATTTCGTTTTCAAACAGCACACAACTCTAATAACTAAATTCCCGGCTTTATAGTTTTACCTTATCCCACCACTGAATAAATTTAGACAAAGAAAATAGCATATAGGGGGGAAAGTGGAAACAAAGACAAACCTTTAATTGGTTCTTCGCACTTAGTAAGGGAAATTTGGCAATTCCATTAATTTGGTGTTAAGACAATGGGAAACTACTTTGGCCATCTTCTTTGTATGATTCCTATTAATATTGTGAATACTCTACCCTTCATATATCAAGCCTGTAAGGCTAAACTTCCAGTGCTGGAAAGGGTTATCGGTGGGCAAAAGCTATTAAGCTGTAAAATAAATCAAAGCATTGGTGCATCGCTGCATAGAAGGCTAATTATGGTTCAAGGTCCATGTGTAATTAACTGAACCAGTCCCTCTTTGGAGGATGACAATGACACCAAATATCGGCATCTTGCATAATAGTTGTGAGAGAACAAATCTGGTTATGCACTTCATGAGAACTCCGGTAGTATTGTTGCATAACATAGATAGTTGGTGAACAGAACAAATCAAGCAACGCAAAAATGATGATGCAATCTAAATTTCTATTTGGACACAATCACACAACCGTTCTTTACAGAAGATGTATGAAGCATATAGACAAACACCAAGTTATTGTGCCACGTGGAATTTTTTAAGGAAAAAAACCGGCTGGAGAAGACATGGAAAGGGTAAAAAAATACTTTCTTATATTTTCATATACACTCAGTCTCTTCTAATGCAAAATTGGTCCGAAGAGAAGATTTAGAACTTAAGTGAATCAAGCATTACTATACTATTTTGAGGTGGTAAACAAAGTGTGGAATACTGGCTCAGATATGTGGCTCATATATGTGAAAGAAGATATTCTATCTTAGTTTACATAAACTAAAAAAATAACTCAAACTGTAACTTTTTGCACATCAATGGTCAATGGAGGTCATTTTAATTAAAAAAATTGAATTCTTGAACTATGAAAAAGGGCATGTAATATCATAACTTGTACTAATATAAGTAGGTTTCTTAAATATATACAACATACCCAGTGAAATCCCACAAAGTGGGTCTGATATGCAAACCTTACCCCCACCTTGGGAGTATATCTCGAAACTACAATACATGTATAATGATCTTTATTTAATTAAGTAGTAAACCTTGGTTCCTTTTAGCTCTAGTATTCCAATGTTTCTTTGTGTCATCCTTAATTAATTCAAAGTTAAGCAGCACATAGTAAAGAAAAAATGAAAGCGTGTAGGAAATTTCCATTCTTGACACTCAGAAACACCAAGGAAACGCCCAACCAAGGATGCATAGAGAGTACAGCTATGGACAAAGGATAAAGCAAAAGTCACAAACAGTAAGATAACTAGATATGATACCTCTTTTGAAGAAGAAAAGAGAATTTCTACCTCAACAGTAGCGGAGAGGTCACCGATTAGTAAACAAATCAAATTAAAAGAATATTTAAGGTCTTGGTATAAAAGATACTAACTCGTATAATCCATGCCTAGCAGCTATTGTTTCCTAATTGATACTCCTAGTAATTATCATTCTCAGAAGTAGAGAAAAGATATCCTCTCCTAAGAAAATATTGCAGATTGCATTGTCATTTATAATACTTCTCCATCTGGAAGGAGTAAGGACAAAAGTTATAACATGACACAAAAACAGGCACATGAAAGGTCTGAAAAATGACATGACTATACATTATACAAGGGACACATTTAGAAATTTATCTTACAATTTCAATGCATAATCAAATCTCTTCTTCCTTATCAATGGTACATTTTTGGCACTAAATAAATCTCACAATCATGTTATATTATAAAAAAAAAACGGGAATAGTGACAAAGAACTCTCTCTGACGAAAACTGGAAGAGAAGTGAAAGCTAAGAAATAAAGAAAAAAAACATCTTTGGGACATTATTTTGAGGGGGGGAAGAAACTTCAGCCTAGCCCTAAACCATGTCTAAGCCTGGTTCTTCAAGTGTCTACCAAACAAATGAATATTAGAGACAGATACCTAATTTCAAACACATTCCATATTAGTGCATATCCATTATGTGTCAAAACTAAGTGAATCACATGTTCATGTGCAGGTGTGTTCTTCAGCACCATGACATCGAAACAAAGTGTTAATGCTCCGTAGTCTTGAAATTAAATTAAACTGGTACACCATCTACCAAATTGCACCAGCATACTGTCTATACATTTTAGGCCCGATCGAATCAGCTATATATTCAATATCATCAACAAAGATAACTAATTAACCATCCATAACTTTCAAGTATGACCAAAACATTCAAGTTGTGGTTTTATTGTCTGTAAACCATTTACTATGTGGGTTTTCATTAAAATCTAAGTTACTTTCTTCAGTGAAAAACACGAACCAAGCAAGCGAGTAGGTTTTTAGCATCACCGTGTAAGGCAATTTCAGAAAGAAGAAAAACAACACCCAATTTAGTTAAATAAAAGTTTCATTTATGTTGAAGTGTGTGACATCTCATCTAAAGGCTTAATTTTGTTAAAGACACACTTTTATTTACTTAATTATTCTATAACCATTTGTTTCTCTAATTAATTTTCACATTTGCTCATCCTTAAAAATTTCTTTATTCAGTCATATTTCTAGCATCTAGAATATTTAGATGATGGAAGTACCGATAAGTAAACAAACAAACTTTATGGTAAAGTATAGATATCTTCTTTAAGCATTGGAAAGATAAAGAAACAAAGTCTGACAGTAACAGTAGTTCCATGGATGCATCCACTGAAAAGTCTCAATTTCCAATACTTACACCAACATGCCTACTACTAACATCGATCTCGTAACCCTAATTATAATACAGAAGGGGCCAGCTAAAGTATAGGGAGTCCAAATCAATAATCCTCAAAAGTTGAACAAAATAGTGTGTCTGACCAAAGTTCTACACAAACACTACTCAAACGGTCAAACCCCAAGAAAACTCGTATACACACGCACAACACCTAAATTATGTTTTTAAAGAATAAAAAAAGTACTGTACCAGATAGATAATTGTTGGAGTTGAAGCTTGTTGAAGTGATTAAGTTTTCTTTGCAGAGGGAACTGAGCTGTGACTCAATGTTATTCAAAAACGTTGTGGCTTCATCAAATGGCTTTGATAGCTCCTCCTTGTATTTCACCAATACCGCACAATATGATTCCTTCAACACACCAAATAACAAAAACCCTCATTTAGCAAATTAAAACTAACAACATTGAAATCACGCAACGTGAGTGGTCTGGGAGGGTAGAGTGTGTGAAGACCTTAACTCTACACTCTACCTTGGTAGTAGGTAAAGGTGTTGTTTCCGAAAGACTCTCGGCGGCAAATTAAAAATAAAAGACTAATAATATATAGACGTGTGGGTTTAGTTCTATTTTCACCATAAACTCATCAAGTTCTGGATCAGTTCCAATTTCAGTAGTGTGACAGCTGGATATTAGGTTGTTCTCTTTGCTAATTTCTTCAAGAATTGAAGCCATTTCTTGGGGTGCTCCAACCTAGATGTGCATAAACAATAAAAATCCACAAATGAATACTCTTGCTAAGAAAGACATATATATAAATAATAAAAACTACTGTGTACACAGTGATCATCAACAGACCATAATATAGATATATGAATTTACCTTTCGGCATTGAATGTAAGCAGAAAGTAAGTTAGGATAAAGAGGATGATTAGCAATCTGGACTTTGATAAGATCTGACATGGTGTCCAGGCTGGCTTTATTATTATGATCAGCACCTTCTAATTGATGATGATGATGATGATGATGAACAGAAGCTACTACAAGACTATTAGTATCACTGCTACTGTTATTAATTGGCCCCTCTTGTTGTTCATGTCCAGTATGATTGTTACTTGAACATGCAATAGAAGAATGAAGTTTGCTCAATTCATCCATCATCAAATAGTAACAGTATTTGAAACAAAACAAATCCCTTCACATACACAGTATACAGTATGTAAACAACTTAAAATCGATTCCTATCAAGTGGTATATGGAATTCTTTTTTAACTCTTTTAAGAGAAACTATGGGAGAGGAAAGGTCCAACGAAGAGATAGAGATAGACACCTGGAAAAAGGCCCTAGCTACTTTAATTTATTTTTTAGAGATAAATAGAAAAGGTGATCAAGACCAGACCAGACTTTCTGTTCCCAACACTACTAAAAAAAATCAAATTATCTCCTTAAGAATCAGTTGAGCTGTCCAGGGACAACATTATTAAATATTGAGTGGTGACTTTAAATATTGAGTGGTGACTTGTGAGGGAAAGGAAAGAGAAGCGAAGCCCCTGGGTGATTTAAGGGTTCAGAGAGGTGTGCCGGATTGGATTTATATGCTATCATTGAGTGTTTCTGACAGAGTATATAAGAAAAACAATATGTAAATTTTGTATTCAAATCTCGCTTACAATATATTTATGGGGAAATTAAAGGTCAAAAAGTTCTTTTATAATCTGATATTTAGGTATCATTTATATTTATTATTAAATATTAATATATGTAATAAAATTAAACTATCTGAATTTAAATATACTACTTGAATACTAAAATATTTTATTAAAATTTATATAGTAAATAATTAAAATTATTTATATCTAACATCTGGACCAGACGAGATCCCGATGAAATTTGGAAGAGCACACACAAGACAAGTATGAAGTACCTAATTGGGTTGTTTATCGTCACTCGTTTTTAAAATGTCAAAAACGTCTGAAGAATGAAGTTGGAGTGCAATGATCTCGCGTACAGGAAAAAAGTGTTATTCAAAATTGCAACACGTAGAGGTATCAAATTACTAAGCCATATGAAAGTTTAGGAGAGGGTATTGGTGTGTGTCTGTTATTGAGAACCAATTTGAATTCATGTTTAAGCGATAACTCCAGAAGTCATTCTTATAAGGAGATTGGTGGATCAATATTGGTAGATGAAAAGGGACTTTCACATAGTGATTATTGACCAAGAAAAAACATACGACAGAGTATCTAGGGGGTTCTACGAAGATGTCTAGATGCTAGAGGTGTACATGTAACATACATGTGAGTGATTAAGGACATGTACCATGAATCGAAGACCCAAATGAGGACAACGGGAAAAACTTGAAACATTTTTCAGTCGTTATGGTGTTGCGCCAGCGATCAATTCTTAGCATGTTTCTATTTACATTAGTTGATGGATGAACTAAAGCAGCATATCCAGTAAATGTGTCATGGTGTATGTTATTTTCATATGACACAATCTTGATTGACAAAATACATGACATAGTTAATGATATGCTGGAGGTTTAAAGACAGATTATGTAGTCTAAAGTGTTCAGGTTGAGCAAGACTAAGACATGGTATTTGAAGTACAAGTTTAGTGACGTAACTCATGAAGCAGATATGAAAGTCATGATTGATACGCCGATTATCTGCAATATAGGAAATTTTAAATATTTTGAGTCAATAACAAGAAAATATGGAGATTGACGATGATGTTATGAAGTATGGTGGATGAAAATTGAGGCTTTGCATTTGGTATCTTGTGTTATATAAATGTTCTACCAAGACTAAAAGGTAAATTTTATAAAATGGTTATTAGACCAGTTATGTAGTATGGGTGGAGTGTTGGCCAATCGAGAACTTGCACGTTCAAAATATTAAAGCGACGAAGATGAGGATGATGAGATGAATGTGTGTGCATACTAGGATATATGATTAGGAATGAAGACATTCAGTACATGGTGGGAGTGACGAACAAGATGAGGATTGTGATAGTGATGTGGTTTGTACACATGAAGGGGAGATGCATAAATGGCCCGGTAAAGATATGTGAAATATTGACTATAGTGGGTTTAAGGAGGGTAGAGGTAGGCCGAAAAAATATTGATAAAGATAATAAGACAATACATGTTACACCCACAGCTTACTGAAGACATGACCATATAGAGAAAAATATATAGAGAGGTCCAAAATTATGGTAGAAAGTTAGTAGGTATTCGAGCGTTCTAATTTTCCTTGTTAGTATTATTATTATTACCCTCCTACTGTCTTATTCTTCGAATTGATTATTACATATTTTCTTTGCTTCAGTTATCGTATTATTTATTGTTGCTACAATTCTATTATCCATTATTTTCTACATGATTTATTTACTATTGTATTTCCTTTCATACTTATTTTGATATGCTTTAGTTGAGTCGAGGAATTATTAGGTAGAGTTAAGGTTTGTGTATACATCACCCTCCTCAGACCCTACTTGTGAAATTACACTGGATATGTTGTTGTATGACATGTAGATTACCTATGATTAAATTGCACTAATAATATAAACTTTTTATATTATCTTATATCACTCGCTTATTTGACCATATTCGTAATCGTAGTATTACTCCTATAATGTTTTGTCCATCAATTTCTGTTAAGTACTATTTATTCTTTCTTGTATGTTAACTATCATAGAGTATTTTGTTGTAACTACTGATTTTTTTCAGGAATGCTTTGACGTGTTTTCTATAGTATTTTGCCATGACTTTTTCACTTATAATTTTTTTTCCGACCTGCTTTGAAATATTTTTTTTTGAAACGATGATCTATCGGAAACAATCTTTTTATCTCTCAAGATGAAGGTGAAATTTTTCATACCTCACGTATGAAATTACACTTAATATGATGTTGTTATTATGCTTATAGCAAAATTACTTATTATTGTTATTTTATAGGTGATTCAATCATATAAATATTGATGAATTTATCGTATTAGTTCATATAACATTAATGATTATCATAATTATAAAAAGAAAAAGAAAGGAGAGGAAGGTTGGGGAAGAAGAGGGTGGTTTGAGGAAAGGACAAGAGAAAGGAATGGATGGACATGGCAAGATAAAGCAGAGGCCTGGGGTGAAGTACTACTCCCCTCCCCTTCCCCTCTAATTTTGGTTTATAGCGCACGTTCTCCCACGCTATCCAACAGTAACACCTTGTACGTTATGCTCATTTTTTTTTATAATCGAGGTTTTAAGGCTTTTACTGATAGGTAATGACATCGATCTTTCAATAACATCATCAGTAAATCGCGAGATGTACTTCGGACGTTATGCTCATTTTTAGTGAGGCATCTATACACTATACTCTCCCAACTATATCAATACCTCCACTATGTTATAAAAGTTTAATCTACCACTGTACCAACCTACTTACTCTTTGTTTATATTTAAATTTTAAAATATTAAATGACTTCTTCCTCTTTGCTTGTATTTCTTTATTAAATGACTTCTAACTTTTATTAATTTGTTTAATTTATGTGCACGGAAAGTTTACCGGAGTAACATTTTTACATTATTATATTAAATTATCTGTAATAGTAAACATAATTATCCATAACAAACCTAACTAGGTAATTTGAAAGACAGAGCAAGCATCATGTGCTAAACATGTTAAACACCCCATTAGGATATATAACTTGAATTGTTTATCAAAAGTTTAGAGTTTGAACTTTTTATGAATAGAAAACATTTTTGAGTTTATCATCGTTATTAAGCTTACCCTAGCGGGTTTGAATTAGTTGTGTCACTAAACTTTTCAAATATCTTTTTAATGTGGTAAGGGGTAATTTATCAAGTTTTATTCCGATAAACGGTAAGTTCAATGACTACAAGTCCATAACTATGATTCTGTAAGTTAAACTTTGTCTGAGGATAAGATGGTATCGTAGTCATCTTGAGATTGCGTCAATATAATAACATTCTTGTCCGCATGGGCGTAACTTAATTGGTTTCAGAGTTGTAGATTGACCCCAAATATAACAACATTCTTATTCAGATTTCCCGCACCTTTTGAGGGGCTTTCTGATCATTTTAATTTTCAGAAGAACATTTCTAAAGTTCAGTAAATTTTAAATAGGAAAAATAAAATTCACTGCAAAGAAAATAACTAGCAGGGGCGTCCCTGGGGCGACCAAGGCAGCGCCTGCGTATCAGACAGCGAGCTCAGCCATGCCTAAATTTATATTTTTTTATGGATATTTCAAATATTAAGATATGTATTAAAAAAGTCTCTAATCTTAGCAGTGAGATTTGTAACTTAGTGATTGAGGGCTCTTCTCAAAATTTATTTCCTATTGAGAGGTCGCGAGTTCGAATTCAATGAGCAGCAAACAGGGTCCTCCATCTTTAAACAAATAAGTGTTTACTATACATTTATTAGATGTTTTGATCAATATTTTTTTTAATATTGATTAATTAGTTAATTTTAATTTTTAATGTGAATAAAAAATGATCTCTTTTTTTTTCCGCACGGAACCCTTAAAAGTATTGGAACGACCCTGAATTAAGTAATTAACTAGTATATTATTTGAAAAATTAACTACGCATATTTGGTGCCCAAGTTTTGAAAAAACTGAATGATTCTTCTCTAATGACATTTGATTTGAAAAACAAGCTCAAAAATTACTTTCAATTTATGAAAAAGTAAGGGTCTGTTTGGCGAGTCTTCTGAAAAGATGTTTCTATTTCTCAGAAGTAGTTCTGCAGAAACAGTTTTTGGAGAATCAGTTTGGATGTTTGGCCAAAAATTATAGAAGTGCTTATGAGAAATAGAAACAGTTTTCTGTTTGGTGAACATTTATGCAAATTTACTAGAATATTCTTTTTAATAGATTTAAAACTATTTAAAATATTCTTTTCTATCATATGTTTCTAAAAATAAGTATATCTTAACAATTTAATATTTTTTTTAAAATTATTTAATTGCAATATTTAATCAAAAAAAATATTATAATGTACATAAGAAATGTAACGACAATATGATAGTAAATGACTCAAATATGTCCAAACCTACCCCCGCCCTATCCATACCTACCCCCACCCCATCCTCAAATTTCTATGTCATTTTTTTTTTACTTTTCTAAAAAATATGAATTTTTTCTTCCCCTTACCCCCCACCCTACCCCCAATCCCGCTCAACCAATTCGGTTGTGTCAGCCCTGAGATTGGTCAAACATTTTGTTATGACATCATTGCCCTACCCCATCCTCAAATTTTTATTTCGTATTTTTTGTTACTTTTATAAAAAATGATTGAAAATATGAATTTTTTTCTTACCCACACCCTACGCCTACCCCCACCCCATTGCCCTACCCCATCCTCAAATTTCTATTTCATATTTTTTGTTACTTCTATAAAAAAAATATTTAAAAATATGAATTTTTTTCTTACCCTCGCCCTACTCCTACCCCACCCCATTGCCCTACCCAATCCTCAAATTTCTATTTCATATTTTTGTTACTTTTATAAAAAAAAACGATTTTTTTTTACCCCCACCCCATTTTTGTTACTTTTAAAAAAATGATTGAAAATATGAATTTTTTTCTTACCACCCGCCGTACCCCTACCCCCACCTCATTGTCCTACCCATCCTTAAATTTCTATTTCATATTTTTTGTTACTTTTATAAAAAAAAAAATATATATGAATTTTTTTCTTACCCCCACCCCACCCCACTGCCCTACCCCATCCTCAAATTTCTATTTCATATTTTTTGTTACTTTTATAAAAAAATTATTAAAAAATATGAATTTTTTTCTTACTCCCCCCGCCCTATCCCTACCCCTACCCTCACCCCATCCCATTCTCCTACCCATCCTATAATTTCTAGTTCATATTTTTTTGTTACTTTTATAAAAAAAAATATTAAAAAATATGAATTTTTTTCTTACGTCCACCCTATTCCCGTCCCACTCCATTGCCCTACCCATTCTCAAATTTCAATTTCATATTTTTTTGTTACTTTTATAGAAAAAAAATTAAAAAATATAAAAAAAAAATCTTATCCCGCCCTACCTCCACCCCCACCTCATTGCCTTACTCATCCTTACATTTCTATTTCATATTTTTGTTACTTTTATAAAAAAAAATGAATTTTTTCTTAACCACCGCCCTAATGATATTAACATGAATTTTGTGAAAAGAAAATGGTAAATGAGTCCAAAAAAAAATTCAATGAATGAGCAAAAATGGCTTCTGTAGAAGCTCCAAATTGGTGTTTCGGCTTCTCTCTCCATCTAAAAACACTTTTTGGCTTCTGAAAAAAGTGTTTCTATTTTTGAAAAGAAGGTGACTTCTAGAAGTTTGGTCAAACACCACCTAAAACTGCTAACAAAACTATACGATATTTTTTACTGTTTTTAAAACTTGTGTATTTGGAGGTATAAAGTTAAAGTATGAGTTGTCAATTAGTAGAAGGTATTTTGGTAAAAACAAAAGAAAATAAGGTGAGGTTACTGCGGTGACGTGACAATACGGTATATGTCGATAGGTCAATGGGCGGTAAAATTCACTTTTTGATGGATTGTTGATCACACTTTGTGTTGAGTCATTCAATAGCCAGATATTAGGGAATATCTAGGGAAATTGTTGAAATATTCCCTAGACATATCTAAACAAGCTAAACTGATCTCTTCGTCTTTTTCTTATGCGGGAATGATTAAATAAAATATTGATAACAGTGTGATTCAAATTTGAGATGTTTTTCCTGGAGAACTTTATAGAGATGATCAAGGTAAGTGAATATTGGAATATATAGTGTTTTGATGGGTTCGTGTACGCAGAGAAATTTAAAAATTTTAGTTTCAAATCCAACAAATGATTGCATGATGATTATACAATGATATAAAACATGTAAACATAACATGTATAATATAACCGTAATACTTCGAACGAAAACTTATAGTTTTATCAAATCTGGAGTCTTTTAGTATATCCGTGTGAGGGTTCGCACGCAATTGATCCCCGAATGCAAGTTCCTAAAACTCCGATGTAATCCTCTTTCAGACAGCTAGGAAATCCGGCAGAGATTCGAGAGAATATTGTAAGACTAAATCTCTGAGACTTAGAATGATGTGTGAAATCAAGTGTTTTAGAATAATGATAGGACCCATTTATTTATAGATGTATTTAGCTGAAATTCAATCTCGACTTAATTAAATAATCATTATTCATTTAAATGTCTCGATCATAAATCGAACATTTATATTCTCTCATTACATCCTTAGATCGACGGAACAATTGACTTAGTGTTACCCTACAGACCCTCACATATCGACACTAATCACATTAGGGTTTACACGGAACTCCTAGACGGCGCCGGAAGACGAACTCAATATGTGAAGTATAGTTACACGAACCTGGTAAACTAAACTTCTATGTGGAAAGATAAAAAATTTTCATTCACGACGCACTCGATCAAGCTTAGGGTCTGCTAAATATCTATCCAAATGACTTGATCATTATACATCATTTATATTAGTTGACAACAAGACAATATCCTAGATATGTCTACTGCGTTGGCCAACGACTTAGTCAACCTAATATCATATGAGAATTTCTCTCGAATATATATATTCAAGGAATGAATCCTATAAAGCATTTGAGCTTAGGACATGATCAAAATATATTACTCTGCAGACAAAGTGTGTATCGACCTCAAGTCTAAGGACTTCTATATTCTACACGCTGATCATACTTTAGACATTGTATAACAAACAATATATTAGAAGAGTATATCAATACTTCCAAAGTATCCACGTATCCATCACCAGTAATCATTACTCGTAGCATGTGAGACATATTACATCCTCTAAGGATATGATGCAGAACCACATGTCGACATATCACCTATCATTGATATTTCATTCTCGATAATCATTAGTCAAGACTATTTTAAGAGTTACGTAATAATATTAATATCTCACACTATTAATAACCACATAACCTCTAGGGATGCGTATTATAGAATATTATAAACAATTAACTAATAATTCAATAATTGTAAATATTAAAATATTAATCTCCATTAATAATAAGAATATGTATAAAGTACATTTGTTATAATAGAGATTGTCTTTAGGACATAAATGTTAAGCAATGCAATGCAGTGGGCCTTCAGATTTATGCAGTGCAGTGACCCATCCGTGTATAGCACATTATTTATGATATATTTATATATTAGACTTTTATAGTAATTAGTCTTGTAGTCTTACCATAATTGTATAGTTAATCTCATTGATTTAGATATAAAGTAGAAATAAAATTCTTCTATTGTAACCGACATACTTTTCACCCCTAGAGTTTATTGTTGAAGATTGCATATACTCGCTAAAGATAACCAACACGAGTCTTATACACATATGGAGACACACAAATAATTATGCAGATCTTTTAGCAAATGAATATTATAAACATGAAGAGGAGCTGGTAGTTTGGGAAGACACAATTAAAGATATGAAGTTTTTGCTCCTTGCTGATTTAAGCAATGTAGCTGACGATTTTAATTTTTGTTTTTAGTATTTTCCGATGTACAATGCAATAGCCAGAAAAAAAAGAAGCTAAAAGAAAGACCACAAGTAGTACTAGTCTTGAACTCTTGATAGAATCGAAACCTCAGTTACTCCCTCTTCTCAGTTCTCATTTGAGTTTTGCCAAGAATTATTGTCCCTCCCCATCTGCTCAGTTATTATTATTGCTACTATAATAATAACTGTACTTCTTTTCAAAGGATGCATATGGTTGTTCCTACGAATTTATTGTAAGTGGGATTGTTTGCTCGTGTGCTGTCCCCACTATTTTCCGTTTTTATGTCATATTAAGGGATTGTTTGTTCGTGTAAGTTTCTTTTTTACCCTACGCTATTCCGAATCCAATGATCCTAATTTAATAGGTGTTTGGTCATAAATGTTTACTAACTAATATTTTTTATTTTGTTTAAAATTTATAAAATTAGTGTTTAATTATACTTTTCGCAAAAGGAGAAAATAGAACACTTTATTTGAAAGTTATAAAGATGGAGTTTTTTTTTAAAATGGAGTTGAAAAACAAATTTGAAACACTTTTTCAAATTTTAAATCCAACTCCAAAGTAAATTTTGAAATTTTATATCAAATATTGATTTTAAAATAAAATAAAAAATTATTCCGAAAAAAATGAATAATTTCCATGGCCAACGACTCAGATTTGTGTCGAGTATGACTTATTTAAAGAGAAACACTTCTTATTGTGAGTTTTTCATTTTATCCTTAAAATTGAACATTTAATTAAAAATAGAGGAATCTTATTCATTTCACCACACATTTGATAATACTCATGTGAGTTATATTGAGATGTTTCCTAGTTTAACTTTATTAGTTTTATGTTAAAATTTTAGTTAAAGTATATTTATCAAATTGTAATTATAGTAGTTTATTAGAATAGAGTTTTCTTGTTAAACTAGGGAAAGGAGAACTTTTGCATCTATATAAAGAGGTCATTATGATGAATGAAATCAAGAAAACATTATCTCAATATTTTTTTTCTCTAAATTTGTGTAGCCTCTCAAATTTAATATGGTATCGGAGCCTCGTTAAAAGAACACAAAAATCCTAAATAATGACGGGTGACAGAGAAACCGACGATAAAAATAAAATAATCGCCAGTGAAGAAAACAAAATTCAAAGAAATACAATCTCCCCTTATGAAATTACGTCAAAAGATAATCTTGAAATTGTGGTGACACAAGTCCAGTTGAAGGGAGAGAATTACGAATAATAGGCTAGATCCATGAGGACGACCCTAAGAGCAAGGAAGAAATTCAGCCTCGTTGATGGTACAATCAAGAAGCCGAATGAAGAGTCGCTTGACTTAGAAGATTGTTGGACTATAAACTCTTTGTTGATGTCATGGATTCGCAACACCATCGAACTAATGTTTCGCTCAACGATTTTGCATAAAGACGAAGCAGAAGAATAACCAAACCTTAGATGCAACCACTGAAAGGAAAAACTTACGGAGTGCAAGTAGAAGGGAAGGACCATAATGAATTTCTATGGAAAACTAACTAAATTGTGGGAAAAATTGACAAACTACTAACAGATTCCGACTTGTAAGTGCGGAAAGTGCACGTGCATTCTGGGGATGATCTTGGAAATCAAAATAGAAGAGGAAAAAATGCATCTTTTCCTCATAGGATTGGATGAGGCAATGAATGAAATGGTGAGATCAAACATACTGGCACAGGAACCGTTGCCATCATTAAACAAAGACTACTCAAAGATAGTACAAGAAGAGCGTGTGAGAGGACTCAAACAAAAAAATGGAAGAACCTAGTGAAACTGTGGCCTTTGTTGTACAAGAGAGAAATCCTTACCGTGATCAAGGTGAATGGAATAACGATTGTGCATTCTTCACACATTGCAAGAGATCCTGACACATTGTGGAAACATATTTTCAACTCATTGGGTATCCGAAATGGTGACCAGGATATAAAAAAGGAGACAGAAAATCTAGAGGAAAAAGAAGAAGAAAATAACAATTGAGGATAGGCCCAGGATCTGATCGCGTAAGAGGCAACTACCGGGCTAACGTCATTATTGTCAAAGATATACAAGCGGAGATATAACATATGCACACATGCGGGTTATGACCTCACAATCTGAGTGAAGAGATTTGGAAAATGGTGATTCACAACGAATAAATTTGACAAAATGGATATTAAGACCGAAATCTCATTCTGGATTATTGACTTCGGAGCTATCAATAATGTGTCAGGTAATCCGGATAAATTGAGCAATCAACGGGATATTCTTGAGTGTCCGGTTGGGCTTCCGGATGGAAGTAGCTCGGTGGCTACAAAAGAAAGAACAACTAGATTGAATAACAAGATATGATTAAAGAATGTTCTTTATGTTCTGAATTTGACATGCAATTTAATTTATGTGTCACAACTAGTTAATTATTTAGATTGTAATATGATATTTAATAGAATTGGGTGTGTTATACTGGACTCCACCACGAGGAATCTAATTGGAAAGGGTGAGCATTGAGGTGGACTTTACTATTTTCAGAATGTGCAGTTGATACGGGCTATGAAGGAAAAAACAGTTGATTGGTTCGATCTTTGACACAAACTGTTGGGTCATCCTTCAGCACAAGTAACAAAGTCTATTACGACATTAGGCTTAAAGGAGAATGGTGATAGGTTGAATAGAGAATGTGATGTATGTCAACGAGCAAATCAAATGAGAAGTGTTTTCCCTGTGGAAATATTACTTCAGATACTTTGAGATGATCCATTGTGATTTATGTGGACCATATAAGACTTTTCCTCTTGTGGTGCTTCATATTTTTTTTGAATATTGTGGATGAGCGTTCACGAGTTGTGTGGATCTTTGTCTTAGTTGATAAGAAAGAAGTGTCTCAAACCTTGAAAAGATTCTTCGTTGTTGTGGAAAGGCAGTTCGGAAAAAGGGTGAAGATAGTTAGAATGATATCGGGAATGGGTTCACGTGTATGAAGACTTACTTTTTCGAACATGAAATTCTGTTTCAAATATCTTGCACAGGGACACTTCAGCATAATGGAAGAGTCTAAATAAAACATCGTCACATTCTTAATGTGGTGTGATCATTGAGATTTCATGTCCATCTTTCGATTAAATTTTGGGGAAACTGCATTTGATTGCGGGATACTTGATCAATAGATCACCATTTTCAATTTTGAATGGGAAAACCCCCTATGAAATTTCATACGGGACGCGCCTCATTATGATAACTTAAGGTTGGTAGGGTCATTATGATATGCACACATAAAGGGAAGAACAATATTTAAGTTTGAGAGTCAGAGTGGTAGGTGTATCTTCTTGGGATACCCCTACAGATAGATAGGTTGGAGACTATTTGACTTGGAAAACGATGGATATTTAGTCTTAAGAGATGTGGACTTCTACGGGACGAAGTTCCCTTTTGCCATAGAAACGGGTAACTTGGTCGACAACATAGAAGTGATCCCGAATAAAGGACTCACCACGTTTTCAAAGAATAATAGACATATAATGTAGGTGCGAACAAAGTTTGATAGAATAAATTCAGATACCGGATTCCGAACCTACGGATCAACTAGAATTAGACCAAACAGATGCTAGTCCGAATAATAAAAACATGAAAGAAGTACAAACGTAAGGAATCCAGACGAATGAAAATCCACTAGAGGAACAATTTGGTCGAGGTAAATGTCAGAAGCATGACTTGATTCCATTACGTCACTACATTACTGAAACATTCCTGAAAGAAAGTCCATCAACGAGTTCACCCGATCCTCATCAACCCTCAGGTTCACCTTATTCTTTAGCTCACTATATATCATGTGATAATTTTTCCTCGCAATACCAAAAATTTCTTGCAACAATTACCATAGGAATTAAATCAAAATTATTCTCAGAGGCTATGAAAAAAAGGTTGGAGAAGAACCATGCAACAAGAAATCTAAGAATTATAGGAAAATGGCACATGAACATTGTATATATTACCGCCGGATAAGAAAGTACTCTAATGTAGATGGTTGTACAATATCAAATATAATTCGAACGGAACAATTGAATAATACAAAGCTCGGTTGGCAATCTTCGGTAATAAGCAGGAGAAATGTATTGACTACAATGAAATGTTTGCTCCGGTTGCGAATGTAGTGACCTGTTACACCCCGTAAGTCCAGGACATGTATAAGAGAAAGTACGTAAGGAACACAAGACTTGGAAATTAGTACGAAAGGAAGAATTGTTTTTCCGACGGGAAATCTTCCGAACGTCGGAAAGGAAAAATGTTCGTTGTTGAGAATTGGATTCTCAAAATGTATTATTTGAGGATTGTGAAACTTTTAACATTATGGAAATTTGTTTTTACGGATTTGGTCATGTGGGGCCCACCCGAGGAATTTTACGTTTTGTGGAGCCCACGAGGGTTACATAATTTTATGGACGAATGAGAGGGCGACACGTGGCACCCCCCCCCCCCACATATGGTCTTGGACGATTTTGGTAAGGGTAAAATGGTCATTGACCATCAAGGAAGATAAGTCTTCAAGCTTGAGATTGTTGACCAAGTCAACTTGTCCACTTGACTTAACATTAATTGTACTTCATCCTAGCCCACAAGTGTATTAATCTAAGCCATCCAATGTGTTATATAAGCATGCTACTAGTGCAAGACAAGGTCTTCCACACTTAGAAAAATTTCACAACACTTTGTTCTACATTGATGCTCTCGGGTTTGACATCTAGTCCACACAAAAAATTTGTAGTTTTGATCCATTATTCACAAGACTTAAACCCAAGATCCCTAAGGGTATTGTAAGGATATCTCAATAGAAAGATTTCGGAAAAACGGCGTTTTCACCTTAGTCGCAAGGCGGAAACTTAAGGAGTTCTTCAACTTTGAAGTTGAAACTTGAAGATGTGTTCTTCATAGGCTTCTAAGGAGTGCTTGGAGCGGATTGGAACATAAGGAAATGAGCTAAGAATTGCTAAGGCGCGACTTTGAATCTTGGAAATTTTAAGGGCTTATAAAGGTATAAATCTTGTCGTTTTAGCAATTAAAGTTTACTTATTGTTGTAGCTATGGATATTAGCAAGCATGAGATGTTTAGTATGAAGTTTGATAATTATATTGGCTATTGGAACCCTAATCCGAAAATTAGCATGTTAGCCTTAAGATTACAATTCAAGTTGATTATTAGTTTAAGTAAATCGCGTGTTGTATAAAGAAGGAAATTGTAGTTGTTGAAGTTGTTTATGACTATATAACATGTTAGACCTTAGAACTTGGAATTGGAAAAGGATTGGAAAAGACTTAGTGTTGTTGGTTATAAGTTGGCCGAGAATGGCTTGGATTTTAAACTACTTGGTATGAATTGTGGGGCGGAATTTTACACGTATTGTAAGGCGTGTAATCCCCTTTGGTTGGTTGTTGTTTGAGCCTTAAATGTGTCATGTTTGGTTATTGTATTCGGCCTTGAAAAAGGTGGCAAAGTAAGTAGAAACAAAGGAAGTGCTGCCCGATTTTCCGTAGAATTAGAGACCGTATACTTAGTATTATTCTACGTTAGAGACTAGAAGTTGATAGTCATGTTGTGACCATTATAGGTTGACACTTCTACGTGCGGCATATTCGGCTTAGCTTGTGGATTTAGCCGAAAAGTTATGTGAACTATCTCCTCTTCTAGCACGATTCCTTAAGATAAAGAAAGTATGTCCTACTCCTTAAATGATCCATTCCTTGGTTATATTTGGATTGCCTAAAATAGAATTTGTTCTATGTACTTCCTTGATTGTACTTTGATGTTTAAATTGTAAGTTGTATAATCCATTGCCTTAGTGGAGTTTGGATTCTTAAGAGTGAAAGTATTTTTCTTAAAGTACATAGAGTCTTGAAAAGGAAGGGGTTTCCAAATCTTTTGGCTAGTGTCTTAGTTCCAAAACCTAAGGGTTGTTATAATGACTTTAGGGGAGTCAAAGGAGTGATTTACTTAATTGTTTTAAAAAAGGAGAAATGACATGATTTAAGAGAAGAAACTTGTTTTCTAAATATTAAGAGACTTGAAGTATTTTGAAAGTTAAGAACTTGATTTGTAAGTATGTGATACTTGGTTTTAAAAGTATAAGTCTCTTGGTTATAAAATGAATGAATATGTCCAAAATCATAAAGGGTTATAACGGCTTTATGAGAAGTTGGTTATAACGGCTTTATGGAAGGTTAAATAAGTTGTCTATTTTGATTAATGGGCATAAGTTGCCTAGATTGTAAAAAGTTGAAGTTACTTGATTTCAAGCTTTGAAATGAGTTTTCTAAAAAGTGTAGTAACCTACTTTGAAAAATAGACACACATTGATACTACGGGTGTTAGTATCTTGGGGTTTTACATAGAAAGGAGTATTTTGAAAAGAATGTACGTACGTAGTTGATGCGCGAAAAGATGCACACACTTTAAACGCAAGTGCACGTTATCGTGACAAGTAGTATAGTCTTGATAAGACCGAATATCGTCCACAAGGATTAGGGTTCAATTACCAACTATCTATTTTCTAGTATCTATTTGGTGAATTTATAATTGATTTGTTGTTTATAACTAAGAATTATGCAAGCTATTTAAATATAAAGATTTATTTAAGTGGTGATGAGAATAGGGCTTCCATGTATCCTTACTATCTGCTTATGCTACTTACTAATGCATTAACTTATGGTATTCTTCTTTTGGAGAAAGCAGGTTTACGAAATCGTTTTATACTCCCGTTAGGGTTATATAAACACTCAACTGATGTCGCACCTTACCTACCTTTTGGTGATAAGGATAACTTTATAGGAGGATTAAGAACAAAAACTTAGTTGGTAAAGTCGCACAATGCGCAAAATTAGGGTTGTTAAGCCTCTCATCAACGCTACATAAATAATTGAGGTATTTTCATCCCCAATCCAAGAATGTCTACCCAACTTACAGCATATTCACAATCCCCCCTTTTCAGAATCTGATTAGAAATCATATAGTGATAATTAGTTGTCAATTAATTACCAAGAATTCAACTCAATTATTGGATAGATCTCACAATAAGAAAAATAACCATAAGCATGCATTAATTTATAACATAAATTTCTAGCAATTCAACATGGAAAGCCCTATAAGAGAATTAGTTCCTAGTCATTGTCATGACAAGAACTAATTCCATGTTCATCATACAAAATAGAAATAAAGAACAAGAAAGTGAAAAGAAATTACTAAACTAACGGTATCCAATCTCGAGCAAAAGTCTTGTGTTGTGCAGAAGGAACCCCAGCGCCTAGGTTCTCCTTTTATATAAGTGAAAACCGCCTCCTCTTTTCCTTGGGCTGGCCAAAATTTCGTCAAAGACCTAATTTTCAGTCGGCATGCCCTGAGACGAGCGCCTTGGAAGTTCGCAATCCGTCCGGGTGTTTTGGCGCGCCCATATCTCTTTGGCATGCGCGCGTACTGGAACTCTGTAACTTCGGATGTTTAGCGCGGCCCTGCATCTGGCATGCGAGCGCCGTACTGGATCTTCTGCGGCCTCTACGAATAGTGGCGCGCCTGCTGGCTGCGAGGCGCCTTGTGCTGGTGCAGATTTTACCTCGTTCGCCACTTTCTGTTTCGGCTACGGCATCTCTCTTTTGCCCTCTTTTTGCTCTTTTTCGCATTTGACCATTTTAACCACTTTGACTCAAAAGAGCGAAAAACTATCTGTCGACACTTATATGTGCAAAATGGGACAAAAGATTAACTAAAAGCGACTCAAAGGTGTATATAAAATACACAGATCAAATACCCCAAACTTAACCTTTGCTCGCCTCGAGCAAAGATAGAAAGAAATAAAATAAAGACTCAAAGAAACGAAAAATAAAAGACTCACTGCCATTGATCACTTTTGCTGCATTAGTGTTAACTAGAAAAACATGAAGGTTAGCAAAATAATATGCAGGAACATATATCATGAAATTTCAGCACATTAAGCTAGATATTTCGCAAACTCATATTCATCATGCTTAATGGAAGTCAATATACTAAATCATGCATCTAAATTCAAGAATTCCTATGGCATGCTTACTTGCTTCTCACTAATTCGGATATGCATAAAAGAGATCTTCAGGACTTTTAAGGGTTGTAATGTAGGCTTAGGTATAGGTAGGTAAAAATAGGCAATTTAGGCTCATTTCGTGTACCATAAGCTCTTTTGCTTTTCAGTATTTCCCTTTTTCTTTTTGTTCTTTTCTTCATTTCGATTCTATCTTTCCCCTCTTTTGTTTTGGGAGAGTGAAATATATAATGACAAGCACTGAACTTAGGCTTTTGCCTATTTCTTATTACTTTTGTATTGGGGTGCATGAGACTTATTCACTCCTTTTGTCTATTTTTAACACAATGTATTCCACTATTTCATATTTTCACTTATGGTACAATTTGTGGGAATATAGGGTGTCGAAGAAGTTTCAATTTAGGCTCAATGGGGTGACTAGGGATATTTTTAAAGTGCGGGATAGAAATGAATGGTAAGAATTGGCTATCAAAGAAATGCACAGTCATCTCCCAACACGCATATCTAACTATTTAGCCTCGAATAGCAAGAAATCATAACACGTAAGTATTTATCATTTAACATGCATAACTCAGCAAGAGACTCAAAATGAGCAGTTACGTGAGTTTTCGGCATATCTAACTTAGGTGTTTCCATAGTTGCTTCAATTCCGTTACATTATTCCACCTTACTTCACTAGGTGTTTCTAGCAACTACAACATACATGATCTTTGACAGACAATTATGACTCAAAAAATGAAAAAATTTTGGTGACTCAAAATAAACATAAAACAATCAAAAAGACATAAATAAAACATAACATGACACAAATAAAACACCCCCAAACTTAAATCACACATTGTCCCCAATGTGTGTAGACTCAAAGACAGTAAAAGAAATAAGACACTTACAAATTTTGGCTAAAATAGTCGTGGTGGCGGTGGATAATGCATCGACCATTGGTTGAACAAGGAACTCAACTCGTTGATTTGTTGCCTTGTTTCTTGCTGTCCTTGTACTACTGTGTCCAAGGTCTGCATCATCCTCATCTGATTTTGATACAATTGCTCCATTGTGGGCGTTGGAGGTTCTGCTCCTTTAGTTGGCCGGTGGCTAGGTCCTGCCTCATATTGAGCCCCTATTTCAGGCTCATCTTCGTCCATGGCGGCCTCTGCTGCTTGTTATACCCCGTAGTTCCAGGGTATGTATGCGAGGACGTACGTACGAGAATACGGCAGAAAGATTGGAAAGGAAGAAAGAGGCGATTTTTTTCCACGGAAAAGTTTCCGGTTTTTGTGAAGGAAAAAGGTTCGTTAATGGGAATTGGATTCCCAGATTTGGTATTCGGACTTCCTGGAATATTAGAGAATTATGGAATTTTATTTTCGAAAATGGTCACGTGGGGCCCACGGGAGAAATTCTGGTTTTGTGGGGCCAGCTTTGTTTTGAGATTTTGGCCATTATGGATATTTTGGAAGATGTTTTATTTTGGGCCAATAGGAGGGTGACACGTGTCACCGCTAAGTGGCTTAGCCGAATGGCATTTGTGCCTGACTTTGGTTAGAGTCGTTTTTTCGACGAAACGTTTTACATAACTTGCGAGGAAAATTCCGGCTATGTCTTTTCTTATTTTTGCGGATTTTTCCGAGAAGCGAAACATTTTGGACCAGCGGGAGGGTGGCGTGTGTCACCTCACATTGGAAGCAGTGGGCGGCTTAGGGCGATTGGTGGGCAAGTTGTTGGTAGATATTTGTGTAGATATTTGTGAGGTTTTAAGGAGTAGGGACTAGGGGCACTTGGGCATATCTTGGCCTACACACTAGCACTTGGCTAGATCTTGGCCGTTGGTTGGCCTTGGCTTGTGCTATAAATACCCTCTGGGTTGAAGACTTCTTCATCAAAATGTCTAAGTCTTGAGAGCCTTCCCCTCACTTTCGTGAGGCCCCACTTGGCAGAGTTTCCCACAGTGGGGTAGTAGAGGGTAGCCACCCCACTCGCTGTGGTGTGGCCGTGGGGTACCACTGCACTAGCTGGTTGTTTTCATATAATACCATCTTGGTAGAAATACTCTCAAAGTATTGTTATAATGCCCAATTACCTTAGTAGTATACCTTGTTGTATTCTAAGGTTATACTATCTGAAAAGCCGAAATACTATTATACTTCCGTCGATCCTGGCAAAACCACAGGAAAATCTCCATAGTCAGTTGGAGTATTGTGAAGAAGTTGGTTAGAACTTCTAAGGGTGGTTTAGAAGCGGGTTGGAGCGCTCGGAGTTGGAGCTAAGCGATTGCCAGGATCGACTTTATACTTGGATAATTATGGGCTTAGCGAGGTAAATATCTTGTCCTATTGTAATTGGATATTACATGTTGTAGGAAATTATAGTTGAAGTATACTATGTATATAGCGAACATAGCTTGTGTGATGTCTTTGGACTTAAGCTGAAGAATCGAATTTGTTTTACATAGGGTATTTGTCTGATAGACTTGTGTAGTAATCTTGTGGAGTAGAATTGTACCCGTTCGGGTTAGATGTATAACCCCACTGGTTGGCTTAGTGGCCAGGCCAGTTAGAGGAGGAGATTTCTGTTGTTGCGGGAGAGTCTTTGCCGAATTTTCGGTAGAATGTTCTGCGATGAGATCTAAATGTTAATAAGCGCCTTGTGGCCTTATAGGTTGATGTACTACGTGTGGCGCGATCTACGTGGCTTAGGGGTAGCCGGCGTTTGGAAGTACTTGGGCGTTTTGCTGTAGTCGATACTCGTCGCGAGGTATGTGAACCTCTTCCTATCTCTTCTAGCATGATATGTGTGAACTATGTAGTGCGGTGAGCGTCATGTGCTAAATGTGTTTGAGTGGTTTAAAACATAAAGTGTTATAACGGCTTTATGGGAAGTTGGTTATAACGACTTTATGTTAGTAAGAAAATACATGTGGTTTTAAAAGGTAAGCGATTTGAACTATAAGCGGCTTGTTATATGATAAGAAAGAAGCTGGAAGTATTTCAAAGATTTTGAATCATTTTGAAAGGAGAAGTAATACTTGGTGTTTGAAAACTTAGGAGTTATACTAGCTTTATGGGAAGTTAGGTATAACGGCTTAAGAATGCTTTCTTGATTTGAAATCGGAATGTGTATCGACAAACCAACTGCGGCGTTAATAAAAGGAAATGTTTTGAATAATTAAGTATTATTAAAACCGATAGAAACTTCCATCTGCATAGAAGCTAAGATGAGACAAAATGATATTTCTAGATCATGAT
The DNA here is from genome assembly GCA_029844215.1 of Przewalskia tangutica. NCBI lineage: Eukaryota > Viridiplantae > Streptophyta > Magnoliopsida > Solanales > Solanaceae > Przewalskia > Przewalskia tangutica. Next base: position 14,898,578 of record CM056721.1, on the reverse strand, counting down.
TTCTTTGTAATAAGATTGTTATAAACAAGAATATCCTACTCACATATAAGGCTTATGTTTCTCAGTTGTTTAAAAGAAATTATATTCTTAAATGAATAAGACTATGAACTACGAAACCTTTCTAAAATAAGAAACGTGAACATTTGAAATTAGGCAAACTTGGGCGTTTGGAAAATAATGTTGTTACTTGATTTTACAAAGGTAAGAGTTTTAGTTTTCTTAAAAGGGCGATCACTCTATTTTATACTACGGGTATTGTGTGACTTAAGTGAAAAGCAGATCTTTTTAAGATTTTAATGTGTGAAGTACTTTGGGGATAGATACGAACTTGTTAGTAGAAAGTACCTTGTGTGAATAACTTGATTGTATTGGTTTGTGATAGCCTTGTAATACTTTCTTGTTGCTTTGATAAGTAAGCGTGTTAGGATGCTACGTGTGTTAGTATCTTGTGATGTTTGTGTAAGGGGTTTCCGCTTGATTGTGCTTATTAACTATCGATCGTTATGATAGTATTGTGGCATTCATCTCTTGAGATGATTAGGGTTAAGCGCCCTCCGATCACGGGGTAGACTCGGTGATGCAGGACCGTGATTCGAGAATACCTCATGCGGGTCTGAGGGCCTATGCGGAGCTACGAGAGTTCGAGTTAGTGTCGTCCTTTATGGGCATGCGGTCCGCGTGGCCGTGCGGACTCGAAAGTCGGGGCGATCTTGGGAGTAGCTACCCTCGATGCGGGAATACCTCATGCGGGCGATGAGATTGGCCTATCGGGCTGCGGGAAGTTCGAGACTAGGCGCGCATTAGATCTGCGGGCAAGTGGCGGCTTTGATCATGTAATGACGGCAGCGGATCTTATGATCTGATTTATGACCTTGTTGATGCGTAGGTGTTAGTAGTCGGCTATGCCTTCGTACTTACCGCATGCAGTTTTATTAGGACACAGTGGGACACGGTGTTCATGTGTATTCCTTGGTGCTTGTATATCATAAAGCTGGCGGTGAGGAAGGTATTCCACGCACGATTGATGTTGTGGCGTGAGACCCATTGTTAAATTGAGTGATGACTTGAGGTGTGAGTCACGACTTGACATGGCTCGCTTATTTATGGTGATCTGTAGTTTGGTTATCATACATGTCTCTGCTTTGTATAGACTACTATGATTTCATTTACGATATTTATTTTTAGTTTCACATACTTTTACTGTTATCTTGACCTCGCCGAGTGCGTTCATCTGCCGAGTTGAGGTACATCGATCGTTGATCCTAGCTCTCGGTCGATTCGGCGTTTGGGAAGCTCCGTTTCTCGGAGGCTTATCGGTGGTATAGTCCCTGTCGTAGTAAGTGTTTACATTCGGGGGTTTGGCGGGGCCCCGTCCGCCGTTGTGTCGTATCATTCTTAAGTGCATGAAATCTTGTTGTGTGGCGGGGTTGGTAAAAAGGATTAAGTTGTTCTTTTGTAAAAGAGTTGATGGTTATATATATGCGAAAGGCAAGTTTTCTGATTATTGTTTTATATTTACGTTATCTCATTTGTTGTTTTATGTTCGATTACTCGATGTTGTGTCACTAGGGTGCGGGTAAGGCACGATCCGGGCGATTTGGTCGTGACAAAAGTGGTATCAGGCGATTAATCCTCGGAAAGTGTCTGAGACCGTATCGATGAAGTCTTGATTATCGGGTGTTGTGCACGCAATAATCGAGGAGGCTATAGGATATTTAGGATTGGTTTCTATTCTTCTCACTCTGAGATCGTGCCTTAGAGGTATGTTGTAAGTTGGACCTACGGCGAAATTATTTCCCTTATCGTTATGCCTCCGCGTAGGGCAACCCGGGCCCAGGAGGGCAAGGCAGCCGAGGGAGCTGCGAGTAGAGTTCAGAGGGTGGCGAGGGCACATGCCAAATCATTACCTAGGGTAGTGCTTCATTCGGGGATTTCTGCGACGTCACTAGCCCCAGCAGAGATTTAGCACGGCGGCGGCGGTTCCTCTGCGGCCATGATATGTGAACGCCGGTTCCACGGCCAGGAGCGAGAATATAGATTGCGAGACAACGCGTTACTAGCTATGGATTTGGCTACGGAGAGTATCTGGATGTATCGCGAGTCTTGATGACTACCTAAGAGAAGGTTGTGCAAGAGTAATCCTTGATTAGGCTTGAGCATGGCACGTATGCGGGCTTATGCGCGTGGCAAGCGTAGAGATCGGCCGGGTTAACCAGGGCGAGAAGAGGGCGGGCGTGAGTCGCGGTAACTTTCAAGGTGAGTATACCTTAAGTGCTATGTTACGATAGCGGTGTGGTAGTTGTGATTAGAAATCATGGTGGGTTAGCAGTAAGATTTTGGGGATAGAGAAGGTGTGAGCCTTAGAGTGTTATACGTCTGGACCTTAGAGGTAAGGCCGTCTCGAGTAAAGGTGTAGTGTTATGTTTGATCCTTCAGGGTGCATAGTGCACGTGAGCTATGTTTGGGATAGGTCAATAAGTGGTATGAAATGAAAGAGGTTAGTTGAGCTAAGAAGACCACTAGGTTTTCGTAACATGTTTAGTAAAATTGTTCCTTGGGAGATAGTATTTTGCGCCTTCGGGTCGGGTTGAGGCCACGTTGCGGGTCAACCAGCGGCATGTTTGGTGGTGAAGTGCGGTTGTGGTGGTCCGCCTTGTGGAAGGGTCACGCGAGGGTGTTAGGCCCAGTGTAGTTAACTAGCGTCTGAGTTCGTGGATGCGTTCGACCGGTGGTCGGTCGATGAAGCAGCCCATCGTGTTCTTCGATCGGGGCCGTTCACTCGGCGGTGTTGTTTTATCGAGAAAGGTTGTAAGGCTGCAGGTGCCTACCTTCACCTTATGGCGAGCAGTGGAGCCAGTTACGGTGTTTTGTTTGGAAGTTTTACGAGCGGGATTAAGGACTGGTGAGTCTCGAATCACGTTCGCCTCGGGCGGTGTGTGGATTTGAGGGTAGTTGTGAGGATTGTTGTCTCTGTGGAGGCGTTTAAGCTACCATTCGATTCGGATGTCGCCTTACGAAGCCTTGTAGGGGCGAAGTGTAAGTTGCGGTCGATTGGTTCGATGTTGGCGAGTTGAGATAGTTGGATCAAGCTTGTTCCAGGTGTGGATAGGGTAAAGCTCATCTAGAAGAAGTTACGGCGGCTCGGAGAATCGTGCGGATAATCGGCGGCGACGCTTAGAGTTCGAGTTGGCGGTCGGTCTTCTTGAAAGTACCACCGGACGGTATGGCGAGTTGTGAAAGCGAAGGAACTTAGCGAGTTACTTTGGGCCTTTTGAGTTCATGTGAAGAATAGGCGGGTTGCTATATGTTAGCAATTGCGTCCGACTTAGGAAGCGATGCGTCCGTCTTCGTATTGTTATGTTGGAAAGTATCGAAGATCCATCGAATGTCCCGATTAATGATGCCCACGTAAAGAGATAGTAACCCGAGTTTTGGAAACTAAAGCGATGTCGAAATGTGGTAAGGGTTGAGTGTCGACAACCGGTGATCATGACGGCCGGTACCATTTGTTGGGTCGTCGGAGCTAGGCTCGCGGCAAAGTGACAAAAGTGTAATTGTGGTGATGTTAGAGGTGTTTCCTCGTAGACTTGGATATAAGTATGTTGCGCAGGTACTTTCTGTGGCCAGGTATGGCAGGATTGTTTCGTAAGTATAGGAGTGAAGACTATCTTTGGCGCCGCGTATGTTTTGAGGCTTAGAATGAACATTCGGACGAATGTTTCTAAGGGAAGAATGTTATACCGTAGTTCGTGGTATGTATGCGAGGGCGTGCGTGCGAGAATCGCGAAAAGATTGGAAAGGAAGAAAGAGGCGATTTTTTCCACGGAAAAGTTTCGGTTTTGTGAAGGAAAAAGGTTCGTTAATGGGAATTGGATTCCCAGTTTGGTATCGGACTTCTGGAATATTAGAGAATTATGGAATTTTATTTTGAAAATGGTCACGTGGGGCCACGGGAGAAATTCTGATTTTGTGGGGCCAGCTTTGTTTTGAGATTTTGGCCATTATGGATATTTTGGAAGATGTTTTATTTTGGGCCAATAGGAGGGTGACACGTGTCACCGCCTAAGTGGCTTAGTAGAATGGCATTTGTCTGGCACCTTGGTTAGAGTCGTTTTTCGGCGAAGCGTTTTACATAACTTGCGAGGGAAAATTCGGCTATGTCTTTTCTTATTTTTGCGGATTTTTAGAAAGCGAAACATTTTGGACCAGCGGGAGGGTGGCGTGTGTCACACCTGCATTGGAAGCAAGTGGGCGACTTAGGTAGATTGGTGGGCAAGTTGTTGGTAGATATTTGTGTAGATATTTGTGAGGGTTTTAAGGAGTAGGGACTAGGGGCACTTGGGCATATCTTGGCCTACACTTGCTAACACTTGGCTAGATCTTGGCCGTTGGTTGGCCTTGGCTTGTCTTATAAATACCCTCTGGGTTGAAGACTTCTTCGTCAAAATGTCTAAGTCTTGAGAGCCTTCCCACTCCATTGAGGCCCCTTGGCGAGAGTTTCCCCACAGTGGGGTAGGTAGAGGTAGCCACCCCACTCGCTGTGGTGTGGCCGTGGGGTACCCACTGCTAGTTTGTTTTCATATAATACCACTCTTGGTAGAAATACTCTCAAAGTATTGTTATAATGCCCAATTACCTTAGCAGTATACCTTGTTGTATTCTAAGGTTATACCTATCTGAAAAGCCCGAAATACTATTATACTTCCGTCGATCCTGGCGAAACCACAGGAAAATCTCCATAGTCAGTTGGAGTATTGTGAAGAAGTTGGTTAGAACTTCTAAGGGTGGTTTAGAGTGGGTTGGGCGCTCGGAGTTGGAGCTAAGCGATTGCCGGGATCGACTTTATACTTGGATAATTATGGGCTTAGCGAGGTAAATATCTTGTCCCCTATTGTAATTGGATATTACATGTTGTAGGAAATTATAGTTGAAGTATACTATGTATATAAGCGAACATAGCTTGTGGCGATGTCTTTGGACTTAAGCACTGAAGCCCAGTGACTGTTTTACATAGGGTGTATTCTGATGAACTTGTGTAGTAATCTTGTGGAGTAGAATTGTACCCAGTTCGGGTTAGATGTATAACCCCACTGGTTGGCTTAGTAGCCGGCCAGTTAGAGGAGAGATTTACGCTGTTGCGGGGAGAGTCTTTGCCAATTTTCGGTAGAATGTTCTACGATGAGATCTAAATGTTAATAAAGCGCCTTGTGGCCTTATAGGTTGATGTACTACGTGTGGCGCGATCTACGTGGCTTAAGGGGTAGCCGACGTTTGGAAGTACTTGGGCGTTTTGCTGTAGTCGATACTCGTCGCGGTATGTGAACCTCTTCCATCTCTTACAGCATGATATGTGTGAACTATGTAGTGCGGTGAGCGTCGTGTGCTAAATGTGTTTGAGTGGTTTAAAACATAAAGTGTTATAACGGCTTTATGGGAAGTTGGTTATAACGACTTTATGTTAGTAAGAAAATACATGTGGTTTTAAAAGGTAAGCGATTTGAACTATAAGCGGCTTGTTATATGATAAGAAAGAATGAAGTATTTCAAAAGATTTTGAATCATTTTGAAAGGAAGTAATACTTGGTGTTTGAAAACTTAGGAGTTATACTAGCTTTATGGGAAGTTAGGTATAACGGCTTAAGAATGTTTCTTGATTTGAAATCAGAATGTGTATCGACAAACCACTGCGGCGTTAATAAAAGGAAATGTTTTGAATAATTAAGTATTATTAAAACCGGTAGAAACTTCCATCTGCATAGAAGCTAAGATGAGACAAAATGATATTTCTAGATCATGGTCTTTGTAATAAGATTGTTATAAACAAGAATATCCTACTCACATATAAGGCTTATGTTTCTCAGTTGTTTAAAGAGAATTATATTCTTAAATGAATAAGACTATGAACTACGAAACCTTTCTAAAATAAGAAGCGTGAACATTTGAAATTAGGCAAACTTGGGCGTTTGGAAAATAATGTTGTTACTTGATTTTACAAAGGTAAGAGTTTTAGTTTTCTTAAAAGGGATCACTCTATTTTATACTACGGGTATTGTGTGACTTAAGTGAAAGAAGCAGATCTTTTTTAAGATTTTAATGTGTGAAGTACTTTGGGGATAGATGCGAACTTGTTAGTAGAAAGTACCTTGTGTGAATAACTTGATTGTATTGGTTTGTGATAGCCTTGTAATACTTTCTTGTTGCTTTGATAAGTAAGCGTGTTAGGATGCTACGTGTGTTAGTATCTTGTGATGTTTGTGTAAGGGGTTTCCCTTGATTGTGCTTATTAACTATCGATCGTTATGATAGTATTGTGGCATTCATCTCTTGAGATGATTAGGGTTAAGCGCCCTCCGTCTGCGGGGTAGACTCGGTGATGCAGGACCGTGATTCGAGAATACCTCATGCGGGTCTGAGGGCTATCTGCGGAGCTACGAGAGTTCGAGTTAGTGTCGTCCTTTATGGGCATGCGGTCGCTTGTGGCGTGCGGACTCGAAAGTCGGGGCGATGCGGGAGTAGCTACCCTCGATGCGAGGAATACCTGCATGCGGGCGATGAGATTGGCCTATGCGGGCTGCGGGAAGTTCGAGACTAGGCGCGCATTAGATCTGCGGGCAAGTGGCGGCTTTGATCATGTAATGATGCAGGCGGATCTTATAATCTGATTTATGACCTTGTTGGTGCTGTAGGTGTTAGTAGTCGGCTATGCCTTCGTGCACCATGCAGTTTTATTAGGACACGGTGGGACACGGTGTTCATGTGTATTCCTTGGTGCTTGTATATCATAAAGCTGCCGCGGTGAGGAAGGTATTCCACGGGCACGATTGATGTTGTGGCGTGAGACCCGTTGTTAAATTGAGTGATGACTTGAGGTGTGAGTCACGACTTGACATGGCTGCTTATTTATGGTGATCGTAGTTTGGTTATCATACATGTCTCTGCTTTGTATAGACTACTATGATTTCATTTACTGATGTTATTTTTAGTTTCACATACTCGGTACTGTTATGCGACCTCCTTGAAGTGCGTTCATCTGCCGCGAGTTGAGGTACATCGATCGTTGATCCTAGCTCTCGAGTCACGATTCGGCGTTTGGGAAGCTCCGTTTCTCGGAGGCTTATCGGTGGTATAGTCCGCATGCGTAGTAAGTGTTTACATTCGGGGTTTGGCGGGCCTGTCCCGCCGTTGTGGCTCGTATCATTCTTAAGTGCATGTAATCTTGTTGTGGCGGGGTTGGTAAAAAGTTAAAATTTGTTCTTTTGTAAAAGAGTTGATGGTTATATATATGCCGAAAGGCAAGTTTTCCTGATTATTGTTTTATATTTACGTTATCTCGTATTTGTTGTTTTATGTTCGTGATTACTCGATGTTGTGTCACTAGGGTGCCGGGGTAAGGCACGATCCACGGGCGATTTGGTCGTGACACTTCTTCTTGGTTGTACTCTCCGTCATTCTTTGGGGGCTTGGAGTGCAGGAAATAGTGCACTATCCCATAGGACACGGGCGATTGGTCTCTCGTGAGTGTCGGTGGGTAGTTTTGGGACCGCACTCATGTGACATAGCTTGGTGATAAGCGAGCCATGTCCCAATCCGCTGTTGTTACCAACTGTGATTTCCTCGATGCTCTGCACTATTTCTTTCCCCACATCAATCGCCAACCCCCTCATAATTCCATATATCAGTTTAATCATATCCTCCGGCACTCTGGTGAAGTGCGTGGACGGAATCATGCGGGCGCTGACGAAATATAGCCAACCTTTGGCTACTTTGTTGAATTGACACTGCTCGATTACTCTTGACCCATTTCTTCCAATATCAAAACAGCCCAGTGGTAGCTCATGGTGTGCAACGGCATTCCGATCGATGTGGTCAATCTTCTAGACCGTTCTAAAGTGATTCCAATCACTTCTTTCTTCAACATCAATCGTTTTCAATTTTATATTTATATCCTCTCATCACAGCACATGCGTCCACCTTTACAAAGCATCCCATTTCCACCTTCTCCGGAAAATTGGCATAAAATTCACGCACCATTGTTGTGTTTGGAGCTATCTTCTCCGGATTCACAAATTTCCTCCAGTCTCTTAACTCAATCATCGCCGAATGGGCTCATAAACATCTTCTTCCCATATGACTCCTCTCGGTAGTCCATTCCTTCGTATTAAGTGCAGTATAAAGCTTTTGTATCTTTGGTAGGCTTGGTAGCTCACAAACCTATTTTCATCGTATTGTGGGGTTGGGGTGGATGTGGAGCTTCTTCTTTTCTGGTGGCCATGGTTAAAGCAGTTTACGGAGCTTCTGATTTAGTGGCACAAATGTTTCCTACACAATTGACTAGCGTGAACACAACACCCCCAAACTTCAACTTTTCTACCCAATACCACACTCTTTTCTACTCTTTTCTCTAAACTTCACAATCAACTTTTGGTACCCAATTACTTCAACTACAATACTCCTTCAAACCACTACCTCCTGTGACTTGATAAAGGATTCAAGAACGTAAAAGATTACCTTTTATGAGAAGCTTCAAGCTTGTTCTTGTTTGATTGGTGGTTTGAGGCTATGGAATGGAGCTTTGTTGTTTGAGATAGCTAAGGATTTTTAGGAATTTAAGAGTTTTGATTGTGGTTGGGTTGGATTTATGGAGGATTTGTGGGCGATTTGTCGGAATTTCGTGGGTTTTTGGAGAGGAAGGGTTAGGTTTTTGAAATTGGATTTGGGAAAATGTCGATTGGCGTTTAAGTTCGATTCCCGCTTGGCCTTCAGCTTTTAGCGCGCGGCTGAAACTCTGCGCTCGCCGGGACTTTACTGTGCGCCACATTCTGAGCGCGCGCTGAAACCTGCGCTGTTCGATTCTTTTAGCGCCTGCTCAGCGCGTACTTTCCGCTTTTTCGAAATTGGTTTTCTTGATTTTCGCCTTGATTTATTTCCTGTACCTATCAATTACAGCACAAACACAAGAACCCAAGACCGTGAGATTGTTCTAGACAAAATAAAATAAACTAAAGACAGAAATTAAAATAACATAATTGAAAATGTTGGGTTGCCTCTCAACAAGCGCTGTCATTAACGTCTTTTAGCGGACGCGATTAACCGCAGTGCTCATTGGACCGCCTGCGAACTACTTGCAATTCGCAGATTTATTGCTATAGGTCTCAATTTCCCTATAACTATTTGCTCAACCAAGAACCTTAAACATACAATTATCCCCCGAGTACACAAGACAGACTTGTCTTTTATGCTTTTTATAACGTAGGAATCCGTGAAATTCTCTACATCTCTCAACTCTAGGGGGTACCCTTGCCGGTATGGGCTTCCTAATTGGGGATCAGCCGTGATAGCTAGTGGTGGTTCTTCTGTAATAGATGCAAAAAAGATTTCTCTGAGTCGAAGGTAAATAATTGGATCTCTGCAATCTTTTCCTTTTCTACACCAACTATCTCACGATTCCTCAATAGTTGGATTTGGTTCGAACTCCTCAAATTGTTGTTATTTGTTAAAAATGATGCGAGTTCTCCTATTTGCAGTTCCGACTTCTTTATGGCCAATCTCATTTCGTCCGTGAGCTGCTTGATACTTAGTGAGGCGAGTATGACTTCTCGCAATTCCTCTCTCTCTTATACATGGTTGGAGCTCGATCATATTGTGATGAAATCCATGTCTTGAGGATCCCTGAGATGTATCAAAACCAACAACGGATCACGGCACCCTTGTTTTCACACAATAAATACATAAAACGAAAAAGAATAAAATAAAATAAACTAAATACAAAAATACAAAAATTAACAAAGAATAAAAACCAAATTAGAAATTAAAAATAGATAAATTTGATATTGAACTATGCCTAATCCCCGGCAACGGCGCCAAAAACTTGATGCGCGAAAAGATGCACACACTTTAAACGCAAGTGCACGTTATCGTGACAAGTAGTATAGTCTTGATAAGACTGAATATCGTCCACAAAGAGATTAGGGTTCAATTACCAACTATCTATTTTCTAGTATCTATTTGGTGAATTGATAATTGATTTGTTGTTTATAACTAAGAATTATGCAAGCTATTTAAATATAAAGATTTATTTCAGTGGTGATGAGAATAGGGCTTTCATGTATCCTTACTATCCGCTTATGCTACTTACTAATGCATTAACTTATGGTATTCTTCTTTTGGAGAAAGCAGGTTTACGAAATCGTTTTATACTCCCGTTAGGGTTATATAAACACTCAACCTCGATGTCGCACCTTACCTTTCGGTGATAAGGATAACTTTATAGGAGGATTAAGAACAAAAACCTAGTTGGCCGTCGCGCCTGATGCGCAAAATTAGGGTTGTTAAGCCTCATCAACGCTACATAAATAATTGAGGTATTTTCATCCCCAATCCAAGAATGTCTACCCAACTTACAAGATATTCACAATCCCCTTTGAATCGATTAGAAATCATATAGTGATAATTAGTTGTCAATTAATTACCAAGAATTCAACTCAATTATTGGATAGATCTCACAATAAGAAAAATAACCATAAACATGCATTAATTTATAACAGAAGTTTCTAGCAATTCAACATGGAAAGCCCTATAAGAGAATTAGTTCCTAGCCATTGTCATGACAAGAACTAATTCCATGTTCATCATACAAAATAGAAATAAAGAAAAAGAAAGGGAAACGAAATTACAAAACTAATGGTATCGATCTCAAGCAAAAGTCTTGTGTTGTGCAAGAAGGGAACCTCAAAAGCGCGAGGTTCTCCTTTTATAGGCTGAAAACCGCCTCCCTCTTTTCCTTCGGGCCTGGCCCAGAATTTCGTCAAAAGACCTAATTTTTCTGCGTCGGCGCCGCGGCCCTGCAGACAGGCTCTGCGGCGCCGGAAGTTCTGCAATCCGTCGGGTGTTTTGGCGCCGCGGCCCTGATATCTCGCATGCGAGCGCGCGGCCGCTGGAACTCTGAGCTTCTCGGATGTTTAGGCGTCGCGGCCACTGCGTCTGCTCGAGGCGCGCGCTGGATCTTCTGCGACCTCTGCGAATAGTGGCGCGCGACCTGCTTTGATGCGGGCGCCCGCGGCGATGCAGATTTTACCCTCGTTCGCCACTTTCTCTGTTTCCAGCTCTGACATCTCCTCTTTTGCCCTCTTTTTGCTCCTTTTCCGCCATTTGACCATTTTAACCACTTTGACTCAAAAGAACGAAAAACTATCCTAATACGACACTTATATGTACAAAATGGGACAAAAGATTAACTAAAACTGACTCAAAAGGTGTATATAAAATACACCGATCAGTAGTACTTTGGGTTGTTTAATTGAGAATTATTCTATGTGTGCCTTGATAAGTACTTTGGCTTGTTTAATTGAGGAGTATTCTATAAGTTTCTTGAGTTTATAAAATGAAAGTCTAAAGATTTTATGAACTTGCATATGTGTGCTGGTGATAGCCTTTGAGTGCAAGTATTATATTTGTACGCTGCCGCGACTCTCGGTTGGAGGGTCGGCTGTCTTGTTGTAAGTTTACTTGGACGTACCGACGGTGATGTGGGATTCCACGGGTATGCTTCCATTATTTGTATTACCCCATGGTCATGCTTATACGATGTGGGATTCCGGGGCATGCGACCACGAGGGATACTCGTTGGACATGCTTATACGATGTGGGATTCCGGGGCATGTGACCAGGAGGTGGGTTAGATTCGGTTGTTTGTATTACCCGTGGTCATGCTTATACGATGTGGGATTCGGCGTGCGACGCGAGGATACTCGTTGGACACGCTTATCGATGTGGGATTAGGCGGCATGTGACCGAGGCGGGTTAGATTCGGTTGTTTGTATTACCCGTGGTCACTTGCTTACGATGTGGGATTCCGGCACGCGACCACGAGGATACTCGCGGACATGCTTATACGATGTGGGATTAGGCATGTGACCGGGAGGCGGGTTAGATTCCGGTTGTTTGTGTTACCCGTGGTCATGCTTATACGATGTGGAATTCCGGCACGCGACCACGAGGATATTGTTATATCATGGATTTGGCGGTGAGGAAGGATTCCACGCATGATTGATATTATGGCGTGAGACCCGTGATTATATTTTAGTAATGACTTTGAGGCATCGTCCACGACTTGATATGACCGATTATGTATTGTATCGTAGGTTGGCTATCATACATGTCTCACTGCTTTGTTTAGATCATGATTTCATTCTGATGCTTGTTTCCACATACTTGGTACATTCTTGTCTTGACCTCGCCCGGAAGTGCGTTCATGCCGCAGGTTTAGGTACGTTGTTTGGTGATCTGCAGGTGTAGGACCCTGCTCAGAGTTTTTGGATAGCTCCTTATGTTCGGGAGTTTATCTTTTTGGTATAAGTTCTTTCGATGTGCTTTTATGCGATTATGGGTACGGCGGGGCCTTGTCCCGTCATAGTTCAGTATAACTCTTAGAGGTCTGTATTCATATGTGGGATTGGACTCATGTACGGTGTAGTGTCCTTTGTTTATGTATATTATATGACAACCTTGTCGGCTTTGCCCTTGCACATATGTTGGTTTAAAAAAAAAGGTGTTATTTAAATTCCGCAGTTTACTTGTGTTGTTAAGGTAGAAGGGTGTCCAGGTAGGGCACCAGTCACGGGCCCGGGGTTCGGGGCGTGACATGACCGTTCAGACCTTTTTAGCTATAGAGTCCACTCAAAATGGGCAGTTGCATCAAATGTATGTTCATAACGCTTTCTTGCACGGTGAACTGGAGGAAGAAGTTTATATGAAATTAACACCGGAATTCTGTGTGTTTGGTCTGAGGCAAGTATGTCGACTCCCAAAATCTTTATATGGGTTAAAACAAGCTCTACAATGATGATATGCAAAATTATCAAGTGTCTTGATAAAATATGAGTTCAAACACTCATACTCCAATTATTCTATCTTCACGATGCACCTGTGAAGTATACAACTTAACGTCTTAGTTTGTGTAAATGACTTGATTATCTCCAGAAATGACCACGGTGCCATTGTATGGTTCAAAGACTATCTCTGAACCTGTTTTAACATGAAAGATTTGGATCCCTTGAAGTATTTTATCGGGGTTGAAGTTACGAATGGACCAACCAGATTGTTCCTTTGTCAACAGAAGTATTCGATATATTCTCTGAGTCTGGACTACTAGGAGCAAAATCGATTAAAACTCCCATGGAACAGAATCACAATTTGGCATTGGACAAAAGGGTTAATTTGGAAGATCAGGAACCATACCGACGTCTGGTCGGTATATTGATATACCTCAGTTTTACGCGATCAGAGTTGTCCTATGTGTACATGTTCTGTCCCAATTTATGCACCAATCGAAGAGAGCACACTGAAAAGCCACGTTCTGTGTTGTAAGATACTTGAAAAAAAATCATGGACGAGGAATTATGTTAAGTAAGGACTGTGATCTCCAGTTGTATGGATGGTGTGATGCAGACTGAGCTGGATGTCTGTTGACCTGAAGATCACTCACCAGATGGTTTATCTCCCTCAGGAATTTACCAATATCATAGTAAACCAAGAAGCAGTATATTGTCTATCGCTCGTCAGCAGAGACGGAATACCGTTCACTGGCAATGGCGGTTTGTGAATTGAAATATGATAGAATATACTTAGTATATTCCTAATATCCTACGTATATTCCCTGATATTATTAGGGATTTTGTATTAGTAAACTATAATTATGATAGTAGTCTTGTATTAGAAAATATATATTTTGCTTTCCATATTATAGGCTAGGTTTACTATTGTATATCATGTATATAAACCCTTTACATTAATGAAAATAATCAAGAAATTATTTTATTTCATGTTATCAACAATTTAGGGCAAATTTTTCCTTCTCCAAAAATACCCACCTTCCGCCGCCCTACTCTCTCCTTTCAAATTTTCTTCCACACCTTAATTCTCCTCTTGTTATGTTATTATGTATACCACAAAAAGCATATTTCATCCTGACATTGTAATCTCAAATATCAAGAACAACATCCCTCTCGTTCTTGAGATGTAAAACATCCAATACGCGACGTAGGCAAAATTATTTAAAATTCACGCAATGTCTAATAAAGGGCCTCAATCATATCGTTAAACTGTAAAAAGGCAAGGATAATATGCCTACCACCGATGATGAAATAGAGTTATGGGAAACTCTTGATGCTATGGTACTCCAATAGATTTATTCCATCATCTCTATGGACCTCTTACATACTATTATCGAACCCGACGCCATGCCAATTGAACCTTGGAATAGGTTGCGTGATATATTCCAAGATAACAAAAAAATTCATGTCGTAACCCTTGAACCAGAATTCTCCCACATAAATATGGAGGATTTTTCGAATGTTTCCGCCTATTGTCAATGGCTCAAGGGGTTGTCGGATCAACTCAAGAATATTGGTGCGCCCGTCACTAATGATTGTCTCATTCTTCATGTGGTTGTAGGCCTCTCCGAGGCATATAATGGAGTTGGACTCTTCTTCATCAAAGCAATCATCTTCCATTGTTCTACCAGACACGTTCCATGCTCACTTTAAAAGAAACAAAATTGGTTAAAAAGACAACTATCAGAGCCAATTCCGCCACGATGGTGGCTATGTCCCGCGAAACTGATGACTCTCAATCATTTTCCAAAAAAATTGGTCAAAACTGTAATAACGGGGGTGGCAAAAAGGGTCAAAACCGTAGGAAAAATCATAGTGGCGGTGACAAGGGTGGTGGCAATTGCGGCAGCAGTGGTAGACGATCAATCGGCGACAGTGGCAATCATCAGGGGACCGGGCCATTAAACCTTTGGCAGCAAGCTTGGGCCGCTGGGCAGTGGCCCTGGGCCACACACCACACCGTGGGTTTCATGCCTTCGTTGTGAAAATGCTTTCTTACACTGTGATCTTAAGGAAACTGTATACATGCATCAACCCCTGGGTTTTATGTACCCTGATCATCCTAACCATGCGTGTTTACTGAAAAATTCCCTGTATGGGCTCAAGCAGGCTTCTCGGGCTTGATACAAAAGGTTTGTAGATTATGTGTCTACTATTTGGTTTTCTCAAAGCAGGTCGGACCACTCTCTATTCATCTACTGTCACGATACTTCTCTGGTATACATTTTGTTATATGCAGATGATATTATATTGATTGTCTCATCTGATAAAATGCGCAAGTCTATAATTTCTCTTCTCAGCTCCGAATTTGCTCTGAAAGACTTGGGGCATTTGAGTTATGTTTTGGGTATATTTATAACTCGTCATGCATGTGGTCTATTTCTATCCCAGAGAAAGTATGCAACTGAGATTATCGATCGGGATGACATGTCCTCCTGTAGGTCATCTCATACTCTGATTGACACCAAACCGAAGCTGAGTGCTCATTCTAGCATACCCTATGAGGATCTCTCCCACTATCGCAGTCTTGCAGGGTATCTTCAGTATTTTACATTCACGAGGCCCGATATTACTTATACAGTGCAACATGTGTGTATATTTATGCATGATCCAATGGAATAACACATGCACGCTCTCAAACATATTGTGTTTTAGATTTAGGGGACTCTTGATTATGGTTTACACTTATATTCATCCTCCGTATCTACTCTCATGTCTTATACAAATGCTGATTGGGGTGGATATCCAATACCAGACGTTTGCCATTTGGTTATTGTATATTTACCGGTGATAACTTGGTCTCTTGGTCAGCTAACTGGCAAGCTACTTTATCGCATTCCAGCGCAGAGGTCGAGTATCGAGAAGTAGCAAATATGGTGTCTAAGTCATGTTGGTTGCGTAACCTCCTCTTAAAGCTTTATTTTCCTATTCAAAAAGCTACATTGATATACTGCGATAATGTTAGTGCGATATATATCTCTGAAAATCCAGTCCAACATCAGCGCACTAAACATATCTAGATGAATATTCACTTTGTTCGCAAAAAGGTAGCTCGCGGACAAGTACATGTCTGGCATATCCCTTCATGATACCAAACTACTGACATCTTTACTAAGGGTCTTCCCTTAGTTCAGTTTGAAGATTTTAGGGACAGTCTCAGCGTACGACAAACGCCCGCTATGACTGTGGGGGTGTGATAGAATATACGTAGTATATTCCTGATATACTACGTTTATTCCTTACTACGTATATTTCATGATATTATTAGAGATCTTGTATTAGTAAACTGTAATTATGGTAGTAGTCTTGTATTAGTAAAATGTATATTTGATTTTTGTAATCATAGGCTATGTTTACTATTGTATATCATGTATATAAATCTTTTACATTAATGAAAATAATCAAGAGATTATTCTCTTTCATGTTGAAGGAAATCCAACATAGCTTGGACGTCGAACATAAATCTCTTGTTAAAATGTATTGTGAATTTGTGATAGTCAAGCAATATTGTATATTACACGAAATTTAGTATTTCACGAACAGACTAAATATATTTAAATTGATTGTCATTATGTCCGGGACACACTCCAATCAGATATAATTCTTCCGAGTTAGGTGTCAATCAACGAACAATTGACCGACGTATTTACAAAAGCTTTGGGCAAACCACAATATGAATATCTGCTTGGCAAATTGAGCATTCGAGATCCCATGCTTCAACTTGAGGGGGGTATTAAGATGTTTCCTAGTTTAACTTTATTAATTTTATGGTAAAATCGTAGTCTAAGTATATTTGTTAAATTATAATTATAGTAGTTTATTAGAATAGAGTTTCCTTGTTAGACTAGGGAAATGAGAATTTTGCATCTATATAAAGAAACTATTATAATAAATGAAATTAAAAAAACTCCCAATATTTTTCTTCTCTAAATTTAGGTCTCCTCTCAAATTTAACAAGTTACATTTAGGTTGAATTCCAACTCCCTTCCCCTTTGTTTTTGAATGCGATGTTAATATTGATGTACTAGACTTAAAATGAACAATTTTCATTCGACGAATCCCTAGTTGTAGCATAAAGCAATAATATATATGTTATATAATAATTACTTATTTTTATGATAGTAGTGTTCGAGCTAATTCGTATGTATTTTAACTATTACGTTCGGTACATATAAGTACCAGATAATTATGCCCATCAAGGCTTAAGCATATGAGAAGAATCATACCCTCTCGTTCCAAACTACTTGTAACATTTCGCTTTTCAATAGTAAAAATACATGAATACATGAACATTGATCAACATCTTAAGCTACATTTTTTCATCATATTAATAAAAGAAGAATTGTAAATTGTAGTACTTTTCGTATACTTTTTTAATATCTAAATTTTAATTTTAAAATATTAAATTTATCTAATGCAATTTAGCTTTGAAAATTAATCAAATTAATTTTAAAAGAGGAAACATGTTAAGTATTTTGGGAAGTAGTATTTTTTTGCTTCCACTAAAATTAAGAGTTCATGTATTCTCTTTCGCTTCGTTAACCACTAGACTATATCTTGAATGATACTCCGTCTAATATTTTATTTAAAAGCAAAAACAATTCTCTAACATTTTCTCTTAAAAAAACATTGCCAACTCGAAGTCTCGACACTGCAGTATCTATATGTCATATTCAAGTGAAATGGGTAATTGATTAACTTCTTGATTGGTGATCTAATTCCTTCACATTCCACTACTCTTATATAATAAAAAAACAATCCAGGTGAAATTAATTCTGATGGAAAAACTAGATTTGCTAACTGAGAGTCTGAGACCTACTTAAGTGTGATCTCCAAAGTTGAAGCAAATCTTTGACTTTGAGGAAAGGCAGCTAGTCATGATTCTCCTCCCTTTTTGTCCGAAAATATGATTTGATAACTTTGCCAACAAATGATTTTCTAGTCTAAAGAATGTATTAATTTAGTTATCAAATGATTGGGCTTTTAGCCAGCACATGTTCGTTTCATTAAACTATTTGTCTTTCATCATATGAGTACTAATTTCTAGCATTAAAACAAATAAAACCTTAGGATTCTGAACATTGGTCCTCATAGTGTTACCTAGCTAGCTAGTTTCCAATATGATAAATAGGCCCCTACACTTTTTTTACTTAAGTATATTGAAATTTGTACTCCCTCCGTTAATAGTCCTTCATTGGATATGGAATAAGAACACGATTTCTTTATATGAACTTAACAATTATCACCCTACATGCTAACTTTTGGAGTTAAGTTAGACTTGTAGGATAAGGATTGTTTAAGTCCATATTCTCATTCTATATTATAAGTTGCAATTCTTTTCATATTAATATGATAAAAAATATAGCTTAAATTATTGATTAAAATTCATATAATTTGATTTTTGAAAAGCATAATGCGATAAGTATTTGAGACCAGAGGAGTATTGATTTAGCTTTAGGCCAAGTGCTATCTCAACATCAGACGAATCAGATTTACTCTCTCCATTTAGTATTAATACCTTCAGGCTTCAGCGCACCTTTGATACGTTGTATTAAGCTGAATTGTATTGGACAAAAAAATAATACAACGTTTGGTGGGCGTTTTCACGCGTACTGGAATGTACTATTTTAAAAATAGTACAGTGCAATTACATTTTTGAGACCCATATAACAGGCGGGTCTCCCCTGAACTGTACTAAAAAAAAATACAATTCATTATATATTAATAGTCTAATACCGTCCATTACTAAAGTGACTATTAGATAAATCAAATTTAATATACACAAGTGAAGATTTTCGGTGTATTTGGTTGGACATACTTTTTGGACTATATTAAGAAAATAAGCTCCTCAAAATGAAAAATGACTTTTTTTATAAAAGTACGAAAAAACAAGTTTTATAATTTTAACAAACCCTTTCCTCACTCCATGCATGCCCCATAACACCTACTCCAAATAACTTCACAGTATTTTTCTAAATTATATATATAGATATTTGAAGAGTAATATTTTCTCTTTACTACTATCAAACATAAAAAAAAAAAAATCAAAATATTTTTCTACCTACCAAACACACCCTAAAATTAACTTTGACTCATGGGGCATATAGAGCCAAGCCAAGAAAATGGGTGAAAAACCAAAATATAAGAGAGACTGGGTATGTTTGATGTTTGGATAAAACATAAAAGTAGAAATGAAGGACCTACACACACAGCCGAAATCAAGGGCCAAGAGTTTGAATATAGAAATTTAAGTATGAAAAAATGGAATTGGCTTTGTTTGCATGAAAGGGAACAGACAATGCATGGCATGGGGGCTAAACGCTTCAGACAATACGTCCAAAGGGGCCCATATTCCATTCCGCAAATTATGGATCTCTGTTATTCTCATATTTCACTTCGTGCAATTGCATTTATCGCAAATATATATATTCATACACATGTCATAAATTTATTAATTTGATATAAACACCCGATATGAATAAGTTTTTACCTCGATTGAACTTCATTATTCCTAAGCTTCCGTTGGACCTCCATTAAAATGTTTTCCTTTAATATATTGGATTCAAGGCAGGCTTGTGAATGCAAATACTTCACTATTTACACTAAATTAAATAATTTAATATTAGCAGTTAATTAAGTGAAAATTATGTGCGTATGAAAAACACGTATCTTATACTTATTGGTTTTATATACTTGTGGAGTAGGTAATTTTTGTCTGCTTGTGAAGGAGAAAGGAAAGAAGAAGATGTGAAGGTTTTATTTTTTTAAATAATAATATTAAACACACTTACATTCTTAAAACCAAATATTACATTGAAATAACATTATGATAAATATGTATATCCTTATAGTATTCTTATATTGTATAATTACTAAGTCGTGATATATTAATTATTAATTACCTAGCTACTAATTACATGATGATTTCCAAACACGCCCTAACTGATAAATGGAGAAGTAAATATATTACGTGTGAGTTAGGGGATATTAATGATGATGAGTCAATTCTTAAGTTAAAAGAAGAGGTTCTTGAAATATCATTTATCCGTTTGGAAACTATTTAATTTGAAGTGGAAAAGAACGTTTGTAAAAAACTCAAAATTGTATTCGGATAGTTGTATGTAATTTGAAAATTTGTACTTTTTAACATATTAGTCTGGAGCACAAATTCAACAAACGCCCAAACTTTTTGTTGGAAAAGTTGCAATTATTTGGACTTGGTATTACACAAGGCTGGCGACTTACAGATGGAAAGTGACCAAATTTGTGCTCAAAATGGAAAAGTTGAGCATGTATCAAATATTTTGGGTCCTGTTCTAATTCGTAAAAGTGAACTCTTAATTGTGTTAAGACCTGCGAATTATGGACATTTACAATAAATTCTGGCTAATACTACTCAATAAAAAAATGAAAAAAAGGGCCATAAATTTTTTCATTTTTTGGGACCCGTGCGGTAGCACAGCTCACACGAATCTAAAGACGGCCTATATAACCACTTATATCTCTCTAACAAACATATGATACAATATTACACAACCAAAAAAAAAGAAGGAAAAAGCTTGCTTGTTTGGCTTCCCTAAACTCACACAGGCTGCAAATAAAAAACTGATGCAAGAGATGTTTTAAATAATAAAAAATGATCGTTAATCACTCTACAAAAATCGAGAGAGACAGAATTCAAACTAGTTAAAACTTTAATATAAATTTAAATATAAGTTTTATACGCTGATAATGTACATACAAAAGATTTATACTGTCAAATCACTTAAAAGACAACTATAGTCAACTACTTTATGAGTTACTAGTATTCTTTTGTAATTCTTGGGGTGCTTCAACTTTTAATATTTCATTGGATCAATGAAGATTTTGTGCTTCGTACATTCTATTCACATCTAAAACATATTTGGCTAGTGTTAATTTCCGAAGAAAAATTTATGTACTGTGCTGTATAGTAAACCTGGACTTGTTAAATGCACAATAATCTAAGCCAAAACAGATCAAGAAATCCAAAGTAGTGCTTCATTCATATATTGATGTTTTCCCCTTTTTTGACTTTAGGTCAACTATTATTCTTTCGAAATTTGGAGGATGAATGAAGAAGATGAAATAAAATTAATATATACAAGTATCACATGAGGGAAGCCTTGGAGCAACGGTAAAATTATCTCAGTGTGACCTATAGGTCATGAGTTTGAGCTGTGGAAGTAGCCACTAATACATGCATTAGACTGTCTGCATCACACGGGTGCGGCCCTTCCCCAAACCCTGCTAACGCGGGATGCTTTGTGCACCGAGCTCCCTTTACAAGTACTATCAGATGGAATATGCATAAATTCTAGATAACTTTCTACCCAATACCAGATAGCTCTTTAGAATTTCTCCTTAAACACAGTTCAACTTCTTGAACAACTAAAAGGAGTACATTTTGTATTAATTCAATAGTTGAACTGCACCTAGTAGCTAATCTTGGGCCAAGGAAAGATACAAAGGTGGAAAGGCCTCAGACTCATATCTGTCAAATTGCGGACATGAAGTTGTTAGTCCTTTTCCCAGTAGCCCTTCTTACAAGGCCCAGCTACAATTAATGCTCCTCCTATAACAATGTCCTCCACATCAGCCCAACTGGGTGTGTTTTCACTTTCCTCATTTTAGTTCTACCTTAGGAGAGTACCAAGGTTCTGTGAACATTTATCAAACATATACAACTTAATTTGTTAGCTCAGTTAATATTTGACCACGAACTTACTTGATTGCTTGTTCTTTGATTTGACAAAGTGTTTACATGCACACAAAAAAAAAGAGGGCCTAGTATGGGCTGCCGAAATGGCCTTGTCTCATACTTCATTCAGGGGTTGTGAAAGTCAGTTTCGTTTTGGTTGATGAATGAAATACTGCAATTTAGACCCCCATCAAAATACATTATACTTTGTCCCTGAATTCTTGATATAATGTGATTATAATCCTTGTCATATAGGTTTAACCGTTTAAGCATAATAAACCTTCAATTAATTGAGAATGTGCCCATCTTGTCCCTTCACTTGTTGAATATCACGAATTCAAAGAATTATAAAGTGTAAAGCTATGTAATCCTTCACTCTTTCTTGAAACCGTCTTCAATCATTTCAATGATCAGCTAACAAACTTCTACATAGGGACTGGCATAGCACTTGAATCAGTGCCAACATTCATCTTGTTCTCTTTCAAGAAATAAAGCATGAACAAAAAGGAACAACAATTCTTTGACATGCATGCCAAGAATTTGATTGTTCTTAGAGGAAAAATGGAGGTAATGAATCACTTATAAAGACAAACATCAAGACCTATGCGAAAACGACTGAGATTTGAACAGGTACATTACAATCTTCCCAAACTGTAACTCTGATGAACATGTAAAAATCGCGTACAATTGCTCCTGGCAGCAGGAATACTAGTTCAACCCAAAACCCCAGTATACCATCTCTACTCATGAGTGTATCAATAATCCAGGAGGGAAGAGCGAAATGATGGGAGAAAATTGACTTCCATTGTGATTCAACTATGACTTTTCAGCAGCTGCTGCAAGCGGTTGAAAGGCTTTCATTGGATTCAAGATGACACCATCAATTAGTCCGTAATCTTTAGCTTCCTTTGCACTCATGAAAAAATCACGATCAGTGTCCTGGTTAATCTTCTCAAGACTTTGACCAGTGTGGTAGGCAAGGTACCCATTCAAATTTGCTTTGTGATGCAACATCTCATTAGCCTGGATATCATTGTCAGGCATTGATTTAGCTCTAAGTATGGCATCCTTACCAATCTACGCATACTAGAATTATACAACAAAAAACATGCATGTATGCCCGCCTCGGCTTCTTAGCATGAAATGTAGAAATGATTTCACATAGCTATTTCAATTATTAACTTATCGAATAGAAGTTTCACAAAAGTTATTGCACAAGAGAAACAGGATTCTATAAGCTGACTTACTTGTGTGTACATAAGCTGGAATATTGGAAAATTAACTTGCGTCATTGCCAAATTGTCTAAACTACATAAAACAACTACTACTTTGCCTCAATACCAAGCAAGTTGGGAATATTGTCAAAACTAGATGCATTCTCTAAGTGAAAATTTTGGGGTTGATAAGCATGATCGTATTATATTTCACTACCAGCAACATTGTCCCACTTGTTACACATCCTCCAAATATACAAATAACATGAATATTCCTTGCAAATTTCCATTACAAGTGCATTATTCAAAAGTACTCTTTTTATGTATCCTTTTTTCCCTTTCGGGACAAGTCCTCCGCAGGCTATGTTTCTCGGACTCTTTAGAAGTGTCGACGGGTGATTCTCCAAAAGTAGTGCATTTTTGGAGAATCCAACACGGTTGCAGCAATATTTTTGGAGAGTCCGAGCAACATAGTCCGCAAATACTCTTCTTTATAAGCAGTTTGTGGGGACTGAATTTTTCTTTGCAAGGGTCAGAGGTTCTGGCCTGGTAAGTTCAGAATTGGATTCCTTCACCATATAAACCACCACTTGTATTGCATGCTCTAAATAAACACAGTATTGGAAATTGTCCATCCATCTTATTTTTAGTGCATTGTTCATGTACTTTTATCTGTCGGCATATTGAGCAAAATGTGAACTTTTTTCAGAGCCAGGAATCGGGATTCTAGCATCTCAATTTATGATGGATAGGGATCTAGAATGGAACGCTTAAATCAGATGATGTGCTTTATAGACCACTATATCACAATATTGATTTTGGAAAAGGAAGTGGGGTATACAATAGAGTGAGTGATTACCTGTATATCTACATCAGTTTGACCACCTTGAGCACCACCAAGAGGCTGGTGAATCATTATCCTTGAATTTGGCAAGCTATATCTCTTTCCTTCAAGGTGATAACAACATAAAAGTTAAGAGCAAAAACTAGAAGTATGGCTTAAAGAAAGTTACTTTAGCCTTGAATCAGCTATTCAATTTACCTTTAGTGCCAGCACTGAGAAGAAAAGCCCCCATACTGCAATGCCAAAACGTGAATTAGCTAAGCAAGGCAATCTATTTATTTCGTGAAGATAAAAAAGCTAAGGTAATCACCTTGTAGAATAAAAGTAAAATAGACTCCATATTACACCAGTAACTGAATCCATCAATTGACAAAAACCTTTTTGAAAATAAAGTTGTAAATTGTTCCACCACCAACCCATTTAATTAATATGAAGGTTAAGGAAAGCCGCGTGAAAGGTGGGTGGATCGTAAAAGCAATGCAACATCAACGTTTTTTTTTGTTGATAACAAAAACACATTTATACAAACTAACATAACAAAATTTATATTAAATCAATTTCTTTGACATTGTATACTATTTATTCAAGGAAATCCCCAGGATTTGGGATCGAGTGAACTGGCACAGTATAGGAAGAGGGCTTAAAAGGGGCTAAGGGCGATGAAAAGGAGGAATGGAAGAATAAAGGGGGAAGGAAGAGAAGAAGGAACAGCAGATCCAATCCTAGAATTTTCAAATCTTTCCCCTATATTCTGGAGAAAAAAAGAAGCTGCGAACTTTGGCACCAAAACAGAAAAAGTGTGAAGTACCAAGGAGCGTGAAGTACCTAATTGAAATGAGTGGGGGTCAAAAAATGCCAATAACATGAAAGAAATTGGGAAGTTACTTAATCAAATAAATAAATAAACAAACAAACAAAAGAACCTACACTGGAAAACAATGTAGTCCTATCATGGGTTGTGTAAAGGTGATTTTCACATAAATATGGATCACAACAACAATGTATAGTAAAATCATCATCTAAGAGAACACAAAGGTACATAAGTAACCAAACAGTACCTTGCAGCGAGTCCAACACAGACAGTGGAGACATCAGGTCGAATATGCCGCATGGTATCGAATATGGCCATTCCTGAGATAATAATAGGTGCATAGCGTTTGATAAACCATGCATTAAAGTAGAGGGTGAAATCTGATTATAGCAGTTCAACACTATGCAATAAAAGCTGTAATAATTTTGGCAAATTAATATCAGAAACAAAATGAGTTTGACTGGAAAAAACTTGGTTGTACCTGCCGTTACTGACCCTCCTGGAGAGTTGACATACATGACAATGTCCTGTGTAGTAAATTAATGAGGTTCTCAGTTGATTAAAAGAAAGCCGTGTAAAAAGTAAATAAAAGGATGTAGTTTGAAAAAAAAGGAAAAAAGAAGTTTTAGAATTAAAAGCTTCACTACAAAGGAGCTCCTACAAAAGTCACAAGCATATGTCAAGCAGAGCTGCATAATGAAAACCATAGCAGCATCTATATATTCTTTCTTGTTCAATAAAAAGCAAGAATTTTAAAACGAAAAAAAAATTGCTCCTTTAATATGAAACTGATCAAGGGGCAAGCCTCATATAGTCGTGGTATAAGGGCTGTCGACTACATCAGTCTATAAGATTTATACCAAGAGAAAGAGAGGGAAAGGTGGAATTTTAACATGTTTCCCTTAGGCATCAACTTGCTTCGATCATGCACAACTGGGACACTTTGGCTTCAGTAGGCTAGTTCAAGCAAAGAAGTTATGCTGGCATAACATGTTGAAAATTCCACCATAAAAAGGCAAGAAATTCATAAGTTGGTTAAGAAATTAAGCAGTAGACAGATCACATTTAGCCAAACAAATGCGATGGATTAAATTGACAAATACAAAAGATGGTATACTACCGAAGGAGTGCCTAATGCAGAATCTCCTTCCAATTAAAACATCTAATATTTTAACCAAGTCTATCCCGTGAAAAAAAAGATGCAGTCTAGAAAATATACCTTTGTGGGATCTACAGCATCAAGATAAAGAAGTTGAGCAACTATGATATTAGCCAGATCATCGTCAACTGCTCCACCACAACGTATGATCCTCTACAAGATAATAATAATAGTAAAACAGGAGTCAAAATTTCTGCAAGTACATTGAGACTTTGTGGTGAATGTTAAATCTACCATAAGGACACAAATTCTTACATATTGGAAGAGCTGGCTGATCACACTCTGAAATCGTTCTGCTACCATCGGTGGTGGTCCTTGACCTTGGGCATATGTAGGAAAATAAGGTGATGATGGCATTTGCACATCATCTCTGCAAAACTCAATAACAAGGAAAATCATAAGACATAACAGATTTCTGTGATACATAAGATGACAAAGCAACTGAGTCATTAACAATGGATTCTTAAGATTCACAAGTCCACAAAACTGGATTTTCCCCTTATAAAAATCCCATAAAAATGACCTAAGAAAACACCCTTATATCTATCTTTTTATAGAACTTACAAGATTCTTTTTAAGAAGGTAAAGGAAAATATACATAAAAGTAGTACCTCCTCTGTCTCAATTCATACAAACTCTTTCCATTTTGGGGTGTACCATTCCACTAACAGTCTTATTATAGTACTTTTTTCCATAAGGAACAATCTTATCATTATCTTTTTCTAGAAATCAACCTTCATAACTTTCAAGAATTCAAAATTCATTTCACTAATCAAATTTTTGTGCTTTCATGTGATGTTTTTTATATCAAACTAACTTTTCAACGCCCCCTTCAATATTTTCTTCTTATTCTTCTTCTTCTACTACTACTACTAATATTGTACTCTTAGATAAGTTAACATCTTAAATAGGAGATAGGCAAGCACACCCATATTTATTTGCAATGTCTAAACTTATCCGAGGGTCTATTGGAAATAATCTCTCTAATGTACCCTCCCAGACCCCACATATGTTGATGTAAACTTGGTTAGCCAAAATTGGGCAAAACCCCAAGATTTTCGATTCCTAATCCACCTTATACACTCATCAACAATAAGACCCCGAACAACAAGAACCAAAAGTGTCCTTCCTGTTAAAACTAATGTATAACTCAATATATACAGTGTATATGTATATGTCCTCTGATATTTCTCACTGGTCCATTAAAAGGACTGGCCCAAATGTAAAGGCCAGCCCAATAAAGGCCAATTTCAAGATAGCAGCCCCTCTATTTTATTAGAGCATTGCTTGTGTTATGTACGCTCAGTCAGAACATTCTAGAGAGGGAGCACCAATCTTCTCGAGGAAGTCACCTCGTCTTCCTCTTCTGTCAATCTCTCTTCTCTGTAACTTTACCTTCGTCAATGAAGATGATCGTTAAGATCTGATTGTCTCTCTGTCTCTCGAACCTTCTCGCATTCTTTTGAGTACCATTTCTGCAAATACTGAAGAACTCCATCTTGAGAACATTAAAAGGGAAATTACCGACATCTCCTTCTCGCACTGGTAGTTGTGTTAATGGCGGTGTTGGATTCCAACATGGTATCAGAGCGGGCTATCCCTATCGGCTGTGCATGCGTCACAATATCAGATCTGAGCAAATCGTCAAGATCTGAGTGAATAGTCAAGATCTGTGCATGCGTCACAATATCAGATCTGAGTAAATCGTCAAGATCTGAGTTAATCGTCAAGATCTGAGTAAATCGATCTGAGGTATCTATGGTATCTTGAAATCTATTCTTGTCTACTGAGAAGCTCTTTACTTCACAATATTGTTTTGAAATTTCTACTGAGGAGGTTTTTTTTACTCCACAATATTACTTGTTTACTTGTGTACATCTTGATAAAACTGTTGTGATTAGTGGTTGTATTACAACAATGGTAACAGATCCACCTATTGAGAGTAGTTCATCCGAAGATGGACTGTCTGTACCTATACCTAGAAAGACTGTTGGTAGTACCTCCAACTCCACTATACTTGACCACAACCACCCTCTCTTCGTACAAGCCTCAGATGTTAGTGGTGCTTCCTTAATATCCTTTCAGTTACTTGGCTCTGAAAACTACACAGTTTGGAGCAAGTCGATGAGGATTGCTCTTCTTGGAAGAAATAAACTAGGGTTTGTAAATGAGAACTGTACTAAGAGTCAATATGGGATGGAATGGTGGGACCAGTGGGATAGAGTCAATGTCGTCGTACAGGCATGGCTTATGAATGCTGTGTCTAGTAGCTTATTGTGTGGGGTACTATATGCAGAAACAGCATATGAGATATGGGAAGACTTAAAAGAAAGATTCGACAAAGTTGATGAATCTAGGACCTATGACCTACATAGGGAAATTGCTACCGGCAGAATACTACACTAAACTTAAGAATCTCTGGGTAGAATACCAAGCCATTGTGCCACCACCAAATTGTGGATGTCCTACATCTAGGGATTTTACAAGCTACCTACAGAGACAGAAACTGTATCAATTTCTCATGGGCTTAAATGAAAGCTACATGCAGGCTAGGAGCCAAATTCTACTCATGTCACCTCTTCCAACAGTCAATAAAGCTTACTCTATGATAGTAAGTGATGAAAATCAGAAAGGGATTTCTGCTAAGTCTGTAGGACTTCTTGGAGCTGGTCCAACCACTACTGCTATGTATTCTAAGACTGGAAACCAGAGATAAAAAAGGAATAATAACCTATTCTGTGAGGAATGTAAGATGAGAGGCCACACAAAGGAATCCTGCTATAGACTAGTTGGATATCCTCCTGGTTTCAAGTCAAAGAGAAAAGAATATGCTGCTCATAATGCCCACAACAGAGGTCCAGAATCCTCTTCTGAAGACCCTAAAACTAACTGGCAAGTTGAAGGGGCACCAAAATTTTCCAAGACACAGTATGAGCAGATAGTAAAATTGCTAAACAATAACCAGATACAAACAGGAGCATCTCAGAACTCTCAAGGTAATCAATCATCAGCAAATGTGGCAGGTATACCAGAACTCAAAGCCTTACATGCTTTTAATACTAACAAAAATTGGATAATAGATACAGGTGCTACAAATCATATGGTATCTGATCTAAATATGTTAGATAAAATTACTGGTAAAATTGATTCAGTCACACCAAAGAAGGTGTTCTTACCCAATGGTCAATCTGCCCAAGTTACTCACACTGGTAACAGTACTCTCCCTAACAGGAGTACACTGGAAAATGTTTTCTTTTTACCTCAATTCAAATATAATCTATTGTCTGTTTCCCAACTAACAAAAGAGCTGAAATGTACAACTATCTTCTACCCTGACTTCTGTCTATTTCAGGATCTCTACAGTGGGAAGGTGAAGGAGATTGGTAGACTCCAGGATGGGCTGTATATGTTAGCTAATCATGACAATAATGTACAGGACTCAAGGAAGACAGTCCTGAATGTACAAGCTAAGTCAAAGACAACTGTGGCAGAAGAAGACATTAATCTGTGGCATAGAAGGCTGGGCCATACTTCTAGTAAGGTACTTAGTAAACTGATCAATGCTAGTAATGATGAAATTGCTAAGGCAACAAAAACTTGTAATGTGTGCCCATGTGCAAAACATAGTAGATTACCCTTCCCTAACAGCACTACTTACAGTAATAAAGCTTTTGATATTATTCATATGGACTTATCGGGCCCCTATAAGATTGAAACATATAATGGGAAGAGATTTTTTCTCACTATTGTTGATGATCACACTAGAATGACCTGGATATATCTACTCAGACTTAAATCTGAAGTATGTGTGGTAATTAAGCACTTTCTTAAATACATATCTACACAGTTTAATCAAATAGTCAAAATAATTAGATCTGATAATGGAACAGAGTTTGTTAATGATACCTGCAACAACCTTTTTCAGAACTTAGGAATTATTCACCAAAGAAGCTGTGTTTATACACCACAACAGAATGATGTTGCAGAAAGAAAACACAGACATATATTAGAAATAACCAGGGCAATAAGAATGCAGGCTAATATTCCTTTAAAGTTCTGGGGCCTGTGTGTACAGGCTGCAGTCTACTTGATTAACAGGCTACCCTCCTCTGTTACTCATACTACACCCTATGAGGGTATCTATCACAAGAAACCATCCCTAAGTCATATAAGAACTATTGGATGTTTGTGCTTTGCTAATGACTTAATCATTCTCGATAAGTTTCAGTCTAAGGTTAAAAGGTGTGCTCTGATGGGTTATTCTGACACACAAAAGGGGTATATTCTGTATGACTTGCAATCCATGACCCTCATTGTTAGTAGAGATGTTACTTTTAGAGAAACATAGTACCCTTTTAAAGAAAATGTGTCTGAGACTTCTATCTTTCAGAATTTGCTTGATAACAATGAGAACCAAAATATACCCCAGGAAATCCTACAGAAGAGCACTGACATATCAAAAAGAGGTTGTATTGATATTACTAACATGGAACCTATTGAGGATAGCAATTCCACTGAAAATAACTTAGTAGAAGGGAACTCTGATAAAGAACAATCTCTTAGTCACCCTGCTGAAAAAACAACTGACAAATCTATCAGGAAATCCAGCAGACTCAAACAACCTCCTATATGGCTCAAAGACTTTGTCACAACCAATGCCAACAATGTACTCTACCCTATTACTAATTACATTTCTTATGATAGCTTAAAACCTACATATCAAGCCTTTTTAACCTCTTTTTCAGAACTGACTGAACCAAAAGGTTACATGGAAGCCTCAAAAGATCCTAGGTGGGTAGAGGCTATGAAAGCTGAAATAAATGCTTTACAAGAAAACCATACATGGGAAATAGTTACACTTCCAGAAGGCAAACAACCAATAGGCTGTAAATGGATCTACAAGATCAAATATAAGGACACTGGAGAAGTAGAAAGA
Source organism: Przewalskia tangutica (assembly GCA_029844215.1). Lineage (NCBI taxonomy): Eukaryota > Viridiplantae > Streptophyta > Magnoliopsida > Solanales > Solanaceae > Przewalskia > Przewalskia tangutica. The sequence continues at coordinate 14,868,005 of CM056721.1, read as the reverse complement.
CTGAAAGCTAGACTTGTGGCAAAAGGTTATAGTCAACAAGAAGGAATTGATTATCAAGAAACCTTCTCTCCTGTTGTTAAGATGGTAACTATAAGAACTATCCTTTCTATTGCTGCCTCCAGAGGATGGTATATTCATCAAATGGATGTTTATAATGTCTTTCTTCAAGGGGATCTATTTGATGAGATTTACATGTCTTTGCCCCAAGGCTTCAGTAGCCAGGGAGGCAGTAACCTTGTATGTAGACTAACTAAGTCTCTATATGGGCTCAAACAAGCTCCAAGACAGTGGAACTTCAAGCTTACAGAGGCTCGTTGAGATCAGCTTTAGGCGATGCGAGTTTGATCATTCAACGCTTTAAAACAAAGTGATCAGGATATAATAATCATTCTTATCTATGTGGATGACATGTTAATTACAGGAAATAATATAAGGCTCATAAAGGAGACTAAGCAGTCTCTACATAATATTTTTAAGATGAAAGACCTAGGAGAACTAAGGTATTTTCTAGGAATAGAATTTGCTAGGTCCACCAAGGGGATCATTATGCATCAAAGGAAGTATGCCTTAGAACTTATTTCTGAATTAGGACTAGCTGCTGCCAAACCTAGTAACACTCCCACTGATTCTAATATGAAACTTACCACAAAAGAATATGATGATTATATGGAGAAGCAGGGTTCAAATGCAGGAAAACCAGTCACTATTGATGATCCAGTAGGAGACATCAGTTCATACCAAAGGATAATTGGTAAGTTGCTATACCTTACACTTACTAGACCTGATATTGCTTATAGTGTGCAAACACTTAGTCAATTCCTACAAAATCCAAAGAAATCACACTATGATGCTGCAATCAGAATAGTAAGATATGTAAAAGGTAAACCAGGACAAGGAGTGCTATTATCTAGTAATAAACAAGAGACATTAACTAGTTATTGTGATGCAGATTGGGCTTCATGTCCACATACAAGAAAGTCTATTACAGGTTATTTAGTCAAGTTTGGAGACACTCTCATTTCCTGGAAATCAAAGAAACAAAGCACAATTTCTATGATTCTGTGAAGCAAAATATAGAAGCCTTGCCAACACTGCTGCTGAAATCACTTGGCTTCTAGGCTTGCTGAAAGACATTGGTGTGAACATCCAACAACCAAGAATCGTGTACAGCATGATGAAGTCGAGAATGCGGATGGCGGCCCAATCCTGTGTTCCATGAAAGGACTAAACACATTGAGATTGATCTTCACTTTATTAGGGAGAAGATTCGACAAGGAATGATTCAAACAGAGTATATCAATACTACAGAGCAGCCGACAGATATACTTACAAAAGGGCTAACCAGATTACAACATCTACATCTTTGTTCCAAGCTAGGCTTGCTAGATATATTCGAGCACCCAGCTTGAGGGAGGCTGTTAAAACTAATGTATAACTCAATATATACAGTGTATATGCATATGTCCTCTGATATTTCTCACTGGTCCATTAAAAGGACTGGCCCAAATGTAAAGGCCAGCCCAATAAAGGCCAGCCCAGTATAGCAGCCCCTCTATTTTATTAGGGCATTGCTTGTGTTATGTACGCTCAGTCAGAACATTCTAGAGAGGGAGCACCAATCTTCTCGAGGAAGTCACCTCGTCTTCTTCTTCTGTCAATCTCTCTTCTCTGTAACTTTACCTTCGTCAATGAAGATGATCGTTAAGATCTGACTGTCTCTCTGTCTCTCGAACCTTCTCGCATTCTTTTGAGTACCATTTCTGCAAATACTGAAGAACTCCATCTTGAGAACATTAAAAGGGAAATTACCGACATCTCCTTCTCGCACTGGTAGTTGCGTTAATGGAGGTGTTGGATTCCAACACTTCCCACTAAGAAATTAGACAATTTCCTGCTAAGAAAAGAAAAATAGAACAAAAGTTGCAGATATTAAACAGAAAAAGATAAAGAATGAGAGATAACCTGATAGACCAAATTCCTGAATCCCAATCAGAAGCTCCAGAATACACAGCCTTCACGGTGGTATTCTTCACTTTCCCAGCAGTCTTTAATTTCCTGGGTAATTACCAAAACTTTAAGAAAAATACTCAACATTAGCTACACATACTAATGAAAAGAATCTCAGTACCTGAAGGAAATAGGCTTAAATGGGAGGGATATGTGATGTGCTTGGTAATCAGATGGGAAGTTGAGTTTAGAGATGGAGCAAGTTGTGGCTATGCAAGAAGAATGACCCATTTTTTTGAGATGAATAGAAAAAGATAGGTTTTGGGGGAGTTGACAGTTGAGTAAGCAAATAACGAGCTTGGCATAAATTTCTATTATCCAACATCTTTAAATTTTTCTATTAAACGAAATCCAAAATATTAATTAAACTAAACAAAAGAAACTCACTTCAGATTCTTATCAAATTTCTAGGGTCGAATTGATAGAAGAGATAACTTTTTATAATAAAGTTTTTTTTGATAAATTAGGGCTTATTAAAAATTAAATCTTTCAAAAAGTTAGAGATATTTTGAAATTATTTCTTGATTCTACATTTTAATATTTAATTTTCTTAATGTTTTGGTGTATTGTTATTTTAGGGTTGCAGGTTTTTAACTATGTTTTACTGTTACCAATTAAATTTTATCAAGATTTTCAACTAAAATTATTATTATTGATTAAGGTCTGATTTATTTAAGATAAAGATATTTGAATCTAAATGCACATCTGAACGATTAAGATGTTGTCTCTAGACATGTATACTAAAAGAGTATTTGTTTTTCAACATCTGAACGGGCATGATTTAAATATAAAAATATAAATTCAAATAAAAAAGTAATTAAATATTAAAAAAATTAAATTTTGATAAACTAAAATTATTATTTAATTAAAAAATAAAATATTTATACTCGCTATTCATGGTGGTGGTGATTGGAGCTAGTGGCTAGTAATGGTGGTGTGATAATTATAATGGATGTGGTAGGTGTTGTAGTGATTGGGGCGATGGTGACGAATGATAGTGATGGTGGAGTTGATTGATTTGAGTAGTTGGTGGTGTTAATGGTGACATTTGGTGGTTTATGACGGCAGTTGTTGGTTGTTGGTTGTTGGCGTCAATGCTAATTGTGATGGCAGAGGTGGTGGCGGTGATCGTAAAAGTGAATATAATTATAATGAAGGAGGTGGTAGATCGTGTGGTAGTGGGCTCTCGTGCAGCCCAAATCGTCAATGCTATGTTACTGTTACTGTTATTGTTAAAGCCCAAATCCAGCGGGCTCTCGTGTAGCCCATTCCAGCGTGTCCAGCAGTGGACAAATTTGGTATTAATGTATATTTGGTATATATTAGACTTAGTCTTGTACCTTAATTAGTATTATATTATTATCATAATTGTATAGTTAGTCTCCTTATAGAATAAAGATTTAAATGTAAAGTAGGAATGTGATTCTCTTATTGTAACTTGTATATATATGTCTTTCATCAATAAGAATAATCAAGGGATTAATTCTTTCATGGTATCAAGAGTCTAGGTTCTTTTCCTTGCTTCCGCTTCTCACTTCTTTCTCAAATTCTTGAAACAATACTGTGACCCTTACCCTCGGTTTTTTGAAAATTTGAGACCCTCCCCTTCCCTACAAATCTTGTCCAAAGTTTGTTCTATTCAGCATAACTGATAAGAACATTTTTCATCCTGCCCTCACCTTTTCTAACATCAAGAGCGTTCTTCCTATAGATTTAGAGAACGTCCAATATGGGACGTGGGCAGAATTATTCAAGATTCATGCTATGACACATAAAGTTCTTCACCACATCATCCTTTCCACTACTCTTACGGTGGTGATATGACGTCTACGTCTACAATGGTTGTGCCCACCAAAGCAGCAGATCCAAACTTATGAGTCATGTTTGATGCCAAGGTTCTCTAGTGGATTTATGCCACTATCTCATTGGATCATTTACAGTCGATTATGGGACCCAACTCCACAACTATGGCGGCGTGGAATCGATTGTGTGACATCTTCCAAGATAATAGTCATTCTCGCATTGTTATCCTTGAGCAGGAATTTTCTCAAGCTGCTATGGCGAATTTTCCAAACGTTTCTTCTTATTGCAAACGCTTCAAGGACTTGGCAGACCAACTTCGTAACGTGGGTTCTCTTGTTTATAATAGTCGTGTAGTTCTTCAGATGGTTGTCGGTCTATCTGAGGCCTATACAGGGGTTGCTTCGGTTATTCGTCAAAGTAACCCCCTACCGAAGTTCTATCAAGCCCGCTCCATGCTCACTTTGAAAGAAACGGGTTTGGCTAAAAAGGCATCGATCGGAGCAAGTCATGATGACTGTTTCCAATTTCCCCCTTCTAATCCAGCCAACGTGATCCAAAATCACAACAACGGGGGTGGTAAGAAGGGCCAAAAGCGGAAGAATAATGACAAAAATCGCGCGCAACAGCGGAAACCGTCGGCGGCGATTAGCCTGCCTACAAGAGGCCCGGGCGATGTGATGGGTCCCAGCCGCGACTTCATCATTAAAGCGAGACGCCTCGATCTCGGCCGTCTGCGTCGCGGCCCTTCTTCCGGATCGGACCCGTGATTCGACTAAGTATGGCGGCCAACGATCAAATATACTTGGACCTCGCCCGCCGTGCCCACGCGCGATAGGCTCGGGCCAAACATTAAAGCAGCGATGCACACACTTGGCTTGACTCAATCGGACCCTAATTGGTACATGGACACAGGTGTCACTACCCACATGACATCTGACCAAGGTACTCTCTCGTCTTATTTCAATTTGAGCACTAATCGTGGTATAATTGTTGGTAATGACAGTTCTATTCCAATTAAGAGTTATAGTAATAAAACTTTGTCCCCTCCTCATCCACCACTTGTCCTGAAAAATACCTTTCATGCCCCAAAATTGATTAAAAATTTGGTGTATGTTCGTAAATTCACAACTGATAATTGGATTTCTATTGATTTTGATTCGTTTGGGTTTTTTGTGAAGGATTTCAAGACGGGGAGTCCTCTCATGAGGTGTGACAGTAGGGGGATCATTATCCAATCACACCAAGTCTCAGCACCTCGCGTCAAGCTTAGAGATGGCAATGGATCCCGGACCCGATCCGGATCCGTGTGGATCCAGATCCATTTTATAGGATATGGATATTCAAAGTTTGGACCCGATGGATCCGGATCGGAACCGGATCCGTTTATGATGGATCAGATCTGGATCTGGATCTTGTCTTTGAGATCCGTATCCGGTCCGGCAGTGAATCCGTTTTTTATTAAATTAATTATACATTTATTATTTATGCATCATGGCACCAAATCCTTTGTAATCTTAATTTTATTTTATATTCAAAGGGCCGAAGACCATTATTTTTTTAATTGAGACACGTTTTGCGTGTTATTCTTTAATCATTATATTAATCATTTATGTGGTACTTATGTAGTAGCTTAGGTATTGAGAGGATTGTTTCTCACTACAGCAATAGGCATAACAATTGTCAACAATGTCATTTAGTCCTAATTTACGGATGTATTCCCCATGATTCCGTTAAATTAAATTGACTCTTTTTTTAGAAAATTTGGACTGATTAGAAGGTATAACTTAATAATCAGTCACTTTGATTTGGATCCAGATCCGATCCGTGGATCCGGTGGATCCGATGGATCTGGATTTGGATATGATTTTATGGACCCTATGGATCTGGATCTGGATACATGTATGTAAAACGGATCTGGATCTGGATCTAGTAGGATCCGGTCCAGATCCTACCCGTTGCCATCCCTAGTCAAGCTATGCCTTCCACTTTTGCAGCTCTTGCTCCTTCTTTGTGGCATGCTCGTCTAGGTCATCCGGGATCGTCTATTTTATCTTATTTAGATAGACATAAGTTTATTTCATGTAAGGGTACGCGTAGTACTCCACTTTGTCAATCATGTGCTTTAGGAAAAATTATTCAGTTACCATTTGTAGCTTCGAATTCTAATACTTCAATGTCATTTGACATTATTCATAACTATTTATGGACATCTCCGGTCCTCAGTTTATGGGTCATCGATATTATGTTTTATTCTTGGATGATTACTCTAAATTTTTATGGACGTTTCCAATTGCGAAAAAATCACAAGTTTTTTCCATCTTTATAAAATTTAGAGCTTTCATAAGAACCCAATTCGAACGGAAAATAAAGAACATCCAATGTGATAATCGTAAAGAGTATGACAATGGAGAGTTTAGGGAGTTTTGCGCTCAAAATGGGATAAATTTTCATTTTTCTTGTCCTCATACGTCTTCACAAAATGGGAAAGCTGAACGAAAAATTCATACCATTAATAACATTATCCGCACTTTATTGGTTCATTCTTCCGTTCCTCCATTGTTTTGGCATCATGCGCTACAAATGGCTACCGATCTACTTAATATTCTTTCATCTAAAGGTTTGACATATTCTTCCCCTCTTCGGGTTTTATACAATAAGACTCCTACGTATTCTCATCTTAGGGTCTTTGAATTTTTATGTTATCCACTGTTTCTATCCACCACAATCAACAAACTCCACGCATGTTCTACCCCGTGTGTGTTTTTGGGTTATCCGTCAAATCACCATGGTTATAAATACTTTGATTTGTTCTCTAAAAACGAATCATCATTAGTCGTCATGTTCTATTTGATAGAAATCTCCTCACCAATGGAATAATTAGCTAGGTTATCTGCCCCTAGAAAGATCAGAAATAGTCAGAGTTGTAATTGTGCAAATTATCTATCGAGCCGTGAAAAAGATTCAACAAAAGAGCCTCTGACTCTGATCCCGGGTTCTTCAACCGCCCAACCTTCCTGCAAGAGATTCTTTCTTAACATCAAGCCTATTGGGACTAGATAGAAATGATAAGATAACTCCAACAATTTCTTTGTTTTTAACGCCTCATAATTTCCAGGAATTAGTCACTTCAATAGCCTTCGATGGTTATACGGGTATCCAAAGGACGAACGAGATGTTCTTGGAGATAATTGCATTTTGATTGAGACTAAAAGCGCCGACTATCTATGAATGACCAGGATTGGAATGCCAATCGACGAGATCGTCGTTCTCTCATTCTTTTAGTCGGATCCTCAAGGACAAATGATTGATTTACCTATTCAAAGCAATTTGCGCGAAGGACTCACTTTAACAGAATACATCATTTCTTGCTACGGAGCCCGTAAAGGATATCATTTTACTTATAAGCAATGCTAATCTAAGGAATACCCTACCTTTCTCTTTCAAGCTTCGGAATAGCTTGGGTTTGTCGCTAGATATTTGACCAAATAGGATCTACGATTCATGCTCTTGACCCGGTCTGCTTTATGGATTTCAGAGTCCCAATTTCCATTTTCTAAAGTAGAAAAATCCGTGCCTAGTTCTTATGATTTTTTGAATGATGCTATCTCCCACTATGTTCTCCGTCATTTTTGATTTTTGTAAAATACGTCGCCGTCGCGACCGCCAGGAGGCGCGCGGCTCACCTTCCGATGAGCAATCAAATTTAATCCGTCGTCGATCGCGGACCGCCCGAAGCGTCGCGCTAAAACTTCGTAGAGCCTGCGGTTCATCAGCGTCGCGGTGCGCCGGCGAAATTTCTGAAAATTCTCAAAATTCCCAACATTCACTCAATCCAGCCTAGAGTCATGGTTCAATCACTCGCAGTCAACGTGATATTTTTAAACTAAAAAGACATTTTAATTTGAATTCGAATATTCTTAAATCACCCTTACCCCGTAATCTTGTGTCTGCCTTAAATGACCCTAATTAGAAAATTGTCATGACCAATGAATATAATGCTCTTATTGATAATAAGACGTGGGAGTTGGTACCCGTCCATCTGGTGTTAATATTATTCGGTCTATGTGGATTTTTGCTCACAAGGAAAATTCTGATGGTTCATTTGTGAGGCATAAGACTCGTCTTGTAGGTGATGGTAAGACTCAGCAGGTTGGTGTGGATTATGGTGAAACATTTAGCCCAGTGGTCAAGCCGTCTACCATTCGCACTGTGCTCAACTTGACTCTTTCAAAATCATGACTCATTCATCAGCTAGATGTGAAGAATACTTTCCTACATGACGATCTCAAGGAAACAGTGTATATGCATCGGCCATTGGGTTTTAGGGATACTAGATATCCTCATCATGTTTGTTTGTTGAAGAAGTCCTTGTATGGGCTTAAGCAGTCTCCACGAGCTTGGTATAAGAGGTTTGCTGATTATGTTTCGACTATGGGTTTTTCTCACAGCAGGTGTGATAATTCATTATTCATATATCGTCATGGTTCTTCGATGACTTATATAATTTTATATGTGGATGGTATTATCTTTACTGTCTCTTCTGATGCTTTGCGAAAGTCTATCATGACAATGCTCAGTTCTGAGTTTGTTATGAAGGACTTGGGTACATTGAGTTATTTCTTGGGAGTTGTTGTTACTCGTCATGCAGGTGGATTGTTCTTATTACGGAGAAAGTATGCAACAGAGATCATTGAGAAGGCTAGAGATCATTGAGAATGCTGGGATGTCATCCTGTAAGTCCACTTCTACTCCACTTGATATTAAACCTAAGTTGGGTGCTGCAACTGGCTCTTCCTATGAGGATCCGACCCGCTATCGTAGTCTTGCAGGCGCCCTTCAGTATCTTACGTTCACGCGCCCTGATATTACATATGTCGTACATCATGTGTGTTTGTTTATGCATGATCCCATAGTTGAACATATGAATGCGCTCAAAGACATTCTTAGGTACATTCAGGGAACACTTGAGTATGGCTTGCATTTGTATCCTTCGTCGACATCTACATCTGTCTCCTATATATATGCTGATTGGGGTGGTTGTTCTGACACCAGACGGTCTACGTCTGGTTATTGTATGTTTTTAGGTAATAACTTGGTCTCATGGTCTGCCAAGCGTCAAGCCACGCTTTCACGTTCAGTCGGTAGAGTATAGAGGGTAACGATGTGGTTTCCAGTCGTATTGTTACGTAATCTACTGTTAGAGCTCCATTGTCCTATTGAAAAGACTATTTTGGTGTATTGTGATAATATAAGTGTCATCTACATTTATGGTAATCCAGTTGAGCACCAGCACACTAAACATATAGAGATGGATATTTACTTTGTTCGAGAAAAGGTAGTTAAAGGACAAATACGTGTCTGTCATGTTCTTCCCGATATCAGATTGCAAACATCTTTACAAAGGGTCTTCCCTCGGTCATTTTTGAAGATTTTAGAGACAGTCTCAGCGTACGAAGACCTCCCGCTATGACTGCGGGGGTGTGTTAAAGCCCAAATCCAGTGGGCTCTCGTGCAGCCCATTCCAGCGTGTCCAACAGTGGACATATTTGGTATCAATGTATATTTGGTATCTATTAGACTTAGTCTTTTACCTTAATTAGTATTATATTATTATCATAATTGTATAGTTAGTCTCCTTATAGAATAGAAATTTAGATATAAAGTAGGAATGAAATTCTACTATTGTAACTTGTATATATATATGTCTTTCATCAATAAGAATAATCAAGCATTAATTCTTTCAATTATTTTAGAGTTATGTCTTTTTAACTTAAAGCATTATTAATAAAATCTTATCGTGATTTTCAATTGATTTTTTTTAATTAATTTCTTTTTGGTGTTGCTTTCCTTAACGTGTCAAAGTCAAAAAGCTTTTTTGATAATTGGGAGTACGTACGAGCATGTGAGGAACCTGCTGGCAGCTTATTTAACTATTCGTTTATTCATTATAATAATATCAAGATGGTAAACCATTTACCATATTATACTTCAAATTAAATGTTCTTTTGAGTGAAATCGGGAGTACTTGCATTGCATGTGATGAATTCTTAAGGATAATTAATTGTATATTTCATTTATGAAGAGTTCCAAGCAATTATGAGTTGGCCCTTATGAAACTTTTGAGTGAAATAATAGTAATGGAGTACTAATAGATAATGAAGAGTACATATGAATAAAGAGAGGACTTGCTTGCACATGCCTCTCTAGTCCAGGCAATACATAGTTTAGCACCGGAAAGCAGGAAAATATAAAACTCCATCCAAATTGTTAGTGGAAAAGAGACAGATTTGAAACAATCAAAGGAGCTGGAGTTCAAAAGCCTAGTTACATAAGTTAGAACTAAATACATAGCCTGAAATGCTTTAGTAATTCTGAGCTTTACAACAATGATTCAACAAATACCTTAGTTATACAAAACACTAATGAAGAGCATTTGATAAGTTTGGGCATGGCAGCTCCAGAGTTAGAATTAACCAAAGGCTGAGTTAAACCTACTAGTCACTAGCTACCTGTCATTTACATCTAAACAGCAAAATGGTATGGCTGCACACATCTAACCTCGAGCTGCTCTAAGGAAGTTATCAAAAGGACTTGCAGGAGGAAGCCTAAGTGCTAACCATGGTTCATTTGATAGCGGAGGTCCCCTAACAGGTCCATCTTCTTGAAGTATCTGCAGCAAACACAAGTTGCGGACATTAAAACATACCATATAGTTATCAAATGCAAGTAGAATAAAAGTCTAGACTTCGCATACTTGGAAACTGATAGAAACTAAATCTTATGAGATCTTATTTGTGCACAAATATATCTATCGAGGGATTCGAAATATAAACACATGAAGATCTAGTTAGAAGACAACAGTTGACGCAGGATCACCTTAGCAACTGCTGATGGCCCACTTGCAGGGAAGGCTGGATACACCATGCCAGCTGATTTTGCACAATGATTTTCATGAGCTAACCAATTAGAGAGTTTCTTTCTCGAGTCTGTGCCAAGAGATTCACATTGACTAGCCATGGTATCATATGGAAGTGGTGAAGTTGAAACAGATGAACCAGCTACTTGACCAGCCACCTCGAGTGCCTAAGAAAAGAAACAAACTCAAGGACAACAAGGAAATGCTATTTGATTGACTAGTTTCTTTCAAATCCCGAAAAAAACCAATAAAATAGTTATTTGTCTGCTCTCATACATTGTCGTCAGGAAACAACCTTTCTACCTTCACAAGGTAGGGGTAAGATCTCCGTACACACCACCCTCCCGGACCCCGCGCATAGCGGGAGCTTAGTGCACCGGGATGCCCTTTTATACTGTGGACTGACCAAAACTATGAATAGTTGTCCTTTTTCATATCATCAATGCAGTTTTATCTGTTTCCAGTTTCAATTCTTAATACAGCCTAACTAAATCACGAGTCGTCATAAATCAAAGACACCAATCAGGGAGCGGAAGTTGCTCTAGTCTTAACAAGGGAAGACGTGCAAATACTGTTTGAAGAGAAAAGTAGACAAGAGGATCTAGGATAATTTTTTTTTGACAAGTGATCCATTGTTTTTAACTAGACAGGAGATGCAAGTATGAAACTAACTTTTTCTTGAGAAGTATGAAGCTAACTGTATAGACAAAATTTAAATGCAAGACCAGCTCGCAAATAAAAGAACTAATGGCACAAAACTAAGCAGAAATGTAACAATTTTGTTTCAGATTTAACTCACATTTTCTCATTTTGCAGGATGTCGCATTAAATGAGGAAGCATGTTTCTCATCTTTATATGTTACTCCTACTAATTGAAATTGCATGTATCTCACACAATTTCAGACAAGACAGACTTGAAGCTCAGAAAAGCCTTGCTTTTATGTTGGATCAAATATGAAGTAATTGACAACTTTTCAGAATCTCATATATTGAGTGACAAATGCAAAGCGCGCTAAACTTTAGATTGCTATAAAGGTGAAATTTATTTGCAGAAAAGCGACATCATGCAGCATCCCCCCCCCCCCCTCCCCTCTAGAGTAGTATTTGACATTGTTGTGAATCGCAAGTTACCTCTGTAATTGATTACATGGAGGATTTTTCCGTTTCTTCAAAATTAATCTACACTTTCATTTATAATGTGGAAACATTTGATAAAACAGGCAAATCAACTATTAGTCATACCTCCCTAATCTTGTTTATAATTAATGAATTATTTTGGCTGGACTATATTCTCCTTCTACAAGCAAGCTCGGCTCTAGGGATACACAAAGCAAATAGACAGATGCATGTGGGTGGAAGATTACCGATTCAAGAAGCTGTCCAATGCTCACAACATGAGACATCGAAGGAGATGGAGACATAGGAATTCTGGGAATGAATCTGGTGATGTCAGCAATTGAGGATTCACTTACTTTGTCATCCTCTACAAATGAATTTGGAGAAAATTCCTGCATCGATAAGCGGCAAACGTATAAAAATGATGTGATCCAGGGAGATGAGAGCATGTATTAACATTAAGGAAACTGTTAGCAGACACTGCCATTAAACTAGGGAATGATATGGACAGATTTGTTTAGTACTCTCTCCATCCCATTTTATAGGGCCTTGTTTGACAGGGCAATAGTTTTAAAAAGTAAACAGAGACTTCTGAAATACATTTGTGTGGCTATAACTAGGCCTGGCCAGTGGGCCGGGCCGTTCCGGTCCAGATTAATTTTTTAAAAAAAAATTAACGGTAACGGGCCTCGAACCGGGACGGGACATGGTATGGTCCCGCTGGCCCAGTCCCGCGTCCCGGTCCCACCCGAAACCCAGCCAATTGCAAAAATAACCGTTGCAATAACGGCCATTTTACATTTTGGCCGTTTTGCAACGGCCATTTTTGGCCTCCCTATATTTATTTTTAACTCCTAAATTATTATATTTACATTTTAACCCAATTTCCCAACTATAAATACCTCATTTTCTCTTCTTATTTCTCACAAATCTTCCTACAATCTCTTATCTCTCTAATCTCTCAATCAATCAATCTCTATACAACATTGTCTACTACATATTTAATCTATTTATTAATTTGAGAATTGGGAGTGAAGTTGGCAACTAGCTTGAGGATTATCTATCGAGCAAAGTTTCAATTTACAACCTCTCGATTACACGTCGACTCTACGTCGGCGTTTGGTACATTTGTTCTCTCATTAAATTATTATTTTGTCTTTATTTCATTTAGCACATTTAATTTTATTATCTTTAAGTCTTTAACTATTTATTACCATAATTAAAATGAAAAGAGCAAAAAGTGTTTTGAGCATAGGTAAGGGTAAGACTCCGGCTTCTTCTAGTAGGACGGCTAACAAGGGCAAGGGTACTTCTTCTAGTATTCCTAGTCCTACTCCTAGACAAGATGATTTTATTGATCCTGAACAGTTTCCTGAAATACCATATGATCTTGACGACCATATATTTTCTCAAAATGAAGAAGATTTTGATTTAGATGTCACTCTAGAGTCTAGATGATGATACACCCACTAATGTAGATGATGATACACCCACTAGTGAAATGACTCCTATTCACCCTAGTATGAGACGAGGTCCGGCAAAACGACCATTAAAATCAGCTGTATGGAAATATTTTCATAGGGACGTACCGAATCAAGTAGCTATATGTAAAACTTGTAAAGCTGTTTATACTTTTAAAACTGGACAAGGTCATGGTGGGACGGGGGGTTTAGCAAGACACTTATTGCAAAAACACATAGCCTTGCATGCCCAATACATTATTGAAAAAGATGGTGAGCAAGCGCCCTTTCAATCAGGACAAGGTTCACATACTGTCCCGGACAAAGTACAGAGTCAAATTAACCCTATGACGGGGGGAGTTGTAGGCCCTAAATACGATAAACATAAAGATAGGGAAGCACTAGCAAAATTAGTTGTTGTGGAGCGTTTGCCTTTTTCATTTCCTGAATCTCCTGGTTTTATTCATTACATTAGAGATATGTATAATCCTGCTTATAAAGATTTTTCTAGATCAACTGTTAAGAGAGATGTATTTAAATTTGCACATGAATATCAACAGTATTTACGTTATGCATTATATCATTTTAATGGCAAAGTCGCTCTAACTTCTAATATAGGTCGTAGTACTAACGGTCATGATTATTTAACGGTAATCTGTCATTGGATAGATTATAAATGGTCTATGCAAAAACGTATTTTAGCATATATATATATAGATAGTAGGCACACTGGTGAGTTTATTTCAGAAAATATTTATTTAGTCTGCGATTATTACGGAATAACTGATAAAGTTATGAGTATTACATTAGATAATGCATCTTCTAACAATGCTGCTATTTATGTTTTAAAAGAAGTTTTAATTCCGTCTTTTCCAAAAAAAAATCATATCAAATGTGCGTGCCATATTTATAACTTAGTTGTAAAAGATTGTCTTTCACTTTTTCAAGATATTCTTGAAAAAATACAATTTGCTATAAACTTTATTTTAAAAAATAATAGAATCCAACGGAGAAAAAACTATAAAAAAACTTGTCACGATTGTGGACTATCTTATAGAAAAATTTCCGAAGAAGTACCCACTAGGTGAAATTCTTTATATGACCAACTACTTGTTGCTTATGATTATAGAAAACATATCACTTTATTTTTTAACGCCCATGATCAAAATCCAACTGATATGATTGTGGATAACGATTGAGACAAAATTAAAGAACTTATTGTATTTCTAGAGAATTTTCATCGAGCAACAAAAGAATTTTCTACTATATATTATCCTACTATTTCAATTATGTTGTTTTATATAGCTATAATATTTTTACTGCTTAAAGAATATATGGAAAAACACTTATAAGACAAATTATTAAAAATGTTTATGAAAATAAAAAAATATTTTATTTCTATTCCCCCTATTTATATTATTGGTGTTGTATTAAACCCGACTATTAAAGTAGACGGTTGTAAAAGTCTTATTGAAAATATTTATAACTGTATGGACGTACTACCACCTCCAACTCCCAAAAATTTAAATGTCCCACCACCTATTGAACAAACGCTAGAAGAAGTGTTGGCTAGCGTAGAAGATAAATGCAAAAAAGTATATCGGCATTACCAGCAAGAAAGTGCTAGCAACCAACCGACTTTCGTACCATCTTCTTCTACTTCAACACAACCTCTAAAAAAACATGTTGTTTCTGCGGCTAGTATTGAAAGCCTCAGAAATAGAATGTCTTGATGGTATACCGCTAACCAAATTAGCGAGTTAGATGTTTTTGTTTTGCAGGGTACTTTACCTTACCAAGCAGTTGTCAATCAAGACGGAAAGGAAGACTTGCCGAAATATTGAATGCAGAATGAGAAGACATTTCCGACACTTTCACTGATGGCCCGAGATGTTTTGAACATTCAAGCGTCATCAATCGCTTCTGAAAGCGTTTTTTCTGCCGGCAGATTTCAAATAGGAGACATTAGCCGGAGACAGCTTGGAGATGGCGGTACTATTCAGAGATTGGATACGAGCGGAGCGAAGAATGTGCGGTCAATCAGAGATTAACGAAGAAGACGAAAACTACAACGACATCTTATCTGAAGGCATGAGTAGCAACGTGGAACAATTTGACCAACAAATACCAATTTCAACCGAAGAACCACACGAAATTATAAATAAACTAGAAAAAATATTTTCAAATTGGTAATTTATTTCATTGCAATTTTAATATTTTTTTTCTCTGTCTTTTGCAATTTTTTCCAACAACAGTACACTACAATGTTGTAATTCTGAATCTTGTATATATCAATGAAATAATTAATAATATATGAGGCACAAAAACAGCCGTGAGATGTTTTTTTTTACTCTTCTTGTCTTTGATCAATTATTTAGTTTATAAATATATATGACTATATGTTAGTATTTTTAATTTAGTGAAAAAAAAAAATTAAAAAAACATGTCCCGCTCGACCCGTCGGACATCGACCGCATCGCCGATGCAGTCACGGCGGGACGCGATATCGTCCCACTCGTCTGCGGTCGCTTGGCCGCCCAGACCCTCCCCTCTCTCGTTCCGACCCGTCGACCCGCCCATCCGATCCCACTGGGCGGCCCGGTGGCGACCACCAAAGGCTATAACGATCTCATTAAGGGTAAAACGATAAATTTAAAGTTAAAAGTGTTTCTAAGTAGGCGTTTGGACAAAGGTTCCAAATAACTTTTTGAAATTTGGAAGTAAGAGAGCTCGGATCGAATCGGTATAGTGAATAATTCCGAAATTAAATAAAAAAGGCCCTTTAACTCAGTGGTAAAGTAACGGCACGGTAAGGCGTAAGTCATCGGTTCAAATCCGATAAAGGGCTTTATAAAACTCCAATCTAGTATTCATATTTGAGGAGAATTATATTTTTATTTGTAATAAAAAAAGTAACTAACTGGATAATACATTATCATTATACTGAGTTATAAAGTTGAACATTTGTTTAGTCAATTTTAATTATTATGAATTTCTGAATAATGAAAAGTCACTTTTTGAATCACCGAATATTCCTATTTTCCATTATACCAACCAAATCCATTCGCAGGTTAGAAATCAACAGAATAAAAAGTAAGTGGATCTAACCTATTGAATCATGACTATATCCGCTATTCAGATATTAAAATTCGATAGAGATGAAATTGGAGCAGTTGATTTTTTTTTTGAATTGCATTTTTTTGTTTTGGACTCCACAAGTCCTCTATAGAGAAACCTTTCTTCCAAGTCACACCATAAGAGCCATTTATTATCTTTCTTTGATTCCAGATCAAAGATGAATTTCATCCATATTATATATATTAATTTCTATCTAGATTATATATCTATATTATATTCAGTAGATAGTAGATTTCGATATATATCTATCAGATCGTGGCTTCATGTACCAAATATTTTAATATCGTTGCATCCGGTATTTTTGTTCCAACAGTGTGATGAAGAGTAGATCCGAGAAAGAGACTTTCATTTCCAGTCTCCTATTTATTTATTTTTATTGAATTTGAGATTTTCTAAAAGGAAAAATAGTAGATTATCTCTTTTTCTAAGATATAAAAGAATCTAAAAATAAATATTCGATCGAACTGTCTTTTTTCCTTCGATCCGTGGAAAGATATACTCTGGAATTTTAGATTTATTTATATGAAGTATGAAGGAAAGGGACCCGATGAAATTTAATTTGAAGGTGAAGTTGTGTTTGGTTATCATTTTCTGCAAAGTATATTTGGATAAGTATCAAGTTTGGATGTGCTTTTCTTCAAAAACACGAAACATGATTTATACACCCACAATTTCTAAAAACTATCAAAACCACCCCAATGTGACAATTCTACCTGAAATAAACAATCAAACATGCTTATAAAATTAATACATTTTGGGTATCTTTATTGAAGCGGAAAGTCGGTAGCTAATGGTTAGTTGGGTAATTATTCTAGTCGGTAGATGATAAAAAGATGGGGTTTGTTTTATAAAATCCAAAAATTTGGGGAAATATTTGAAAACTTGAAAATTCCCCAAGAGTAATTTTTTTTGGGTGAAAACCGGTTTGCAGCACTTCTTCAAACTTGAAATCCAACTTGAAGTTGAATTCGGAAAACTGTAACACTTTGTTAACCGAACACTGATTTGAATTTTTTACGAAAAATAATAAAAAGAAACTTATTTCCAAACAGCTCCCAAATATAGAAAGGTGTCATTCTTTTAGGGACATGCTAAAAGGGAAAGTGCGTCACATAAATAAGGATTGGGGGGGGGGGGGTATAAAGTATAATGATGAACACTAAACCAGCATCCGTCTCATGCCAGGAAAAAATCACTTGAATGCTTGATGAGCATACCTCGTCAAACGAAGGTGAATCTCTGGAGTGTGATCCTATTTGGACATGATCCATGTCAACCATTGATTTTAGACAAAAGATGAAAGTATCATCAGGTGTGAAATCCTCCGACAGCTTGAATATGTCATCTTCGTTAACCTAAGGCACACACCAAAAGAATAAGTAAGCATGCATAAGCAGGACCAGGGCCTAAAAAAGTCTATTTGCATTTTCCTTTCTTTTTCTTGATGGCTGGGGAGAGCCGGAGGTTAGTTAAGAAATAAAGAAGTGTAAACACAATTTTCAAGACAATTAGTACCTCCACAATGCTAGACAAACTTTTAACTAAGATATCCTTTATTATCTCATGACACTCTTGAATTTTGTTCCGCAATTCTGATAGTGATGATACAGCTGCTTCATTATCAGCTGCAGAACCATATTTTCTCACATCTGCATGAGGCTTCAGGTATACTTGATAACCATCATTGATACCCAGAAAAGGATCAACCTGAACATGGAGGAGATTAACAGCAATTAACACACACAACATGTTGATATAGAACAAATTTGTTAAGCAAACATGGTATTAGGGATGAAATGTTGTTTTCAGTAACTTGTTCAACAACGGGAAAATAGTTTTTTTCTATTTCCATAATATTGCAAATATCTTATCTGTTAAAATTCTTTTTGGTTACAAGGCAAGATAAGACCTCTTGCTCGCATTAATTCTTCTCAAGTAACAGAAAATGTAGCTGTGACTTTGAAAATGAAATCAATGAAAGTTTATCCCAAGAGTACTCACACCAAAATCCCGCAACGTTTCAAGTAAAATATTCAGGTCAGTTATCTGATAAATCTTCGCCATAAATGCTAGCATTGCAGCTGATAACACAAGAAGCGAACGCTTGTATGCTGGAGGCAACAACCCTGAAAGAAGACACTCACAAGGTAATTGTAATTTTTTACCAGACACAAAGGAGTTCATTATTAGTTGCAAAATATAGCTCCATACCATTGTTAGGGTCCAGGGATAACTTCATAAGTGATAGAGGAAGCTGGCAGAAGCGGATCAGTAAGTTATTGTTGGTTTTCTGCAAAAACAGAGAATTGACAATCATGAGCATAGATTAGATTGTGGGTGGCCAACGGGCTGGGTCAGCCCGGTCCCGTCCTGACACCGCCCCGACCCCGATATTTAATAAAAAATTACGGAGACTCGTACCGGGACGGGACATAGTATCGTCCCGCCAGGCCCGCCAAGACCCGACCCGGTCCCCTCCCCTTTGCACAAAATAACTATTGCACCAACGGCCATTTTATATTTTGGCTGTTGTACAACGGCCATTTTTGGCTTCCCCCTCCCCCAACCCCCTTAATATTTATTTTTAACCCCTAAGTTATTATATTTACACTTTAACCCAATTTTCCAACTATAAATACCTCATTTTCTCTTCATCTTTCTCACAAATCTTCCTACGATCTCTCTAATCTCTCAATCTATCTTCTACAAATCTACACTGTCTACTAAATATTCAATTATATTTATTTATTTGGGAGTGAAGTTCGGAACTAGCTCAAGGATCTTATATCGAGCAAAATTTCAATTTTCAACCTCTCGATTACACGTCGACGTTTGGTACATTCGTTCCTTCATTAAATTATTATTGTGTCTTTATTTTACTTAACGCATTTAATTTCATTATCTTTAACTATTTATTAGATAAATAAAATGAAAGGTTCAAGAAGTATGTTGGGTAAGGGTCAGGCTTCTCCTAGTAGGGGTACTTGTTAGCGATATTTCGAATGCTCACGCAAGCGTACGCATCGTTGACAAGTAATATAGTCTGATAAGACCGAATATCGTCTGAGACTGATTTCTAATTACCGTTTATCTATTCTATGTTATCTATTTGACAATCAATATTTGAGTTGGGTTTTTGTTTAACTACTAGAATAATTGCAAGAATTACTGAACTATTTAAGTTGTAATCAGTTATGAACGGATTAGGGCTTTCAAAATCCTCGACTATCCACTCTATTCAATCCTTAATGCAACTAGAATGACTTCTTCTTCTACGTTAAGATAGCGGTTAACTAAACTGTCTTATATTCCGGTTTGGACATATAATCACTCAACGCAGAACCCTTCTATATTTCTATGATAGGATTTACCACATAGGAGGATTAAGAACAGTAACCTATACTGACACACCCACTAGTGAACCTCCAACTGGAACGCCTCCTATTCCCCCTAGTATGAGACGAGATCCAGTAAAACGACCATTAAAATCAGATGCATGGAAATGTTTTGATAAGGACGTACATAATCAAGCAGCTATATATAAAATTTGTAAAGGGATTTATAGATTTAAAACTGGAAAAGGTCAGGGTGGGACGAGGGATTTAATGAGACACATTGCAAATGTTCACCCAACTAGATATTCTCAATACGAGGCTGAAAAAGATGGTGCGCAAGCGCCCTCTCCATCGGGACAAGGTTCACATACTGTCCCGAAACTAGTTCAGGGTCAAATTAACCCTATGACGGGGGGAATTGTAGGCCCTAAATACGATAAACATAGAGATAAGGAATCATTATCAAAATTAGTTGTTGTGGAGGGTTTGCCTTTTTCATTTCTTTCATCTCTTGGTTTTATTCATTATATTAGAGAAATGTATAATCCTGCTTTTAAAGGTTTTCCTAAATCAACGGTTAAGAGAGAGTATTTAAATTTGCACATAAATATCAACAGTATTTACGTTATTCATTAAATCATTTTAATAGCAAAGTGACTCTCACTTCTGATATAGGTCGTAGTACTAACGGCCATGATTATTTAACGGTAATCTGTCATCGGATAGATTATAAATGGTCTATGCAAAAACGTATTTTAGCGTATAGATATATAGATAGTAGGCACACTGGTGATTTTATTTCAAAAAATATTTATTTAGTTTGCGATTATTACAGAATAACTGATAAAATTATGAGTATTACATTAGATAATACATCTTCTAATAATTCTGCTATTACAGTTTTAAAAGATGTTTTAACTCTATCTTTTCCAAATAATTTTCATATAAAATGTAAGTGTCGTCTTTATAACTTAGTTGTAAATGATGTTCTATAACTTTTTCAAGATATTCTTGAAAAAATACAATTTGCTGTAAACTTTATTTTTAAAAATAATAGAATACAACGAAAAAAAAGATTATAAAAAAACTTGTTACGATTGTCAACTACCTTATAGAAAAATTCCCGAAGAAATACCCAGTAGGTGGAATTCATTATATGAACTACTTGTTGCTTATGAATATAAAAAACCTATAACTTTATTTTTTAACGTCCATAATCAAAATCCAACTGATATGATTGTAGATAACGGTTGGAAAAAAAATTCAAGAATTTATTGTATTTCTAGATAAATTTTTTCAAGCAACAAAAGAATTTTCCGGTATATATTATCCTATTATTTCAACTATGTTGTTTTATATCGCTATAATATTTTTACTGCTTAGAAAATATATGAAAAACCCAGCTTATAAGGCAGCTATTAAAAAAATGTTTATCAAAATAAAAAAATGTTTTATTCCTATTCCACCTATTTATATTATTGGTGTTGTATTAAATCCGACTATTAAAATAGACGGTTGTAAATAACTTATTGAAAATATTTATGACTGTATAGACGTACTACCACATTCAACTCCCAAAAATTCAAATAACCCACCACCTATTGAACAAACTAAAGCAAATTAGCGAGTTTGATGGTTTTGTTTTGCAGGGTGCTTTACCGTACGAAGTAGTTCTCAATGAAGAAGGAAATGAAGAATTGCTGAAATACCGGAGGGGGAATGAGAAGACTTTTCCGACACTTTCAACGATAGCTCGAGATGTTTTGAACATTCAAGCGTCATCAACGGCGTCTGAAAGCGCGTTTTTCTGCCGGCATATTTCAAATAGGAGAGCACAGACACTCATTAGCCGGAGACAGCAGTATTATTTAGAGATTGGATACGAGCGGAGCGGAGAAGGTGCGGTCAACCGGAGATCAACGAAGACGAAAATTACAACGACATCTTATCTGAAGGTACGGGTAGCAACGTGGAGCAATTTGACCAACAAATATAAATCCAACCGAAGAACCACAAGACATTGTGAAGAAACTAGAAAAAGTGTTTTCAAATTGGTAATTTTTTAATTGCAATTTTAGTATTTTACTATGTCATTTGCAACCTTTGAACATGACCACAAAGTTGCAATTTTGACAATTGTATCAGTATTACAAAAAAATCATATTTTTATTAAATAATATAAGAGGCACAAAACAGCATTGGGATGTTCTTATTACACTATCTTCTTCAATTATTGAGTTGTTTATATATATGTTATTTTTTAAAATTAAGTGCAAAAAAAAATTAAAAATCCCGCCCCCGACCCGATCTCATCCCGCCCCGGCCTGCTAGGACCGGTACCCTTTTCCGACGGGACGGGACATCAGCGAATTTCGCCAGTCCCGCCGGGGACCGATCCCGCCAAGCCCCGGCCCAGTGTCCACCCCTAGATTAAATACAAAGATGCTTAGAGAAAGCAAATAAACCTTGCATTGAATTGTCAATTGTATTCACTTGGACTTTATTTAGTTTATTTTTTCTTGTTTTTACTATCACAATGTGAATAACCTGAATGCTCACCTTAACACGTGAGGAAATAAGTGTTAAGCAGAATGACTGAACTATAGCTTCAACATGTGCAGGTACATTATCTGGCATGTTAGCTTGTAGCCAGAAGGCTGACAGCAACTGGACAATTTGATCCTTGTTTAGCTTCAGAATGTATGGTTCCTGTATCAACCAGTAAAAAACATCCCTCAGTGGAGCCAGAAATTAGTGAAAATGCAAAAAGAAAAGAAAATAGAATAAGAAAGTGATATCAGTAATGTTCTTACACCCTCATTCAAGCTGCCAACTGATACAGCTGTGCAATCAATCATAGAACTAATTTTTGGAACCTCGGGTGAATTTTTTAGGGCCCAACCCTGCTTGTGTTCCTCATCAACATTGTCCCTCTCCTTTAAATCATCTTGAATACCATAACCATCCTTCAACTTAATTCCGTCCTTTTCCTTTCGAAGCTTCTCAAGTAGAGCTGTAATTGACACAAATGTAGACGTGCCATTGGCATTCCATCTCCTTGTATGGTTGGCTATGTCATGTCTAATATGGTTAGAACTTGGGATTAGGAGAACAGAAAAGATGTGATGTCCTCCAATACGTATTTCGACATCTGTATGCAATGTCACTTTCAGTAGCTGAACAAACAGCTCCTCAGGGAACACCTAAAAGAATTAAAAGATAATGATATACAAAATAAATCATGCCGAAACACATATGATATAGAGGATGAACTCACGCTTCAATTCATCAACGACAATATTTCATTTTTCCCATTAATATCACATACTATCAGTTTTCCTTAAAAGATAAGAAATCATGTATGGCAGAAAATAATTGCATTTCCATTATAATACATTAAAAAAAGGAATGATTCACATCCAACATTCTGTGAAGATTTTATTCATTAACCTCAGACATGGTTGCTTTAAAACATGCAATAAATGTGTGACAAGCCTAAAGCTCAAATGGAGAAAAACATATTTTCCGGTAAACAAGCTGGCCAGCAATGTAAGAGGACCCAACATGTGATGACAAAGAAAGCAATTTGTTACCTGCTGACATCGTGAAACAACAGATGCTAATGAGATCATATGAGCAAGAATGATCAAGGATCCCATTGTAGCCCTGGCAACCACTTTAACAGATGGCAACTTCTCCAGCATCATCGCCATCATATCAAACAGTGGTCGTGCATCAACAATCTAAGAGAATAGTCTATTAATATCCAGAAATACAAAGGCCTATCAAAATCATTCATTAACCGACATAAATTACCCCTTTTGCAGTTTCTAGGAAGCATTCTTGGATGGATGTTTGAAGTGCAAGATTGAAGTTTAGCTCTTGCTCTTGAACTGATTCAACAGTTGCTTGAAGGCTTTTACGCAAATGTCTGCACAAGTCACTTACAAATCGTACATCTGAGAACCTAGCTTCCAATCTAATGAGTCGAGCCAAAGCAGTAGCAGTTTGGATGACATAAGACTTCATTTGAGGATCATGTGTCACATTCTTGTGGTCTAAATGACGAATTACACCAGTTAAAATCAATTGTTGATTCCCTGAGAAACCAAAAGAATTAAGAGAACATTTAAATGCCATCAAGTCTATTCCAATATTTATGCCATCAACTATGAGGACAAGGACATAGGAAAAGTTGTCCAATGCAGGCATCAGTACACTAGGGGTAATGGCACCAAGGTTCAAGAAGCAGTGTATTGGAAGATTACCTGAACTTTCCACAAAGTAGATCATATCAGAGAGAACCATCACAGCCAATCCATGTGGAGAAACCCAGTGCCTCCCATGGTCAAAATGGACGAACATTGGATGTAACACCCTGCGCATTGTACTGCTCTCTTTGGCCAGGTCAGCCATCCTTTCAAGACAAATTTGAGCCCACACTTTTGGTGTTTCAATTTCTTCTCTGTAGAAACAATGAGGCAGAAAGATTAAAAAAAGTAGGTAGGTAAAGTAATTAAAACAGATATCTCTACACATTGGAAGCAGTCAGGATTATCTGGTAAGAAAGCCAACTTTTTCTATATTTAGCGGCACAAACCTTGTTAACAAAGATGGATCTTTCTTGTCAGGTCTGTGTCTAATTTGGCAAGGACCATATTCACCACCAACAGCTCTTCCTTCAGATCTCACAACTTCATCCACCCAATTGTGGTGCGCCTCCCCTCGTTCAAAGTCTTCATTATGCATTTCAGGCTCATAGTTATCCAGAGTCGCATGAACAATCTGCACGAGATGCAATAAAACTTCAATGATGGCTAGTTATTGTCATTTGTTAACAAAAGATATAACATTCTGAGAAGAAATCATCCATACTTGGATAATTCCTAGTCAGCAAATTTAGAATAACCAACTAGAATGAGAAAACAAGACGATGCATTTTTTCCGAGAGCCTGTAAATGAGCCAATGCAAGCAGATTTCCAGAGGTTTGAACTTGGTCTGGCACATATGGTAAATGTACATATGGCAATTGTACCAATGCAAGCAGATTTCCATATGTGCTAGGCGTCAAGCACGAGCTCAACTTCAGTAAATTCCTTCAAGCTGGAGCTCAAGCTCAACTCCGCTTGTGACAAATGAGCTGAGCTGAGCTCAGCTTGAGTTTGAGTTCATTAAAGAAGCTAGTTAGACATTGAGCTCATTCAGTCATTAATAAGTTTTGTTCAAGCTTCATTTTCTTTAGTATATTTTTTTAATAAAAACAACTCACATGGTAAATAGATATAATCTGTTTCCTATTGTATCACTTGGACTTGGGGAAGTAAAAACCCCAAGCAGAGACGGAGAGAAAATAGATTATGCACCTGAAAGAGTAGGCGACCTTTCATATTCACAAAGGAAAATAGGAAAGGTTATACTGAGCTCTGGTTATTTAATATTGAGCAATACAATAAGCTCGAGCTCATTTTGTTTAACAAACAAACAGATCGAGTTTTTGCTGAGTTTGTTCATGAACATTTCAGTTCATTTAAATTGGTGTATTTTTCACTTGAAAGCCAATGACCATGAATAACTTAGTTTTAAATCAGCAATAAATGCAAACAAGCAAAGGATAGGGACACCTTAGGACCTCATCCAAGGTGGGGAAGAGATTACAATGCTATCCACAACATATCACTGTCTAATTCAGGAAACATTCATATAAAATATCACAATAAAGACCCTTGAAATATGTTCTGGCAAATGAACAATCCATAACCATTTCAGTAATGGGGAAGCAATAAATTAAACTATAAGAAGAGGAACCTTGGAGCAACGCTAAAGTTGTCTCCATGTAATCTATAGGTCAAGGTTCGAACCGTGGAAGCAGCCACTAATGCTTGCAGTAGGGTAGGTTGTCTACATCACACCCCCTTTGGGGTGCGGCCCTTCCCCGGACCCTGCTATTTTTAATAACTCAAACTATAAGGAATTAGAGCATCTTGTACTAGAGAGAGAGAGAGAGAGAACACTCAACCTCATCAAAATCAACAAATATATGAGAGAACTCAGCCATGAACCAAACCTGCAAAGGTGGATTCAATTACTCAGATCCAACTAAACAGTCAGCAAACTTGTATGAGGAGAACTGCTACAAAATATAAATGAATTATCGTCAAAACAATGGCTTTTGACTCCAACCATAAAAGTAAATCACAGTACCATGGCAGAAAGACATTGCAAACTTGATGCCCTCAAGCTGCGCTGTTGATGTTCTTCACCAGTCTCCCGTGCCAATGAACATACTTTGGGAACCAAAGATTCTATGGTATACGTGTATGTTCCATCTACCTGCTTCCAAAATAAGAGGTAAGTACTTTTTACAAATAAAAGAACCTAATGTCAATCTTTGTTTAGTGCAGAATGACTCCAGGTTTACCATAACTAAGAAGCAGTGACATAACAGATTCCAAGGGAATAAAATTCTACAAACAAGCTGATAAAAAATGGACAAGATACTCATCTCAGATAACAAATATAAGATGATAAGAAGTGACTCTTGACACTAGATAACTAAAGTAGTCGGCTCATCTATACAAGTAAGACGAACCCAAGCATATAGTAACATATTTTAGCTTCAATAACACAAGCTTTCACTACCAAAATAACGCCGTTAGCAACAGGACTTCACACCAAGGTGACTAAAACAGGGGTGAAGAATTTTCCATCCACAAAATGATGACAATAATTCTGGCGAAAATACTTTCTTCAAGTTGAAACTTCAAGAAAGAATAAACACCCATTATAGTATACCGACGCCTAAAACTATTAACACTCAATAAGGATAATCTCCCAAGATTCCTAATTTAGCTTGAAGGTGTATGTAAACTGAAAGTACTCCTCCCTTATCAACTTTTCATCTCTAGCATCCTTTTGGGGTGTCATCTGAGAAAACTAGAATAATGATAAACACAAAATTCAGAATAAATACCAATAGTTATTGTGTATATCTAACTAGGAAAGATAAATCTAGATCATCTTTCAGACTGAACTATATTGTCATACATAGAAATGACTAGATGGTAACATAAGCAGCACTAGCTTTAACCTCCCCTATATTCTTTGGGTTCCTCAGAATTAAACATTGTATACTGAGTACCTCTTTTGGAGCCAATAGAAGTTTTAGGTGAATTTTTTTAAGTAAACCAGGACAGCACAACGTGAATAATACCCAATTAGACATGTTCAAGAACTTCTCTTTTACATCTCATTGAAGGTATTTATGTAATTCTATTACATATTAGATTAATAAACTAGAAGGGGAACCTTGGAGCAACGGTAAAGTTGTCTCCGTGTGTGACCTATAGGTCACGGGTTCCAGTGAAAGCAGCCACTAATGCCACTAATGCTTGCATTGAGGGTAGGTTGTCTACATCGCACCTCTAGGATGCGGCCCTTCCCCGGACCCGGCGTTAGATGCTTTGTGCACAGGGCTGCCTTTTTTTAATTTTATATTAATAAACTACTCAATAAACATCTAAATTGATACCCCAATAGAGAAATTGACATTATACACAGCTGCATTCATAAATATTTTCATCAATCACCTGACTATAAATAAACCTGGTCAGGGTCTGGCAACCAGTAATTCTGATAGAATCTCTCTCAGAATCATCCAGCAGTACAACAACCATGTCTAAAAGGCTAGCAGCAAAATACGCCCTGCAGATACAAAAATTGATATTAATATTGTATCCCTAGAAGATAAAGTGGAGGCTTACTCCAACTTGATTTCATTTACAAAATATAATGATCTCCGAGTTACCTAGCACAGGTTTTGCCAATACATAATAGACTTCACAAAGGTCTAGCCTATCGAAGGTCAGCACAATATGGGACTAGTTAGATGTTAAGTATTATGTGAACCTGCGAACATTGATTACATGCAACAGCCTGATGGCAAGGAAGCTCAATTAATGATTACTAATATCAAACTAGAAATTGTGACATGTCCAACCTGTGCATAATCTGAAGATCTTTTACTCTGACACTTCAATTAAAAAAGTGCTTAAAGAAATTAAATAATAACTGCAGGGACATGGCAAAAACATAGCAAGGTTGGATGAAGAAAGAAAGAACTAAGCTTCACCTTATCATATTCAGGAAAGTAATACAATTTTGGGGTCTAAACTCTGATACTTCACCAAGGTAGTTATGAATATGGACAACAATTACTCACATTTGCTCTTTGCACATGCAAAGCAACTTATTGTACACCTCAGCAATAACATTGATAAACTTGACGTGCTCACTTCGCAGTTCTTTATAGCATCTATCTTCAAGATACTTTGTGATCTGATCAAGAAAAGTCACAACATGTTTAAAGGATGCAATTTTTCCTAAAGGGTTTACATTACAGGCAGAGCAAAAGAAAGAATACCTTTGGGATTCTGAAAGAGTTTTTTGCTGCATATTCGCATAATTTCACTATTTTCCTTTCATTAGGCGAACCATCCTGCATTCACAAGTTGCAGAGTAACTGGTTGTTGCTATCACAAGTACCAATAAAAAAATCATGGATCGACTGTTGCTACTCTTGATAATTTTAGGATTTGGGTCCATCAACGAAGCATTAGTTAGTTAGACCTCAAGAAAACTAAAATTAATGTACTCACGGGTGATTTAGGGAAGATTTCAGCAAGCAATTTCTTGTAACGCTTAACAGGTTGTCGAGATCGAGACCTCATAGCAGGACAGCAGATGCACATGTTCCCACATGCTGGGAATAACTTCCGTGAAATATAGCCCATTTTCCTTCAAATTTCAGAATAAACAAGTAAAATTTCTAGTGATACCGGAAGAACAAAAGAACCCAACATACCAAGAATAGCAACATACACAAACAACTCAAAACACAAGCCAAAACCAAAATGCAGTTAAGAAAAGATCAATCAACCAACAAGACAACAAAAGTTAAAAAGAAGAGAACTTCTGAGAAATAGAGGCCAAAAACGTAAAAGCCAAGATCATTAGTGACAAGACAGATAATAATTGAACAATGACACCAAGGAACACAACGAAATTAAAAAAACTAACATACTAGGTGAATGATCAACAACCCCAAGAACAGAAAGGAAAAAAATACAAGAAATTCAACTTCATTAACCCAAAAGAAGGCCATAACAAAGAATTAGAAGGACTAATACACAGCAGAAACTAGTAAACAAGTAAAATTAACATACCTTCAACAACCCCAAGAATGTACACCCCCAAGAAAATAACACCAAGAGGAAATAACCCAAGAACAGAAAGAAAAAAAAACACAAAATTTCAACTTTATTAACCCAAATATACAGCAGAAAGTAGTAAACAAGTAAGATTAACATACCTTCAACTATAGAAGGGTTACAAAGAAGTCCAACAAAGGTTTAAACTTTGAGAGAAAGAGCAAATGGGAAGTGAAGAAAGAAAGAATTTCAAGAAAGTAGTAGTAGACAACAACAAAGTGAGCGCGTGGATTTTGAGGAAGAAATCTTAAAACGAGGAAACAAAAGCATGGGCTTGTCTGGGTGGGTTCAAGAATCAAAGATAATACAAAGCGTTTGGCCTGGTGGACATGAGGGGAGGTTCCGTGTTTGAGTTACTCAGCGAAAAATTGTTCCTTGGGTCATATTTCATAAGCAAAGATGGGCGCTGAGCATGCGCATAGGTTTGATCCCCGACAATTACTTGTGTGGGGTTGAGCCTTGTGTTATTCATCATTTGTTCGCTCTCACTGGCTAATGAAGCATATCCGCAATTTAAATAGCGATGAGAGGCAGGGTCTATCATATCTATGACGTCTAGATAATACTAGTGAAATAGTCAGACGCAAGCTGGATACCTGGATTATCAAAAAAAAAATCAAACACCAGTAGCAAGAGATCACGTGATGGTCTGAAACTTATTTTATTTAAAAAAAAAAGTTATTCGCACAAATGTTCTTATTCCGGTTGTTATTTAATTTTTTCTCCTTAAATTTATGGTCTTTAATTTTTACACTTAAACACTTTCGGTACGACATAAATAAAATCTCTCCCAACATAATTTATATTTAGTTTCGACATACGTATCATAAAATACATAAGTTTAAAAATTAGCTCTGCATAATTAGTGTTTAGCTTCGACATATATATCATCACATCCACACAAAGTTATGCCCGAAAAGACAAAACTTTCTAACATTCAACATATCTGAAAAATATATACTACACAACTTATATCGTGTAATCTCTACATAATTTATGTCGAGCGAGGCAAAAATTCAGTTTCTGAAGATAAAAATATTATAGAATTTATAACGAGCAAAACATATCTGGAAAAAATTCATTTGAGGAGAAAAAAATTAAAGCTCATTGCATTTGAAGGACAATCCGAGCCAAAATTTTGAAAAAAAGAATCATATCCAAACTAGCTGATAAATATACCTGATATACTCGTGATATACACGATATATACACTACCATGTGTATACCGTGTATATCACGGTAACACGAGCCATATAAGGAAAGTATATCACGATATATTTTGCTAGTATATTATTATATATAAGTAGCATTGCACACTTATCATAATTATATAATTCTTGTACAAATAGAATATAGTTTTAGGAGTAGAATATGAATAGGATTTTCCATATTATGGAAATTGTAGATTGTATACATACCTCTTCTCTCTGTCTTTCCGCTGCCCTCGATTTTCGAGCTTCTATATTGGTTTCAGTGCCCGGCTTCTCCCTTCTCTTCCCAAATTAGTCTAAATCCCTACTTCACCTTTTGTTCTTTCGTTATGTCTAAAAACATATTCCATCCTGCCCTTTTTGTTTCCAACATCAAGAACCACATCCATATTGTTCTTGGGATGGAAAACGTCCAGTATGCGACGTGAGCAGAGTTGTTCAAAATTCACGCAATTTCACATCAAGCCCTTGTTGACACCCAATTTTGACCCTCCCGTCCAGCCATTAACCATAAAATTACACTAATTTTGTAAAATAATTTTTTAGGATTTTTATAATAAAATGCAGCGAATAAAACATTAAATACAGGCATAAATAATTAATTTCATAATGGCGTCGCGTCTTACGTAGAGTCTTAAGCATTTAGAGTCCCGCGCCCGCATTTATTAACTCTAAGCTTTGTCGTAATT
Source organism: Przewalskia tangutica (assembly GCA_029844215.1). Taxonomy (NCBI): domain Eukaryota; kingdom Viridiplantae; phylum Streptophyta; class Magnoliopsida; order Solanales; family Solanaceae; genus Przewalskia; species Przewalskia tangutica. The sequence goes on along the minus strand of CM056721.1, from coordinate 14,837,063 downwards.
CTTAAATAATTAATAAATGCATAAAATAAATAATTTAGCAACGACGTCGTGTCAAGTAGCATAGCCGCATTTATTAGTAATCATTGGTAACTTTAAAATCAATTTTAATCTAATATATGCATTTAATAGCGTCGCATTTATAAGGCTTTAAACAATTCTTAAATATCGTACTTGCATTCGGCATTTAAGTAATTTAATATAAACTCAATTCAATTTTAATTTTTGCAATAATGCATAATAATAAGATTTTAAATAATAGCGTCGCATTCTAAAGTATTGAGCATTAATTAAATAGCACGCCCGCATTTATTTATTATAACAATTAGATTAATGAAGCACCTAATTATTTTAATCACATTTGTTAATTAATTAATAATACACTTACCTAGAATTAATTAACATTAATTAAAAGCCTAAAACTATTAATTAAATACCTAACTAATACCTAATTCTACCCATCCCAATACCCGGTTCGCATGGCCCAGCTCCCTTGGCCCAACGTCCCCTTTATTTCCCGCGACATAAGCCCACTGCCTTGACCACGCGCGTATACACAATTCAACTTCATTTTAGCCTTAGCCTTTCCGCGTCTTCCACACACCCTCAAAAGAACAACAAAACCTAAAAGAAACCTTAACCTAACCCTAGAAATCGATCGCCGCACCTCGCCTCTTCCCCTCCCCATCGCAACACCAGCAGCCCCGAGATTCTCGCCGGAGAATCCGGGAGCTTTCCTTACCCATGCACCCACATCCAACGATTTCTTACCATCAAATCAGCCTTAAGAATAGCACCAAAATCGCACCAAAACAAGCACGAATCACACGAGAATCAGCATTGAAAACCTTACCAAATCAAAACCCGAAAGGGGAACCATATATACATAACAATTTAGGCATGCAGAGGGGGGTCTTCTCCTATCGTGCAAAGGGGGGAACCCAGCAGATTCACATAACGCATAGGGGTAGCAATTGTTTTACACACGATAGCAGGGATTCAGAGATCAGTCGAGGGATTCAGGGAGCATAGTACGATAGACACAGAGCAGGGCTCATAGGAGTCCAACAGCAATCGAGAGAGCATCAATTAGGAGGTCAGAGAGAGGGTACCCATAGCATATAAGAGAGAGCTCAGGATCGAATTCTGGGGGGGGCTCAGTCAGCATAGATAGCATCGAAACCGATAGCACAGTAGAGTTCATCTTAGGGGATAGATCGAACCCTTAGCGCGGCGATGAGGAATCACATAGCAATTAGAGGCGATCGAACATGGCGCGAGCACGCGATAAACACAACCGAGGAATCGCCAGCGTAACCTTCTCCTCTGCATCGCAAAGCCCAAAACCCGTCGAGTGGCTCAGACGACTTGATACGCTGCCCCCATTCATTTCGGAGAAAGTCATTCATCGCTTCTTGATTTTCCATTCGATTTATGTTCGGTGATGCTTATTTATGTCGTGGTTAATCATATGTGTTGAGGTGCTCATAAGTAACTAAGTAGATTAAATTTATTAGCATGGTTAGGTAATTGTTAAGGTTGAAACATTCTTTGTCATGTTTGTGTTCATCTATGTGATGTGTATGTATTTCTTAAAATATTTGCTTAGTGAGAATGATATACAAATCGATTGACGATTAATCGGGTGTATTGTTGTTCATCTTAACTGAGGGCTGACCATACTTTGTTTTTCTTGTGCATATCTTAGAGATCATGTCAATTAAAATGGAAGCGATCTCTCTTTCTCAAAGGGATTAAAATAAATTATTGATAATTCGCATATCTATTTTTTTTGCGAAGGATAGATTCACCCTTAAATTCCGCTGGCTGTTTTCTTAACATGTGTGTATGTATAGTAAATATTATGAGGAGTGTTATCGTGTGTTGTATGATCATATTCATCTTGCTTGAAGTCACGTAACTAGTCCGAGAAATACGGATGTCTCACTTAATAATAAAAGTGTCTTTAATTACGGTCCGATGAAATCCATGCCTAAAGCGCTTACTAAGAGTATGTGTTATTTTGTCTTGGCCTCTGATTCACCTATGTAAACTGGTTATTTCTTATAAATGGTTAAGCATATGGCCGGTCTCGATCGACTATGTTGTCGTATCCAAAGATCCTTAGTTGCCTAAAGCATCTATTGAAATGGATCGCGTGCTATGTTCTCCATGAGATGTACAAGCTAACACACTTAGATTAAATGCGTGTCTAAGAAAGAATAGGGAATATTGTCAAATCGCCTATTTCCCTGTTTTGCCTTCTTGTTTGCTATGCCACAGCCATCGCCTCCTTTCTTTTCCCTTTCAGTAGGTTGCCTTAGGCCTTATTTCGCATTCTTGCCTCTGTTATCGTTTTCTTTACGCTTTACGCCTATATTAAACATAGCATGAAGTAATTTGATCATCCTCCTTAGTTTGCCTATTGCCAAATAAAGTGTAGTCAGCATGTTTGTCATTTCACCTTTTATACAACAAAGAAAATGAATGAATTGGTGTTCTCATTCCATACATGTGGGAGTGTTAAAATAGGCAATTACCTCATACCTAATTTGGAACTAGATCTGTTCCCGATTATTAGACATGATGGATGTCCTGAAGCATACGACTGATATAAAATTATAACTGGTTTGCTACCTTCTCCCATCTTTTGCCCAAAATGATGTACCCTGGAATATGCCAAGTGTATAAGTCTAGAGTACAAGTGTTTGTATACGCAAGTTGCATATCTGTACATATATACATTCCAGGCATATTACATATACTTTTGAATATCATGTGTATGAGTCCCTGTATACCGCTGCATAAGTTTTAAAATAGGTCCATATATGTGTGTGTGTATATATATATATATATAGACGAATATGAATGTTGTTAAATGGGTCTTCATAGGCTATTGGACCAATTTGCCTCTTCCTTCTCGGAAACAACTGAGTGTATTATGACTATGTATAATAAATTATTTAGCTGAATTTGCTTGATGCTGTGTGACAAAATTGGTACCAGTAGCTGGTCTACGTTGTCTGATTTGTCCATATGCTTGTCTTTGTCTTATGCTTTTCTATAATAGTAGGAAATTCGAACTATATGTATTAGAAGTGATTTGCATTATGCGTGTACTTGTCCATTATTTTCTTGTCAGTGGTCCCTATATCTGTGCAGGATTATACATAAACTTTGCATTAAATGTTTGCCTGCTATTTAAATAAATTTGGGCATGTACTAATCCTTATCTTTCTTTATTTTTACATGGCACGCACCGGAGCAAAAATAAAGAGTCTCACTACGAGACTCATCGTAAGCCATTTCAAATGGCGACCAGCGTCGCATTCGCATTCCCGCTTGAAACTCCTAGAAAAACAAAGCGGTGAGTCATCCGCTCCAATCCCTTCACTCTCTTAACTTTCTTGTCTCATTTTTATGCCTTTATTTGGTTATTGTAATTTTATTATTTTGTAATTAATAGGAGAACTTCTAGCAATTAGGTCTTTAAATATATGAGACAGGAAGTAATTACATTTTAGGAATACGCTTCTACTTTATTTGTCTTTTGGGGCTATTAGGCATGTTCAAAAGCGGCAAAAATAATAATCTAACTTGCATCATAAAGCCAACAATGTGTTAAAATCCATAAGAAGATTTTCTCCCTAAACTCTCAAAAATCATCTTAAAGCATCGCTTATATAACATTGTACGCAGGCTAGGCAAGATTAATTTAGCTAGCATGAGCATATAATTAGTCTATAAAGCACTTTAGCATTTAGCACTTTCTAGCATCTTAACAGTTTTTGCATTCTTAGCCCCTCTTTAAACTTTAGTAACATTTTAGCACCTTCCTAGCATTCTTTGTACTTTAGCATATAGCACCTTTTGCCCTTTCAATACTTTAAGCACCTTTTAAACATTTTAACATGCTAGCATCTATTTCCTAACATTCAGCACTTTAGCATTTAACACTTTTAAGCACCTCTTAGCACCCTTAGCACCCTTCTATCATTTAGAACCTTTTAGCAACCTTTAGTATTTTAAGCACTTTTTAAACATTTAGCATTTGGCTCTATTATTTATTCATAACACTTTTGCCCTTTTATACTTCTTAGCACCTTAGCACCCTTTAGCTTTAAAATTAACCTCTTAGCACCTTTAAACATCTTCCAACATTTTAAAACCTTTTTAACTACTTAGCACTATTTTAACATCTAGCACTTTATTTTCTAACATTGCACTTTTTTATAGATCTTTTACTTTGCATTTTTTAAATATAATAACTACCCTAGGTTCGGCAGGACAACCGCAAGTTAGCGGATCTTAGAGGGTGCCTAACCCCTTCCCTCTAGATTAATAAAGAACCCTTACCCGGAATCTCATTAAGTTTAGCAGACCATTAAAATGGAGTTAATGTTTTACTTTAAACTAGTTAAACATTTAGGTGTCCTAATTCACCCAAACTAATTAGGTGGCGACTCCGCGAACCCTTAGCCTTTTAGCACTTTTAGCAATTTTACCTTTTAGCACTTTTACTATTTTAGCACCCTTTTAAATACTTTTTAAACAATTAGCGTTTTGTTAGTTTATTTTTCTAACATTGCATTTTGAGCAGGGTTCGCTATTTAGAAAATGTCGCGGAAAAGAAGCGCGTAATGGCGACTCCATCGGGAATATTTAGGTTCTTAACCATATGCACCTGAGGTTATTATTTGACATTGCTTTTTGCATTAAATTTTGCGTCTTGTATTTTGTTTATTTTATTACATGCTTTCATCGCTTTCCTTAAACCGGCATTCCGCTCATATTCCTTCCACTGGAAAATTCACACAAACACACACTACATGCGAGTGCGCTGGTGCATCAAGAAAATTCTTTCTTCAAAATCCAAATTTAGGAGAGTTGGTAACATACGTGGAGTGCGGTCTAACCCAGGTGGCGCGTAACCTTCACTCGAGTTGTCGCTCGGGAACCTTGCGTCGAAAGCCAAATCTTAGAAACTTAAGATGAGCTATACCACTTATTTTAGGCGTCATGCATTTACCTTAGGTGGAGTCGATCCCGCATCGACACCACAATTAGGAAGACACGAACTTGTCGACGGGTTTCTCAACCCAACGACCAACCAAAGATATTATGTGTAACGTGACAATGACAGACAAATCCAAACCCAATCATAACATGCTGAAATTGGGAAAAAGTGCACCGTCATTTGGTCGCCATTTCCAACAAAGGCATTATAGTTGGACGACTTGGACAAATCTATCATGGCCTCGCATATGTGACGCGTTTAGGCCTACCTTTGGCATAAAGAGGTCCCTGCATGTTAGGAAACGTTTGAATGTGCTATGTGCAATATATCGCTACATACCGCAAATTATGTGCTTTATGCTAACACCGCTTGTTGCATTTTTAGAAAGATTTATCATCTCCCCCCAAAGGTCGAGTTGTATTTGACTTAGCAATGGCAGAGCATCAATGTTTCACAAGATCAAAGGCACGGTCCAGCGACATGACCGATTCAAGTACATCTGAGCGAGCAGTCGAACTGTCTTGGTTCCTATAGCAAAGCAGGGTCTCGAGAAAAGAAGAAGCGTGACACCTTTTCAAAACGGGACTATGTAGAAAACTGCAGCGGATTGCAAGTCCAAGCAGCGCGCAGATGTCGAGACAAGCGGCAAAGTCAAATACAAATCGACCCCCAAAACTCACAAATTTTCTTTGGCGCAGTCTTTTCATATTAACAAAAGCGAGAAAGTGCAATGGCGAAATGGAAAATACGGCGAAAGGTTTCTTCGTATTAAGCGACAAAAGCAACAAAGCGCAGGATGACAACAATCCAAAGTCCGTGATCGTAAGCGGCAGCAGAAAGGCATCAACAATCCAATCAAAGTTCGAGTTCGCAACAAAACCTAGCGCATCAACTAAGGCACAAAGTCAAATTGGCAACCAATGCATCACACCCAACAGAGGCATCATGACAATTCGTCGATGGCGATTTAGCATGTCCACGCAAGGCGACATCTCGATATTCATCCGTGGCGAGGACAACATCTCTACCCATAAAATTGCACTTCTCGTATGTGTTTACCATTTCATTTAAACAGTATACACTAATGTTTTCTCGCTTGCGGAGCATCTATCCTATAGGAGCGGCAGTGACGCCCAGTGCAACGACGTTATCGGCGTTATGTCGGCGGCGACATATATCCGACTTCGGTTACCAAAATCGGGACATCTTTAAGGACTTCGCCACGAAGGACACCGACAAATATGATTCCATACGCTCGAGGATGGAGGCACCGATCAACATTCGAATTCAAAAGTCCGCAAGTTATAGCGCGTCGGCTCGGGCCTGAAGTCAAATTGCAGAATGCGGTGCGCACAAACGCCAACAAAGACATCATGACAATCCACGTGGTTCACGAACGATCACAACAAAGGCATCATGACAATTCGATGGCGGCATTTAGCATGTCCGCAAGGACAACATCTCGGATTCACAACACCCACATATCATACAGGAAGACATCCTTATTCACATAATTGCATTTCTCATATATATTTATCATTTTGTTTAAACAGTATACACTAACGTTTTCTCGCTTAGTTCGCGGAGCATTTATTCTACGAGCAACGGAACACGTCCAGCAACGACGTCGTGATTATGTCCAGTAACGACATCATCGCGATTGCGTTTGCAACGACGCCAAAGAATATCGCCCAGTAACGGCGTCAAGCCGGCGTGCGTCTGCAACGACGCCAAAGCATTATGTCCGGCAACGACATCATGCGTGCGTACGCAACGACGCCCGGAAGATCGCCCAGTAACGACGCCGTCGCCGTGCGTGCACAACGACGCCGGCAACATTATGTCCGGCGGCATCATCAATTGCGATTGCGCAACGACGCCAAAGCGGAACACGCCCGGCATAACGACGTTATCGGCGTTATGTCAAGGCAACGACATCGCGATTGCGTGCGCAACGACGCCAAAGAAGAACACGCCCGTGCAACGACGTTATCGGCGATTATGTCAAGGCAACGACATCATCGCATTGCGTCACGCAACGACGCCAAAGGAACACGCCCAGCAACGACGCCATCGATTATGTCAAGGCAACGGCATCATCGCGACGCGCCACGCAACGCCACGCCGGCACGCCCGTCGAACGACGGCGTCGCATTATGTCGTGCAACGACATCGCGTGCGTCACGCAACGACGCCAAGAAGAACACGCCCAGCAACGACGGCGTTATCGCGTTATGTCAAGGCAACGACATCATCGCGATTGCGTACGCAACGACGCCCGATGCAACGCCCAGTCGACGACGGCGTCGGCGTGCGTCTACACAACGACGCCAAAGGCATTATGTCCAGTAACGACATCGGCGTTGTGTCCAGTAACGACACCATCAAGCGTGCGTTTACGCAACGACGCCAGCGAAGAACACGCCCAGCGACGTTATCAACATTGTGTCGAGCGACACCATCGGCGTGCGTACGCAACGACGCCAAAGCGAAGACGCCCGTTAACGACGCGACAAGTCAGTCCGAAACGACGCCATCATCGCATATCACATCTGCACGGGACGGTTTTCTGTTCAAAATTGCATTTCCTCATTCATGCTTTATTCGCCTTAGCGGTTATGCACTAACTCTTTCTGAGCTTTAGTCTGGTACATTTGCAGCAGCGACATATCCGCGTTCACAATCGCAACACGTGCGCAAGGTCGAAAAATCACGGCGTTGCAGCATCGCATCAACACAGCAGGCATCACATTTTGCAGGATAACCTTTTCTACTCACAGTCACATTGTTTTTAAAATGATGCATCATCATTTTGCCTTAGCAGTTATGCACTAACTCTTTCTTGAGCTTTAGTCTACAGGGGCAATTCGCAGCGACAACGTATCCGCATTCACAATCGCAACACGTCCGTGCGGCGAAATCACAACATTTGCGGATCGCATCAACACAAAGCGTCATATTTTTGCAGATAACATTTTTTTACTCACGGTTGCATTACTTTTAAAATTATACATCATTTTTTGCCTTAAATTTATGCACTAACCGCTTGTTCAAGTCTTAGCGTGCAGCAGGAGCACAACGTGGATTTTCTCTTACAATAACGGCAATCGTTGGGGCGACCTTCCCAACGATTGGCAGAAGCGGCCTCAAGCGTCGGTCCACTCGCTCCACATCACCGTAGAACCCAGCACCACAAGCCATAGCAGTACACCCCAGGTTCAAGCCAGTTATATTCTTTTACCTTTGCACCATAGCCCAGTGTCACCATAACTCGACACTGGGACAAATTTTGAGTCCGCGTTAGCCCGCCTTGGTGTTTAGACCATGGTAGCCCAGTGTCGTCATAACTCGACACTGGGACATCTTTAAGCCCGCCTTAGCTCGCCTTAGTGTTTAGACCATGGTAACCCAGTGTCGTCATAACTCGACACTGGGACAGTTTTTGATTTTTGCGTCAGCCTTATCCACCTGCCCAGCATTTTTGCAACTCTGAAGATCGAGACAAAATTGGCTATGAGTCAACGTCTTTGTCCGAAGATTCTTCCATCATCTCCATACAAAGAGGGACATCTGTTGACACCCAATTTTGACCTCCGTCTGACCATTAACCATAAAATTACACTAATTTTGTAAAATAATTTTTAGGATTTTTATAATAAAATGCAATAATAAAACATTAAATACAGGCATAAATAATTAATTTCATAATGGCGTCGCGTCTTACGTAGAGTCTTAAGCATTTAGAGTCCCGCGCCCGCATTTATTAACTCTAAGCTTTGTCGTAATTCTTAAATAATTAATAAATGCATAAAATAAATAATTTAGCAACGACGTCGTGTCAAGTAGCATAGCCGCATTTATTAGTAATCATTGGTAACTTTAAAATCAATTTTAATCTAATATATGCATTTAATAGCGTCGCATTTATAAGGCTTTAAACAATTCTTAAATATCGTACTTGCATTCGGCATTTAAGTAATTTAATATAAACTCAATTCAATTTTAATTTTTGCAATAATGCATAATAATAAGATTTTAAATAATAGCGTCGCATTCTAAAGTATTGAGCATTAATTAAATAGCACGCCCGCATTTATTTATTATAACAATTAGATTAATGAAGCACCTAATTATTTTAATCACATTTGTTAATTAATTAATAATACACTTACCTAGAATTAATTAACATTAATTAAAAGCCTAAAACTATTAATTAAATACCTAACTAATACCTAATTCTACCCATCCAATACAGGTTCGCACGGCGACTCAGCCCAACGTCCCCTTTATTTCCGCGACCAAAGCCCACCGCTGCCTTGACCACGCCTGTATCTGCGGCCGCCCAACTTCATTTTAGCCTTAGCCTTTCAAGCGTCTTCCACACACCTCAAAAGAACAACAAAACCTAAAAGAAACCTTAACCTAACCCTAGAAATCGATCGCGCACTCGCTCTTCCTCCCCATCGCGTGACCAGAGATTCTCGCCGGAGAATCCGGAGCTTTCACCCATGCACCCACATCAACGATTTCTTACCATCAAATCAGCCTTAAGAATAGCACCAAAATCGCACCAAAACAAGCACGAATCACACGAGAATCAGCATTGAAAACCTTACCAAATCAAAACCCGAAAGGGGAACCATATATACATAACAATTTAGGCGTGCGAGAGGGGTCTTCTCCTATCGTGCAAAGGGAACCAGATTCACATAACGCATAGGGTAGCAATTGTTTTACACACGATAGCGAGGATTGCAGATCGATCGAGGATTCAGGGGCATAGTACGATAGACACGAGCGGGGCTCATGAGTCAACAGAATCGAGAGAGCAGCAATTAGGAGGTCAGCGAGAGGGTACCCATAGCATATAAGAGAGAGCTCAGGCTCGAAGTCTGGGGGGGGCTCAGTCAGCCTAGATAGCATCGCAACCGATAGCACCGTAGCGTTCATCTTAGGGGATAGCATCGAACCCTTAGCGGCGATGAGGAATCACATAGCAATTAGAGGCGATCGAACATAGGCGAGCACGATGTAAACACAACCAGGAATCGCAGCGTAACCTTCTCCATTTTCGCATCGCAAAGCCCAAAACGTCAGTGGCTCAGACGACTTGATACGCTGCCCCATTTGTCCGAGGCGTACATTCATCGCTCTTGATTTTCCATTCGATTTATGTTCGGTGGTCCGCTTATTTATGTCGTGGTTAATCATATGTGTTGAGGTGCTCATAAGTAACTAAGTAGATTAAATTTATTAGCATGGTTAGGTAATTGTTAAGGTTGAAACATTCTTTGTCATGTTTGTGTTTAGTCCTATGTGATGTGTATGTCGCTCTTAAAATATTTGCTTAGTGAGAATGATATACAAATCGATTGTGATTAATGGGTGTATTGTTGTTCATCTTAACCGGTGACCATACTTTGTTTTTCTTGTGCATATCTTAGAGATCATGTCAAGTAAAATGGAGCGATCTCTCTTTCTCAAAGGGATTAAAATAAATTATTGATAATTCGCATATCTATTTTTTTTGCGAAGGATAGATTCACCCTTAAATTCCGCTGACTGTTTTCTTAACATGTGTGTATGTATAGTAAATATTATGAGGAGTGTTATACGTGTATTGTATGATCATATTCATCTTGCTTGAAGTCACGTAACTAGTCCAGTAAATACCAGATGTCTCACTTAATAATAAAAGTGTCTTTAATTCTGGTCCAGTGAAATCCATGCCTAAACTGCTTACTAAGAGTATGTGTTATTTTGTCTTGGCCTCTGAATTCACCTATGTAAACCTGGTTATTTCTTATAAATGGTTAAGCATATGGCCGGGTCTCAGTCTGACTATGTTGTGTCATCCGGATCCTTAGTTGCCTAAAGCATCTATTGAAATGGACTGCATGCTATGTTCTCCATGAGATGTACAAGCCTAACACACTTAGATTAAATGCATGTCTAAGAAAGAATAGGGAATATTGTCAAATCTGCCTATTTCCCCTGTTTTGCCTTACTGTTTGCTATGCCACGAGCAGCTGCCTCCTTTCTTTTCCCTTTCAGTAGGTTGCCTTAGGCCTTATTTCGCATGCCCCTGTTAAGCTTTCTTGTTTTCTTTCTGCTTACGCCTATATTAAACATAGCATGAAGTAATTTGATCATCCTCCTTGGTTGCCTATTGCCAAATAAAGTTTAGTCAGCATGTTTGTCATTTCACCTTTTATACAACAAAGAAAATGAATGAATTGGTGTTCTCATTCCATACATGTGGGAGTGTTAAAATAGGCAATTAACTCATAACTAATTTGGAACTAGATGCTCCCGATTATTAGACATGATGGATGTCTGACATCTGATCGATATAAAATTATAAGCTGGTTTGCTACCTTCTCCCATCTTTTGCCCAAAATGATGTACCTGGAATATGCCAAGTGTATAAGTCAGAGTACAAGTGTTTGTATCATGAGTTGCATATCTGTACATATATAAATTCAGGCATATTACATATACTTTTGAATATCATGTGTATGAGTCCCTGTATACCGCTGCATAAGTTTTAAAATAGGTCCATATATGTGTGTGTATATATATATATATATATATATATATATAGACGAATATGAATGTTGTTAAATGGGTCTTCATAGGCTATTGGACCAATTTGCCTCTTCCTGTTCTCAGAACAACTGAGTGTATTATGACTATGTATAATAAATTATTTAGCTGAATATGCTTGATGCTGTGTGACAAAATTGGTACCAGTAGCTGGTCTACGTTGTCTGATTTGTCCATATGCTTGTGCTGTCTTGTCTGTTTTTCTATAATAGTAGACCGAAATTCTGAACTATATGTATTAGAAGCTGATTTGCATTGTCTGTGTACTTGTCCATTATTTTGCCGTCTGGTGGTCCCTATATCTGTGCAGGATTATACATAAACTTTGCATTAAATGTTTGCCTGCTATTTAAATAAATTTGGGCATGTACTAATCCTTATCTTTCTTTATTTTTACATGGCACGCACCGGAGCAAAATAAAGAGTCTCACGGCGAGACTCATCGCAAGCCATTTCAAATGGCGACCCGCATCCGCATTCGCATTCCCGCTTCAGAAACTCCTAGAAAAACAAACAGGACTGAGTCATCCGCTCCAATCCCTTCACTCTCTTAACTTTCTTGTCTCATTTTTATGCCTTTATTTGGTTATTGTAATTTTATTATTTTGTAATTAATAGGAGAACTTCTAGCAATTAGGTCTTTAAATATATGAGACAGGAAGTAATTACATTTTAGGAATACGCTTCTACTTTATTTGTCTTTTGGGGCTATTAGGCATGTTCAAAAGCGGCAAAAATAATAATCTAACTTGCATCATAAAGCCAACAATGTGTTAAAATCCATAAGAAGATTTTCTCCCTAAACTCTCAAAAATCATCTTAAAGCATCGCTTATATAACATTGTACGCAGGCTAGGCAAGATTAATTTAGCTAGCATGAGCATATAATTAGTCTATAAAGCACTTTAGCATTTAGCACTTTCTAGCATCTTAACAGTTTTTGCATTCTTAGCCCCTATTTAAAATATAGTAACATTTTAGCACCTTCCTAGCATTCTTTGTACTTTAGCATATAGCACCTTTTGCCCTTTCAATACTTTAAGCACCTTTTAAACATTTTAACATGCTAGCATCTATTTCCTAACATTCAGCACTTTAGCATTTAACACTTTTAAGCACCTCTTAGCACCCTTAGCACCCTTCTATCATTTAGAACCTTTTAGCAACCTTTAGTATTTTAAGCACTTTTTAAACATTTAGCATTTGGCTCTATTATTTATTCATAACACTTTTGCCCTTTTATACTTCTTAGCACCTTAGCACCCTTTAGCTTTAAAATTAACCTCTTAGCACCTTTAAACATCTTCCAACATTTTAAAACCTTTTTAACTACTTAGCACTATTTTAACATCTAGCACTTTATTTTCTAACATTGCACTTTTTTATAGATCTTTTACTTTGCATTTTTTAAATATAATAACTACCCTAGGTTCGGCAGGACAACCGCAAGTTAGCGGATCTTAGAGGGTGCCTAACCCCTTCCCTCTAGATTAATAAAGAACCCTTACCCGGAATCTCATTAAGTTTAGCAGACCATTAAAATGGAGTTAATGTTTTACTTTAAACTAGTTAAACATTTAGGTGTCCTAATTCACCCAAACTAATTAGGTGGCGACTCCGCGAACCCTTAGCCTTTTAGCACTTTTAGCAATTTTACCTTTTAGCACTTTTACTATTTTAGCACCCTTTTAAATACTTTTTAAACAATTAGCGTTTTGTTAGTTTATTTTTCTAACATTGCATTTTGAGCAGGGTTCGCTATTTAGAAAATGTCGCGGCCGGAAAAGGGCGCGACAGCCCTTCATCACATAATTCCTCATGCTACCTCTATTCCCGCGGAGGATCCTCAGTTATGGATTACTCTTGATGCTACCGTCCTTCAGTGGATTTATTCCACTGTTTCTACCGACCTTTTGCATATGATTATTGAGTCAGACACTACGGCCATGGCTACATGGAATGGATTGCGTGATATATTCCAGGATAACCAACATTCCCAAGTTGTCACCCTTGAGCAAGAATTCTTCCAAGTCAACATGGAAGATTTCCTGAATGTTTCAGCTTATTGTAAACGACTCAAGGAATTGGAGGACCAACTCCGTAACGTTGGAGCGCCTATTACCAATAATTGTTTTGTTCTACAAATGGTTGCAGACCTTTCTGAGGCCTATATGGCGTTGGGACTCTCATCCGTCAAAGTAATTCGCTTCCATCTTTTTATCAAGCCCGTTCGATGCTCACGTTAGAAGAAGTCGGCTTGACAAAAAAGACAGCTACCGACGCCAGTTCTGTGGCGATGATGACTTCATCTGCTAACTCTCACGGGTTTATTGATAATTCAGGCAAAAAATGCACCAACGGTGGCGGCAAGAAGGGTCAAACCCATAAAAATAATTGCAAGAATCGCGATGGCAACAACGATGGCGGCCGAAACAGTGGCACCACAGGCGGGAACAGTCACAACGGCATGGATAGACCTCGGAACAGTGGCAATGGGCCGCAGGCCACCTGGTCCCAGCCTTGGGCTCCTTGGCCGTGGAACTAGGCCAGTGGCCCTTGGCCCAACAACCAATATTTTCTAGCTTCTACTTTAGCTTGACAGTGGGATGCCCAGTAGCCCTTCCGGCCCAATTTATCACACCCGTCCAGTGGGTTCCGACACAGTACTGGGCCTAGACAACAAAAGGGCCTGCTTGGGCCTCGGCGCCCACGGGCTTTCCATGCTACGTGCCCTAATCTGATCCCGACACCTATAGTTATCGAGTCTGCCATGCATGCACTTGGATTAAATTCTTCATACGTAAATTGGTACATGGACATTGGCACCACTTCTCACATGACGTCCGACTAAGGTACTCTCTCGTATTATTCCAATTTGAGCAAACATCGTGGCATAATTGTTGGTAATGGCAAATCAATTCCGATTTGTGGTTACGATCATACACATTTGTTCCCCCATCTACCTCGTGTCTTAAAAAATGTCATTCGTGCCCCTAACTTAATTAAAAAATTGGTGTATGTCCGTAAATTCACTACTGATAATTGAGTTTCTGTTAATTTGATCCTTTTGGGGTTTTTTGTGAAGGATTTCAAGACGGAGATACCTCTCATGATATGTAATAGTAGGGGAGATCTTTATCCAATCACGCCCTCATCTAGTCTCTCGGGTCAAGCCTTGTCATCTACTTTTGCAGCTCTAGCTCATTCCTTGTGGCATGCACGTTTGGGTCACCCTGGGTCGTCTATTGTTTCTTCTTTGCATAAAAATAATTTTATTTTTTGTAAGGGAGCGCGTAATACTTCAATTTGTCACTCACGTCCTTTAGGAAACATATGTTAGATTACCATTTGTAGCCTTTACTTCTCGTACTTTAATGTCATTTGATATTACTCATAGCGATTTATGGACATCTCTCATTTTAAGTTATGTGGGCCATCGATATTATGTTCTATTTGTGGATGATTATTCGAATTTTTATGCATTTTTTCATTAGCTAAGAAATCTCATGTAGTTTCCATCTTCTTAAAATTTCGAGAATTCATATGTACCCAATTCGAACAAGAAATTAAAAATATTTAATGTGATGATGACAAAGAATATGATAATAAGTTGTTTCGGGCATTTTGTGATAATAATGACATAGTTTTTCATTTCTCTTGTCCTCATACGTCTTCACAAAATGGGAAAGTCGGACGAAAAATTTGTATCACTAATAATATTGTCCAAACTTTATTGGTTCATGCGTCTGTACCCTCTTCCTTTTGGCATCATGCTCTACAAATGACTAATTATCTTCTTAAGATTCTTCCTACCAAATGATTGACATATACATCCCCTCTTAAAGTCCTCTATAATACGACTCTTTCGTATTCCCACCTTAGGGTATTTTGGTGCTTATGTTATCCCCTAT
Organism: Przewalskia tangutica; assembly: GCA_029844215.1. Taxonomy (NCBI): domain Eukaryota; kingdom Viridiplantae; phylum Streptophyta; class Magnoliopsida; order Solanales; family Solanaceae; genus Przewalskia; species Przewalskia tangutica. The sequence goes on along the minus strand of CM056721.1, from coordinate 14,821,532 downwards.
TTCAGTCAACTCCAATTAACAAAATTTCAAGTCCGTTCTATCACATGTGTGTTTTTGGGTTATCCTTTTAATCATCGTGGTTACAAATATTTTGATTTATTGTCTAATAAAATCACCATTAGTCGCCATGTTATTTTTTTATAAAACCCAATTTCCGTTTGCTACAGTAAGTAATCATGGGCCTAGTTCATATAATTTTTTAGATGGTGAGGTCTCCCCGTATTTTCTCCACCATTTATCAGAGTTATCCCGCACCCAAAATACGCCAACGGGCCCACTGCCCACTGGACCTTTTGTCCCGTCGACTCTGCCTAGTGGGCCAGCCACTCACGTACCGAGTCCCGTAACTAGGCCGAATATCCAGCCTAGATCTACCCCTCGGTCCAGTTATGCTCTCGGTCCAAATTCTACGTCTGCTTCCCGTGTTGGGCCAGCAGGCCCACTGCCTGTTGTCCAGTCCGTCACCTCTCAGAATTTTTCTACAAATTCACCTAATTCTTCCCCAAGTCACAAATCAGTCACTCATAGTCAACGGGGTATTTTTAAATCAAAAAGATATTTAATCTAAATTCTAATATTTTTAAATCCCCCTACCCCGTAACTCAGTGTCTGCGTTAAATGACTCGAATTGGAAATTAGCTATGAACGACGAATATGATGCTCTTATTGAAAATAAGACGTATGAGTTGGCGCCCCGTCCTTCTGGTGTTAACATTATTTGGTCTATGTAGATTTTTACTCATAAAGATAATTCTGATGGTTCTTTTGTCAGGCATAAGGCTCATCTATAGGTGATGGTATGACTCAGCAGGTTGGCGTGAATTTTGGTGAGACGTTTAGTCCGGCGGTCAAATCGGCTACCATTCACACTGTTCTCATTCTGGCTCTTTCAAAGGCATGGCCCATACATCAGTTAGATGTGAAGAATATTTTCTTACATGGTGATCTCAAGGAGACCGTTTACATGCATCAACCATTGGATTTTCAGGACTCCAATTATCCTAATTATTTCTGTTTATTGAAGAAATTCTTGTATGGACTTAAGCAGACCCCCAGACTTGGTATAAAATATTTGCATACTATGTTTAATTTATTGGGTTTTCTCACAGCATGCTTGATAATTCCTTGTTCATATATCACAGTCGTTCTTCCATGACTTATATTCTCTTGTATGTGGATGATATTATCGTGACTGCCTCTTCTGATGTTTTGCGCAAGTCTATCATGACGATGCTCAGTTCTAAGTTTGCTATGAAAGACTTGGGGCCCTTGAGTTACTTCTTGGGGATTGCTGCCACTCGTCATACATGTGAGTTATTCTTATCATAACGGAAGTATGCCACTGAGATCATTGAGCGAGTTGGTATTGTTACACCCCGTATTTACAGGATATGTTTTAAGAACGTACGTAAGAATTTGGGAATTTAATTTTAGAAATTTGGTCCCGTGGGACCACCCGAGAAATTTTGTATATGTTGGGGAGTTTGGGAAGGCAAAACGCAGAACAAAAATACCCAAAACGTGTATGAACAGTGAAAACCCGTCCATGAACAGTGTTGTTCGATGAAGCGATGTTCGGAAAAACGCCATTTCCGCCAAACCAGAATCACGGGCGAGACATATACCAAAAGCTTCGTCGCCGAGCCGTCACGCCCATACCAACCGCCACCGTCGATTCTCCGGAATCGCCGGCGATTCAGATCGAAGTTTGGCCATCGCTCATCCATCTTCCCGCTCGGCTTTTACGATTTTCCGACCAACCGAGGTGCAATCGACGGAGTGGAGTATACCATCAGAACCACCATCTCCTGCCGTCATTTCCATGTAAACCAGACCTCGATTCTTGCTCAAACTCGCCGTCGACCGGATCGATTTTGCCGAAACCACTCGTCGACGGCATTTTCCGCCACCACGGGTGAGTCGACGCGATGCGTGGCTAGTGTAGAAACATTCGGTGGAAAGGCGACATTTTGGCACCACCACGACCTCCAATTCAACCTGGATCGTCGGTCAACCAAAACCCTTTTTCGATCGGAAGTTGGAAGATTCGATCGATTCCGTCTGATTGAGGCTAAGGCGTATCCGTTGTTTCGTATTGATCTTAGCTACGTTTGCAACCAATCCGAGCCTCATTCTCGCATTTGAATCGCCATCGATGCGCCTTGAGCTCGCCGTGGCGCAGTCTGGCAGAGACCACTCAAGATCTGCATGCAGCCACCGCGTGAACCTCGAAAAATTGTTTTCCTCCATTAATTCATCCACGCAACAACAATTCGATGAATTCATTTCCAATGATCAAAATGGAATTTTCCGAAACAATTCGGCGACGGTAGCGGCGCGGTGGGAATCTGCCACAAATGGCGGTAGTTCAGCCGCTTAACCACGTAAATATTCCACAAGATTTCTCGAGCATCCGGACAACAATTTTCCAATCACCGGCGTTGTCTACTTAGCGTGTGGATTAGCCGAAGAGGTATGTAAACTTCTTACTTCTTTTGACATGAATTTGATAAGTCTAGAGGACTGGAAGTACTTTGGTAAGTCTATGTGACTTGATTCTTGGAAGTAAGTAAATTGATTTTCAAGGTTATGGACGATTGTGACCATTATAGGTTGAAGTACTAAGTATAGCGTATCCTGGGAGAGTGGAATAGCTATCGAGGTTGAAGTACTTAGGAGCATTTTCTTTGCGTGTCGATAATCGTCGCGAGGTATGTGAACCTCTTCCTTTCCTTTGGCATGATTCTATGTATGGAATATACTTGTGGTATCATTTCATGTTTCCTTCTACTCTTAGAAGTTAAGAGGTAGTTATGTGATTTACTCTATGTAGAACTTTTCCTATCTTTTGGCGACTAGTTGCACGTATGTAGTGCAGGTAGACGTACAAGACTATGATATTCTTTACTTGTTTTATGTAATGCCAAGTCGGGTGGGTTAGGAGATTAACTCACTTCTTTGAAAATAGTAAGGATGTCTTAAGTTGATTTTAAAGTTAAGGGACTTGAAGAGTTTTAAAGTATGTGATACTTGTCCGTTTTAAACGTATAAGTCCCTGGATAGGAAATTGTTTATGGCTAAGGTATAAAGTGGATATAACCGCTTTATGAGAAGTTAGTTATATTTGTCTTATGGAAAGATAAATGACTTGACTATGTAAAAGGCAACTTGATTTTACGGCATCAATTGCCTAGGGTTTTATAATAAAACCAGTCACTTGTTTTCTAATGGTTAAGAGACTAATTGTATTTTTGAAAGTTAAGAGAATTGATTTGAAAGTATTTAATACTTGGTTTCAAAAAGTAGAAGTCTCTTGGTTATAAAAGGAATGAGTTGGTCTAAAAACATAAAGGGTTATAACGGCTTTATGGGAAGTTGGTTATAACGGCTTTATGGAAGGTTAAGAGAATGGTTTTCTCTAGTAAAGTAATCAAAGGAATAACTTGTATTAGGTAAGGGCAAATTGGTTTAAAGGTACCAATTGCTTAAGGTTTTTAATAAAGAAGTCACTTGATTTAGCCGGTAATTGTATTTCTAAAAAGGTATTGTGACTTGTCTTGAAAGGTGGATAGGACTTGATACTACGGTGGTTAGTATCGGGGAAGTTTTATTTGGAAAGGAGTCTTTTGAAAAGAATGTACGTACGTAGTACTTTGGCTTGGTTAATTGAGATTTAGCCTATATGTCTCTGGTGATAGCCTTTGAGTGCAAGTATTATGTTTTATTACGTTGCGCGACTCTCGGTTGGAGGCCATGTCTTGTTATAAGTTACTTGGACGTCAGCGATGATGTGGGGTTCCGGGTATCTTAGTTATTTGTAGCACTTAGGTTAAATTCGGATTTTATAAAAGACATGGTAGTGCTTATGTCTTGTCGATGGTCGGTCGAGATAGGGTAAGAGTATAAATGGCGGCAAGCCCCAGACGTTATACCCTCTTTACCACCTTCTCGGTAAGAGTATAAATGAGAAGCAAGCCCAGACGTTATACCACCTGCTTTGATTGATATTATGGCGTGAGACCCATGGTTATATTTTACACTTTTAGTCGGCGGTGATGGGGATTCCAGGCGTTATACCTTTATGGGCGCACTATATGACATTATCGACCCGAGAACGGGTCCGCGATACCTTTACGCGCACTAGATGACATTATCGACCGATTGGGCCGCAAGATACCTACGGGTAGACTATGTGACCTTGATCGCGTCTGGATTGGTAGGGTAGTATAGGTGCCCCTCCTTACAGGGGAGTTATACTTATGAGAGATAAGTAAGTTATATAGTAATGAACTTAATGATTTTTCCTAATCGTATGCGTAAGAATGTGGTTATAGCTTTTTATAGAGAATGAAAAGATAATAAGGTGCGATTAAGTTCATAAGTGGTAATGACACTACAGATCCGTATGTATTTTTATACTTGTCCTTGTCATTCTTTTATCTGATTATGACCGCTTATCAGACGTTATTTACATTCCATATTCGATTTTGTTATGCGACCCGCCGAAGTGCGTTAAATGCCATGCAGTTTTAGGTACCAGTTGGCGATCCTCGCTTAGGATCTCGGTTGATTTTGAGAAAGCTCCATTTGCTCGGAGGCTTATATCTTGGTACAATTTCCACGGCGTAGTAGATTCATGTATATTCGTGGTATGGCGGCCCGTCCCGCCACGATTGTTATTCCTGAGTGCAGTATTCACATGTGTGGGTCGATTTGTAAAAGAAAGGAGGCAACTGCTTCGGTTGTATTTATATATGTTCAGGAAGGTAGCCCTATCGGCTAACCTGTTGTCTTACTCCCGATGTTTATTTATAAGTTTCATGTATGTTCCGCTGATTTTCTCTGATGTTTACCTGTAAGGGTGCCCAGGTAGGGCACCAGTCGCGGTCCCGGGGTCGGGTCGTGACAGGTATGTCCTCGTGTAAGTCTACTTCCACTCCAGTTGATACTAAGACCAAGCTGGGTGATATGGCTGGCTCACCTTACGCGGATCTCACCCACTATCGCAGTCTTGTCGGAGCTATTCAATATCTTATTTTCACGAGACTGAATATTACTTATGTTGTACAACAAGTGTGTTTGTTTATGCATGATCCTAGGGTTGAACATATAAATGCATTCAAACGCATTATATGATACCTTCAGGGAACACTTGACTATGACTTGCATCTATATCCGTCGTCGACCTCTACGCTTGTCTCGTATACATATGCTAATTGAGGTGATTGTCCGGACACCAGACGCTCCACGTCTGGTTATTGTATGTTTAATAACTTAGTCTCATGGTCTGCCAAACGACAATCTACATTATCACGCTCTAGTGCAGAGGCCGAGTATCGAGGGGTAGCCAATGTGATATCTGAATCATGTTGTTTACGTAATCTTCTATTAGAACTTCATTTTCCCATTCAGAAAGCTACCTTGGTGTATTGTGATAATATTAATGCATTCTATCTTTCTGATAATCTGGTTCAACATCAGCGCACTAAACACATCGAGATGGATATCCACTTTGTTCGCGAAAAGGTAGCTCGTGGACAAGTACGCGTCTGTCATGTCTCTTCCATGTATAAGATTGCATACATATTTACTAAGGGTCTTCCCTCAGTTATATTCGATGATTTTAGGGACAATATTAGCGTACGAAGACTGCCCGCTATGACTGCGTGGTTTGATAAATATATCTGATATACTCGTGATATACACGGTATATACACTGTCGTGTATATCACGGTGACACGAGCCATATAAGGAAAGTATATCACGGTATATTTTTGTAGTATATTATTGTATATAATTATCATTGTACACTTACTATAATTACAGAATTTTGTACAAATAGAATAAGATTTTGGGAGTAGAATATGAATGAAATTTTTCATATTATGAAAATTGTAAATTATATATATATATATATTGATTCATTAATGAAAATAATTAAATGATTATTTATTTAAGGGGGCCTTTGTGTTTTTCTTTTCAGACTGGTAACAGGTTCTTTCTATGGTCTTATTAGAAAGAAGTTTGAAGGAAAGGAATGATTTTTCTTTTCTTGGTATGTAGAATTTTGAATTTTGATATGTGTAAGTACTTTTTAACTTTATTAGAGTTTTTGGTGGAAAAAGATATTTGGTTGTAATATCAAATCAATTGTCTCTGAATGGTACTATGTTTATAATAACTGTGTAGATGAGAACAGTTATATACCACGTATAACTTTTCTTATTTGCAAAAACAAAAAGATGAAATATTGTTGCTTGAAATTAAAAATCAACTAAATTTCATATAATCCGAAGCCCTAGACCGCTTGTGGAGTATATCCTCATCGACATGGGAGAAATTTGTCACAGTTCAAACCCTGCAGAACTTCACGCCGCTCGTGAAATACACCTGGCCACAACACGCTGAATCAGCGACGTGGTTTGCGCGCTTATCAGATCGATCCGGGGTTTCACGCGACTGAAAGAAGAAGCGAGCGGCCTTCACAACAAAAAAACTAAATTTCATATAAAAAGTCATATACATCGGTCCCACTGATTGACTTTAATATGAACTTTACCTCAATCTTGAAATATATATATATATTTTTTAAATAACATTAGGAGGACCTTAAAAATTTGACCTCATTGACCACCTTATCATTTTTCTTTACCTGATTAAGATCACAAACCTAACTTGAAAAGTGATGTTAAACAAAATAACATAAAACAGTTCTTCTTCGTCAGCACATCAAATGTAGATAAAATTCTGGAGAAATGCAAAAAAGAAAAGATTATAAATCAAAAGCAAAAGACTTCCAAAAACAAGCAGCGAAATTGCATTATTAATTAGTACTATAATAACAGCCATCAGCAATAGCAATAACCATAGGCTTATAGTCAATGTGCTATGAGGGAGACTTCTTATTTTTATTTTTATTTAATAAACATAGTATGAGTGTGATTGTCCAAATTGGCCTAAAAGAACCCAAATTATCAAAGTAAATAAGAAAAACAATCATATCAACATTTATTTTCTATATTGGTGCCTAAAATGATTCTGAGTGATCAACATGTTAGACCAAAATGAATTTTACATAACTGTATATACAATAGCAGCAGAGCATAATTTCTACTAAGAGTATATAAAATATTAAAAATAAACATACGAAAAAATTAAGAAAATTTAATATCTATTATATATAAAGAAATTAACATTATATATAACTCCTTGCTCTCCTAACTTCGCGGATGATTGTATAAGTCATTAGTCATCTAGAGGAGTATAACCTAAAAGTTGGCCATGAAGTGACGTTACATGAGCATGAATTGAAAGATACCTATACTATATGTACTGAATTTGGACCCCCCTCACTTCACCAACCCCCTATATAGATGAAACCCTGGACCACATCTCACTCATTCAACCATGATTAACTTATCCCTAATGGTTGACTAATTAAGTGAAGTAGGACATACTTAGTGTTATAGTGAAAACAATTAAATAGAAAAAAGAATAATAATAATGAATGTAAATGACACAATCGATTTAACGTGATTCACTAACAATGTGTTAGCTACGTTCACGGGCAGAAGAGAGAAAAACTTTATTGGTCTTGAGTAATACATTTTTTGGGATTTCTCTGGATTGTATTTCAGATTGCTTATTATGTTATGACCTATGATGTTTATATAGAGTACCCCTTATACAGACTAAGGAAATGTTTTCCAAACAAAAAAAGAAAAGGTTTTCCAAACAAAAAAGGAAAAGAATTCCTAAACATAGTATAAACCTAATATGCCCGGATTCAAGACATATTTCAACAAATCTCCACCTTGACTTGAATCCTCTCACAAATAACAGATGCACCATTATAGTGCCATATGTACTAGAACTCTTTTCGCTGATTTTTGCCTCGAGAGCGTCAACAACTCACAATATTGAGCAAGTCAAGCGGTGTTGACTTGTTGTGTGGGCAAACTTTGTGAACATATCGGTGGGTTATCGGCATACCACTTTGTTCACTTTGATTCTCTTCTCACTTCTCGTAAAATGATACCTCACATCAACGTGCTTAGTCCTCTCATGATGGACTTGATCTTTTCTAAGCAGTTGCGCTAAGATCGCGATCTGTTTTGGCACGATCTGATGTACCCGGATCGCCGATCAATCCTTTCAACAGTTCCGCCTTTGGTCGTACATTAATGCCATGTACTGCTACGTAGTCGACAAAGTCATTGTAGGTTGCAAAGTAGCTTTCCAACTGACAACTGAACCACCAAGAGTGAAAACATAACAAGTCATAGATCTTCTACTGTCAACATCTCCATCATAGTCGGAGTTTGAAAACCCTGTCACCAAACACTCTGTATCACCTCCATAAATGAGACCAACATCATATGTACCTTTGAGGTATCGAAAAATCCTCTTCACAGCTTGCCAATGCTCTTTGTCAGGCTCACTCATAAATCTGCTAACAACACTAACAGGTATGCGAGATCGTGTCTAGTGCGGACCATTGCATCATCAAGCTTCCTCTTGCACAGCGTATGAAACTCGAGACACGTACTCATCCTCACCGGTGATTTAGTACGTATAATTGCTTTTGTAAGTGGATGGCTCGTGAGTCGGGATCCACTTCAAAGAACTCGCGATCGTAAGCTACCATGTCTTCAAAACCATACCTTCGGGAGGTATTCCATAATTTGCTCTCTTTAATCGATCAAGAGCCAAATTGTCGATTTCTTCTTGGTAATGAAGATCACGATGATTACGCTTAATCGTGGTTGTTGGACTTCATATGATGGTTCACCCTCATCTGGAGTGACTTGCTGCTCCACCTATTTTCCAACACTGCCACCAACAATAGACTTCACAGTAGGGTTAAACATAGAATTTTCATCAAACACTACATTCCTGCTCAGTATAACCCTCTTCTCAGATGGGTACCATATTCTGTAACCTTTAACACCATCTCATAACCCACAAACACTCCCCTTTTAGCTCGTGGTTCTAATTTACCCTCATTCACATGATAAAAAACATTGCAACAAAAAACTCTCAAGCCAGAGTAATCGCGGGCTTACGGACGCATCTCAAAAGGAGTTTTGAGATGTATACCTGTGTGAGGTCCACGATTTATCAGATAGCAAGCTGTACTAACCGCCTCTGCCCAGATTGTCCTAGTTAGTTCTGTTACACCTCGTAAATTTAAGGCGATAATTAAGGACGTCATTAAGGAAGTAATATTCGACTATTGGATACGAAGTATATTTATATATGCTAATCCAGAAGTTAGCATACGAATGATGTGTTTCCGGAGAAAATTTTGGTTACAACAAGTGTGACGTTGGAAACTAGTAATGAAAGTTGTATATTCCCGTTATAGATTAGTGTTATATTATAAGAATTACGACATGGAGAATACGAGACCTTATGAAATACTCGGGAATTAAAGGAGTGGGATTAGGATTTAATAATTGGAGGACTTGGGACCAATGTGTAATAAAAGAAATTTCAGATTTTTATTAAACCTAACTAATATCTATTCTCCTCACTTTGTTCCAATTCAAAGAAAACCTCATCTTCCTCACTCCCTCTTCCCCCCATCGATTTACCTCCTCCCTCCCTCTAAAACCAACCAAAATACACCAATTTTCATAGCAATTGAAGATTTATATTCCTCTTCCTATATTAAATCACTTTTCATCAAAATTAGAAGCCTAAAATTGGACAAAACAGTGGCAAAAACTTCCCACTGCTGGCCGAAAATTATTGCTCCAAAATTCAAGATTTTAAGGTGAAATTTTGGAAGAAAAACATGCTAGGAAGATGGATTAAACCTATGGAATGCATGCATGTCATTTGGAGTTGAAGAAGCGAACAAAAAAGGGAGAAGAATAACGAAAACAATGGGTAAAATCGGTGACCGTTAGGCGATCGTGAGGAATTTTTGGCTAAAAAGTTAGGTAAAAATTCTTCTTTTTATTAAGTAATTGGAAGATTTAATAATGTGGTAGTTTAAGGATAAACTCTTGATGGAAAGAACTTGGAATTTGAGATTGCATGTGATTGTTATGATGTTGTAATTACTAATTTTTGGGGACTAATTTTATGTACGTTGAATTCGATTATGTTATTATTATTATCGTCGCTAATCGCATGTTGAAATTGAAGAGAAATCTTGATAATTAAAGATGTATTTGGTTATATGAAGGTGTTGAAACATGAAATTGGAGTTTAGAAAGTTATGAAAAGAATTATGGAATTTTGGTTGTTGTGGCCGAGACCCTCCCAAATCGCGGGAATTATTGGATAATGTCGCGTCGAGTTAGGGGCTGATTTTTGTGGAGTTAAAGTGTTAGAAGTTTGATTATAAACATGTATATATGTTGTGGTAATTGCTAATACATGTCTTAAATAATTAAAGAGTAAAAAAAGATGTTAGGTTGCAATTATAGGACTCGAACTCTTGTTGTTGTCGCTAGAGTTGATGGGTTGTTTTAAGGTTATTCTAATATGGATTAACATGAGAATTATGTGTAGTAATCATATGGATTGTTGTAGTTATGATATTGCATAAATATAAAAGAGAAGAAGTGTGTTTTGATGACGTAAATAAAATATCTGAGATTATTGTGGTTATATTCTTAAGTTATGACTTGTTGTTGGTATTGTTGGCTTGGTTTGGAAATTGTGTTGTGCATATAAACAGAGGAAGTGCTGCCCGAATTTTTATAGAATAAGAGAGTCGTCTTTCAATATAACTTACGTTATAAATCATAGAGTTGACAGGGCATATTGTTATTATTATAGGTCAAGGTGCTAGTAGAGGCTATTATTAGATTATCGAGTTGATATAGACGACGAAGTATGTGAAACTCTTCCTTCTCTCTTTTTGGCATGATTTATTGAAAGTACGACGGACGTACATGATTTCTATACAATCTAGTTTCTAAAGACGTTAGTCATGAGAAGTGCCTATGATTTTTCAGTAAAGAGTTTATTATAATGATTTCATTGAGAGTCAAAGTGATGATTTAAATTGTATAGTTACTCATGATACTCTATTTGTGCTGAATATGATTATAAGAATTCATCGAGTCCCGAACCTCTGGACACGTTATACGTATATATATGATTATTCCATGGACATGTATCCATGATGCGGATATAGATACCCATGATAGTATATATATGATTATTCCATGAACATGTATCTATGATGCGGGTATAGATACCCATGATAGTATATATATGACTATTCCATGAACATGTATCCATGATGCGGGTGTAGACACCCATAATAGTATATGTATGATGATTCCATGGACATACATCCATGATGCGGGTATAGATACCCAGGATAGTATATTTATATATATATATATATATATATATGATTATATGGATAGACATTCAGGGTTTTGATATGACTCTCACGACGAAGTATGTGAAACTCTTCCTTCTCTCTTTTTGGCATGATTTATTGAAAGTACGACGGACGTACATGATTTCTATACAATCTAGTTTCTAAAGACGTTAGTCATGAGAAGTACCTATGATTTTTCAGTAAAGAGTTTATTATAATGATTTCATTGAGAGTCAAAGTGATGATTTAAATTGTATAGTTACTCATGATACTCTATTTGTGTTGAATATGATTATAAGAATTCATCGAGTCCCGAACCTCTGGACACGTTATACGTATATATATGATTATTCCATGGACATGTATCCATGATGCGGATATAGATACCCATGATAGTATATATATGATTATTCCATGAACATGTATCTATGATGCAGGTATAGATACCCATGATAGTATATATATGACTATTCCATGAACATGTATCCATGATGCGGGTGTAGACACCCATGATAGTATATGTATGATGATTCCATGGACATACATCCATGATGCGAGTATAGATACCCAGGATAGTATATTTATATATATATATATATATATATATATATGATTATATGGATAAACATTCGAGTTTTGATATGACTCTCATTTTATAAAGGCACGATCGACTCATATTTTTATATATGGCACAGTTGGATTCGGTATTTGATTCTCTTACTTGTCTCATGTACGTTTTGGCCAGTTATGATTATCTACTTGTACTTTACGTTTCATATACTCGGTACCGTACTGATCCCCCTTTTCTCGGGGAACTGCGTTTCATGCCCGCAGGTATAGGTACTCAGTTTGGTGATCCTCCAGTCCAGGATTCTCGTTCAACTATTTGGAGAGCTCCATTGATTCGGAGCTTGTCATTTTGGTACAGAACTTTATTCTGACTTATGCATATATTTAGGGGCACGACGGGGCCCTGTCCCGTCATATGTCGGTATCCTTCTCATAAAGGTCTGTAGACAGTTGTGAGTTGTACGTATGTCGGTTGTAAACCTGTTTGGTCTTCTGCGTTGTTGTTCTCTGTTTTTTAGAAGTTCCCTTGTATACGTGATACTATGTGGGGGCAGGCTTGTCGGCTTGCCCATTTTATTATGTTGGTTAGATGTGACTCCTCAGGAGACAGGATTATTCGTGTGTAAAAACGACGCTGCGGCTTGCTATCTGAGCATGTGTTATGGTAGCAGCGTTATGCTGTCGGATTTTTATATCGTCTTTAGTGTCAGTCTGGTTACGTGACAGGTTAGTATAATAGCGTCATTAGGACGCTTAGTCGCGGCCCATCGGGTCGTGACAAGTCCAGCATTAGAGAGCATACATCTAGCTCTCTCCAGAAGTGTCTGATTCATGCGTTCTGCTACACCGTTTTGATGTGGCGTCTCCCTGACTGTATGATGCATGGCAATCCCTTCTTTTCTGCAAAACTCATTGAACCTAGAACAACAAAATTCCAGACCATTATCAGTTCGCAGCCTTTTGATCTTCTTCTCTATTTGATTTTTCATTAATGCCTTCCACTGCTTGAAGTTCATGAAAGCTTCACTTTTATGCTTCTTAAAGAACACCCAAGTCATCCTTGAGAAATCATCAATAATTGTCATAAAATATTTGTGACCTCCTAGAGACTCCATACGGGAAGGACCCCAACAATCAGAATGGATGTAATCAAGTGTGTTTTTTGTTATGTGTATTACTTTGGGAAACTTGTTGCGATGTAATTTCCCGAATACACAGTGTTCACAAAACTTAAGGTCCTCGACCTTGTGACCACAAAGAAGATCTCCTTTTGACAAAATTTGCATCCCTCTCTCGCTCATATGACCAAGCCTCATATGACATAACTTGGTCAAGTTTTCTTTATCAACCTTTGAGGATGCAACAATAACAGAACCTGATAACGTAGAACCTTGAATGAAATACAATGTACCACGTTTTATGCCCTTCAGAACCACATTTGAATCCTTGCAGACATATAGAACTCCACCTCCACCTCGAAATCTGAACCCCTTGCTATCTAACATGCTCAATGATATCAGATTCTTTGTCATAGATAAAACATGCCTGACGTCATTCAATGTGCATAATTTACCATCATGTGTCCGAATTTTAATAGAGTCTATCCCAACCGTTTTGCAAACAGAACTGTCAGCCATAGAAACACTGCCACCATCCACTTGCTCATAAGTTGTAAACCACTCTCTGCGCGGACATATATGGTAAGATGCTGCTGAATCGAAGATCCACACATCATTGTGATGCGTGTACTCATTAGCAACTAGAGCAATATCATCTTCAGAGTTGGTATCTGCTTCTGTGGCGATGCTGTCGGATTATTTTGTCGCTTCTTCTTGGGACAATCAGTTTCCGGTGTCCCTTCTCTTTCTGATAATTCTGACATCATTTGGTTTTGGACCTTTAGAAAACGGTTTCTTGAACTTCTTCTCCCCCGAATTTCTCTTTCCATGACTTTCACTGGCTACTAACTTTGCAGCCTGATTATCTGCACTTGTAGCATCCGTCTTATGGCGCAACTCCCTAGTATGGAGAGATGATCTCACCTCCTCTAAAGACACAATATCTTTTCCAACAATGAACGACTGTACGAAATTTCCGTACGATAATGGTAAAGATACTAACAGAATCAATGCAGCATCCTCATCCTCAACTTTCACATCAATATTACGCAACTCTAACAAGATTGTGTTTAGTTGATCTAAGTGATCTCGAAGATGCATACCTTCCTGCATTCGTAGACTGAACAGATGTTGCTTCAGAAGCAACTTGTTGGTTAAGGACTCCGTCATATAAAGACTCTCGAGCTTGACCCATAGACCCCGCGCAGTTTCCTCCTCCGCGACCTCAGCGATAATATCATCAGCAAGACTCAACATAATTGTTGAATGAGTTTTCTCTTCCAGAACGACCATCTCAGCGTTAATGGATTCTGTCGGCTTCCTAGCAAGCGGCGCCCAAAGTCCTTGTTGTTTTAACAAGGCTCACATCTTGATCTGCCACAGAATAAAATTGTTTCTCCCCGTAAATTTTTCGATTTCCACATTCATTCCAGACATCTTTCAAACAAACAAATTCGGCTCTGATACCAATTTGTTATAGCGGAAGCAATTAAACAGAAGAAAGAATAATAATAATGAATGTAAATGACACAAACGATTTAACGTGGTTCACTAACAATGTATTAGCTACGTCCACGGGCAGAAGAGAGAAAATCTTTATTGATCTTGAGGAATACAATTTTTGGAATTTCTTTAAATTGTATTTCAGATTGCTTAATAGGTTATGATCTATGAAGTTTATATAGAGTACCCCTTACACAGACTAAGGAAAAGTTTTCCAAACAGAAAAGAAAAAAGATTCTTAAACATGATATAAACCTAATATGCAAGGATTCAAGGCATATTTCAACACTTAGACCAAGTCCTTAATACTGTTAATACAACAACAACAACAACAAAAAACTCTTGAGAATAAGCTGAAAAACGTTGTGCCAAAGAATCTGATGTACACTTTCTGGTTTGTAGTTCTATAGTCATTAAATCATTCCGTTCCTTTTGGATCATGATAATTCTAATTAGTTCCACAACACTGTTTCATGCTTACATTATCTTTCACTTGATATTATCCTCTCGGACCACCTTTAAAGAGGACAATAATAAAAATCTAACCTCCACACATTGATGTTTGATTTTGCAGGTCACAGTAAAACAACTTTAAGATGGCATTTTCAGCTTTCCCTGTCGAAACAGGTATCCTACAGGGAATTTCCATAAGTGTCATTTTCAGTCTCTCCACACTAGGTGTATACGAAACAGGTTCTCTTTTTTATTATCTACATATTCCAAAGTTTTTCCATACCGATAGCACCAGAGATCACCTCCATCTCTTCCATAAACTAATTTATTACTATTTAGGACCAAAGCTACCAGCTCCCTCGGAATTGGCATCAATGTTACTGCTCAGAATTGAGGTTCTTGTATTTAATGATTTCTACTCCTTGTATGAGTGATACACTGGGTATGTTGTATGAGTGACATGATTAGTCGAATGCTACTTACGGTTACAACCATGTGATCAAATCTTATGGTTAAAATGAAAGAGAAGTTGATGCAAATATATGGTATATATACTAATTAAGGAAGATAAATATTACTGGGTCTGCTTACACCCTTCATTGGCAAAGTAAATCTGCAGATTCATTAGCCTATTGCGGGATTGACTTAGATTCCTGAGTGTGTCCCACTTCAAAACGTTCAGACAAAAAGTTTCACCTTGTGCGCCATAGTTCTGCAGCTAGACTATTATGGATGCCAATTGTAGGACCCTACATAGCCATCCACCATCCTTGCCAGGGGCAACGCCGCCAAACCACTGGACCACTGAGATCACCCTCAGCGCTTCCATCTATGTTCAGCCTGATCTTATTGGTCCTAGAGGAAACCAAGAAATGTTTCTTCTTTTAGTTTTTGTTCTCTTCAAGACTCAAAAAGTACAAATTCTGAGAGCATTTCCATTCAGAACGCATGATGTAAATACATGATTGTCCCACTTTAAATTGTGCAGCAGAAAGATATTGATTATCAGATATATGGTGGCTTTATCAAGCTGTTTCCCACATACTAGAATATTGGTAAACGGTGTATAGGCCCAGTGATGCTAACAGGATCGACAAAGGTGGTAACTGTCAATAACTGTGCACTACAATGAACAACTCAAGCTGAAGCAATAGATTATGCCAGCTGGAGTATGAGATAAGAATCAAAAGATGGGATCAGTATGGAACACACCCATTTCTTTTGCAGTTCTCACATGTGTCTACAAAAAAATAGCCCAAGTGCCTAGCAGTATCAGGGCTTGAAGAGCTTTGCTCAATCAACAAGCACTCAGAGGTTGAATCTTTTCACGTATTGCCTTGTAGCACTGGAGACTGCAGAGAGGTAGTTTTGATTTGGAGTCTCTGTATTTGTATGTATTCATACAAGATGGACCAGCACATTTCTCGCGAGGAGGTGGATAGCTGAAAAATAAATTAGAGATCAGTATTTAATTAAAAGGGAAAAAACTTGAAAATCGGAAAAAGGTCCTTGAGCTAACAACTATAAGCATCCAAACTTCAAGAATAAGCATATTGTTCTACAGATCATCACCTGCAAGCCTTAGGCTCAAATATGCTTGGGAGTCCCATCTCATTAGGAAATGTCACAACAGTACCAGAAGGACCCATGACCCATCTGATAGTATTTGACGAAAGTGCTGTAGCTGTTGCAGTCCTCTCCTGAATCCACAAAAATATGCACAAAAGAAAAACTGTGATGTATAAACTAAAGAGTAAAGTGCAGAACAAAATTGAACATTGTAACTTTTGGCTCCTCAACTAGAAAATATTCTCTTTAAAGAATATAACAGCTTCACCCTGACAATTTAGGATTACAAGTGCTAGATTTAGACCCAAAAATAAGTTCTAGTAAAATTGCCAAAAACTATAAAGTGGAGGGGTGTGGGGGGCTACATCAAACTTCAAAATGCTTTACTTGCGTTGTACACTCACCTGTGCTAACTCCTCTCGTCGCTTCTTAAGTTTATCTTCTCGCTTTTTCCTACTAGAATCTTGACTGAGGATTTTCCTTATTGCTTCAGCCTGCAAAAGCTATATTTGTTAAACCACTTACATAGCAGTGTGGAAACTATTTGGACAATTTAAACAGATAAGCCTATAATCTTGAGTAAGATGTATAAACCTCAGACTCTCGAGCAGCCTTTTCAGCTTGCATCCTGCGTCTTTGCGCAGCCTCAGCTTTCTTCAACTGCTGTTCCACTTCAGAGAGCTTCTCCTTTTGTTCTACAACCAGATCAAACTGAATTTATCAGCTGATCCTCAGATGAAAAAAGTAAACCATATAAGACGGAGGGAATACTCACTTTTAGGTGGTGCAGGTGGAAGTCCATGGGGGAATTCAATTGCGCTCAAGCCTGCACCGCAAGAAATACCTTTTCCCGTTTGAAAAGCCCGCTGGCGAGTAGTCACAGCCATTTTTCTCCTATCATCTACTGAGATATCAGTGGATTCCATTAGTTGCTTCTTCTTCCTGGGTCCTAACTCAGTATCAGAAACCACCACTTCATAGTAGTCGGCATCCTGAGATGCTCTTTCAGATTTGGATTTCTTAATTCCTTTAACTGCTTTAAGAGAGTTGTAATCACTCAGATCTGCACCATAAACACTGCTACTTTGGCTTAACACCCTTGATATCTTCCGCTGTTTTCTGCATCCAACTTCATCATCATCCTCATAGCCAGCACTATAATCAGCAGAGTATTTGGAAGACCTGAGCTTCTCCAGGTAACGGATCTCATCATCATCGTCATCCTCAGTGTCTTCATCAACGAATGTTTCACCTGATAAATGTCTTTTAAGCAGAGACTTGCTTTTATGAGCTGCATCATATTTTCCAAATTGATTCAACGGGGCAATCTGCCCCGGTAACTGTTCCACTGAGGAATCCACTCTCCCAATGCTAAAGCCAGTTTTAGCAAAATCCTTCCAAGGGATACCTCGCAAGCCAATTGCCTTGCCAGTAGAAGAGGAATGATCTCCACCTGTGCTCTGCTACAAAATATAAAAAAAAGAACCTCAAAAAACCTCTAAAGACATCAATCATCAGCACCTCGAGAATTAAAAAAATAAGTATTACTGCAGGCAGCTGGAGGAAGTGGTACGATAGGTGACAAGGTAGATTCTTATGGACTTAGTTGATGCTTTTTTTATCAAGGAAAAATAAAACACAAACTTGGACATTGCAGCCATGAAAAGGTGAAGACTCGACTTTAAGGAGCTAAATATTTGCTGATGGGACAGGTAATTTGGAAACTCTAGAAAACTATCAATATGACAAGCTCATTCAAGAGAAGTTAAGGTAAATACTATTCTTCTAAGCAACATCTGGTAAATACTAATAATATGCTGCACCATTTCTTTAATGTTAGACCAAGGGGCATCCTCAGTCAGTATGATGCATTTCTAGAGTTTCGTAAAGCAAATGTGTACAAAGGAGTTATGAGAAATTAAGAACAAGAAAATAAATAATGACCTTGTGTTGCCATGGTCCGGGAGCATCTGAAAAGGAGGACCCGCCAACAGAAGTGTGTATTGTTCTTGTAACACCACCAACCTTGAGTTTCACTTTCTTGACTTTGTTGTCATTCCCAGCTCCATCTGATACTACTCCTGACAGTCTAGAATGGTTATTGCACATCACAGTCCCGCTTATTTGAGGATCTTTTATCTGGGATGTTGTTAGGTTTCCTTCATTAAATCTACTCATGTCTATCTGACCATCCTTTTGCTCAGTATCACTGAAACAGGAGTCTCCAGAGTTTCCACCTTCGACTCGCTTACCGGAAGCCTCAGCTTCACTGAGATTACTATAAGATGTTCTTGAAATATTAACATAGTCAGCATTGTCACAACTTGACGCTTTGCTCAAATTATCAGATGGTGGCGTTGACGAAATGGATAAATTATCACGGCAATCCGGAAGCGACAGGGACTCCTTTGGAGGTCGTCGATACAGATCAGTTCTCTGTTTCCTAAATGCTTTGCCCCACCCAAAACCGAGAAAGCTATCCATAGTAAATTAGTAATAGAGAAAGTATGCCCCAAAACTGCTGCAACTGCAGTAAGCAAAAGATACAGACTAAAACTTAGCAGGAGCAATTTTCACATGCATTGTGAGATAACAAGGGCTCTAACCAAACCCCTAAGACGTGAGATCACTGATCAGTGTATACACACATATTTAGAGATATCTTTCACTTAACAATGCTAAAAATCCTTTGGAAAAAGACTTAATAGATAGCAGCAAAGACAGAATAAACTATCTGAGAGATTACCAATGATTATAGTAGTTAACATAAAACAAATGTCTGAATCTCAACCAAAATGATATTAAGAAGATCCTGGCGTAGTAAAGCAAGAACTCCACCCTAAAACTAAGTCTCCTTTCCCCTCAAAAGCAAGAACTTTCCCCCTATAACTAAGTTTCTTTCCTCTCAAACGCAAGAACTTTCACCCTTATTAAAAGGGAACTCAAAAATATACACCTTAAACAGTTGATAGAGAAGAAATCTATACAAGATACTTGACATACTAGCAATCCATAGCTCCAAAAAGCTACGAATAGAACATTCTCAAACCCCAAAAATTGTACTGAAGATTTAACAAGAACCCAAGTCCTCGAAAACCCATCAAACAACTAAGAAAATAAAGCCAACATTGAAGCTTTACCATATGGGTTTTCACCCACTACAGCAAATGTAGCAAATTAAATACCCAAAAAACATGAACTTTACCTTCTTGGTATTGTTAAGGCCCTTGAGATAAATCCCTCTGAGAACCCTAATAAGCTCGGTAACGGAGAGGGAGGTAGGGACTAGTAGTAGTATTACAGGGCGGTGTTGCTGTAGAGTTGAGAACCACGTGGCGACGACCCACTCATCTTCTTGCTCCCAATCCCAGGTATAGGTAGTGTAATACTGTAATGTAATCACAACCGCCAATATTTTCTTTTTCGTTTTCTTTTGACGCGCAATTTAACTTTATATTCAAATTTCGAATACAATTTCAAGTTGTATTTAAAATTTTCATGGTCAAACATTAATTTTTGAACAAAAAAAATTCAAGTGAATAATTCTTATGGCCAAACGAATTTGTGTAAACTGGCTAAAAGTTTAATTATGAAGTACCGAATATGAAACGTTGGAGCTACTAACAATTACACCCGATCTCAAAATCAGTGTCATCTAAGTAAAATTCTCAAGACAAGTGTCATTTTAAGAATTTAAAATAAAAATTGATGTATTTTCAACTATACCATTAGCATTAAATAGATAATTTTTTTTGTTGATTTTTTCAGTTAATGTAAGTATTATTTTTAATTTTTAAAATATGTTTTTTCTAAAATTTAGAACTGACACGTTATTAATAAGTATTGAATATTGTATTTACATCTAAAATGACTATTGAAGAAATTAGGCAAAGTTAGACGATGATAAAGCTATTAGATAAAGTTGGATAACTTTTTGCAAGACAAAACTAGTGATTTTGGTGGCCAATTGATGACTTTTGAAAGACAAAACTATTAACTTTGGTAGCCAATTGGCCAAAATGGAGTGATCATCTTAACTCACAACTTATATTTCACCATCTTCATCCAGTCAGCTTCTCAATTCCACGACCTTGTAGGCTTGTACACCATGAGAGCACCCATTACATGACTATGAGCTTCAACCATTGTACTACTAATAAACTAATGGAGTACCAAGCTGTGTGATGCATCAAGAAGTCAGCCACTAGACTTGTAATACTGGTACCACTCTTTAAAGTCTGTCTTTGTTTTTTCTTGGGTAAATCGTTGACTTTCCTTCTTCCCCTACTTTATGTGTGAATTTTGACAGCCTTAAATCCTCAATTCTAGTTTACTGAGCTTTGTTCTATGGCTACTGAACTAAAGTATCAAGTTTTCTTGAGTTTCAAAGGCAAAGACACTTGCAATACTTTTGCAGATCATCTCTATGAAGCTCTGCTGGGAACAGGTTTTGCAACATTACCAAGTGGTGATGAAAATGAGGGAGGAGAAGAAATCAAGTTGGAATTGCAAAAGGGTGTTAAGAATCAGGGGTTTCAGTTATCATCTTTTCAAATGATTATGTGTCTTCAAGTTTGTGTCTTGATGAGTTGGTAATGATCCTTGGATTGTAAAAGGATATCAAGGCGTGCAGTTCTGCCCATATTTTACCATGTGGATCCTTCTGATGTTAGGAAACAAAAGGGGAGAATTGGAGAAGCATGTGATAGGCATGAAGAACTGGGAGGGAACCAAAGTGGAAATGAGTGGAAAGCTAGGGTTAGAAAATGGAAGGAAGCACTCAAAGAAGTTGCAGACTTGGGAGGAATGGTCTTACAGAGCCAAGCTGATGGGTGAGTTAGAGTATGAACAAGATGATGATTTATGACAACTCTAATTGCTTAAAATGTCTTTATCTTAGTCTTTCTGATAACAATTTCTGTACACTCTATTAGGACTCTGTGTTCCCATTATTCATGTTGCATGATTTAGTTCTCGATTCCACGAGCTTGCAGGATTACTTTTTGTTGGTTACTTTTCCATTTTGTTAAAACATTTCAGACATGAGTCCAAATTCATCCAGAAGATCCTTAAAGTGGTTGAGAATAAACGGAGCAGGCCAGTCCTGTATATTTGCCCTCATCTGATTGGAACAGAACGGCGTGTTGAAAAGATGAACTCATGGCTAGAGGACGGATCTACTGATGTTGACACTCTTGTTATTTGTGGCATCGGTGGAATAGGCAAGACAACAATGGCAAAGTGTGTGTATAATTTGAACTTCAGTAAGTTTGATGGTAGCAGCTTTTTGTCCAACATTAGAGAAAATTCAACGGCATCGTAAAGGTTTAGTTACTCTTCAAAGGCAATTTCTTTCTGATATTTGCAAAAGAAAGAAGAAACCTGTGTTTTCCGTGGACGAGGGAATGACTGAGATGAGAGATGTTGTAAGTTGTAAAAGAATCCTTCTTGTTCTTGATGATGTAGATAACCGTGATCAATTGGATGCTCTACTGGAATTGAAGGACTTGTTATACCCCGGAAGTAAAGTCATTGTGACAACTAGGAACAAGAGATTGCTAGGACTGGCCAGTGGGCCGGGTCGGGCCCATCGGGGTCGGGATTAGCGGGGTCGGGGTGGAGAAGAGGGGCGGGGTCGAGCTGGGGCGGGACCGGGACTAGCGGGACGATACCGTGTCCCGTCCCGGTCCCGTTGGGCAGGGGGTCGGGGCCAGTCGGGGACGGGGCGGGGCCAGTCGGCGGGTTTTGTTTTTTTAAAATTTTTTCACTAAATTAAAAATACTAAATTACTAACAAAGTAACATTAACATATACATATAGTCATATAGTGATAGTCATGACTATTATTATACTATTATAATATTATAGTATTATAATTATAGTATTATACTCATATATATAATATATTTATAAAGTATAAACTATAAAGTATAAACTATAAAGTATAAACTAAATAATTAAACAAAGACAAGAAGAGTGTAAAAAAAAACATCTCAAGTCTGTTTTTGTGACTCTTATATTATTAATTATTTCATTGAAATATACAAGATTGATGAGTATCTTGTTGTTGAAAAAATTGCAAAGACATAGAAAAATTAAAAAATTGCAATGAAATAAATTACCAATTTGAAAATATTTTTTCTAGTTTCTTTATAATTTCTTGTGGTTCTTCGGTTGGAATTGATATATCTTGGTCAAATTGTTCCACGTCGCTACTCATGCCTTCAGATAAAATGTCATTGTAGTTGTCGTCTTCTTCTTCGTTAAGACTTTGTGCTTTTGCAATAGGTGTCTTCCTAAACCCCCCGTCCCACCATGACCTTGTCCAGTTTTAAAAGAATAAATATTTTTACAAGTTTTACATACAGCTACTTGATTCGGTACGTCCCTGTCAAAATATTTCCATACAACTGATTTTAATGGTAGTTTTGCCGGACCTCGTCTCATAGTAGGGGGGGATAGGAGGCATTTCACTAGTGGGTGTATCATCATCTTCATTAGTAGGTGTATCATCATCTGGAGTGTCATCTAAATTAAAATCTTCTGGAGGATAAACATTTGTGTCAAGATCATATGGTATTTCAGGAAACAGTTCAGGATCTATAAAATCATCTTGTCTAGGAATAGCTGGAATACTAGAAGAAGTACCCTTGCCCTTGTTACCCGCCCTACTAGAAGAAGTACCCTTGCCAAAAACATTTTTTACTCTTTTCACGGTAATAATTAATAAATAGTTAAAGACTTAAAGATAATGAAATTAAATGTGCTAAATGAAATAAAAACAAAATAATAATTTAATGAGAGAACGAATGTACCAAACGCCGACGTAGAGTCGACGTGTAATCGAGAGGTTGAAAATTGAAACTTTGCTCGATAGATAATCCTCAAGCTAGTTGCCAACTTCACTCCCAATTCTCAAATTAATAAATACTAAATAAATTGAATATGTAGTAGACAATGTTGTATAGAGAATAGAGATTGATTGATTGAGAGATTAGAGAGTAGAAAGATTTGTGAAAATAATAAGAAGAGGAAATGAAGTATTTATAATTGAAAAATTAGGTTAAAGTGTAAATATAATAACTTAGGGGTTAAAAATAAATATAAAGGGGTAGGGGGAGGGGGAAGCCAAAAATGGCCGTTGTCTAACGGCCAAAATGTAAAATGGCCGTTAGACAACGACTATTTTCTCGCAGCGGGGACCGGAGGGTCGGGCGGGGTCGGGCGGGATCGGACGACGGATCGGCGGGGTCGCCCGGGACCATACCGCCCCTCCCTGCTCGAGCCCCGGTCCGTTTTTATTTTTATACGGTCGTGTCGGTCGGCCCACCCATCGCCACTAGAGATTGCTTAGGCACTACAAGAAATTGGTTATGAGAGGGCGACAGTAATCGCCCTTTTTGGGTGAAATATTGCCCCCTTAGATCAAAGGGGCGATTTTTAGTCGCCCTTCAACTCGCCTAATTAATCGCGTTGTCTTAGATCAAGAAGAACGATTTTTCAAGTCGCCCCCTTTGGTAAGGACCAAAGAGGGCGACTCGCCCTTTTTGAGATTATCAAGAAGGCGACTGTGTAGTCGCCCTCTTTAAGATTTATCAAAAAGGACGACTACAATCGCTCTTTTTGAGTTGGTTCAAAAAAGAGAAAAAATTAAATGCACCAACTGGGTTTCGAACCCTGGTCTGAACTGTGACACTGTACCCTTTTGCCACTAGACCACTAGTTGCAACATTAATCACCACAAATACGGCCCTCTGCCAAGAATCGAACCCGAACATCCTCTGTGAAATTATGTCATTCTATCGCTAAATCATCCATCAATACTTGTTATATTTATACTCCTCATAATCATAAATCCCTTGGATTCGGATCTGAATATTTCAGATATCCAAAAAATTGGATATTCTTAATTTTCGGATCCGAATATTTCAGATATCCAAAAAATCGGATATCCGTAATTTTCGGATAATTTCGAATCGGATTTGAATATTTCATATATCCAAAAAATCAGATATTCGTAATTTTCGGATAATTCCGGATATGAATATTTTGTATATCCAAAAAATCGTATATCCGCAATTTTCGGATAATTTCGGATCGGATTCGAATCCGAATAATTCAGATATACAAAAAATCGAATATCCATAATTTTCGGATAAATTCAGATTAGATTCGGATCCGAATATTTCGGATATACAAAAAATCGATATCCGCAATTTTTGGATAATTTCGGATCGGATTCGGATCCGAATATTTCATATATACAAAAAATCGAATATCCATAATTTTCGGATAATTTCGGATCGAATTCGGATTGGATTCGGATCCGAATATTTCGGATATACAAAAAATTGGATATCCGTAATTTTCGGATTGGATTCGGATCCGAATATTGGATTCGGATCCGAATATTTCGGATAAATTTTGGATCGAATTCGGATTCGAATATTTCAGATATACAAAAAATCGGATATCCATAATTTTCGGATAATTTCGGATCGGATTCTGATCCGAATATTTCGGATAAAATTCGGATTGGATTTGGATCCGAATATTTCGGATATACAAAAATCAGATATCCGTAATTTTCGGATAATTTCCGAATATTTTGGATAAATTTCGGGTCGAATTCGGATCCGAATATTTCGGATAAATTTTGGATCGGATTCGGGTCCGAATATTTCGGATATACAAAAAATCGGATATCCGTAATTTTTGAATAATTTCGGATCGGATTCGAATCCGAATATTTCGGATATACAAAAATCGGATTTGTTTTCCCTTTCTTGCATCTCATTTTATTTCTTAGGTATAGCTAAGAGCTAACTCAAATTTTAAAATAACCCTTTCATTTTTATGCATATATATTTATTGAAAGTTATTTTCTGTTATTTACTTTTTGGTGACTTATTTAACCTGTTACTATTTTGATTTGCAGAAAACAGAAAAAGCACGACGATATTTGGAAACGAATGACAAATTACAAAATTAGGAAGGAGTACAAAATAAGGAAGGAGGAGGGAAGAACGATGGTATCTTGCCTACGATTTTGAAATGAAATAACATGGACAATATTAACGAGCAATACAATAACATAGAATGTAGTTAGTTTTAAAATTGAATGAGTTTATATTTTAACTTTGATTTGAAATTTTAACATTAATTGAGGGCAGTTAATTATTTATTAGCATTCCAAGGTAAAAAGTTCATTTTTTTTGCATAAAGAGTAGTAATATGGAAATACTTAATATTAATATAATATTTGGAAGAATATTAATACGGATTGGTACGTGTAAATAGTTAAAAATAAAATTTGTAAAACACTTAATTTTTAGTACCAAAGCTTTTTAATCGGACCAAAAATGGCGACTTTTTCAAGTCGCCCCTTTTGATCCGAACCAAAAGGGGCGACTTCTAATAGTCGCCCTTCTTGCTTTATTATTTATTTTTAATAAATTCGGACCAAAATGACGACTTTTCCAACTCGCCATTTTTAGTCATAACCAAAGGGGGCGACTTCAAGTCGCACTTTTTGGTCCAAATCAAAAGGGTCAAGTTTTCCAAGTCGCCCTTTTTGGTCATAACCAAAAGGGGCAAGTTTCCAAGTCGTCCTTTTTGGTCATAATCAAAAGGGGCGAGTTTTCCAAGTCGCCTTTCTTGCTTTATTATCTATTTTTAATAAATTTGGATAAAAAAGGGCAATTTGGAAAAGTCGCCTTCTTTGGTCCTTATCAAAGGGGAGAGTTCAAGTCGCCCTTTTTGGTCCTAACCAAAAGGGGCTACTCCCCTTTGGTGAAATTAACCAATTTTGCCTTTAAACTCATTTTTCATATGCGCAAGTCGCAACCACACTTTTTATATATACTAACGTTTTATACATCCAATAAATAAATATTCAATATAAGAAGGAAAAAAGAGTTCTTCTTAACCAATGAAGAACGTTTGTATCAAATAAGACTATGAAGTAATTGAAAAAAAATGGACTTATAAAAAAGATCTCATTACATTATTAGAAATGGAATTATGCCAACAGTAGTAACCTGAAGTTGCTTTCTGAATACTTACTTTATTATATTTATGGATTATTTTCCTAATCACAAATAAAATAAGATAAGACATTTGTTGTGTACCAGAATTAATTTTGAGAAATGGAAGTGTTAACTGTTGACCACATGGTCGCTTGGTTAGGAAAAACAAAAACAATTTATTGTACAAGCAATTTTGGAATTTTCAGACCAGAAAGGGCGACTTCCGAATTAAAAGAGGCGACTTCTTGAAGTCGCTCTTTTTTATCTAACCAAAGAAGGCGACTTGAAGTTGCACTTTTTGGTGAGGACCAACAAGTCGCCCCTTTTGATTCGGACCAAAGGTTGGTGAAATAAAAAAGGGCGACTTTTTGCAGTCGCCCCCTTTGGTAAACTACAGTCGCCCTTTTTGGTACTAACTAAGAGGGCATTTTGAAGTCGCTCTTTTTGGTTTAAAAAAACGGCCCTATTTGAACCGTTTTCTTGTAGTGAGGCCTTTTGATGTGCATAAGCTTTACGAGTTTGAAGCTTTGAATAGAGATGAATCTGCTGAGCTCTTAAGCTGGCATGCATTTGGTCAAGATTGTCCTATTAGAGGTTTCGAAGTATGTTCAGAACAAGTAGCAATCCGTTGTGGAGGACTTCCATTAGCAATTG
Source organism: Przewalskia tangutica (assembly GCA_029844215.1). Classification (NCBI taxonomy): domain Eukaryota; kingdom Viridiplantae; phylum Streptophyta; class Magnoliopsida; order Solanales; family Solanaceae; genus Przewalskia; species Przewalskia tangutica. The sequence continues at coordinate 14,794,287 of CM056721.1, read as the reverse complement.
AAGTTCTTAGTGCTACTTTGGCAGGAAGAAACATAGATGTTTGGAGAAGTACAATACAGAAATTGGAAACAATTCCGAATCATCAAAATCTCAGGAAATTAACAATAAGTTACAAATCTCTGGAGGATGATCATGATAAGAATTTATTTCTCCACCTAGCTTGATTTTTCATTGGGAAGGACAGAGATCTAGCAATAGCTATTCTAAATAGGTGCAACTTTTACACTGTAATTGGGATTGAGAATCTCATCGACAGAAATTTTATAAAAGTTAGCGAGTCTAACAGGCGGGTTATGCATCAAATGATTTGAGATATGGGAAGAGACATTGTTCGCCAAGAATCACCAGCCGAGCCTGGGAAACGCTCTAGACTATGGCGTTCAAAGGACTCCTTTATTGTCTTAATCCAGAACCGTGTAAGGAATGCTCTCTTATATGTCTCTTAAAGTAGGGATTCAATGAAATTAAGTTGTTTTTCACTGATAGCTGATCCTTCGCTATATTTATCTCTATTAATGTTGATTAGTAGTTAACATTGTTCTTATTAAGTTTAATGAAATGGGTTGAAGATGATGAGCACCTTTGCTTCACAGTTATTTCTTCTTGAACCAGCAATGTTTGTAAAATTTCATTTATTGAACTAACGACTTCTTCTTCTAAGGACTGGTGCCAAAGTTCTCATTTTTAAGTATCCTTCACTTCTTTTTTGGGCTTATTGTGAACCGTAGTGCAAAAATATTTGTTAAAGCAAAGTGAACATATGCTAGATTGCTTGGTTTAAAAATCGAAAAGCTTGTCTTAATTTGTTTAAGCAACCACTTTATGAAAATAGGCATAATCTTTGACCTGGTTAGAGTATTAATGTAATCAGCTGAGTCTAGAGGTAGGAAAAAGTGGAAGCTGAAAAAAACTGTTTGTGTTCATCACTTTTTTTTTTTTTGCATTCCCTTCTTAATGCCTACTTGCCTTTACTAATCATTTTCTGTCTATCTGAACAGGCCACTCAAACTATTCAGGGTACTATCCTCGACATGGATATGCTCACGGAAAATGACATAGTTAACGCAAGCTTTTCCGCCATTGATTTCAAGAAACATAAAACTTCCTCAACTATCCAAATCCTCAGAGAGGTCAATTCAAACAGAAAAGGTTTGGTTTTTCTCCATGGCATTTGTCAGATGCTAAAGAAGTCACAAATGAGCTGGTTTTGGTAACTGATGTATTTGCAAATATGCAGAAGTTAAGACTGCTCCAATTCGATCACGTTGAGCTCCAAGGATCTTTTGATGTTTTTCCAAAGAGATTAAGATGGTTTCTCTGGTCAGAGCTGCAACTAGAATGCATGCCAATTGATTTTCCTCTGGAGAGCCTTGTAGTGATTGAATTACAGCATAGCAGCTTGAGAAAAAATTGGCATGGAGTCGAGGTGTGTTAATAATACGCTTCATTCTTTAAGGTATAGCAGAAACAAACTTAGTTTTAATTTGTCTAACTGTGTTTTCATTTCTATCTTTTGTCATTCAGTTCCTTAAATATCTGAAGATTTTCAATCTCAGCCATTCCTACTAGCTTCTAAGAACTCTGATTTTTCAGGACCCCCCAATCTTGAAAAATTGATCCTTCGAGCTTCATGAGACCATCGGGTGTCTAGAATCACTCATTCTGTTGAACCTCAAAAATTGCAAAAATCTGCAGACTTCCAGATAGCATTTGCATGCTAAAATGTCTGGTGACACTAAATATCTCTGGTTGCCCAAGTCTTGAATATGTACCGATGGATCTAGACAGAATTGGTTCACTAAGAGAGCTGTATGCTGACGAAATTGCAGTTCACCAAATGATTTCTACTGCAGAAGAGGTGCAACCATGGTATGGATTCCTGCGGTCCTGGATGTGGGACAATATGTCCTAAAATTTCACATATTAGTTTACCTAATTCTTTGGTTACTTTGAGCCTTGCTAAATGTAATCTATCCGACGATGCTTTTCCAGTTGCTTTCAGTAGCCTCTCCTTGTTGCAAAACTTAGATTTGATCCAAAATAGAATTTGCAGTCTACCAAAGGACATTACTTATCTTACTAGACGTCAGAAGCTAGAAGTAGTATTAATGTTGGGTTTGATGTTGTGACATTTTGTCCAACATATCATTTTTAGTACTAAGTTAAAATTCAGAAATATCGGAACAAATGTTTTTTGTAAAACAATTTTGCCTTACTTCACGGAACTGAAGCAAATCTCGTGGAAATTTTACCACGATGAAAAAATGACTTGTCAAGGTGATTAGGAGCTTATGAAAAAAAATGTGGGAAGAACAAGTCAAAGTTGTTGCTAAGCTTGGGGAACAAGTCCAAGAAGTTAGAGGATTCCTTATGCCCACCTTTCCATCAACCTCTACAACAAGTCGATGAGCTAATCAAGGAAGACTCTCTACTATAAATAGAGAGGGAAGAAGAGTGAATCGATATTCAGAATCAGATTGCAAAAATATCAAGAGAGCTCTCGAGAATTCATCTCAGAAAACTGGATCACAAGTGTTGTATGAGCGTGTCGACAACATTCTGTTCAACATTATAATTGCTGCTTAGATTCTAGATTTGTTCTTTATTGAAGCAATTGTAATGTGATGTTGTCTATGCCTATTTAGATAATTTCTTCAGGCAGAAGTCATCTGCGACTTCAACTTTTTAATTCCTTTTGTTTTATTTTGTAAAATTGTACAAGAAGAAATTTATTCAATTATATATAAATATATACAATACTTTCTGTCACTGACCGTCATAGATTATATTGAAAATATAACCTATGTAAATATTAAACATTTGTGTTCTTTATGATTTCTGCTGCATTTTACTCTTCAAAGGTTTTTCTGTTATATCGAAGTATTGTCAGTTGTCTGACAACATTATTGCTGACATTTGCAAACTGTATTGACATTCATTTATTATTTCTTTCAGTTTATTTTTATTTCGATAGCATACCCCGAGACCCAACAAGTAGAAAGCTGCGAAAAGCTCAAATCGCTCGTGGGGCTTCCCAGTATAGAACATCTTAATGTTACTAACTGTAGGTTGTTAGAGAAGATATCATATCAATCTAAATCATCTAGACTGAAGGATTTGCTTGTTGCAAATTGTCTTGAATTAGTGGAAATAGATGGAAATTTCAAGTTAGAACCCTTGAGAAATACTGAAGCAGAGATGCTTTGCAAGTTAGGCTTGTGGAACTTGGCTTCTATGGGTAATGTCATGATCAATCTTACATCTAATATCCTGAGCTACTACCGAATACACGGTAAAGTGCTAAGGAGGACCAAGTTGTGAAGATGCAAGTGGGGAGAGAGATATTGTCAATCCATTTTGGGATGTTGTTTTGGGAGATGCCAGTTCAAAGAATACTTCTTCTGTTCGGCTTCCTCCTACGTATCGTTCCATACGGGCTGGCTGCTCATGAGCCCTTTATGGAGATGGCACTGGAGAGAAATATGTCGGACTGTAACTAGGAACTTACTAATTGGCAATTACATTTCATTACACACACTCAAAATGCATATCAAAGTAAGAATTTCAAGTTTGATTTTGGAGGCTTTAACTGAGTTCGATTTTCTAGCGTTTTTGTTCATCTGTATTCTGCTTTATAGCTTGAGCCTCCATGTCTGTCCAATATCTTCTGAATGTACAGACATGGAATTCATGTCTTTAAGCCAAGAGCACCACAAATCTTTTGATGGAGCAGAAACAACGATCCAGGAAGAAATGGAGAAACGCACACCCACAGACATCAGCCTCTATGGGGCAACTAATTGATATCATCATCAATTCACTATCTGGACTTGCCTATATTCCTCCTATACCACATTAGAAGTATGCTTTTCAAGTTATCATTTGGTTTTTAGCTTGGGGATTTATTCCAATTACTAAAGGCAATAGGAATTAGGATACAACAGAAACTTGGTCAATTTGTTTTCCACCCAAAACTAAGCAGCTTATGCGTAAATTTAATAAAATGGAGAAAAAAATTAAAAATAATTGATGCAGGGAATCCATAGCTACACACCGAGACTTGTATATATGATAGGTATTACCAAAACTCAGATCAAGACATCTCACGGGAGATAGTTGTCCGGGAAAGCAGAAAACAATGAGAACTTTCAATTCATATATGAATTGCACCGTTGTTGAAACAACTTGGTTGAAGGATAGGTAGCTCCTGGTTGATTTGAGTTTGAGGTAATGTAGCTTTAACGAAAATGCAAAAAAGCAGCTTTCAAAATCCCCATATCCAGATGTCAAAAGGATTTCCTGTGACAAAAGATGCTCGTATGCTGAAAACTGGATAGACATACACTAAAAATAAATACAAGTGAACCAACCCACATCAAAGGAAAGGAATCACAATAAGGCCATTCTGATAATAATAATAATAATAATAATAATAATAACGAAGATGAGAGTTTGGTACATAGCTCTCTCACAATACTAACTTGTTCACAAAGCAAAACTGGAAGAACCTAGGAATAGAAAAAGAGGGTGTGGGTGGGGCATACAGGCACTATTTTAAAGAGGTGAGGAAGAAATGTCAAAATAGCAAGACCAAGGTTGGAAAATTGTACATTTATTCATCATCTTGGACTTTGGACTTCTTTTTCTTCTTTTTACTTTCAACTGCAGCTTGGAGTTCCTCTCCATTTTCCTCCTTGATCTTCTTTTTCTTCTTCTTCTTTGTTGTTCCATCCTCATGCACACTATTGGCGTTATCAACAGTCTGATCCTCTTCCTGCTCTGCCTCGTGTTCTGATTTCCGCTTCTCCTTCTTCTTCTTCTTCTTTTCGGACTTTGGTTCTTCAGATGCATCACCATTTGTGTCAAGTGATTTATCCTCTATCATGGGTTGAGCATATTCCACCACCTCAACTTTGGACTTCTTTTTCTTGCTTTTCTTTGTGGAAGGCTCATCAACGTCCATTTCTGTGTCTGCAGCACACACAAATGCTTTTATACATCCGAAATGCGGAAGCAAAAATAAGGACATCCAACAAAATTTTAGGAATGAGTTTAACCGATGGTTCAGGAAATGAGCATACATTAGTCTATCTGTAGTCATGCATTAGTCTAGTAACATTTACTGAACAGGTAAAACAACGGAGCATGATACAACATTCAAAACTTATCATACTGGCAGCAAGTTGTCAAGAATGTGCACCATTCAGGTATACTTGTACCAAGTCCATCTATTTGAATGTTCAGTCTACAGATTGTAAGTCAATATGATACCTAGCTTCATGCTCCGAAAACTCACCGTTGTCTTCAACTGTTTCAATAGCAGATTTCATCACATCTAGGTTTTTTCGTGGTGCAACACCCTTGTCATAAAAGTCTAGGCGCTCCTCAACTTGTTCACGGAGTTTCTCTCCAAAAGTAGTGGTACTCTTATCTGTAGATAAAATATGGGAAGGAAGTGAAAAAGAGAAAAAGAAGAAACAAAATCTTGAAAGGAAACCATTAGGTAATGAAATGATGAAATGTTTGCCTCCAATCTTACAGAAACAGACCTAAGAAACAGTCGAGACGAGAAGCAATAGAACACTTGTTTGCAAGATAACGAGCCATTCGCCCTTTGTTTTTTGCAGAGGCACGGCCAATGAAGGAAGAATGGAATATGAGTCCATATTTTGGCGTATTCCCTTTGGTTTTCAAGGCCCTGACACAAAATGATAGGAAGTGACTTAGAATGCAATTAGACAAATGTCGGTCTCATGTGTAGCTGAATAAAAGTAAAACCTGACATGACCAGTGAGCAAGCGCAAACTAAAATTAATAAGAGCAGATTACCTGAAGAGTGCCTTCTCAGCACCAAGGATCTGAAGGGTAGAAGAGGGGCACTTTGCCAAATTTGTGAGACTACCAGCATGAGAAATTAAACGAGCACCCACAACTTCGCCAATCAGAGCAGCCAAATTTGGTGCTATATCGTGCATTTTTGCAACCAGATAATCATAAAGATTCTTCCTGTATTCAACAAGGTCCATTACCCTCTGTGCAAATAGGTTGACATTAATCATGTCAACTGGCGACAAATCCTGGCCTGTAAATTAGAAAAAAATAAGTTAACAGAAGGAATGGGCATTATTTCCAAGACTTGAGAAAGGAGAATATCATACCCATAGATGCTTTTGCAGCTTCAACAATTTCTTTTGCTTTATCTTCATCTCCAATTATTTCTGTCAGTGCTGAAATTTTGTCTTCGGACAATTGGGATTTGTCATCAACGAATTTCACAACTTTGGCATATAGATAATTGTCATTGACAATCTTGACCAACTCCGGGAAATGCCAAGAGTACCACTCTCTGCAACAATATGTATTCACGTCAGGAATCAAATGGAGTAAAATGGAGGGTGGTATACTTGATCCATATCGCAGAAAGCCATGCAGATGCAAAAACATAGCATCTGATACCAAATAGTGACCTAAGATGTCTTTTAATACCAACACCTTTTTGAAACTAATTGAACTGATACCAACACCTGTTACAGAGATAAATTGAACAAAGAGAAATGGCGAGGATGTTACAAGCATATCATGCTCTCTAAGGTGAAACAAACATATATTCATTTGAAGGCATCAAAACTACAAACTAAGCATAAATAATGCAACTTAACATTAGTAACAAACTGATTATGGTATGGCTGTATTGTAAAAACTGACAACACATGGAGTCGAAAAAAGGCAAAGAAGAAAAATACCTGACTCTCATGGCAAAGGTATTTATATCTTTATCAAGAGTATCAAGTAGGACGATTGCCTGAGTAACCATATTGTCAACACGGTTAACATTGAACTTGACCTTTGCTCTGCTGTAACTGTGACTCAGACCAAGTTGGGCTTTCTCCAAATCACCAGGCTACAAGAAAAGGTGCAAAAGAATAAGTATAAGTTCACCTATCTGAGGATGTTTCAAATTTTTAAGATATTCACTGCAGACTGCCCTATGTAAAACAATCAAGCAATAAAGAATAGTGAATGATCCCCAAAGTTACATCAGGCTCAAGTGACTGTTCCGCTGTTCCATTATTTATCCCAAACAAAGGCCGAAATATCAATTAAAGCCCCAAGCCACTCGAACGGATGAGATAAAAACAAAATTAGAGATACATCAAAGTGAACTAACGCAAGGATAAGTTGTTTGGCAATCAAAGGCAGAAAACAAACCTTTAGGTTATCAATGAACTTCTCAAAGTGCAATCGTACTCCACGCAAAATCTCAAGAACAAACTCATTACTTTGGCAGGGAATTTTAGTTACTTCATGGATATGCGACCCAAGCTTAGGCTCTGCCAACCCTAAACTGAACTTAGCTTTCTTACCCTCCTTGACTTTTGGGAGACTAAGCTCCAAGAAGTTCTGTAGCTCCTCGGTCATTTGCCCTGGAAACCCAATTCCAAAAATCCAGTCAGAACAGATAAACTCACAAACAAAACTGAGGAAACAATGAAACATAAAGAATCAAATAGCTAGGCCTCAACAGACCATTGCTGCAACCACATTTCTCAGCATTTTAACAATATCACTTAAAACCCAACAAAAAGTAACCACCAATAGTTAAATGAGGATTGGTTACCTGAAAATAAGCTAGGCTAATTCTACTAGCAGTAAAATCACACAAATAGTGTAAAGAATTCTACACATAGACAGAGTATAAAAATTAAATAGTACTTGTCCCAATTTATGTGACACTTTTTGCAAAATCTATGACATGATTTATTTATGCCCTTCAAAAAATTTAAATTATTACTAATTGTGATTTATAGTACTTTTTAGGTAGTTTCTAAATACTATAATTATTTAAAAAAATAAAAGATTGTATGTTAGAATTCATAGTCAAAATAGTGAAGTTTGACTCTCGAAATACAAACAATGTCACATAAATTGAGACATGATATATTTTTATCTTGAAAATTCGAAATGGGGTTTTTTGGGAGCATAAATCTTTAACTAATGCAACACGAAAAATTAAAACCACTTGAGAATAATCTGCATTACATCAAAAGCATAATTATTTGACCAGAAAAAAATATTAATCCCTATGTCCCAATTTGTTTGACACTTTTTGTTTTTCGAGAGTCTTGTTCTTTGACCGTAATTTTTACATGTCTTTTAAATATGTTAAATTATTAAGACCTTATATGGTGACTTGTACTACTTTTTAAGTAGTTTCCAAATATGTAAATTTTATTTCAAAAAATTTAGACCTTATATGTATGACACACGGTCAAAATTAAGAAGTTTGATTCTCAAAAGAAAGTGTCAAACAAATTGGGACAGATGGAGTAATTTTACTTCAAGAAACCACACAAAAATACGACACTTTCGTCACTATGCACCACAATATCATTAACTCGTCAAAAACTCAAACAAATTGAAACCCCATTAAAATAAAAGAGCTAAAACGACATATGCAAAGGCCCAAAACCTGAATATACATAAAAAATAAAAAGAATATAAATTTAGAATTGCTAACCTTCAGAAACAGAGTTGCATTGATTGAGGGCATCAAGGGCAGATTCAAAAGGGTTAAAAGCTACAATATTTACTACTTTACCAAAGCGGTTAAGGTCAGTGATTGAGTTCCTTACGGCCTCTGTGTTCTGCCCTATTTCATCAATCCCATGAGCCAAGAACAACCCATATCCAGACGCCGACTCGTATAATAGATACAACGCCATGTACAAAGTTGCTTGGAATTTTGCTTCCCTGTGGTTTGTTCAAGTGCAAATGTACTGGGGTTAGGGTTTATACGAGGTTTATAGTGGAATAAAAAGGGAAAGGGGAATAAGGTTTGGGCTGTATTAGGTTGGCCAACTTTCGGGCTAGGATATGAATTTGGGCTATTTGAGGTTAGATGGATTGGGCTCAATTAACAGTGTGATAATTCAGATGTGGATTAGGCCTAATCTCAATCAGAAGAGCGCTATTAACGTCTACTACTACGAATCTATCTCAAACAAATTAAGGTCGGCTATAAAAAATACCATTGATAAAGATTGATCCAATATATGAAGTTCATGAATTTCTACGATAATCTCATTTAATATAATAGTAATTGAATTTACATTCAAATATTAAATATCTAGTAAATCTTTTAATATATATATATATAGGCAACAACTCTTAGTTTCATGTATATGTATAGGTTACTAGCTAGTAGGGGTGTGTATATGTTGGTTGGTTTGGCCTTTTTTACACATCAAATCAAGTAAATTGTGTCGATGTTATAAATTAAAAAATTAAACCAATAAAAGTCAAATTTTCAATCTCTATTTTTTTTTTTTAGTAAAGTCTTCACGGGATAAATCATCTAATAAGTGCTCCAAATATTTCTTTAGTCTAGTAAGATAAAATATTATATGATGTGTTTCTAAAAAAATGTGAGATGAGTTATGATATTGTCTAAAATATAGCATCACCAACCATAAAAATAATGAAATCCCATAAAAACAAGTACTACTAATAAGCCATAGACAAAGGCGAATGCATTTCTTTAATTAGAATTTTAATTAATTTTAGTTTGGACTTTAGCTAAGTAGCTGCTTACACTAGATATTCATGGTCTATAAAACTTATTAGACATTCAAATTCTAAGTCCAAACTTAAAATATTATGTTAAGAGAGTGAAACGATGAAGATTTTTAAGAAATATTTTTAAATTACATTATAATATATGTATAAAATATTTTCTAAAAATATAGACATTTAATTTCAAGTTGATTTGATTTCAGTTTGACTTTTTTTTAGTTACTACCAGACCAAATCAATTATGATCATATTTTTTTCTTCGACATAAAATTAAATCGTTACTCAAATTTTCTTTCTAATTTAACTTGATTTTTCGATTTTGTACGACTTGTTTGATTCTTTATACAACTTTACCAGTTATGTTTGCATATGATCGTTGACTATATCACTTTATTTGAGTTCATCATACACCCACATTACACAATCATAATTTAATATTAATGATGATGACAATAATAATGATATCGAGCTACGATTAAGATGATGAAGATGACGAAGACGATGATAATGCTGACGAAGATGATGATGACGACGATGATGATTATTAATTTAATATTAATGATGATGACAACAATAATGATATAGAGATACGATTAGTAGTTCAGTTGACTGACTATCTGAACTTTCACCTTATTGGTGAGGGTTCGAATCCTCACATTATAATTTCCTCCTTCATTTCTCATTCCCCTACCCTATACATATTTTTTTAAAGTATATATAATAATCTCATATATTATGATTAAAAGACTCTAGAAAACCCAAGGCATAACATAAACACACTAATGTGACTAAAATCTAGTCCCATAATAGGCATCATCTATGTATATTTTTTCTTTCAATGTGTTACATGTTTTGTTGTGCTTAGATGAATCAAAGAAATTGAAATCCTTTGAAACAACCATTTTTATGTGATTGAAGGTTTACATTACCCCCTTTAATACCTTCGTTTGTCGTGATTTCGCACCTGCGGATGGGTGAAGTCGGCGTTGGATATGACCAAACAATCTTAAACGACCTTCTTCCATTTTTATTATAATGTGTGTTACTTGTACCTTCTCCTAAATGTGATAATTTTAACTCTTGTCTAATCTGATATGACCTCACATTCATCTTAATATGTACATCTCAACGATACCATCTCGTAGATATGTTGGACATTTGCGGCGTAGCACTTATTCCCATATACAATTTTGATCTTATGGTTGATCTATAGACTTACTTTTCACGTTGATAGATATCTTTTATCACATACAATCCGATAATACTTCTCCATTTCGGCAGTCTTATTTTAATCATATGTGTAACATCTTCATTTGTTATACTATTAACGTGAAACATCGAGCCTAGATATATGAATTGATTGTATTTAAGCATCACGATCCCATATACACTGTAATATTCGTACGATGACTAAACCAAAACACATATAATGTACTCAATTATACTTCTACTTGGAGAAAATAAATAGAATTATTAATAATTTCCTCGTGTTCGGTATGTAAGCAAAAAATATTAACATAAAAACATTTATATATATATGGCCAGTTCGGTGCACTAAGCTCTCGCTATGTGCGGGTTCGAAGAAGGGTCGGGCCACAAAGATCTATTGTACGCAATCTTATATTGCATTTTATGAAAGAGGTTGTTTTCGCGGCTTGAACTCATGATCTCATGATCACACAACAACAAATTTATCAGTTCCGCTAAGACTTCCTTCACCTAAAATATTTATATATAACATAGACAAATACTATCGGGGTTAGGTGTTTAGGGGTGTGGGGCGTGTGGTAAAGATAATTTGTGTGGAATGTTACTTGTGAGATTTGTTTTTTCCTACTTTCATTAGTGAAGTCATTTTCCACATTTTCAAAAAACTTATTTTATAAAGAATTTACATTTAATTTTTTTTAACCAACCGAATGAAAAAATTGAAAATTATTTTCCTCCATACCGAAGGCATCCCTAATCAACTTATTTTTAATTAAAAATTGGTAAATTCATTGAGTATTTCATACTTATAACTTGGTTATTTTCCGGAAATGTATTATGTTTATGTCATTTGGTTAATTTTTGTATTAGCTAGGTTAAAAAGTTTGGTTCTCTAACGACGTCGAACGAGTGAAATGTTTCTTCTTTGATCTTTCTCGTAAACCCAGTCTTCTTCATCGCAGCTTAAAAATACCAGAAAAAATGGTGAACAGATGTTTGAAGCTTCTCCGATCAACGATGGTTCTCAACAGAAACGGCGGTTCCAGTCATCACCCAAAACAACCGAAGAAAGACCGTTGCCGGAAATTGTCGGACCTTATGAACAGAGCAGTCACAGAAACAAACTTCAAAGATGCTCTAAACAAATTGTATAACGAACGGAAACCAATAGGTTTAAGAAAGATAGAAATTATTGACTGTATCAAACATCTCCGTGGAGCTTGATCTTGCCCTTCAGGTATATCCATCTTTTACTTGTCCAGTTTGAATAGGGCAGATTAGGGCAGGTTAGGGTGGGGCAAGCTTTGACCTGGTTAGATTTCGATCCGCGCCCCATTTAGCATTTCTAAAAAAAATGCCATGCCCGCTAAGCCCCGCCTTGCCCCGTTTATGTGATCTTTCATTTTTTCTCTTTATTTTCAACTTCTCATCATGGCCTATTTATCAAGATCTGGAAATGCAGGACATTCAAACTTGTTTTTACGTACAGTACATTCAAACTTTGTTTCTACGTACCTAGCATTTTGTTTATTTTACTACACATTAAACTACTGATTGAAGTCTATAAGACATAAACAACTAAAATTGACTGTATGCATTATTAAAAGAAAATTGATTTTATGGAGCATAATCACCTTTTTCCTCCTTTAATTTCTTAATCTTATCCATTTTTCTGAACTTTAAAGATAAACGATTTAGTGCACTGCTAGATATCAAAATATCTATATGCCATCAATGAGATAAAAATGGAACATCTTAGAATGTTATTGTTTCATAAAAAAATGAAAGTACTCATATAATAATATTTTGAACTCTAAAAGGATCTTATTCTATTAATCTCTGTACTTAAGAATCTGAAACAGTTAGCTTGAGATTCAGAAAACAACAACAGTTCATGGCTCTTCAATTTGAATTGGGAAAGAGAATCAAATAAATGGGTCAATTCTATTTTGCTCGATCCGCCCTGCCCTACTACAAAATTTCAAAAATTAGATTTTGCCCTACCCCGCCCTGCCATGTTTATTTGTTCCCCTGCCCTATTATGTGATTGCCCTGCCCCAATTGCCATCCCTACCCTCCTCACTCGAGGGACTACACTTGGTATGTTGTTGTTTATTGTATACCTATTTTAAAGCCTCTTGCAGAAATGCAAGGTAAGACATCATACAATAGATCTTTGTGGTCCGGTCGTTCCCCGGACCCCGCACATAGCGGGAGCTTAGTGCAACAGACTGTCATTTTCTTCTCTCTGTCCCAAAATAACTAAAAATACTTGTCTCAAAATATTTGTCGTTTAATAAAACCAAGATAAAATTAAGTAGCCTTTTTCCATTTTACCGTGCATTAATTATCAACATCCAGAAGGTTCTATCATTGATGAAGTAAATATCTATTGAGGTGAGACAAATGATGAAATATGTTAAGAGAGTAAAATAATAAAAATGCTATCCTTACAAATACTTTCTTAAGGCGCGTGTAAATGAAAAATGGGACAAGTATTTTGGGATTAAGGGAGTACTATAATTATTTCTAATTCATTTCCCAACATATAATAATTAGGGTTGATATAGAAAAATTACCAATTTACTTATTGCTTCTTAAGGAGTGTGCCAAGTCACACATGGACAAGTAAATATGGACGGAGGGAATATTTTTCAATTTTATTATTAGTTCACTTTTACACGGTGGCTAATTGGACTCTGCAATTCATGATAAAGTTAACATTTTCCATTGAGATGTTTTTCATTTCCACTGTGTGGTTGGTGAATGGAAAGTATTTTCCTGAGAAAACGTTTCATTAAAGTGAGATAATAATGTTGGCAAACTGGATAGTGTTTTGATGAAATTTATGAGTATCATAGATTGATAATAATATATGAGTGTTGGTTGGAGCAAGTGATATGCTGAGGCCGAATCTAGGATTTCTATAGCACCACTTAAAAAAGAAAATGTAGCAAGTGAGAATTGATCCCTAATTCTCAAGGTAAATAACTTAGCACCAAGTGCACCATTCAACTTTTTTGGAGCATGTAGATAAGATATTTAGTTTTACGGGGAGACCATAGGTGCACGTGCCCCATGATTAGCATGTAAATTCACCCCTGGTGATATGGACTAAAGAAAAATGACTTCCGCCCATTCCCTTAAACAAACATCAAGAAATGACTTCTTAATGTAAATGCATTTTATCATGCCAAACACACCCAATTGAGTTTCCCTTGAACATTTAGCATTAGAAATTTGTAAATTTCTCTAGTTCTTCAATGCTTTTCTCTTTGTTTTTCAGATTCAGAGTGGAGTCTCGAATAAATATGCTTGTTGACTTGCTGTATCCAATATTTCCTTAGTCTTCTATAAATCTCTCATTAGCAAATTGAAAATCAAGCTAATTTCGCTCATAAACTACTGTTCCTAGTCAGCTAGGAAAAAAGGAAACTGTAGAATATTCTGTTACTTGCATAGTGCTGAATGCATTTGCAAAAACTATGGAATTGAACCTCGGTTTGACCAGAAAGATGGACAAATAATTGAAGCTAAATGTATTGTGCTGTTCTACATGCATAGGAATACAGGGGCTGTAGAATTGGAAAAAATACCTAGTAGAGATGACTCGGTGGTAAGATTTTTTATTTGTGGTGTTCAGTTGGCAGCTCCAGGACTCATTTCATCATGGGAATTTGGAAGCGATGAAATGCAGTGGGCTTTGGTTCCTAAACGGAGACTAATTGCCTTAGACATGTCCGAGTTCCCTTATTTATGCCAAAAAAATAAGAATACGCATGACATATTTCATTGAGCAAGAAGAAAAGAACGGCATAGTTATAAGCTATATGATTTATGCGTCATAATCTAGACTTGAGTTGACATACAAATTTATTGATTGTATTATCGTGTTTTCATTTAGGGTCTCGATCTTGACCAGTTAATAATGAATGACTATATGCTCTGTTGGCCAAATAATTGTACTTTAATCACAGCAGAAGAAGAGCAGAAGATTTGTTTGGATCTGCATTAGTCCAATTTTATGGACTGTCTGCTATATCTACTATATTCCAGTGACTGCTGCAATTCAAACTATTCTTGTTTCATGAATCATCTAATAGTCTTATCTAAGTTGATCTCCTTTTCTTTTCCCCTTCACTTACATAAGCTGCTATTTCTGTCTTGGACGTATCTTCTTAATCATTAAACTTACAAATGCAGCTATCTGAATGGATGGAAAGCAGCAAAATTATGATCACCAACGGTGATCGTGCAATACGGATAGACCTTCTGGCCAAGACAAAGGGCACAGATTCAGCTGAAAAGTATTTCGACAGCCTGCAAGAATCTGAAAAAACTAGTAAAACAAACCTATGGAGCACTTCTTAGCTGTTATTGCCGGCAGAAAAAGTTTGATAAAGGTTTGAAGCTTTTTGAGAAGATGAAAGAGCTCAATTTAAAAAATTATAACAATGTGATATCTCTTCATTTAAGCAACGGCCAGCCTGAAAAAGTCACTGCACTGATTCAAGAAATGGAGCAGAGAAATATTGCAGCTGATTTGTACACCTATTATCAGTTGAGGAAAAGTTACGCTTCAGTGAAGGATGTAGTATCAGTTGAGGACGTTCTTGAAAAGATGGCATCAAGTAAAGTTTGACTGGTTCACATACGGAAACCTAGCAGGGATATATATCAATACCGGGTACCTTGCTAAAGCGAATGATATTCTGCAAAAGATGGAGAAAATGGAAGATTTGCATGACCGTGAGGCTTTCCATGCCTTAATCACATTATATCAGAAAGCATCTAATTTGTCAGGAGTCAATCGTTAATGGGAATTATTAAAGTCAGTTTTCCCAACTCCCAGCAAGATTAGCTATCTCATCATGCTTTTGGCTCTATACAAACTGGGGGACTTGGAAACCCTTGAGAAGCGTTTTAGAGAATGGGAATCAGGCTGTAAATTCTATGACATCAGAATTTCAAACGTGATGATAGAGTCCTATCTCAACAGAAATATGATTGAAGAAGCAAATTTGCTTTATGAGAATGTGTTGAACCCAACTTAAGGACTTTTGATGCGTTCACAAATTTCTATATAAAAAGTTCGCTATGAAGTATTTGGAGATGGGTGCCAGCAAGGCAAATCCCAAGAAAAAAAATTGGTTTCCTAGGGATGAAACCGTCAAGATGTTTCTAGCTTATTTTGAGGACAATGATGACCCTGTTAGAGTTGAGAAGTTCTGCGAGATTATGAAGAAAATTAATCGCCTAGATTCCACTGTATATGACTCTCTTCTATGCACAAACTCTGCAGCCTCTGAAGTAGAATTATGAACACCTTCATGGTTGAGACTCGAGAGCATGAGAGGCTCATAACTCAGTTTCTCAATCCAGTTCCAAGTTTATGGAATCTGACAATCTCGGTCTACATTTACACCGATCCATGTTGCTATTTTCCATGCTCTTTACGCTTTATATTATTAACATTGAAGAACGATACTGATTTACCAAGAGGGTTATGTCAGCTCACTGATATTTCTCCCCCATTTTCAGTGTGAAATCACTTACTGTAGCATTTAAGTGAGATGGAGCATACATAAGATAATAATGCTTCTACATTCTCTATATTTGATTTGATAGCTCAAAAGTTATTTCACATCCCTTCAATGTGTGACAATTCAACACCCTTCCACATGCTACTAATTAGAACGTGGACAACATAATATAGGCGATTAATATCGGGTAAACCAAGAATTAAGATGAATCTAGTTGTGATATCATATTTTGACTCTGATACCACATGTTGGTTGGAATATCACATGTTGAAGTCTGTGTATTGTGTAATCATCTTATTCAAAAGTTTAAATTGTTAGAGAACATATGATTTTGTTACTTAATTATATTTTCAATAATTTTTTTTATATTTAGAAAATTTATGTGAAAGATTTTTTTTTAAATTAGAAAGTTGATTACTTTGAAATCCGTTAAAAATATGTTATCAATTTAACCTGATTGTGAACGTAGAACTACTATCTTTATCCTTTGAGATCATCATCTCAATTCTCTTGCTTCTCCCTGCTAGAGTACTAATCAAGTTCCTTGTTACATGTAAATTTTGGTGTGACATGATAAAAAGTGAAGATTTAATCAAAAAACATTTTGAGATCTCAATTGTAACAGGTAAAAACTATATTTATATGTGCCTGTTCAAAGCAAGCTCCAAAAGACTTTCACTTTGCTTAATTACAAAAAAAATTGAGTATGAGTCTGAACTCTGGCATGTTGAATTGCATTATTGTGAGTTCAGGCAATGGCGTAATTTGTCTCGCAAATATTGGTCATATCATATATATGACTAATCCATCTATAAATAAGTATTTGATCCTCCCCCTTCAAATATTTATTGTGATGAATTTAATATTCAGATTATACAAGTGAGTCCTGGATTCGGTTATCATGAAAACACCAATAATTTTAAGGTTATTAAAATTGAATTTATTCTACATGATTGGTTAAATGAAGATAATTCTGAAGCGCCAACTATACCTTCTCATGGATATGATAGGCTGAAGTATTTTCATTAAATATCAAGTTCTGATTTTTTTCTACAAAAGACAGGAAGTGTTGTTAGTGAAGTTTGCACTGGAAGACTGTTAAGAGCAACACTTATGATGATGAAACTATCATTTTGTAATTTCATATGGGGGAAGAGACATTTCAAGAAATTGAATGTTCAAAATTTCTCAGTGTAGGAGGAATTAATCTAACTAAATGTATTGGTGAGTTTAAAGGTAAACTTGGACTTTTTGTATTTTGTCTAGCTTGGTCTGGGCTAATAGAACAACCTTGTCACCTTTGGGTCATGGTCATGGAGGAGTATGGTCATGCTACTATTGTACTAGGAATGATGATCCATACACCCTCGACTTTCACAAGAAATGAAGAAATTATAATGCAAGATAGTTTTGAAAATATATTTTTGCTATTATTTCAACAACAATCAGCTGCTTGATTTGCACATACAAGATGAGAGACATGATTCACTGATAGTCTAGTTTTGGTTGATCTGAATGACAATTCAACGGGCAAGAAGGTAATCTTCCTGCAGGTGGTATTGGAGATTTTGATGAATTCATGCCATTATAACAAGTAAGCATTTTTATCTCATTTTCATTATTTTTTTACCCAACTGATATGCTAACTTGCAAAATAATACAAGATGGAGGAGTTATCCACTAATTTGTCATTCAATGAGTACAAGATATAAGCACCAGATAAGTATACAAAACTGCACATGTTCATCATCCCTCTATATAAAAAGGTAAAGACAATACTAAAGTTCTGTATTAAGAAAAGGAGGGAATATATGGGGGAAGAAGCACTCAAAAGAGTCTAACCACCAATTCGTTGAAACGAGGTGGCATCTTTCTTATGAACCCAATACCCAATAAAAATGGTTACACCAAATGAAACAATAGATAACAGAAAAGCAAAACCACCGGAAATAGCATCCCAAGAGCTTCTAGATACCACTTTGGCTCCTACAGATGAACCTGGAGGAACATCTAGAGGTACCCAGTCACAACTAATCGTGTAATGTCCTGATCCGTGCCATGCATTTCCATCCTCCGGATACCAAAATGCAGCTGAAAACTTGCTCATCTGACCGATAGTGAATTGCACATCCTACACCCCCATACCAAACTTAATTAATGCAGTCTTTCTTAACATATATATCTCCTTCTCCAGGTGCTAATAAAGCAGGGAAAAAGCATGAATCAGCATGCTGACGAATGTTTTGTTTAGTGACTATGAAATAAGTGTATGACTTTTCTATTTACTAATGCGTCTCATTGACGATTATATTAAATGCCGAGGTTTCTAAATGCATGACCAAATTTCATTTAAGACATTCGATAATGAAAGACGTCAGTGTAATAGAATACCTGCTGAAGACGATCCATGGTTCTCAGGGGCCTAGAAAATTCAAAATAGAATGTTCCCTTTTGACCCTTCGTCGAATAAGGACTGTCTTCCTCAGAATAACCTGTCAATACAAGTTCATTTGAGAAATGAAGAAGAACCAACTTCACAGCATCACCAACAAGGACCACTGAACAAACCCAAGCTGATTTGACATGGGGTGAGAGAGGTTACCTGAATGGGTTGTGAAACTGCTATGCCACCATGCACCCCTCCAGTCATTCTGAGCAGAAGTATCATTTCCTAAGAATAAAAGATAAGGGTAAGTACTAACAGACTCGAGTTAAAAATTGCAAGTCAAGAATGTTGTGTCATGCTAATAGAATTTAGCAGAAACAAGATCGCCAAAATCCTAACAATGAAGTGCATGCATATCATAGTCGAAGAAGACACTGATGCCAAATGTGTGCACGTTAAAGTTCTCTTTTTTAAGAGACCACTTCTGAAACAACAAGCAGGGACTATGATGAATGCAAGGGTTTCTCTTCCTTCAAACTGGCTCAGACTTGATGATGTCCATCCATCTGATATTACATTTCCATCATGGTAGCAACCAGATAGACCATTAGAAATTCGATCTGATATTTTCATCTATCGTTCAAGTTATATGCATATCTTTAATTCATCAAAATGTAATTTCCCTTTCAGTTGCACCTCACAGAACATACAGTTCTTTAGGTGTATGATAAGTGTCAATGAAAGAAAAGAGAAAAGAAAATCCAACAGCCAAATAGCAACGTAAATGGTTACTGGTTATAGATCCGCAGAAATCAACCACATGAATTAAGGTCAGCTGTAAAATTTTGTAAACTCAATACTCAGTACTTGCATCAATTTACCAAGGACAATCAAGATCCAAGTATTAATTGATAGGGATTAGGGGCTGAATATAATATTCTCGTACACATTCCGGAGTTAATAACTCCAATGACAATCTTACCTTTAGGACTAACCCCATCGAGATTCAGACAGTGTGGGCTCCAAGCGTACAAATCAACTAGATGACCAAATCTGTTGACCATGTGAACACAGTAAAGATAAGTTGGAGAATTTTAAGTGTTTGTGAAACAAGATTATAGTGTATCCAAATTTACCTGTCTCCCCCATTACCATCTCTGTTGTCGACTGGGTTTCCACCATACAATCTGCCAGGGATAGCATTTCCAATAGAGAAGTGCATGATATCGACTTCGTGGCCACGACAATTTTTTTTGTTGCATGCATCAGGTGATTGCTTACACCCACCCATCTATTCCGACAAATTTAATCCACATTTTAGGCAATGCACCAAACAGAAATACAAGAAACCTGTATTTTTTTTTTCTGGATAGACATATTCTGCAGTTAGCATAACCCGTAAATGAATGAGCACAACTTACACTATGATATGTGGCACTCTCACCAACTTGAAACATCAGTGCTACAGATGGGCAATTCTTGTCATTTCTGCATCATTAAGAAAGAAACCCCAAGTATGGTGGCATAAATAAACAATATAACATAATTAAGTTGATAATGTGTTATATCTATTGTACAAGTACCAATATATATATACACACACACACACAACATAAAATATAGAGAGTTAACAATCACAAAATATAGACAGTTACCCAATCATGTAACACATTGAAACTTGCGATGAAACAAGTCAGAGCAGTTTCAACCCCAGGATGCACATATCTGACATCACTCTATCAGCTTATATAGACCTCAGTTTAATAGAGATGTGATTTTAAAGGTGCATGCCTTTTGGTCAAATAACTTACGTAGGACGATAACGTGCATTTGTATGTTTGTACACATTCTGTAATGAATTTAAGCATCGCACCAACACAGAATATCCATTATTTCTATGTATATACCAAGCATACACTTGGCCAAACTCACGTACTTCATCCCACAAAAAGAAAGATATTCAATAAGAAAAAAACCTTTCCTCCTTAAGAATCAAGAAATATATGCATGTACTGTATATTACTTGACCCTACTTGTGGGATTACACTGGTTAATGTTGTTGTTGTGCATTGTATATATGTGTGTGCGCGTGCACATAGTTTTAAGACGTGATTTCACCCACGCTTTTACGACCAGGTTTGACCAAAGATGAGGAAAGAAAGTACTTATGAAGATTTTGTAATGTTTGAGTTGGCTGGAGGTATTTTTAAATGATAGTTAAAAGGTGTTAGGAAGGTTCATTTAACATCATATCAAGTTGCAAATCATAATTAGGATGACTTGAGCAAGGAAACAAGTGTCGGGATTTAACTGATTAGGAAGGATATTCATACTGAGGGTGCAAGAGTGAGTCTATTTAAATACTTAGAATGGTGTATTGTACATATTTAAGGCGTCACTAATTATAGGCCGCAAGCATGAACTAAGCAGAACAGCCAAAAAGAGAAGCGAATATTAGTATTTGAGCTTACAAGACCTAGAAGAGGTTTACGTGTGGATTTAGAAGTTGGAATCATCATCACTTTTATTTTGAATAAGTGCCATTCATTGTCGCATAGATCTCACAATTCAGGAATATGGTAAGTAGTACGAGCACGGGTGTCAAAATACGTTTAATAGGAGTAATATGTTTGGTATTATATATGAACCTCAAAACCGAAACTGAAAACCTAGTCAACTTATGGTTCTCGGCCATACTTGTAGTCCATACATCCTAGGTGAACTAACCAAATCCAGTTTGTATACCATACGTCCACACCCAAGTCAAGTAAGATCAGAACAGGCGGTTGGGCAAGTTGAATGATCCGTGTTAAACGGGGAAGAGTTATCTCCTTAAGGAGTTATATTTATATTTATAAAAAGCCTATTACAAGGAAGATCTAAAAAATTCTGAGTAAAAGATCTTATTGATGTCCTAAATGTTGCTTAAGGTCCCAAGATGAGAACAAAATCATAGTGATTTAACTTCCTAAAATCAATGAAAACCATGATCAATTCTTATATCAGGAGGAAATTTTTTTCCAACCTGCCCTCAAACTTTAATTTTCCAACAAGTGAGAGTTCTGAATATAAAACCATATTTGAATAAGTCACCACCATTTTACATAAGAAAAGTTACAGAAGATAGTAACCATGAGTAATGACTTTACATGATTAGGCATAAGCAGAAAATGACTTATCAAAAGAATGCATAAGCACAAAATGGCCGACAAATAAATGATAACATATACCAAAAGGAAAAAACATGAAACCGTTTTACTTTTTTTACACAAAACATACAACTAGTCTTTGTTCAATGGAACCGTTGTTCCACAATGTCAGAGGAGTAGTCACACTGTTCCCCAAAACTCATCCTGGAAAGGTAGTATAGCAGACCTAGATTTGTTGGCTCTGTGAGTTGATATCCGTCAAAGTGTTTCTACAAGTAAAGAAAGCTCATTATCCAGGCATCACCTCATTTTACAATCTTCCACTTTGGGAAACAGTTCTTAGGAAATATGATTTTTCACATGGTACACATGGTTCTGCCCATATGCAAATAGTACCAAGAGCTCTGTGCCAAATTCTACGTGTATGTTCCTTATATTTATTCAAATATCACTTGAATGATATCTTGAATTTATTTGGAGTCTGTTGGCCAAATGCCAGCATCATAAGGGTCTGCTTTGAAGCTGACAGGCAAAGGGAAGAGGAACAGAAGCAGGAAGCATGGAGAATTATTCCTCAAACTGTTACATGGTATATCTGGTAAGAGCAAAAAAGAAAGCAACTTGGCTACCCTTTTTAGGTTACCTCATCAGACTATTCCTTCAATCTCTCATCTCGTTTGCTTGTCTTTTTCTCCCTCAATATTTCCTTCGTGCTTTACTAAAATACTAGACCCAAGAAAATGTTCCTCTAGACCTCCTACTCTCTCAACCAAAAATCAGGCACATGGTGGTCAGTCTTGTTCACAGCCCTGAAATAATCTTGGAAGGGGAAACATATATACACTTACATGAACGACAATACTGAGTATGAACACTATGACACCAAATCAAGAAGGAGTTACCTGATTCTTAAAGTATCCAGTCCACCTTTTTATTCCTACAAACAACCAATCTAGCTAGGGGTAATACTTCAAGCTATTTTCACATAATTGAAGGTCAAAATAGAGCAGAAAATTGTGTCTTGAGGTGAAAAATATAGAAACGATACAGGTACCTTATCAATGGCATCTAAAAAAATTGAGCTTAAATTTTCAAGCTATTTGACAGTTTTTTCTGTCATGACTTTGAGTGAGTGCTGTTTCACAATAACTCTTACCCCTTCCATCCCGTTTCATTTGATAGTTTTTGACTGGACTAGAGTTTAAGATATTAATTTAACATATATATTAGTAGTTATCGTGGAAGAACATATAGAAATGATGATTGACAAGTTAGTTCGATATCAATACATAACATTGAGTTTAAAATTTGAGTTGCTTAGTGAATTTGAATCCTTGAAAGTTCAGAAAATTATACAAAAGTAAAATAAGGTCGCACATTGTGGACTTTAGAGTGTCCGAAAATGGGAAAAGTGCCATATAGATTAGGATAGAGGGACTATTTGTTATCCACTTAAATCAAAGTGACTCATCTAGATTGTAATATCTTCAAAAGCAGCTTCTTGTCTGATTGGTTGTCTTTCTTTCACTCAATTAACGACTCATCAGGAAATTAAACTAAATATTAAGATTTTTATCTGTCCATATAACAATCCTTGCCTTCAGAATTTGGGTTTCCATCCTTTGTCTATACTTCCCAAAACCTTTTTGGATTGACATTCATATCATCTACTTCCAAAAAGAGAGAAGCAAACCTTGGATATACTTTATCTGAACCACTGATCATCGAGCCTTGAAATTGTGATAACTGGTAGGTGTACAACAAAAAAGGAAATCTATTGACCTTGTTCCCTTACTTCTCTCAGGTTTTCATATTACGTTACCACACTGCTAAAGTTGTACCCTTTGCAACAAAAGATTCATAAAATTTCATAATGTGTCAGTAAAATATCTCTTCTTGCAGGAAATGATTTTCTGTTCCATTTACCCCAGAATTCATGTAACATATAAGATATATGGCATTTATATTCTTCTTAGCACTCTCTCTATATAGGAAATCTATTATTATAAACTACATGAAAATTTTCTTCAAATTATTATAAACTACATGAAAATTTTCTTCAAGTGTCTTTCAGCAAGAAAATCAGCTTTGGAAACTCTCATACCAAATAAGCAGCAATACATTAGTTACCAACATGAAAAGAAAGGAAAGTATAAACTGCTGAAGAAGCATGATCTGCCATATCTATAAATTTAATTCCTTTAGAGAAATCATATGAAAGATAATTACTTTTCCACTATATAAGAAGCATCAGTCCCTAAAATTGGAAAGCACTAATCACTAATTGCATCCTATAATCCCACAAGTACTGCATAAAGAGCATGTTCTTTAATCTATCAAATTGAACAAAGGATAACAAAATTTTAACAGCATTTACTCACCCTTTCTTGTATACATATTTTCCATCAACTTGCAACAAAAAGTACACATCTTTTCCATCGTGCAAAGCCTAATTAAGAACAAAATCAACAACCCCCAATAAGCAACAAAAAAAAAACAATAACAACATAGCCAGTGTATCCCACAAGCGGGTCCAGAAAGGGGTAGAACAAAATCTGCAATCCCCAATAAGCAACCAAAAAGAAAAAAAGAAACCCAACAACAACATAGTCAGTGTAATCACACAAGTGGAGTCTGGAGAGGGTAGGATGTACACAGAGCTTACCTGTAGTTAAGAACAAAATCAACAACCCCCAATATGCAACCAAAAAAAACCAACAACAACATAGCCAGTGTAATCACACAAGTGGGGCCAGGGAAGGGTAGGATCAGCGGCGAATAGATGCAAAAATTGGGTCACGTGAACTCATGCTCACCCGACTAAACTCGGTATGTTATGTGCATAATTCTTAAAATATGTCTAATATTATCTTAAGGAACCATGGTCAAAAGAGACTGAGTGGTGCATTGGTTGTAATAGAATATTCTTACATTAATTGTATATCTCTTAATTTAGGTAATATTGTATTCCTATTGTAATTAGGTCTCTATTTTAGGAGTAGAATTATATTTCCTATTGTAATTAGTTTGATTAGTTAAATGCTTAGATATTCTTGTACTACTATATATATTGTACATTATTGATAAATAAAATCAATGAACATATTCCTTTATGTTGCACTATAATTTTTTTTAATCTCATCTTTAAAACAATGGTATATCATCCTCTTGGAATCTTGTATTCGCCTCTGGGTAGGATGTACTTTACCTCTACCCACTTTCGTGAAAAAAGAAACCCATTTCATAAATATTATTCCCTACATTCCAATTTATATGATACACCTTCCTTTCTTAGTTCATCCCAAAAAGAATAATAAATTTTCTTATTTTGCAAAAATTTAACATTTACCTTTTAATTGACTTGTTTTATACCACAACGTTTCTTTATTTCTTAAACTCCGTGACGAATAAAACTATATCACATAAATTGGGACGGATGAAGTAAAAAAGAATTAAACAGTACCTTAACGGTCATCTTTCCTTGTTTATATTGATGATCATGATCCGGGTCAAGAGCAGGAAGGAGAGAAAACTCAAACCCATCAATATTCTCCCAATCATCACCGTGCCCATCAAGGGTTACGAGTCCAGGCTTGAACTCTGCAGAAACTCGGGATTCCTCATCGACTTCACAATGCCAATCACCGGATTCTTGATGGGTAGCGACGAGTTGGATCCGGGTTGACCCAAGAACCGCAATTAAGATTAAGAATAGTGTAAGGAGCAGGTATTGCTCCATTGGGTCGAAAAGATTGAATATTTGGGAAGATTGTTTAGTGGGTTTTTGGAGAAATAAAGAGTTGACTCGTACATCTGTAGATTAGTCGTACAACTGTTTTTTCCTTCCTTCACCTCAGTTTGATCCGAATTTAATTCTTTTTCATTTTTTTACTTTTTATTTATTTAGTGGCTTAATTACTAAATGCCCATCTACATATTAGAGAAAATGTCCAAAATAGACGTCTAATAGAGGTTAAATGGTCATAAAGTAGAGCACTCGTAGACTTAATTACGTTGTATGTTAATTAAGATAATAATATTATTAAAACTGATTAATCTTTAAAAAAAAACGACTCATTCTCCCTCTTCAAAACGTCAATACATAACACCAAGAAATACTCAAAAAGAAGAAAAATTACTTAAAATCTGGATATGTATATTGCTGGTCTTTTTCCCAACTTTTGCTGCCAAATTGATGACTGCAACATATATCGTCGATTCTAACACAGTACTATAACACTAAAAATTCAACAAAATCATCAGATATCAAAAATCGAAAATTACTTATTTATTATATAAATGTCTGTAAATGTATATAAGTGAGTATTTTTGTGTATAATATTGTATAATTATATTTTTAGTGTGTATACCTACAAATTATACACTTTCATCCACGATCAGTGCACGGGAAGGATCGTTAGCTGATTGAGAAAGCTTTATTATATGGATATTCTTCTCTACGTTCCTTTATTTTTCATCTACTCATAAGCTTGAGAACCACCGGTATGTTTCCGATTTGAACTTACCTGTAGAACTTCCCGGGCTCTAGACACGACAACGTTCACTCTTCCATCTTCAGCTGGTCAGAATCAAAAGCTAGCCTGAGACCTAAAAAAACAAGATCGAAATCCACCTCTAGTTGTGTGATCCGTTATAGTAATAACATTCCCACTTTTATTATCACTTCTGGTACTGACGGGGTGAGGGAATATGACAGAGTATGGGTAAGTTTTCTATCTCAAAGCCCTTTTCCTCTAATATAGATTTTATTGATGCTTCCACAACTAAGAAGGCTTTATTGAAAGCTTTAAAAGAATGGGAGAAAGGGACACATGAGCGTTGGATAATGAAAAGAAGGTAGAGTTGCTCGGGACCTAGTGATCGATTCTTTTTCTTTTATATAGGCAGGGTGCTAGCATTGAATGAAGACCAGTATTGGAAATAAATGACCTTCGTCAATCTATAATTAGAATTAAGAGTAGAATGTGAGGGAAAGTCTAGTCACTCCATTGAAAAATGCCCTCTTGTACGCTAACGTTCTAGGATGGCAGGGTTGATAAAACTTTCCTTGATTTATTGTAGCATTGCTAGTTGCCCCGTCTAGTGAGTCGAGAATTAAGAGCTTACTGTAAGCTCTGAACTGGAGTCACATCGAGTTAATTCCCTTCAAAGCCTTCTTCCGAACTTGCCAACAAGTGCTTATAAAAAGCAGATCGGTGTGAATGATAAAGTCTTAAGTCAGTCTTTCTGAAACGCCACATCCTAGAATAGTATGACATGTGACTGGGTTTGTTAAGTTTGTTAAGTGTAGAATCATATCGAGTGTGGTATTATTAAGTTTGTTACTCCCCGTCCCATAATAAATGTCACCTTAGTAAAAAAAAAAGACTCATAATAAGTGTTATTTTAGGAAATCAAGACATAAATTGACTAGTTTTTTTCAATTCTGCCATATACAAAAATTGAAAAGTTAAAGTAACATCTAAATGATGATTGGAAAAAGTCACATAGTAACTTGGTATTGTTGAATTCTCGTCAAAAGGGTTACTACTTGTTCATGCTCTAATAAAAAAGAAAAAGTAATTTATTTTTATTAAATAAGGGTAATTTGATAAATTTTACATTGTATTTTTTTTTAATATGCGATTTTTTTGCTAAGGTGACACTTATTATTGGAAGGAGGGAGTATCGTTTAATAACATGAGTTTAAAATTTCATACTAAAATCGATACGAAGTATCAAGTATATATGCATCAAGCATGTCATGATCTTAACGATTACAATCTAATTGACCTCCTGAAACTTTTTACAACAGAAGTCTGTGCAGTACTCACGGGTTTGATCATAATCTTGTATTACTCTTCAACATGAACCAAGTGCACAAACAGTCGTTTTTAGGACCTCTATATAAACAATAATAAAAACTTATAAAATTTTAACTTTATACACGTGGTTTTGAAGTTGAAAATAGTGATCCGAAGTTGAAAAATTCAGGTTATCAATACTGAAGTTGGGTTTTGCAAAAATCTAATTTCAGATTTGAAGGAAGTCCAATACTAGGCTCTGTAAGAGCCTAACTCCACATCCAAAGTTCTGATTCTTAGTATTGAGTTTTCAAATTTCAGATCTGTTGTAAATTTATTAACGTGAAATAAAGGTTATCCTATTATTTATGGCTCGAACAATTGAGATCTGCACGTCGAAAACGTCGTTTCCATACACGTACACACGTTGTATCAAGGATCATAAATTTTCTTAGTGAAAGAGATATTGGTACGTAAACAAAAATGTTTGAGACATGAAATGATAGACGGTTGTTGGCCAAATGACAAGTGTCTTCACGTTGGTAAATGAAGGAAGAAGTGTACGGTAAATATCGAAACGGGACGAAAAAAGGTCGTGGCATCTCCACGGAGTCGGGGAGCCGCGGCGCTAAATCATTGGCCAACTACCGGAGCCGAGTCGCCGCCGAGGCATTAACTGCGACGGAATTCCTACCGTTGGGCTGATTTTGGAGACGTTGTGAGACATTAAAATGTCAGTTTTTCCTCCATAAACCAGTCATTACTTGGCTGCATTAGATGGTGAATTGAATGGTCATTACATGACATTTAAATGATCATTATTTGGCGCTTGAAGAGGTCCCTTTTACACTACTATAAATTGAGGCTTTTGACTCAATTGTAGAACACACTTGCAATAAGATTTTTCTGAACACTTCTTGTTCTCTAAGCAATTTCTCACACACTCTAAATTCTTCTTTTAGTAAACATTTGAGTTTGCTTTGCTCACTTATTTGTTATTGTTTTATCTTGAAAGACAAGTTGCCGATCACCGTAAAAGGATATATACGGGGCAATATTATCTTAAGGACATAGTTAATATCACTCGACTCAACAAACCTCTTATTTTGTTCTCATTTTCAGATTGTAATCTTTATAATAGTCACTTCTCGTTCATCCCATTGTTGTAATTGTTGTACTCATAATTTTAATCACAAGATCTTCGGGTATGAAATTGAGCTTTGATAGAGCCTAATTTGAAACCTTCAGGAAGAAGAAGAAGTTTTTGCAACAACAAGATGTTCAATCTGAAGGTTGTTAAAGCTGACTAAATTTTAAAAAGTTCGTAACGATTGCATATGTTTTAAATGAGTTAAAGTTATATATAGCATCGGTGCATCAGGTATTTTTCCTTTTGAAGCAAGTAGTCTATCTTATACTCAATATTATTTAAGATTATAAATATCACATTTTAAGAAGACTTATCTATAAATATTATTAGCGAATATTCTTCAAATATTCACAGTGTATATTATATTTATTATTGTCATGTATTTAAGGTAATTTATGATTTTTACTGTATTAGAAATTACTTTTGTACAACTAAATATATTGTGATTAATGAAAGAAATCCCTAAGGAAAATTATTCCAATATCTTACGTGATATCAGTAGCCTAAAATTCATAACCCTAAAATATTCTCCCTAACGCCGCCGAGCCCCCCCTCTTCTTCTCAGTCGCGACGGCTCCCTCTAAAATCCTGTGGCTACCATGTCTCTTCCTAACTCCCCTAAAACCACTGGTTCTACCTTCGGCTTAATTGACACCCACTCCTTCCTCAAAGCCTTCTTTTCATCCGGCGTTTGCTGTCACAAACATCAAGAACTTTGTACCTATAATTCTTGATCAAGAAGACTGTCAATATTCTATGTGGGTAGAATTGTTTTATATCCATGCTTGCGCGTATAACGTGCTCGATAACATTGATGATTCAATCCCTCGCCCCCCTGAGATTAACGACTCGACATGGCACCGTCTTGACGCCACTGTCAAGCAATGAATGATACCATCTCAAAAGACTTGTTGTGTACTATCATGAAAACAGGTGCTTCGGCGTGAACTTTGGGTACGTTTGGAGGAAATATTTCAGGATAATAAAAATACTCGGGCGGTGTATTTAGAGGAACAGTTCAACAACACGTCTTGAGAATTTTAACATGTCCTAATATTGCAAACAACTGAAACTCATCGTCGATCAACTTTCTCACGTTGGGACAAATGTTTCTGAGACTAAAATGGTACTACAACTCGTTACAGGATTACCGAAAGGAGAATATGATACTCTTGCAACAATGATTCAATAGGTTGATCATCTTCCAACTTTCAACACGGCGCGGTCACAATTATTGTTGAAAGAAATACGACGTGCCAAACATGATGAGCATAATAAAAAAGCACTTACCGTTGAAAGCACTCAACCGTCAGCCAACAACACCACTCCACCACCGTCGGACCACCAGCAACAGCAGAATCGCAGCGGATGATGTGGCGGCAGGGGCAGAGGACACATAAATAAAGGGAAGGGCTGCGGCAAAGGCCAGAAAGCCCAGCAAACAGGCCCTCCACAAACAACCTATTATCGGGCTTCACCGGCGGTGGCGTCTTTGCGGCCGGGCCTCGTCGCTGCCCGTATCCAATGCGAGGGCCTGGGCCAAGATGGCGGCCCGGTGTTCTCGCCCGGCGCAGCGAGCTCATTCGATGTGAGCCTAACAGTTTCCTTTAGTCCAACAGATGACCCCCACTGAGTTGGGTCAAACTTTCAACACTCTCAACCTGCAACAGTCCGACAATAATTGATATATGGATTCCGGAGCCACATCACACCTGACCAACTCTTCAGGTAATTTTTCCCAACTACTTCGATTAAAGTATCCTCAATATATTACTGTTGGCAAATGGTCACCGCATTCCAATTGTAGGTTATGGTAACAGACACATCAAACATCCCCATCCACCCTTCTCACTTAACCATGTCCTCTACGTACCTCAAATTATTAAAAAGTTGATACTTGTTAGAAAATTCACTCACAATACCTGGGTGTCTGTCAATTTTAACCCTTTTGGTTTCTCTGTGAAAGATCTCAATACGGGGAGAACTCTTACACGATGCAATAGTGTGGGAGACCTCTACCCTCTCATTTACTCTTCCGCTGTCATAACTCAACCACATGTCTCTCTTGCTGTACTATCTTCATTCATCTAGCACAATGGGCTCGGAAATCCAGGAGATCATGTCTTTTCTTTTCTTAGAAATAATCAGCGTATTCAATGTAATAATGTGAAACTTTTCCAAAACTGTTTTTCTTGCCCGCTTGACAAGCATACTCGTCTTCCGTTTATGTCTTCATTAAGTATAACAGTTTCACCATTTGATATTGTTCATGCTGACTTGTGGACTTATCCTGTTATTAGCTCACTGGGTCACAAATATTATCTTATTTTATTAGATGATTTTCACATTTTTTATGGATTTATCCACTCAAATTCAAATCTGAGGTTTTTACTAAATTTCTTGAGTTTCACATATTTATTAAAACCCAATTTGAACAATCCATAAAATCCTTTCAGTGTGATAACAGAAGTGTATTTAATAATTCAGCATTCCATAATTTTTGCTCCCAACAGGGCATGGTGTTCCGTTTCTGTTGTCCCCACACTTCTCCTCAAAATGAAAAAGTTGAACGAATTATTCGTACTATCAATAACATGGTATGTACCCTTCTCTTTCACTCATGTCTACCACCTTCTTTCTGGGTCTATGTTGTTAAAATGGTAGAATACCTCCTCAATATTTCACCACTAGCACTCTACAAAATAGAACCCCCACCGACATTCTATATCGTAGGACTCCATCATATGACCACCTACGAATCTTCGGCTGTCAATTTTACCTCCACCACTCCTCATAAGTTGGCTCCTTGAACTACACCATGTGTATTCCTCGGTTTCCCACCCAACAATAGGGGTTATTTGTGTTATGACTTGTCCACTCGTCAGATTCACATTTCCCGTCACGTCACGTTCGACGAGATGATATTATCGTTTTTGAATCCTCAGAAATACCGAAAACCAGACTACTCATTTCTTGATGAATCCGTCATATCTCCCATCATTCTCAGTCAACTCACTCATGGCACCACCGAAACATACCCTCATTTCCAGCCTTCCAGTGAGCACACTGATTCTGTCTCGCCTTCAGCGCAGTGTCCCCTAGGGGATGCACCGCGGCGCTAGTCTTCCAGTGATCAACTTGACTTTTCACCGTCATCAGCGTCGCGACACTCGTGGATGCGCCGCGGCGCCTAAACATCAGATAGGTCTGTCACTAAAATAGCGCCGCGACCCTTGGTCACGGCGCCGCGACGCCTCTGACGGAAAATCTTTCAACTTCCCCATCTTCGACCATACCATCTGTCTTGGATCCTGCTACTCAGCCAATGTAGCCACTCACTGTCCCTAGTAACCAAATGGAAACTCGTGTCAAACACAAGATTTTCAAACCCAAATTCCAGTTTAACTTGTCTGCTCAAATTATTTCTCCACTTTCAAAGAACCCCAAATTGGCCAAACTAGACCCTAATTGAAATGTGGTCATGTCTGAGGAATATAATGCTTTAACTAAGCAACATAATTGAGATCTAGTACCTAGACCATAGGGGGTGAATGTGATCCGATGCTTGTGGCTTTTTCGTCATAAATTCAGAGACAATGGTGATTTGGAGTGCTACAAGGCAAGGCTTGTGGCAAATGACACTAATCAGCAGGAGGGAATTGACTGTGGTGATAATTTTAACTCGATTGTTAAACTGGCTACGATTCGTATTATTCTTAGTATTGTTATGGGTAAGTGGCCGATTCATCATCTGAATGTCAAAAACATATTTCTTCATGGGGATTTGAAAGAAACTGTGTATATGCATCCGTCACATGGGTTTGTTCATCCCGCAGTTACTCAGTATGTCTGCCGTCTCAGGAAGTCACTCTATGACCTTTTTACAGGCACCTCATGCTTGGTATGACCGATTTGCCAGGTATATTATGCATATTGTGTTTATTTACAGCAGGTGTGACACATCTCTGTTCATTTTTCATCATGGTAGTGACATTGATTACTTATTATTATATGTGGATGACATTGTTCTCACTGTCTCCTCTGGAAAATTGAAAAATGACATTATTGCTCTCCTCAAAACTGAATTTGCTATGACTGATTTGGGCAAGCTGAGCTACTTCTTGGGTATATAAGTTACTAGATCTGCAGATACTATGTTTCTGAGTCAGCGAAAGTATGCAGAGGAAATTGTTTTTTTCAGAGCTAAGATGTCGAATTTCAAAGCTATGCCTAATCCGATTGATTCGAAATCCAAGCTCAGTGCTTCTGAGGGTGATCCAGTGTCCGATCCTACTCTCTATCGGAGTCTTGCAGGTGCTCTTTAGTACCTCACCTTTACCCGGTCCGACATCGCATATGTCGTTCAACATGTGTGTATGTTCATGCATGCCCCGAGGAAACCCTATTTTGCTGCTCTTAAGCGTATTATCAGATAAATTAAGGATACTCCTGAATATGAGTTACATCTCTACCCCTCCGCTCCAACCAGGTCGCTTTCTTACACAGATGTTGATTGGGCAGGATGCCCGGACACGCGACGCTCTACTTCAGGCTATTATGTGTTTTTAGGGGATAATCTTATTTCTTGGTCTGTCAAGCGACAAACCACTTTATCTCGCTCCAGTGTTGAAGCAGAGTATAGGGGTGTTGCTAATGTAGTTGCTGAGATCTGTTGGATCCGAAATCTTCTCTTGGAGCTCAGTTGTCCGCTGCGTAAGACGTCTATAGTCTATTGTGATAACATATCTGCTATATATATGTCTCATAATCTGGTCCAGTATCAGCGGACCAAACATATTGAGAATGGATATTCATTTTGTCCGTGAGAAGGTAAATGAGCCCTCCTCCTATCAGTATGCAGACATCTTCACAAAGGGACTACCCAGATAGTTGTTCATAGATTTGGATCCGGCTGGCGTTAGGCCTACTCGCTCCGTCGAGGAGTATTAGCGAATATTCTTCAAATATTCACAGTATATATTGTATTTATTATTATCATGTATTGAAGGTAATTTAGGATTTTTACTGTATTAGGAATCACCTTTGTACAACTATATATATTGTGATTAATGAAAGAAATTCCTAAGGAAAATTATTTCAATATCTTACAAATATTTTTACATTGAGCTAATAATATAAGAAAAAATGTATACCGACAATATATATATAACTTCAACTCGTTTTAAATTGGGATGCTAGCTACAAGCGGCTACCTGGTGTCATTTCTACCTTCAACATCAAAGCGGAATGTCAAGCTTTGGGCCTGCTTATAAGAATTATAATATGGGCCACTGCATTTGCTGGACCAAAAGTCATTTTAGCAAAAAATGAAAATATTTAACTGTTTTTAGACCAAACATCAACTACAAACTATTTATTGCAATAATAAAAAAGATTAGTTTTTATAAGCATTTGTTTAAAAAGAAGTTTTTGCATCACAAAATTCTGAAACTAGGAAACATATTTAGGGCCCGTTTGGTACAACTTATTAAAAAGAGCTTATAGGAGTAGAGCTTTTTCAAGTAGAGCTTTTATAAAAAACTGTTAGGTGTTTGATTGGCAATAAAAAAAAGTGTTTTTGTATAAAAAACAAAAAAGTAAAAAGCCAAAATAAGCTCTACTCAAGAAGCCCAAATTTTGAGCTTCTTCCAAAAGTGTTTTTGGAACCCAAAAACACTTATCCATTTGTCAACCAAACACTCCATTTAAAGACCAAAAGTGTTTTTGGAAGGCCAAAAAATTTTGGAGTGTTTGGCTGAAAAACCAAAAGTGCTTTTGGCCTCTACTTTCAAAAATTCAAATTTTGGGCTTTTGAAAGTAGAGGCAAAATCTCTTTTGATTTTGCCCATTTTTAAGCTAAAAACATTTTTTTATTGACAATCAAACACCTAAATTTTTTTTGATAAAAAGCTCTACTTGAAAAATTCCACTCCTAAAAGCTCTTTTTAATAAGTTGTACGGGCACTTAAGCATTAACGAACGGGCCAAGCGCCTAATTATTTGGGCTTTGATGAAACTGGCCCATCAATCTTGAGCCCTTACATAGTTACATCAATGATATTAGTGGGCCCAGAGCTAGCTTGCTTCCAATGGATACAGATCCCTTCTCATGCGGGAGGAAAAACAGATAAGAGGCCCAATGCAATCATAAGAAGACAAGTGGGACGCAGCCAGAAATTTAAATGGGGCCCATAAAGCAAAGGAATCTTTTCTTTTATTTGATAATAAATGAAAAAAGTACAGAAAACACAGATAATGACGTCATTAAAAAGAAAATCAATCAACTACATGTCATGTTGATAAGACATATGAGAGAACGTACTTGAGATGTAAGAGTGAATCTGGCGGTGGTAAGATGACGTTTGAGAAAACATCGGACGGCTGAGAATCCCTGAAATTATAGCAAAATCCCGCGGGAGGCACGGGAGCTTTATTAGTAAGAGGGGTACAGACTTATGTCATAGAGATGTGACATAACTGTGTGACTGTGAGTTATAAAATCAATCATAGTATAGTGTTTTCTTAGTACTTAAGTATTACTCCTTTTGTTTTTATGTTTTCATAGGCCACATGCATAAGTACAGTTAAGATTTGAGTGGTCTTTTGACTTCTTTACAGTTTCACGTTTAATCACTACTCTTTCTTACTCCCACTTGGGTTTTTTACATTCCTTCCATATATCAGTAGTAGTATTTAATTTCTGTTATTATTTAATGCTTTGATTATCTTGGTTATTGTCATGATTTTGCTCTTATTTGCTATGTCCTTTTTATTTTTATATGAGCTGAGTGACTTTCGAAAAAATTTCCACCTCCACGATGCAGGGATAAGATCTGTGTTTATTCCTTCCCAAACCCCTCATGTGGGTATATTATTGTTATTGGGTTTTTGCACATTTGAAAGTTTAATAATGTGTACACACTAATCTCAATATGACCTATAAGTGAGGGCCGGACCTACATATTAATGTTTGTGTAAGATAGGTTATATATTCATGTCACAGTCTCTATTAGGTTCTTGCCTTAGATTTTATGTGAACGCAAGATGTTTTATACACCGAACTTGTTGAGTTCCCACATTAATTGCTTAATTAGCTATTTGGTATTGTGAAGGATTTTTTATTATGATCTTAGATAATTCTCATCTTTAACCCATCTCAATTCTTTGCTTTCTTTTAGGAGTAGGAAGAGGTGAAAATTTAGGGATGGAAAGATTTATATGGTCTTGAGTCTTGACTATTGGAGAATCCTCACATAAGCTAGTTTTGGGGGGTTTGAATTAGTATGTTACATGATTCACAAATGATTATTAATTTCATTTGTTAATAAATTGAAATGTCAGAGAACTTAACTATGTGAGATAAAATATTTTGTCTAATAAAGAGCTCCAGCTTGTTGGTGAAAGGTTTTTGCCTCGACCCTAGAGTCGCATGTTCGAATCCCCTCGATGGATATCCTCATGTCATGGGTAAGGAGAGCTTGATCACACAAGTTCGAGACCCCGGAGTAACACATTTGTCTGCCTTCGCCTTTTGGGGAGCCTGTTACACCTGGCTTGCCAAGTGTGGTTTAATTGACTGACTATGTTTGCAGGCTACTATGTCAGTTCGAAACAAAAAAAAAGTAGTTGCTATATCAATTGTGCGTTTTCCACTTGCCCTTGTAAATAGAGATATTCACCTTGCAAAACTTTGCTTTAAATTACAGAAAGAGAGGATACATGTCTGATTTAGTGGAAAGGAGGCAGCAGACTAAAACTAATAAAAAGACTTGAAAGATACATAGAAAATGGATCCAATATATCTACCTAATTAGCATGTACAAAAACACTCATATGAGACCAAAGGTGGAGAATTTTCTAATTCTCTATATCATTATTTGAAGTCATCTATGTTCTTCCATTGCCACATCCTGGACCTCCTAGTGTGAGAACCACTCCTTCAAGTTCACTTCTTTTCTGTGGATCCTTCTCTAGTTGATGAGATGATCTCATGACTGATGATGTTGATCTTCTAACCGGAACCTTCCCTAAGCTCTGTCGTCCGAGTTCTGGAACTTGCATTTGTACCAACTGCTGAGGTTGCCTTCGACAACCGAGACTCACATGATTTACATGTGTGTTTGCATAGTTGACACCAATCTGTCCTGGAGGGGGTGAAGGATTCTGACCAAGGATCGGTCCTCGTGGTACTAGATCAGGTGCCTTGTTTATAATAAGATCCAAGTGGATGATCAGTTTGAGGTACTAATTGACAATTTGATAAAAGTGAATGGTATATATAGTACTAGATATGAGAGTTTACCGGAGCAAACAGAACACCTCGAAAAACCTTTCCATTGACAATGGCAGTCATTAGATAACCGGAATCAAATGCTCCATCGACCTTTCCCCGGATTTCAGCTCCAATCTGAGTAGCATATATACAGATATTAGGTTTTTTATCCAACATAAAAATTGGAATCCTACATTGAATAGTAAATGACTTAACAAAATTTTGCTAACTTGGATGGCTTACCAAGTTCTGGAATCGTCCGGCCTCAACGGATTGGCATTGCACTTCCTGCTTATCCATAAGAATGGAAGATACATGTCCTGCGTTTGACGGATTTACTTGTTCTCGAAATAATTGCAAATCACGAGGATTCCTTGTTATGACATTCCTCGGGTTCGGTTGGCAATTGCTAGGGGTCATATGTTGCTGCCTAGCTAAAGGAAACCGATCTGATGCAGTTCCAGAACAAGAGACTGGCTTAATTGTACTCATTTCTACATCGGATTGGGACGAAGGAGAACAACGTTGAGATAGAGAAGGAGACTGATCTTCTTGATCTGACTCCAGATTAAATATGTGTGAATTGTGACTCATTCTTCTCCTCTTTGGATGCAATGTGTCTTCCAAAATGCATGAAAGTTATAAGTTAGTCATGCCTAGTTCATTTCTTGAAACTAACATGATAAAATCATTTCAAAACCTACCAGAACTAAAGCGAAAAGCTTCTTTTGATACGAACTCAAGTTCTTGAGATCCCGTTGCTTGTGTATCTTCATTCTTTCCCCTACAAATAGCTTCCTGCTAAACCAATTTACATGAATCAGAAATATGATCTCAAATTATAAAAATATATGAGAAAGGAACCAGGACTTTGGTCTATTTACGTACCAAGCTATTGTCTTTTTCTCTCAGAAATCTTTTCTTATCATAATGACTTGTATTTCCAGAAGCTCTAGTCCCATTAGGATATTCTACTCCAAACTGTAAGATAAGTAACTCATTGAGCGGCCGCTCATCCTCACCACAACTGCAAGGTTGAAGAAACAAAATTAAAAGATATACAATCAACTGGAATTAAACAGGAAAAAATGGACCAAATACTGATAAAAGACTCACCCTCCATAGATTACAATATCCGTGTTCCGGGCAGCAGCAGTATGAGAAAATCGCCCCTGTGGTTTTTGTCCCATTACATCAAGCTGAGTCCACAAAGAATTTATCACATCAAGAACCCAAACATCATTGTAGTATTTCTTGTCTCCTACTCCACCAATCACATATATCTGTAAAACACAGAATTTCAAGATCATTCTTCAGACAAATGTTCAACTAAAATGAAGTTTTTTAGCACAACCACTCGGATGAAAGAACCTTCACTCCATTTGCAACAGCAGTAGAAACTAGAAACTAGAAAGTTTGTACAAGCACTCAATTATTAGTAAGAAGAAAAAAAATTAACAAATTCTCACTACATACTAAAGCGAAGTGCCTAATTACTCCAATCCTAAAGCATCAGCTACTTGCCTTTGACCCAAAATTCACAGAGGCATGACCGGCTCGAGCACCAGGTGACGGTCCAAGGACATCCAGCTGGTAAGAAAGAGAAAACCATCATCGAACATAATCTTTAGACAATCATTATTGCTATATCAAGACTGTGAATCAATGTCTATATGAACTAGAAAAGCAAGATGAAGATTGAAGCTAGTACCTTTGACCACATTAGTGTATCCATATCAAGCACATCAACGGCACCTTGATATCGGTCACCACAATCTCCACCATATATATAGAGCCTATTACTGATTGCAACAGCACTATGGCTATCCCTAGGAACAGGCATTTCACCCCTTACTTCAGGAGATGACCACCTCATTGTTTTGAGGTCCAAAACATGTAAATCATTTAAATAGTTTGCATCGCCTTCACCGCTACCACCAAATATCACTAATTTATCACCACCAACGAGAGTAGCCGTGTGACTTTCACGCGGCGAAGGTGGATTGCCTTGACATTCGAGTTGAGTCCATTCTTGGCTCCTGACATCCAATACATGAATATCATTGACCTTCCTTGAGCCATTAGTACCCCCAAAAACTACCATCCTATAGCCAACAAGAACAGCACTGTGGCTATCTCTTGGCCCCGGTCCTTGCCCTGTTGTCACAAGAATACTCCAAACCATTGCCTCAAGATTTAGTACAAGAACATCGCTAAAATGTAAACCCCCGCGACATCCCTGTTATGGAGAAAGATTATTTAATTGAGGAATATTTGACTACTAGAATATATCAACCAATTTACACATAAATTTGTCTAGACATATGCTTAACATATTAAAACTGTTGATCACTTCAAATCTCTAGAACAGAGAATACCTTTTGTATTCACACACATGTCAAACAGGACCAAGAGCTTTAAGCCTAATGGAAAGCTGTCTTCTTGATGAATCTTAGTAACAGATTTAGTTTCACCTACCATAATAATGTTTTATTTTGGGCAACATTTAAGTCCCAAAAAAGCTATTCAAGAACAGTGGGAAGGAAAAAAATTAGCATGATCCTCCTGCTCATATGGTGTCAAGCAGAAAGATATATATAAAAAACATCTTTTGACAAGTTGGACATCCACCACCCCCCACCAAACAATGAATTTTTTGCATGAAAGACCAATTTTGGTGTTTTGAGTTTCTGAAAATTCTAAAAAATCGAGTTAAATCTTCAACAACAATAAAAAGTAGATCACACATACACTATTTTGAGAAACTCAATTAAGAAAGCGTCAATGAAATGAAACCAAAATGTAAGAAAGGTTCACCTTAGAACCTGTCAAATGGTCATGTGTGAAACTAAACTGAGATGGAAAGCTTATTTGTCCATTGTTTTCCTTGAATTGTCACAACATCAACAAGATCACTTTTTCTAGGATGAAAGCGAAATATAAAAAGTACAAAACAGACAAAACCTAAAGCAAGAAATTCATTTCTCCTTCACTTTATTTCCATATCTTGTTTCTTTTAATTTACTGGAAGAACAAGAAAGACCATGCACTCAGCATTCGCACATATACAATATAACTCCAAGTTGGTGATTTATAGATGTTACAAAGCCAAAAAAAAAAAAAGAGTGGTATAATATAGGAAAACAGAAGTACAACTTTAGAAAGAGTAGCTGCTAATAACCAAAATAACTATACAGTAACATACTAACATGAAAAAAAAACACAGAATTCGTCATCCATAATTCTTAGTCTTGAATAGGAAAATACAGTTCCAACCAATATTTTTCAACAACCAAATATAGAAACAAAAAAGAACTAACAAATTATAACAAACAAAAAAATACACATGAAAAATAATACTCTCAAACACTTACCCCATAAACATAAACAAATCCATTAGAGTAACAAGAAGAATGACCCCATCTTTCAGAAGGATGAACACCCATCACCTTTGGATATAACCACATTGCCTTCTTTTTATGTACTGATACTGATACTTCACCACCTAAAGATCCCATTTTTTATTTTTCCTATGTATTTTTCTCTGTTCTCAAAGTTCAAGAACTAAAACTCCAAATCAAAAATGGTGATGAAATAAAAAAGGGAGGGAGTTGGGGGGGGGGGGGGGGAGTATTAGCAATATAATTAAGGGTCAAAGAGGACATGAACAAGCCAAGTGAGATATCAACTAT
Organism: Przewalskia tangutica; assembly: GCA_029844215.1. Lineage (NCBI taxonomy): Eukaryota > Viridiplantae > Streptophyta > Magnoliopsida > Solanales > Solanaceae > Przewalskia > Przewalskia tangutica. The sequence goes on along the minus strand of CM056721.1, from coordinate 14,753,509 downwards.
CAATGTCAATAGACATGAAAAGACGGGCGCTTTCACGTCCAAATCACTGTGACACCAACAACAACAGGAAGGGTGAGTGAAAAAGAATATTTATTACTACTATTAAGTATTAACCAGTAAAGGAAATTACTCCAACTTTTACTATTTACACTTACTATAGAGTACTACTACACGCTAGTTTTTCAAATTCCATATTCTTTCTTTCAGAAGGAAGGGGAAAAAAGTTAATTAGAAAGGAAAGGTGGTGATATATCATATATATTGAAGCAAGAAGAGAGAGAGAGATGAATCTTTTTGTTTGTTGTTTTCCACGTCTATTGCTTATATTGTTGTTGTGTTGTATACGTGTTGCCTCTTTACTTTTACCATTTGTCTAACTCAAAATGATGGGAGTTTTTGAGCATTGGTTTGTGGAAAATGATGGGAAGCTCTTTTGGTTTATTAATTATTTTGGTTAACATTTGTACACATTGTAGAAAGTTCATGTAAAAAGATAATTATAATAGCAGTTCAGTAAAGGAGATGTTAACTTAAAAAATAAGATGAATTAATTCTATTATAACATGTTAAAAAATATTAAGATTACTTCTTCATTCGTTTCAACTTATATAGTATTAATTATATATGATTTAGCATAAAAAATTTAAAAAGAAAATAAGATTTTTTTTACCTTTATAGTTTAAAATAAATTTTAGATATTTATATAGTTATAATTTTTTTATTAAAGAATACAACAACAACAACATATTCAGTGTAATCCCACAATGTTGGATCTGAGGAGGATAGAATGTACACAGACCTCACCTCCACTCAGAGGTAGAGGCGTGCTTTCCGGAGACCCTACCAAGACAAAGCATAATCAGGCAAAGCAAAACAAAATATGAGAAACGATCAGAGACAAGAAATTAAAGCAATGTAGACATGCAGATGGTAAAAATCAAATACTCAATGGTAGTGCATTCTAACAATAGGACGCAGTAGCTAACACAGCTAAATAAGATAAATAAATTATACTAAAGAACACATAGCCGTATGAATCAAACTACATAGTACTATAGAATAATAATACGCCTATAAATGTGACAGGTCAATCGAACCTATAGTAATAACACTACACTATCATTTTATAAGCGTAAGGAGAACTACGCTCGACTACCAACTACATTATATGAGTTAAGATTAAATAAAAAATTTAAATTTAATTATTTTAAATATAAAAAAAAACAATCTAAAAAAAATATCATATAAATTAAGACAAAAAAGTATACTATTATTTACACCTAGCAATGCAAACAATAATACATAACATCAATAATAACTATGCGTTTGTCTAAAACAAATCAATAATATGAATCCTTACTGTTTTATTTAATCTTAAACTCATATTATCAGCTATATATTTGGACGTCTTCCTTTTTCTGTCCTCTCTTCTTCAAAGGACAAGGGAGAGACTGCCTTCCTTTTCTTCTGTAACTCTTTGGTTTTCAAAAATAGCAACAATTTATCGTTATGAATTAATAAATTATACGTTAATTATTATTATACCAAAAAGTTGTATATAATTTAGATTTGAAATCGATAATATGAGCAAGTTTAGCAAGCAATGCATATAAATCAAATCCATTAAGGTTCTAATTCTAATTAGGAGCCCAGCTTTTAGAGAGAAAGTGGAAAACTTTGTGTGTGTTGTTGGAGAAGAAGATAATCTTGGGATTGATGGTTGCCAAGTTTTTGACGCAAACCCAATTTTCAAGGTGGGTTTAGTGAAGTTCTCAAGGTATTTGTGGCCAGCTTGGGCTTCGTGCTACCTCTTACATTAATACTGCTAAAAACTCATCTGTGTTAATTCTTTATTTAGTTTTGGGAAATGGGAAGGGTGCTGTTCCCCTCAAAAGTGCCCAATTTTTAAGTGCAAGTGTAGGTAACTTAAAACTTCTAATATTGCATATGAATTTGGTCAGTATGCAAATATAGAGATATACTTCATCCAAAGTTATCTCACATCTTTTTCAGTTCTAAAATATCTGAGAATGAACTTGTCTATAGGCAAAAAACAATATTAAGTGTATAATCAACTATACATTGACTAAGCGGTTTTGCAATGCAGAGTGTCTCCGACATTGTCTTATCATACGAGGGATTTGAAAATTGAAATATAATTGATGATTAGGCTGCTCTCTATATAGCATTTGTTCCACGTCTTATCAAGTTGAAATTCATATCCCCCACCCCTCTCTCTCAAATTAATTAGTGAATCATCCTAGTTACGTCTTCAATCATGATCATTTAGGTCTCTTAATTATTTGATTTGGACATTATTACAAAAGCAAAATACAACTAAATGACCCCTACATATTTATAAATACATAAATATTAAGATATGTTTAAGAATACGAGTTTTAAAATCGTATATATAATCATTCAAATATTATGATGTATGTTTTAAAGCTAAAAGTTTGTAAAGTCTCCAAACCGAAAAAAAAAAAACATAATTAGTTAAACTATATCATATAATTTGAAGTAATATTCCTCGGTTGGTGTGTGTATATATATATATATATAATCCCGTGATGTGCACGGGCTCAAGCGTAGATAAAAATATTAAAATTGATGATTAATTTTTTTTAAAATAAATATCGGATCGATATATGAAATGTTCTCTGGTTTCGTTGGTTTGTTTATAATGGAGATAAGATTTCTACAAAGATACAACGTACTCCGGTAATACAAATGAAGGATGTTAAACAGGTGTTTTAAACTTTAGTTAATTAATACCAATCATTCATTTTGAAAAGATGCTGAAATTGATATATAGCTGCGGTGTAGGATATATTGGAAGTAGACATGATATTCCACCAAAGGAATACTCTTTTTAATTAATGGATGTAAACTACAAGGAGTTAAATCCATTAAATTAAAATAATATACTTATATACTCTCTTTGGATTAAAAAAATTGTTCACTTTAACTTTTATTTTTTAGTTCAAAAAGAATGTTCACTAAACAAATCAAGAAAAAAATAACCTTATTTTTTCAGAAGATATCATAATAAAATATACATCTCATTTATTATTTTTTAAGAAGTGTGCAAAATTTATTATTGACCAAGTAAAAATTGAACGGATAGAATATAAGATTACCGAGAGATTCCAACCTGTAATTGAATGTGGTATGACAGGTGGAGAATGGATCAGGACTTAAACGGTACGAGTCTATCCTTTGAAAATTTTAGTACTAATAAATATAAATTCAAAATTTAAAATTTATAAATTTTTATCTTATCTCAAATTAATACATTAGTATTACTTTACATTACATGGGTTACTTAGCTCAATTAGATTTGTGCCACCACCACTAGAACATAGCCAAAATCTTAAAGCCTGATTGAGGGTTCAATTCATAAGTTTGAGGGGCGGTGTTGATGGTAGTGATTGGTGTTAAATATTTATAAGAATTTAATTTTATGAATTTCTATATAAAGTAGGTTCGATAAAAGTTACTTGATTTATGTGCTCATATTTTACACGATAGATCAGTTCTTGACTTAACTTATTATTTTAAAATGATTTGATCTAATATTATCGAAATTTAATAAAATTTCACACATAAATTTATTTTAATATAAACAATATTAAATTTTAATGAACTCATTCTCGCCGAAGCGTTTAATTGCAATTGATGACAAGTATCTTTAGTAATAACTTTCTGTAAACAATGTCACTGGGTGTAGATAATTATTGGAAGAAAGGAGATAAAAGACCAATTATATACAGACACACGCATATCATCAAAGGAATATATACAGACACGCTTACCATAAAAAGATGTTGGGCCGTTGGATGAGTTATTTTTTTCTCGAGTATAGAAAAATTCTTGATAGGAAGCATTTCTTCTCGAATGAAATTTTACATGGAGTGAATTTGAATTTAATCGGGCTCTAATATAAGTATCGGACATCGAACGGAAAACTAAAAAAAAATATACAAGACAGGCATTCACACAGAAGAATGCATTATAGATGAGTTTTTGTTGACTACTGACAACAAAACCCCAAACTCTGCAAGCACAAGTAGTAGTGCATTGTTTTATGGTCAGACGCACACCAAAAGATGTTTCTGCAGTGCACGCGACAAATACGGGCGATATCTATATAGGTTTTTTCTATCTTTTCTTTTTATTCTAAATAAGAGATGACATGACACATTTTTAGCTGATAAAATCTCACTATAAAAAAGTATAGAGATCGAGAATTAAGGTAGAAGGAAAGTATATTGGTGAGACGGGGGACTAATCCCCTCTTTTCATTTTCTTCTTATAGTAGTAATGTTTAATATTCATGTAGTTTTCTATTCTTTAATTTGAACTATTATTTGTTGATTCATTTGTTTTGTTTATTTTTTATTTTGAGTTGCTATTTTTTTTTATCTTGCTTTGATTTTACTTATTTTGGACGAGTGTCTATCGAGAACAATCTCTCTATCTTATAAAATTAAAAGTAAGGTCGATATACATCATACCATCTTCAGACCCTACTTGCAGAATTTTTGGGTATATTGTTATTGTATATTTGTATGTCTAGATCAATTTATACGCATCTCAAACTAATTTTATTAAGTATTTGTTACTTTTTACTTTTTTTAGTTGAAGATCTATCGGAAATAGACTCTCGATTTCAATCTTATAAAGATAGGAATAAGATATGGGTATAGTCTATCGTTTTCAAACCCAACTTGTGAAATTACACTAAATATATTATTGTTGTTTAATTTGTATCTGTTACTTTCCACAATACCAGGTTACTCTATGTCCTAAGACTTGAAAAAATTGGAATTAAGAAGTCGTTTAGTATTTTTATCTTTGATGGATTTTTAAAATGAGAACTCAATAATTCTAAATTCACTTTATTAATCACTAGATCACACTCTAATATGTATTGGCTTAACTTTTGTTTATATACCATTATTCTAAAATAATTTTTACATTATAACATTCTGTAACAGATTAAATATATGATATTAAGAAAACTTAACACAGTTATTAAGTTTTATTTATAACATAATGGAGTACTACTTCTCATCAACATTTAAATTCATGGATGACGGTAGTTCATTGATTCACGTGACTTCCTTTGTGAATTGGAATATTAAGTTGACAGATAGACAGAAAAGAAAACTGAAAGACATCAATCCGATTGAGGGAAACCATTTATGATAGATTTGATGTGTGCTATAGTGTTTGTGGCTCTAATTTCCCTTTTCTTCTTGATTAATCTTGGATCTTTTGCTTGACTAGACATATATACACTACTGTTTGTCCATATAGGTACGTGGTTGATTGGAGAAGTTAAAAAACATTGAACCTAAAAATTTGGAATGCAACTCGACATGAAGATACCAAAATATTAATATAAAAATAATAGAATTGTGAGAAAGTGTGTTAATTGCATTGGGGTTAGTGTACTCATAAGATTTTAATTGGAATCTCTAGGCAGAAACAGCGTAACGGGTACGTGCAGTTGACCCTTACCCTAAATTCACTCGTGACTCAACAACCAAAGCCAATTTCTTTCTTCTTTGCTACTATCAATTTGTAATTTAGGCACACATTGTTTTGTGAACTTTTTGCAACATTCGAAGTAGGCTCTCTGCCTCAGACTGAAACCCCAACAAAGTATTATTATCATTTTTATTTGAAAAATAGGCTCAACGAGTTTAACAACAAATCACTAATGTCCAGAAGTTTCTATCTCATTATTTGACTACAATATATGGTCCACCACAGCCATTGTACCTCAATGCCAGCTTAATAACGGAAAATTACATTTTACTAGCTGTCATGTACTCCACTTTGCCAGACAACAATTAAAGACCCTGGTGTGAAAATGTCACACTATTCAACAGACAGATTTGAGTTGATGGTTTAGCTAATAGTCACAAGGGTTTATATTTGTCTTGATACAAGAATATCTATGGCTAAAAACACTTCCACCGTATTGTGATTTGTGAGAGATAAGATTTTAAAGACACTACCATTACAATTTGATAACCAAGTCCAAAATGTTGTTAATATGTCCTCAGTACAACATTGATACTGAGACTCTTGTTCTTGAAAATGCTAAAGTTAATTATCATTGTAGCAAAAGAACAATAGAATCATCTAGTTTACTTTCAAATTTGTTATAAGAAAGATAATGCACATGAAGATAGCAGAAAAAGAACTGCAGCTACATGTTCAATGTTCATCTTTAATGCTGTGTCCATACTGCATAAATGACATCAATGACATAGAGCAGATGTACTAGGAATTGACATGTGAGAGGGGGAAAAGCTACCAACTTTGATAAATCATCATTTCACATACTGCTTGAATATATTACAGCAGTTTTGATATCTTGGGCATAATTACTTTTCAATTCTCACCTGGATGGCAAGGCAATAACTGTTTCAGATTACCTGACATGTACCTTTGCCTAGTGTTACAAAGGAGTCATTTCTGATCATGACATGCATTTCACTATATATACAATAGCAAGAAATCACACAAATTGGGTAACTCAAGCATCAGGAGAAGTATAAAAAAATTGGCATCAGTAAACATGTTAATATTAGCAGTCATGCAGTCACTGCCCGTGAGTAAAATCGAGAGTTATACAAGGATGTCAGGTCCACAAAACAGAAGAAATTATTAGCCTTATGGATGGCTGGAAGGGGTAAAATTTTCTGCAGCACAAATAATCCCATTATAGAGATTAAAGCTTCTATCTCACAAATGCCCAAACTTAACAAATCCTTACAGAAACTTGACAGATCCTACTTCACTTTAAATGAGTACTCAATCGGCATTGATGTTAGCTGATATAATAACTAATTTACAAAAGGCATACTGGATGCATTTCAATTGCAATGTGCAACTTTCAATGTGATGACTAAAACTATGCTACAGAAGAATATACAACTACTTATGTACTTACTTTTGGCATTTCATAAATGAGGGCTAAAAGAGAAAAGAGTCCTTTGTGTATCTGTCTGATTTTCCAACCATGTTGGAAGTTTACTAATATGAAATTAAGTTTAACCCATTATTTATGACTCGAACAATTGAGGCCTCACAAGTCGGAAACGTCGTTTCCACACACGTGCACACGTAGTGCCAAGTATCGTAAATTTCATTAGTGAAAGAGATATTGGTACGTGAGTAAACGACATGAAATGATGGACGTTCGTTGGTTAAATGGCACGTGTTCCACGTTGGTAAATGAATGAAGAAATGTACGATGTGTAAAAGATGAAACGAGTCGGAAATCACCGCGGAGCCGTGAAGGGCCGCGACACCTCCCTCTTCGGAGGCAGATTGGTCGACGGATGACGAAAAGTTTCAGACTTTTGGGCTGGTTTTGGAGCATTGATCCTCCATTACATGACACTTGAATTCAGTCATTATTTGGCTGAATAGCACCTCTCAATAAGTGTCATTACATGACCATTGATTGTCATTAGTTGGCTAGATGAGAGGCTAGATGAGAGGTCATCTTACACACACTATAAATTGTTTATCCTTTTGAAACACTAGTAGTTGTATACTATTCTCGTACATCCATTATATAACTCTCAATCTTAAGACATTATCTGTACTAGTGCTAGAAAGATGTTTGCCAGCAGACACCTGATCGGTGGATTTTATATACACCTTTTGAGTCTGTTTTAGTTAGTCTTTTGTCCCATTTTGCACATATAAGTGTCGTATTAGGATAGTTTTTCTTTCTATTGAGTCAAAGTGGTTGAAATGGCCAAATGGCGGAAAAGGAGCAAAAAGAGGGCAAAAGAGGAGATGCGGGTGAAACAGAGAAAGTGGCGAGCAGTGAAATCGGACACTGCGGCCGGCCTCCTGCGATCGAAGCGAGGGCGCGGCGCTATTATTCGAGAAGCCGCAGAAGATCTGGCGCGCTTCGAAGACGAAAGCAGGGCGCGCGCTAAACATCCGAAAGCCACAGAGTTGCAGCGCCGCTGGCTACCGAGCAGCGAATATCGGGCGCGGCGCCAAAACACCCGTATTGCGAACTTTAGGCGCCGGCGATACAGCAGGCGCGCCGACGCGAAAAAATTAGGTCTTTTGGATTTTTGGGCGAACTGGAAGGAAAAGAAGGGGCGTTTTAAAACTATATAAGGAGAACCTGGCGGATTTTGGGGTCCCTTTCGCACAACTCAAGATTCTTGACTTGGAGATTGGACACCATTAGCTTAGTAATTTCTTTTCCCTTTCCTTTATTTATTTCGTTTTGCATGATGAACTTTGAATTAGTTCTTGTCATATTCATGGCTAGGAACTAATTCTCTTATAACTTTATGTTGAATTTCTTGAACCTTATGTTATAACTTAATGCACGCTTATGGTTATTATTCTTATTGAGAGATCTATCCAATAATTGAGTTGAATTCTTGGTAGCTAATTGACAACTAGTTATCACTATATGATTTCTAATCAGTTACGAAAAGGAGGGATTGTGAATATCTTTGTAAGTTGGGTGACGGTCTCGAGTTGGGGATGAAAATACCTCAATTAGATTTGTAGCGTTGATGAGAGGCTTAACAACCCTAATTTTGCGCGTTGTCGTGACGTCAACTAGGTTTTGTGCTTAATCCTCCATAGAGTTACCCTTATCGTGAAAGTTAGGTAAGGAACAATCTGGGGTTGAGTGTTTATATAACCACTAGGAGTATAAAGCGATTTAAATAAACCTGCTTTCTCCAAAAGAAGAACACCATAAGTAATGCATTAACAAGTAATATAAGCGGATAGTAAGGATGCATAGAAGCCCTATTCTCATCACATCTGAAGTAATTCTTTATATTTACTTATCTTTTATAATTCTTAGTCATAAACAACCAATCAAATATTAATTCACCAAATAGATACTATAAAATAGATAACTGATACTTGAACCCTAATCTCAGAGGACGATATTCGGTCTTATCTAAGACTATACTACTTGATACGATAACGTGCACTTGCGTTTAAAAGTGTGTGCATATTACGCGCATCAAGTTTTTGGCGCCGTTGCCGGGGACTAGGCAATAGTTCAATATCAAATTATCTATTTTTAATTTCTAATTTGGATTTAATTTTCATTTTTTTATTATTTATTTTTAGTTTCTACGAAAATCGAGTCCGTGATTCTTTGTTTGTTTTGATCTTTCTCGGGATATCGGTTTATGCGAAGGAGAAGAGGAGGCGACACTCTTGTTCCTTCAATCCGAAATTGAGAAAGCCCGCAAGCGAGCGAAAGAATCGGTAATTGCAACGTTGATAGAAATGGGCGGTGCTCCAACAATAACGAGGATGAGAGAAGGGTTAGGTGAAAATCAACTTAACCTGTGAGATCCTCGCAAGTGCCAATAGATATGGAGGACAGGTTCGAATCCACCGGAAAAGAAGTGCAGGAGATTATGTGCTACCAAGAGTGAATGGAGCACGGATTTGCATTAGGCTCCTACACAGAGCCAACAATTTGAAATAAAACCAATGATTACGAGCATGGTGCAGACACAAATGCGATTCGGAGGATCGCCGTCGAGGATCCACATATGCACATAGCAAATTTCTTGGAGCTATGTGCCACTTTCGAATATAACGGCGTTCGATGATGCCGCAGATTGAGGCTCTTTCCCTTCTCACTCGGGGAGAGAGCAAAAGTATGGTTGAATTCACACCGGTGATTCGATATTTACATGGCATGGTAGCACAGAAATTCCTAGCCAAGTTCTTTCCAACCGTAAAGCGGCAAAATTAAGAGGAGTTGAACAACTTCATCAGTGATGGAGAGTCCTTATATGAGCGTGGGAGAGATTCAAGGATCTACAGAGGAAGTGTCCACACCATTGCATTGAGTTGTGGAACTTGGTTCATATTTTCTACAACGGGCCGAAGCAAGACCACCGTAACCATCATGATGCAAACGCGGTGGGGCATTCATGAGGAAAACAGCCCACGACGCCCACGAGTTATTAGAAGATATGGCCACTAACAACCATGTCACCAAGAGAGGAAACCAGGGAGAAGAATCGGGGTCCATGAAGTAGATGCTATTCTTGCTTTGAACGCATGTGGCTCTTCTAGCGAAACAATTGCAGAACATACTTGTGTCGATGAATGTCGCAACCGCCAAAATCGTGAGATATGTGGCGCCCACACACATTTGATAGGTGTCCTTGGCGGATCCCAACATCCCAATGGAGCAGCAGAGTGTCGGCGAAGAGGTAACTACCAGAGGCAACAGAACAACCCCTACTCAAACACATAATCCGGTGGAGGAATCACCCAAACTTCTCATGGAGAGAGATCGGGCCAAAGAAAATCGATTGTGGCCAAGAAAACCAATATCGTGGCAGAGACCGATAGGGGCGATGAACCAGCGATGCATTAATCAATGACCGCTTCACTCAAGCCCCGGCCAGCAATACCAACGCACCTGTCGTGAAGAAAACCAGATGAGCTTAAAGCACATGATAAAGACTTGCAACGCCTGACGCAATTTATAACAGAATCTAGATCCTCGTTGAAACTTGGAAACACAGTAGATACCTAGCAAAGCGGTAAACATCGGGCCACGGGACATTGCCAAGCAATCGAGGTAAATCAGGAGCGATGTAAGGCGGTCAATGAGAAGTGGAAAACAATTGAGCAACAACCGCTACCAATAGTTGAGAGGAAGCGAGTTAGAAAAGATAAAGCGGTGAACCTAGCCCAGTGATAGAAAACTCCTGAGAAGAGTATACTGAAAAGATTCCTTTCCCCAGAGATTACAAAGGAAGGCGGTCGATAAACAATTTTCCAAATTCTGGAGGTATTCGGAAGTTGCATCAACATACCATTTATAGAGGCTTTGGAGCAGATGCCATCTTACTTCAAGTTCATGAAAGAAATCTTGGGAAAAAGAGAAACCGCCGAATATGAGATAGTAGCACTAATGTAAGAGTGTAGTGCTATCTTACAAAAGAAATTGCCACCAAAGCTAAAGGACCTGGAAGCTTTACACTACCATGCACAGCGGGGGTGACTTACATGAGCTCTTGTGTGATCTGAGGCGAGTATAAATTTGATGCCCTATCGCTTTCAAAAGATGGAGTTAGGAGAAGCGAACCCACCATCGCAGTCCGCAACTAGCCGACAGATGGGTTCATCCACGGCGAAGATCGAGGATGTGATTGTGACGTAGGAAAATTTTTCTTTCCTGCAGATTTCCTCATTCGGATATGGAAGAAGATGCAGAAATCCCGATCATATCGGGAGGCCATTCCTAGCAACGGTAGAGCCTTGATTGGCGTTGAAAGAGGAGAGCTAACGCCAAGAGCGAGAACGAAGAGATGGTGTTTAAAGTCTTTAAACACGCCATCGAGCCAAGAAGCGTAAGTGGGTGTTTTGCAATCAACACCACCAAACCCCACGCGAGCCATTGCAATGCAACCAAAGAGTGATGAGCCCAAGAAAGCAAGCATGGTTTCTTGAGATGACACTAAATGAGGTAATTGTTAGGAACTCCCTACTACCGATAATGCTAAAAGAAAAGGAGAAAAGGAAACGCCAAATGTGGCGGAAATGGATTAGTTGGGACTTAATTCACCCTGGGCTAGTAAGTCTAAGGAACTTGCGTCCGCTAAAAGACGTTAAAGACAGTATTGTTGGAGGCAACCCAATGTTTTCAATTATGTTAGTTGAATTTCGCCGTTATTTTATTTTAGTTTGCTTAAGAACGATCTCACCAGATTGGATCTTGTTGTTGTGTGATTGTGTACAAGAAATTAAACCGGGGACGAAATAAATCAAGAAAAGCAAGGATTTCAGAAGCGGGTAAGCCGCTTCAGCAGGCGGCGCAGCGCTAAAAAGATCTGACAGAGCTCGGAAGTTTAAAGCCGGCGCCTGCGAGGCGGCGCGGTAGAATTCGAAAGTTGTAGCGAAGCTAAGCGCTGGCCATGGCCGGCGGGAATCAGAAATTTAAAACGCCTAAAATCGATTTTCCCAATTCCAACTTCCAAAACCTAACCTTCCCTCTCCAAAACCCACGAAATTCGGAAATTTGCCCACAAACCTCATGAAATCCAACCCAACCACAACCTAAACTCTTAAATTCCCAAAAACCTCAACTATCTCAAACAACAAAGCTCCATTCCATAGCCTCAACCCACCAATTGAAACAAGAACAAGCTTCAGTCTTCTCATCAAAAGGTAATCCCTATCTTTGTTCTTGAATCCTTTCACCAAGTCATAGGAGGTAGTAGTTGGGAAGAGTATTGTAGTTGGAGTAGTTGGGCACCAAAAGTTGGTTGTGAAGTTGGAGAAAGGAGAAAAGAAGGTTGTGGGTATTGAGTAGAAAGATTGAAGTTTGGGGTGTTGTTTTTTTTCACGCTAGTTGTTGAGTGTGTAGAGACGCGTTGTGCCACTAAGTTGCCACTAAGTTAAAAGCTCCAAACTGTTTTAACCATGGCCACCGGAAGAGAAGAGGCTCCACATCCACCCCAACACCCCAATACGATGAAAATAGGTTTGTGAGTTACGTGCCTACCAAAGATACAAAAGACTTGATACTAGACCAGTAATTCCGAAAGGGAATGGATTACCAAAGGGGATCCTATGGGGAGGAAGACGTTTATGAGCCCATCCAAGCTATGATAGAGCTAAGGGGTGGAAGAGATTTGTCAATCCGAGAAGATAAAACCAAATGAATACAACAACGTGCGGGAATTTTATGCAAACTTTCCGGAGAAGGCAGAAAGGGTGCTTTGTAGGGGAAATTATATGCTCCGATCGCAGCAATAAATACAACGCTAAAAACAGTTGATGTTGAAGAAAGTAGCGATTGGAACCATTTTAGAACATGGTCTAGGAAGCGGAACAAGATTGATGGAATAATATTGCATACATGAGCTACCCTGGCCGCTTTTGAGATCGGAAGGAATGGATCTGAGCACCGGCGGTGCCAATTAACAAAGCGACCAAGGCTTGGTCAGATTTCGTCGATGCGCGTGATTCCATCTACGCACTTCACCAGAGTGCCGTAAGACAGATTAAGTTGATTTATGGAATTATGAGGGGTCGATAATTGATGTGGGAAAAGAGATAGTGCGAGCATCGAAGAAATCAGCAGTTGGTGACAACAGTGGATTGGGACACGGTTCACTTATTACCGCCTATGCCATACGAGTGCGATCCCACAACTACCCACGATACTCATGAAAGAAACCAATCGCCGTGTCCCATGGGATAGTGCACTCTTTTCCGCACTCTAGCCCAAAGCAGCCTGACGGAGAGCACCACCAAGAGCAGCAGCAAGAACAGGCCGCCATGGATGAAAATGAGTCCAAATAGGGCTCATATGAGGCAGACCCGGCCACCGCCAACCACAAGAGCAGAACCTTCAGAGCCCACAATGGGGCAATTGTACCAACACCGTAAGGAGATGATGCAGACGCAAACAAGAGAGTACAAGGGCGAAGAAACAAGGCAACAAATCGACGAAATGAGTGCCTTGTTCAACCAACGGTCGATGATTATCCACCGCCACCACCACCATTTTAGCCAAAGTTTGTAAGTGTCGCTTTCTTTTCGTCTTTGAGTCTACACACATTGGGGACAATGTGTGATTTAAGTTCAGGGTGTGTTTTGTGTTTTAGTTTTTATTTGTGTGTCATGTTATGTTTTATTTAAATTTTTCTATTTGTTTTATGTTTATTTTGAGTCACAAAAATTTTTCTTTCTTGAGTCATAATTGCTCACAAAGATCATGTATCTTTGTAGTTGCTAGAAACACCTAATGAAGTAAGGTGGAATAATGTAAAGGAATTGAAGCAACTATCTAAACACTTAGGTTAGATATGCCAAAAGCTCACATAACTGTCTATTTGGAGTTTCTTGCTTAAGTTATGCATGCTAAATGATAAATGCTTATGTGTTATGAGTGCTTGCTATTTGAGGCGAAATAGTTAGGATATGCGTGTTAGGAGATGACTCGGGCATTTCTTTGATAGCCAATTCTTACCATTCTTTTCTATCCCGCACTTTAAAAATATCCCTAGTCACTCTATTGAGCCTAAATTTGAAACTTCTTTGACACCCCATATTCCCACAAAATTGTGCCATAAGTGAAAATATGAAATTGTGGAGTACATTGTGTTAAAAGAAGAAACAAAAAGAGTGAACAAGTTTGAGGCACCCTAATGGAAAAGTAATAAGAAAGAGGCAAAAGCCTAAGTTTGGGGGTGCTATTTGTATAATACACTTCACTCTCCCAAAACAAAAGAGGAATGATAGAATTGAAGTGAAGGAAAGAATCAAAAGAAAAAGGGAAAAATTGAAAAGCCAAAGAGCTTATGGTACGTAAAAATGAGTCTAAATGCATATCTTTACCAACTCCTACCTAAGCCTACATTACAACCTCAAAGTCCCAAGATCTCTTTTATGTATATCCGAATTAGTGGAGAATAGCAAGTAAGCATGCCATAGGAATTTTTGAATTTATATGCATACTTGAGTACACTGACTTCCATTTAAGCATGATAAGTATGAGTTTGCGAAATATCTAGCTCAATGTGTTGAAATTCCATGCTATATGTTCCTGCATCTTATTCTGCTAACCTTCATGGTTTTCTAGCTAACAGCTATGCAAAGAAAAGTGATTAATGACAGAGTCCTTTATTTTCATTCTTTTGAGTCTTTTATGGTATTTCTTTCTCTCTTTGCTCGAGGGCGAGCAAAGGTGACGGTTGGGGGGATGTGATCGGTGGATTTTATATACACCTTTTGAGTCTGTTTTAGTTAGTCTTTTGTCCCATTTGCACATATAAGTGTCGTATTAGGATAGTTTTTCTTTCTATTGAGTCAAAGTGGTTGAAATGGCCAAATGGCGGAAAAGGAGCAAAAAGAGGCAAAAGAGACGCCAGAGTGAAACAGAGAAGTGGCGAACGAGTGAAATCGGACTGCGCGGCGCCTCGCAATCGAAGCGGCGCGGCGCTATTATTCAGCAGAAGATCCAGCGCCGCGCGCCTCGAAGACTGAAAGGCCGCGCGCTAAACATCCGAGAAGCCACAGAGTTGCAGTGCGCGCGCCTCGCATGCAGATATCGGGCCGCGGCGCCAAAACACCCGTATTGCAGAACTTTAGCCGCGCGCCGAGCAGGGCAGCGCCGACGCGAAAAATTAGGTCTTTGACGGATTTTTGGGCCAAGCCGGAAGGAAAAGAAGGAGGCGTTTTAAAACTATATAAGGAGAACCCTAGGCGCTTTGGGGTCCCTTTCTTGCACAACTCAAGATTCTTGACTTGGAGATTGGACACCATTAGCTTAGTAATTTCTTTTCCTTTCCTTTATTTATTTCAGTTGCATGATGAACTTTGAATTAGTTCTTGTCATATTCATGGCTAGGAACTAATTCTCTTATAAGGCTTTCTATGTTGAATTTCTTGAACCTTATGTTATAACTTAATGACGCTTATGGTTATTATTCTTATTGAGAGATCTATCCAATAATTGAGTTGAATTCTTGGTAGCTAATTGACAACTAGTTATCACTATATGATTTCTAATCAGTTCTCAAAAGGAGGATTGTGAATATCTTTGTAAGTTGGGTAGACGGTCTCGAGTTGGGGATGAAAATACCTCAATTAGATTTGTAGCGTTGATGAGAGGCTTAACAACCCTAATTTTGCGCATTGCGCGACGGCCAACTAGGTTTTTGTGCTTAATCCTCCTATAGAGTTACCCTTATCGTGAAAGTTAGGTAAGGAACAATCTGGGTTGAGTGTTTATATAACCCTAACGGAGTATAAAACGATTTCAGAACCCGCTTTCTCCAAAAGAAGAACACCATAAGTAATGCATTAACAAGTAATATAAGCGGATAGTAAGGATGCATAGAAGCCCTATTCTCATCACATCTGAAGTAATTCTTTATATTTACTTATCTTTTATAATTCTTAGTCATAAACAACCAATCAAATATTAATTCACCAAATAGATACTATAAAATAGATAACTGATACTTGAACCCTAATCTCAGAGGACGATATTCGGTCTTATCTAAGACTATACTACTTGATACGATAACGTGCACTTGCGTTTAAAAGTGTGTGCATATTACGCGCATCAACACCAGATCTGGCTGTGGGTTTCTTGTTGAAACCAGTTCTGTTGACAGTTCTATAAACAATTCAAACACTGTCTCTGTCAACAAATATGGGTCTCTCTTTGATGATAGTTACAGATTTGTTTCCGTCAAAGGGGAGATCTCTGTTGCTGATCCTGAACTTGAAGATACTGCTGATAGTCAAAATGGCAAGGCTAAGGATCAAGGAAGAGTTGTTGTCACCGCTCCCGAGAGTGGTGGAAACAAGCGTCCACAATAGGTTGAGGATGTCAACTGGGACATGAGGAGAAGGCTGAAGATGGTGTTCCATCTTATAGCAGAAAACCTCCATCTTATGGTAAGGAGGATTTGGACACGTGACTGACGTGAGCCAGATTCCTTGTCAAAGGTATGAGTTAATTATTCTTCCTTGTCAAAAATGATATTAAAAGAGAATTTCTGAATAAAAGTGAATAAAGCAAGGCTAGGAATATGAAGTATTTTTGTTAAGACTTATATTCTCTACACTTTAAAATCAGAAGTTTAATCTCTCTTTCCTTCCCGTTTATGATTGGACTGTTGTGAACAACGACTTAAAAGTTATGGACTTAGGTTGTTAAAATTGGAATTATGGGCAATCCTAAGTAGGCGCCAAAAATTACCCTGGGCACCAATCACAAGGGAAGAGGACTAAAGACAAGGACTAGAGGACTAGAGACAAATCTGTCACCGTTTCTGACAGAAGATCCGTCTTTTGACAGGATAGTGTTGGACACTCAGTCATACAAAGTCTACGGGCGACTGGAGTGGGCCATAATTTCCAGATCTTAAATGATTTGAAGGCCAAAAGAAAGGCAGAAATTGGACACTCAGTCTGCCAAGGCAACTGGAGTGGGCCAGAGTATCCAGATCTCATACGATCCGGTTACGCCCTAAACCACGGTCAAGAGGTTGTTCATGTGAAGCAACATCACTTCTAAACTAGAAGGAGTTGGAGAGGTTGTCCTCAAAGGACTTAAGGGAATGAGATCACTCTAACAAGAGGTGATACATGTCCCAAACTTGGTTTCAAGGACGTTGTTGGTCAAACAGGCTTGAGTCTAGTCCAACGGGTCTGTAATAACTAAGAATGGTATAGTACGTTTGTAGCCAAGAGAATGATATATTTGTAATCTGTGCATCTATGCCTTCATATATTAAGACACATTGAATAAAAAGTCATTCAAAAGCTAACTAAATTGAGATTGTTGCCGTCTGTCGACATAAACCCTCAAAATGAGTATGAGATAGGCGAAGAGGCAAAATCACCTTTCCATTCCATAAAAATAACATCGAAAGAAGCACCGCTCCTCTGTAACATAGTCACGCCTACGTGGGTGATTTGACGCTTGTACAAATAGAGGGGGAGACAAATACGTTGTGATCTTCATTGACGATAGTACAACCTATTGCATCCTTTGTTGAAGAAAAAAGATGAATTTGTTGAAGCGGATGATCTCTACAAAGCAGAAGTTGCAAAACTACTAAATCTACGGATTGAGGAATTCGTAGTGATAGATGGGGAGAATGCGAAACATCGTTTATCAAACGACTTCTCCTTACTCACCTCAGTCTAACGGTGTTAGCCAAGCGTATATCTGTACGCCCAAGATATGTGAGGCAAGACAATCCTTACCGCTAATGTAATTCTCAACAGAACTCTGCATAAGGATAAGGATAACCCTCCATGTGAAACATGAAAAGAATCCTATACACAAATGTTATGATATGGGGTAGTGTGGCAAGTGTTGAGATACCAAAGCCAAAATAGGTCAAGTCGGACCTAAGACTATAGATTGTATATCCACTGGATCTGCAAAGAACGGTAGTGCTTATCGCATCCTGGTGTCAAAGAATGCTGAATTTTTTGACGATAATTTTCCTTAAAAAGGAAAAAATAGTAATTGCTCAAGGTTAACAAGAACCCGCGAGTGTCTGATTGTACGGAACTAGACGTTCCAGATCTATAGAACTCGGAAGTTGCTGACGAAAAGTTTCTGACTTTTGGACTCGATTTGGAGCATTAATCCTCCATTACTTGACACTTGAATTCAACCATTATTTGACTGAATAACACCTCTCAATAAGTGTCATTACATGTTCATTGATTGTCATTAGTTGGCTAGATGAGAGGTCATCTTACACACGCTATAAATTGAGGCCCTTGGCTCAATTGTAGAACACACTTCACTCTTTTTTAGTTCATATTTTTCTGAACTTCTTCCTCTCTAGCATACTTTTACACACTCAAAGGTTCTTTTTGAGAGACACTTGAGTTTTCTTTGCTCATTTGTTTAGTTGTTGTTTTATCTTGGGAGACAGTTGCCTATATCGTAAAAGGATATGTACGGGGCAATAATGTCTTAAGGACAGAGTGAATATCACTCGACTCAGTAGCGCCCTTGTAACACTACCAGATTTAGTGTCTTTTGGTTTCAGGTTATACAGATCAAGGGGCTTGCTGCAATGGAACGAAGATCCAAAGATCCAAGACTCCAAAGTTGGATTCAAGAACGAAGAACAAGACCTCAAAAGCTTGTTGTTGTCACAACTCTTGTTAGACTTCAAGTCTATTGTATTATAATTCATTATTGTTTATCCTTTCGAAGCACTAGTAGTAGTTGTATACTATTCTCATACATTCATTGTGTAACTCACATAGACATGCTGCCCCAACTACTTATACAAGGGAAAGCGTCGCTAGAAATCCAAAATGTGATGCATCATTCACAATTATTGCAACTCCCAACATTATTGATTCTGCTAAACTCGCAACAGAAACCTCGGTTGTTCTGATAAGATTGGCCTTAGATGCCGGAATTCCAGTTTGTAAAATCTGGTGCCCGATGACATCATAGGACATGTGTCCCAGTCTCGATATTACCTGTGAAAGGGTCAACATAAGCCTTCTTGAAAATTGTCCAATTTCAGATCATTTTTACTGTTACTGAATAATACAAGTAACAGATCGTGCCAATGAAACTAGATTACAATATCAAATTATCTTTACAGTCACTAAATAATATAAGTAGAAGAACATGCCAATGAAACTAGATGAATATGAAATTCTCATGAAGCAATATGTTGAAAGATAAAGCACTCTCGAATATACCTCTTTAAATGCAAATAAAAAGATACGTGGTTGGCCACAAAATTTCTCATATAAAGAATTCAAGGTAAGAGCAGTGAACTTACAACTAAAGCCAAGAAAAAGAAAACGGGAGTCTGCTGAGAAAGAGATCCACTCCAATAAACAGCAACAGCCGTAGTCAGAAGCGAAGCCTGGAATACTAGGCCAGCCGCTCCAGCCTGATATTGAAAATTCCTGAGAGTTGGACCCAGACTTGATTAAGAGGTGTCAAACTTAGCCCATGATCCCTAAGAAATCTTGTCAAAATATGTTTTAAAAAAATGTTTTTTATTTGATATGTTAAACTATATTAGTCATAATAAAGAAAAATAATAATTTATTAGGTACTAAAAATATTATAAAAGAATAAATAAGACAATTAAAGACTAATAAGAATTGGACGGGTTGAGTTTTGACCCACTTTTTAACCAATTTCAGCCCAAGTAACATTTAAGCGGGTCAATAACCAACCCATTTTGAACCGCCCGAATTAAGTCCAACCCGCTCATTTGACACCCGAACTGTGAATGATAAGAAAATACTATTTCTGACAAGAACAAGCAAAAATATAAGAAGCAGAACCAACCCATAAGATGCCAAAGTGCTTGACCATCTCTGCAGACACAAACGTTGTTGCAACGCCTATAATAATCCGCTAAAGCCCCCAATAATAGATGGATTTAAACCTGAAACCATTAGAGTGGTGAAACATTTGAGATTAAAGTATAAAACCGGATTAGAAGTAAAGAAACGGGGTTAAAGAATATTCGAAAGGTTAAACAAAGTAACGCTAAGTCGAGAGATGTTTCTTTAAGATAAAATTGTCCCGTATAGATGCTTTTACGGTACCGGATAATAGTCTCCCAAAATAAAACAACAACTAATCAACAGTACAAAGCAAATACTGTTGATTCTAACGAAGAAGATGAATAAGAACAAATTGCTATTGCTTGTTTCAGTTTACTGACCAACAAAGAGAATTGCTGTTTCTATTGTGTCTTTTTTGGGTTGTGTGTTGTCTCTTGTGTGTTCTTCCAATTGAACAGAGATGTTCAATTATAGGAGTAGAAAGAGAGACAGTTTTAACGTTTTGTAACTGTTGTAACTTTTCGAAACCTTCAGAGACCAGAATGTAAATAACTAACATTTCAGAGACCAAAAAGAAAGTTTCGGAAGAAAGCAACAGCCCAAGGCCCGAGATTCGTGACCCGAGCCCGGACCGGACGGGCAGACGGCGGCGGCGCGTATGTGGGGCTTAGCTCCGAACTCAAGCTCACCTAGGTCTTCACTCTTCTAAACACATGAGTCACCCCTTGGGGGCCCAAACCCTTACTCAAACTTAGAGTTTATATATTGCATAAACTCTCATTCTTTCACCAATGAAGGATATTTGTCATTTTGGCCAAAAACACCATATATTTTCATGTCTCAAACACCTTATTTTGTGTACCAATATTTCTTTCATTTCTTAACAAAATTTGACGATACTTGGCACTAACATCATCTACTCACTTAGTAGATTAGACATGTGCAAAGAAACGACGTTTCTGACATACGGGCCCCACGTGTTTAAGTCATTAAAGACGAGATAAACTCAATCCCTCATTAGTAAAATCTCCAACAATTCCCTCTTGAAAGAAAATTGGTGCACACAAGGTGCCAAAGTTCAGCAATTTTTCAGCGAAAAGATATTGCATCAGGATAGGTAGCTTTCGGCTTTGAACCTTTCTTAGTTGATTACCATCAGATTTACTTATTGCGCGGTGAACGTGATGTCTTGAAACGTCAGTGTTTTGTGTAAACCAAGACAATGAAATAAACACAATAACTCTCCTTATTCATCTTCTTCTTCTTATTTTGTCCGTTGTGGCCATGGACAACGCTATGATTCTTAAGTGCGTACAATTGAAGCAGCCTGTATTCACACTTAAATATGTGATCTCCTATAAGGTATATTGCTCTACCCCACTCGTAAGTGTTAGGAATCATTAAAAGTTTCAAAAACTTATCCTTTACCCATCATACAGGTATCACTTAGTGTCTATCGCAGAAACGGCTTTGGAGTTATTTTTCTTTAAAGAATGATAATCTAAAGTACTCTTACTTCAAGTGAAGCGCTAAACTGAACCTCTATAGCTTAGTTTTCCCATTGAACCAAATTCCTGGGATCTCAAGTCAGTAAGGTTGGGTTACCACCATAAAGATTCTTATTGTATAGGTTTTAAGCCCATTCACCAATTGTAAAAACATACCCACTGGTGGATTTGGTGTTCTTTATGTCCGATATTCAGTTTGCATCATTGTATCCTTCCAATATGGCTAGATACCTTGAGTAATGTAATTCGTAGGTCAGCAAATATTTCAGATATTGTAGTATCTGATTTAACGTCTTCCATTGATCATTTCCAAGATTACGAGTGAACCTAGCCAACTTATTGACTAGATAAGCGATGTCGGGCCGGCTACAATTTGTAATGTATATTAAACTGCCAATGACCTATGCATATCGCTCCTGGAATATGAGTGCACCACGATTTTTATCAATTCTATGATTCATATCCATTGGTGACTTCATAGGGGAACTGTCAACTACATCAAATTTCCTCAAAACATCTTCAATGTAATGAGATTGAGATAAGACCAGTCCGTCAGATGTCTTAGAAATCTTAATTCCTAATATTACATCTGTAATACCCATATCTTTCATGTCGAAGCATTGTTTCAACATCTTCTTGGTTTCTAGGACCAAGGTTAGACTACTTGCGGTGATGAGCATGCCATCTACATAAAGGCATATCATAACAAATAAGTCAGAGTTTCCGTTGATATATATACATTTATCACATTCATTTATGGAGAAACCTTTTGATAATAAAGTATTATCAAACTTTTCATACCATTGTTTCGGAGCTTGTTTGAATCCGTACAAAGACTTAACAAGTCGACATACTTTCTTTTCTTGTCCTGGAACCACATACCCCTCGGGTTGTTCCATGTATATTTCCTCTTTCAAATCTCCATTTAGAAAGGATGCCTTAACATCCATTTAGTGTATCTCAAGGTCACACAAAGTTGATATGGCCTATGGCTATGAATACCCTTATGAACGTTAATCTAGATACAGGTGAGTATGTGTCGAAGTAATCGAGACCTTCCTTTTGACTGTAGTCTTTGACTACCAATCTGGCCTTATACTTGTCAATAGTTCCATCTGCATTGTACTTTCTTTTGAGTATCCACTTACAACCCAAAGGTTTGCTTCCTGGAGGAAGATCAACCATTTTCCAAGTATGATTTTGCATGATGGAATCCATTTCGCTTTCTATAGCTTCGTCCAAAGCGATACTTCTGGAGTTGACAATGCTTCTTTAATTGTCATTGATTCATTTTCAACCATTTAGAAAGTCTGGACCATAAGTCTTAGGGTCTGTTTGGCCAAACTTCTGGAAAAGTATTTCTGTTTCTTAGAAGTAGTTCTGCAGAAACTGTGTCTGGAGAATCTGTTAGGGTGTTTGGCCTATAGTTATAGAAGTATTTATGAGAAACAGAAACAGTTTCCTGTTTGGCTCACATTTATACAAATTTACTAGAATATTCTTTTTAATAGATTTAAAACTATTAAAAATATTTTTTTCTATCCTATGTTTCTAAAAATTAGTATATCTTTACAATTTAATAATTTTTTTTTAAAAATTATTTAATTGCAACATTTAATCAAAAAATAATATTATATTATACATAAGAAATGTAACGACAATATGATAGCCAATGACTCAAATATGTCCAAACCTAACCCCCACCCTACCCACACCTACCCCCCGCCCTACCACCCACCACACCCCATACCCTTACCACATCCTCAAATTTATATTTCATATTTTTTGTTACTTTTATAAAAAATGATTGAAAATATGAATTTTTTTCTTGTCTCCCCCTACCCCCTCCCCCCCCCCCCGGTCCACCTACAACATTCTCAAATTTCTATTTATATTTTTTTTACTTTTATAAATAATTTATAAAAAATATAAATTTATTTCTTACACCCCCCGCCCTACCCCTACCCCTAATCCCACCCCATCCTCAAATTTCTATTCCATATTTTTGTTACTTTTATAAAAAATATGAATTTTTTTCTTACCCCCTACCCCCACCCCATTGCCCTACCACATCCTCAAATTTCTATTTCATCTTTTTTGTTACTTTTATAAAAAAATATATTAAAACATATGAATTTTTTTGTTACTCCCCCCGCCCTACCCTCACTCCACCCCATTGCCCTACCCATCCTCAAATTTCTATTTCATATTTTTTGTTACTTTTATAAAAAAATATATTAAAACATATGAATTTTTTTCTTACTCCCCCCGCCCTACCCTCACTTCACCCCATTGCCCTACCCATCCTCAAATTTCTATTTCATATTTTTTGTTACTTTTATAAAAAAAAATATATATGAATTTTTTTCTTACCGCCATACTCCCTACCCCATTCCAAAATTTCTATTTTATATGGAGATATTATATGAGATTAAAAGAAATTTTGTGAAAAGAAAAGAGTAAATGAATCCAAAAAAATTCATTTAATGAGCAAAAATGACTTCTCGAGAAGCACCAAAGTGGTGTTTCTGCTTCTCTTCCCATCTAGAAACACTTTTTGGCTTCTGAAAAAAGTGTTTCTACTTCTGGAAAAATGGTGTTTGGCCAAAGAACAGAAACACTTCCAGAAGCTTAGCCAAACACCACCTTATCCTTTTTGGCCCTCTTGCTCCATCTTGGTTCCACCTCTGGAACCCATACGTTCTGTAGGCCAGGAACATTAAGTTTCGGATAATCAGAAACTCCCGGATCTTGTTGACTTTGAGCATTTTGTTCATAACTTCGTTTGCGCGAAATTATTTCTTTTCCCTTTCTAGGAAAGATCTCTTCAAAGAATTTAACATTCCTTGATTCCATTATCGTACCTTCGTGGATATCAGGTATCTCTGACTTATACACTAAGAAGAGATAAAACTACTGTTATTTACAGTCTTAGGTCAAATTTTGACCAACTTTGATTTAGGTACTTCGACATTTGTCAGACAACCCCACACTTTCAAATATTTATAAGTGAGTTTCTTTCATTTCCATGATTCATATGGAGTTTTATCCTTACGCTTATGAGAAACTCTATTTAGAATTGTATTAGCGGTAAGGATTGCTTCGCACCACATGTTTTGGGTTAAATCGGAATTGATGAGTAAGACATTCATCATTTCCTTTAACGTACGTTTTTTGCGCTCAACAACACCGTTAGACTGAGGCGAGTAAGGAGCGGTCGTTTGATGAACAACGCCGAATTGAGCACAATATTCTTCAAATGGTGCCACGTATTCTCTCCCTCTATCACTACGAATTGTCTTAATTCGTAGGTTAGTTGATTTTCAACTACTTTGTAACGTTTAAACGCTTC
This sequence comes from Przewalskia tangutica, assembly GCA_029844215.1. Classification (NCBI taxonomy): domain Eukaryota; kingdom Viridiplantae; phylum Streptophyta; class Magnoliopsida; order Solanales; family Solanaceae; genus Przewalskia; species Przewalskia tangutica. The sequence goes on along the minus strand of CM056721.1, from coordinate 14,728,783 downwards.
ATCTTTACTTTTCAACAAGTAAACGTAACAATACCTTGTACTATCATTAATGAAAGTCACAAAGTACTTGTTCCCCCCTCTAGTTTACACAAACTTTAGATCACATATGTCTGTGTAAATAAGTTCTAGAAGAGCGGTGTTTCTTTCGACTGAATGGAAAGATGACTTGGTTAATTTTGCCTCTACGCACACCTCACATTTATGTTGCGGGTTTATGTTGAAGGAAGACAACAATTCCAACTTTACTAACTTTTGAATGAATTTGTAGTTAACGTGTCCTAATCTATGATGCCATAGATTAGGAGACTCAAATAAGTAAGTAGAAGGCTTCATTTCATTAGATGGACGGATTATAGACATGACATTCATTTTGAAGAGGCCGCCACACGCGAATCCTCTTCCTACAAATATACCATTCTTAGTTATTACAAACTTGTTGGACTCAAAAACTAGTCTAAAATCAGCCTGGACCAACAGTGGCCCTGAAACCAAGTTCTTGCGGATGTCAGGGACGTGCATCACTTCCTTTAGAGTGATCTTTTTTTTTTGAAGTCATTTTGAGAACAACCTCTCCAACCCCTTGCATTTTAGAGGTAGCGCTGTTGTCCATGAACATCTTCTTGCCCGTGACTAGGGCGTAAGAGGAGAATGTATTTTGGTCAGAGCAGATATGACGGGTTACACCCATGTCTATCCACCATTGTCTTGGGTTCTCCATTAGATTTTCCTCCAGCACTACAACAGAGAAATTCACATTCTTGTCGCCAAGATCCAGAGGATTTCCCTCGTCTTGTACAAGTGATTCGGTGAGACCTAAAATTTCTCCAAATTATTTTCTTTCTAGAAACAAGGGTAGAATATATTTATTTTTATTCAGCATTTAAGTTGATGAACTAAACCAGATAATTATATGAGTGAAAGAAAACGACTTCTAATTACAGTAAAAAGGTTGAGACTTGTCTACGTTTTGTTTTTGCTCCCTTTCTTATTCATTCTTTGATGCTTGCAACATTCCATTTATGGATTGGCTACTTTATTTAATGGAGGGCATTCCTCTTTACATCATTGATATCTAACATTTGATCTTCAGTTACATCATTGAGTCGTTTAACCGGATTAGACTAGAGTCGTGCAGGCATGCCAAAATGTGCCCCCAATTACTTTGGCCTCAACTTAAGCATAATAGTATATATATATATTAAAATATAAAATACAAATAATTATTATAAAATTATTTTTCCGTTCAAATTTTAATTAATTTCCATCCGCCATATGACTGGGAGAAGAAAGAAAAAAAAACACATTCGAGGACAATGGTCGCCCAATTGAGGTGGGATTTTTTTTTTTGGAAAAAAAAAGAAAAGAGAAAAGACAAAATCCCACCTCAATTGGGATTATCCGGCCCATATCGAAGACGGATAAAAGGGTATAATAGTCCAATCACACGGAAACACAACTGAATCCCCTTCCCCGCCACCCAATATTAATAACAACCAAACAGTTTATTCAGCTGAACCTTGAACCCAAGGCCAGAAATATAGTAGTAATGGCATTGAGGCTTACACCCTCTCCACTGTCCACTTGTACTCATGGAAAACCCAAATTATCTACCCTTTTCAATTCAAGATCCAAATTTCCCTTTCAATTTCCTACAAAACCCTTGAGATTCTTGGAGTTTGTGAGTACAAAACCCATGGGTTTAAAGGTGAACGCTTGCCAGAATGAGATGGGTACCCAATGGGGGAAAGTGTCGGCTGTGTTGTTTGATATGGATGGAGTTCTTTGCAATAGTGAAGAATCTTCAAGAAAAGCCGCTGTGGATGTTTTTGCTGAAATGGGTGTTCATGTTACCGTTGATGACTTCGTGCCTTTCATGGGCATGGGTAAATTCTTCTTTACTGGGTACTTTATTTTCAATTAGCGAACCCCAACTAGTTTCTTGATTGATTCTTGAGAAACACTTGTCCTTACAAAATCATTCTTATGTCTGAGAATACTTATTCTTGTGATTCATTTTCAAGAATCCGATGGAATAGTCGAGGTGCACATAAGTTGGTTGGACACCACCATTTCAAAAGAGTTGATTTTCATTGGATCCAAATACATCAGTTAAACTTTTTGATTTCCAGTTACTCTTTTTTTGGCCCCCAAGTAACAGATGCATAAAGAAGTTAGTTTGATGTTACTATCCTTTAGGAATTCAATTTTTTAGTGTGTACCACCTTGTTCTTTGTCATTATCTCAATAACCGTTTCTCCTTTTCAGGTGAAGCAAACTTCTTAGGTGGTGTTGCTTCTGCTAAGGGTGTTGAAGGATTTGATACCGAGGCCGCAAAGAAGAGGTTTTTTGAGATATATTTATTGAAGGTGATTGAAATTTCATATATTTGAAAATATCTACTATCGAAGCACTTTCCTCTTAGTCATAGTAATTGACCCCAGAACTGACAATTTTTTTGATAACTGACAATCATTTATAGTATGCAAAACCGAATTCTGGCATAGGTTTCCCTGGTGCGTTTGAACTTGTCTCTCAGGTATGTAACCTGTGATGCAACTTGACTATATAGTCTTGCTCTTTCTGCTTTTGTCGCTTTTTATTAATTTGGTTATATGTTACAAGTGTAAAAGCAATGGTCTCAAAGTTGCTGTTGCATCTAGTGCTGACCGGATTAAAGTTGATGCAAACTTGGCTGCAGCAGGCTTACCAATAACAATGTGAGTTAACGTAGTGCACTTTGGCTGTGAATAGTTGCCGCTCATCCGTTCTATAATTAGCATTCAAGAAACACTGAATTGTACTGAATCAACGCATAGCAAGGATTTTTATATATTTATATTATCTGTATAGATATGTTTTATTGTAGCACGCTACCTGATATATATTCCCATGGCACTTGGCTTTTTTAGTGTAACTTCTGTCGAGGGAATTGCTGGACATAAATATTTTGTTGACATAATGAATCTGTTAGTAATGGAATGAGGAGCTCAGACTTCAAAGAGTTAATATGCTTGGATCTTTGGATATTGAGATTTCTGTGACTCTTTTATTGTTGTATTATCATGATAATTTTAACTTTAAAATTGCTTCATATGTTCAACTTGTCTCTCGCTAATATCTGGATTGTCTTTATTAAGGAGTACATATCTGGTTGTTAATCTTATCAGACTGATACCTGGTGATGGTCTTAGCTCTAAGACATCATTATCAAAAGGGTTATGTGTCTGGTCACATAGTAGTGTACGTGCATTTGCAGTGTTAAGTCCCACATTATTTTGAGGTAATGGGTTGTGATCTCCTTATATGGTCTTGGCTAATCCTCACCTAGCTTGCTTTTAGGGTTGAGTTAGACCCAATGTTCATTTCTTCACATTGTATAGAGTCAGACCCATCGATCCTTTTTGTTTTGTTTCTGAATGTTGGGGCCCTGTGTTATGTTTTCGATGCTCCAGTTGTGGTTTCCTTACATGATTTTGTGCAATCTTCCCCTCATGAGCTAGCTTTTGTTGTTGAGTTACGTCCATTTCTTCACCGTACATATGCAAACACATGCACTATGAGTTGGTTGATAATGTAGTTTGGAAGGACGTAGTTCTTTATTGTTGTTATACAAGCGCAAGTGTATAACTCTGATGAAAATGGCAGGTTTGCGGCGAAATAATTGAAAGCTCCCTCACCGATATCTTTAGTTATGTTTTATTTGTATTTAACCTCATATCCTTTTTCTTTGATTTGACAGGTTTGATGCAATTGTATCTGCTGATGCTTTTAAAAATTTGAAGCCTGCTCCTGATATTTTCTTGGCTGCATCACGGATTCTTGATGTTCCCACTAGTGAGGTAGTTTCCAGAATGAGCAATGCTGTTTTGCCACCACCCATCAGTTTTTTTTCTTTTTAGACACTTAGCTATGGGTAGTATGTGATGCTAATCTGATGAGAAACTTCTCGTCGACTAAGATATAACCGAGTTTTGCATTCACATTCTGTTTAAATGAGATTTCCTTACATTATTATCCATATATGACTGTAATAATCAGATGAATCTATCTGGAAAATAAAATATAAGCAAAAAAGATACTGAGAAACTTGATAAATATGTTACTAGCTCTTATTTTTAAAAATTAAATTTCTGGACGGAAAAGAGATGCTCAATTGTCAAGCATTCTGTCAGTGAGAATAGTTTTTCTAATTATGATACATCATTTTTTTATAAAATAATGGGGGTGCATTATGAATTGCTGAAGGTTCATCATTTCGAGGCTGATGAAGTTTTGAAGTGTTAAGTAGATCAGTGTTCTGTTTGTCGACCTTGGTAGACATTATCATAATCTTCTATGTTGACAGTGTATTGTGATTGAAGATGCATTAGCTGGAGTACAGGCTGCCAAGGCTGCGAAAATGAGGTATTTGCAATTGAGTGCCTTTTCTTTTTCTTTACACTCATTCAAAGTTTTGGTATCACCAACCTTACTTGAACTTTCCTCTTCGTTTGTTGCATCTGTCAACTGAATCAGTAAGTTGTGTCGGCATCATTCTAATGTACCCTCTTTGCCTCTCGTTTTAGTGATCATTTTGATTCCATTTTTTTCTTCATTTATGTTGTCATACTTGCAGATGTATAGCTGTGACGACAACACTATCAGAAGATACTCTAAAAGCAGCGGAGCCATCACTCATCAAAAAGGAGATCAGTGATATTTCATTTGAAGATATCCTCAATGGTGGCTCTGGTAGCCATAGTATGTAGTTTCACCAACATGTTAAGAACTGCCCTTTTCATGTACCATTGACAAATGTAGAATACTGAAGTCTTTTGTGTTATTTCTGAAAAAACTTGCGAGTAAGCTCTTTTTTTGTAATGACTATATAATTTATTGAAGGATTTCCTGTTCTCTGCTCTTTTAAGCTGTATGCTTTAGCTGCTAACTTATCGTCTTTTTACTTAGTTGATGGAAAGCTGCTGGTTCTAGTGTTCCTCTAGCATATCATCTGTAGTTAATAGTGGCTCCCTTTCTATGCTTACTATAAATGAATCTAATAATGACAAACATTGCAGATGAGATGGTGCAGGAATCTCAATCCGTTAGTGATCTAGCTCTCTCTTCCCCTGAATCCAATATGACAGAGAGTATCACAGAGCTGGATAATTATCCAACCAGTGGTGCTGTATCCTCAATTGGAGGGTAAGAGCGATTCAATATCTTGATAATCTAAATTAGATCATCTGCATCATCATGGACGCTTTTGATATCTAATACCTGAAATTGCTGTATGCATTTGTAGATTCATCTTTTTTTCTTTCTTTTTATCTAATACCTGAAATTGCTGTATGAAATTGATATCTAAAATTCTTTTCTTAAACTTTACCTGGACTAAATTGAATTCCTAAGAACAGTGAATACTGGCGATGTACATCCTTATCAACTTTGCTATTAAGGTGTCTTTGGTATGATGGAAAACACTTTTCATGATGAAATTGAAATCAGCACTTGGTTACCATTGTATCATTTGAGGAGAGAAAAGTTGTGCAATTTTCTGGTGAGAGCCAAGAATTCCTAAAAGAAGTCAGCCAGAAAGGGAAATGAGGTTAATAGAGAGATGGGATTTTCTTCTAGGGTGGTTGCCCCTCTCTGTTGTGCCAATGATTTTCTGTAGCTACTAAACCAACAGCCCTTGTTCATGAAATACTCAGAAGAAGAAGATGATCCATATATCTCATCAAGAGTGTATTCTTGGGGAATTTGCACTAATGGCCTTTTTTGAGGTAGTGATGATAATAATATCACTACCTGGGTTTAACAAAATGGGGCATTGAAGACAATCCGATCCGTACCATGGCTTGGCAAATCCCAGGATGGCATGCAGTTGAGGCTCTCTCTTTTGCATGCAACCGGTGATTTTGCAGCCATGGTGTGGTTGCCTTCTCTTTGTCTGAGCAAAATGCAGTATCTGGGCCTCAAAATTTTTGGAGTCGAACTGGGGACTTCTTGTGCTTTAAGGGGTTGTTTGGATGCTGGTTCAGAAGGGAGTTATTAATGTTAGGAGGGTTTTTTCTAAGGGTGGTTGCCCCTCCCTGCAACTCCAGTGATTTTTCATATGAAAGAAAATGAAAAAAATAAACAACCCTTTAAATCTCTGGAAAAAATTATTCACCTGTTGTGATTTTTTACTCAAATGATCCTTTATGTTATGGAGTTGAACTAAATTCATCTTACAAGAAGAGAGAGAGAGAGAGAGAGAGACTTCTGAGGCTTTAATGATACTTGGAAAGAGAAATTAAGAGACCCGTATCTTGGTTGGGGCGACCCGGAAGGCAATGATTTTAGTTTCATGCAACCGAGGTTTGCAGCCATGGCGATGTCTTTATTCTCTTGTTACCTATTGCATTGTTTTACTAAAAGGGTGTCTTTGGTACGAAGGAAAATGTTTTTTCATGATGAAATCAGTGTTTGGTTACTGATACAGCACTCTGAGAAGAAGAAAGTTGGGAAATTACAGGTGAGAGCCTAGAATTTTCCTAAAAAATCCAGCCTAGAAAGAGAAATGAGGTTAATAGAATTTCCCCCCTTTGGAATAATTGTGCAAAAGAGGCTGTGATGATGCTAATGTTTTACTTTCTGGGCTAACAAAATCGGGCATTGAGGACAGTCCGACCCGTATCTTGGCTTGGCAAATCCCAGGATGGCCTGCAACTGAGGCTCTCTCTTTTGCATGCAACTGGCGATTTTGCAGCCATGGCGAGATTGCCTTCTCTTTGCCCGAGCAAAAGTGCAGTATCTGAGCCTCAAAATTTTTGGAATCAAAAGAATGTTGTATCACAGAAAGATGGCTACTTTATCTTCTTCTTAGATATAAGCCCATGATTTCAGAGTGAATTTAACCTAAGTGACCCTGTAAGTTTGCTTTTAAACCAAAAACACTTTGCTTTTTCAATGAATGTTGTTAATAGGTAGATATATAGATAGAGAATATGAGGCTATGATGATAGTTTCTTCCCTTCCTTTTTTGAGCAACTCAATAGGGAAAGAAAATAAAGGGACTGTATCTTGGCAGGGCAATCCGGATGGCTAGTGGTTTTGTGTCATGCCAACCGTGTTTGCAGCCATGTCGATGTCTTCATTCTCTTGTCTTATAAACAGATCTGAGCCTCGATTTTTACTCTTAAGGTGTCTTTGGTATGATGAAAAACATTTTTCATGATGAGATCAGCACTTGGTTACTATTGTATTCCTATGAGGAGAGAAAAGTTTGGAAATTTTCAGGTGAGAGTCAATAATTCCTAAAACAAGTCCAGCCCAGAAAGAGAATTGAGGATAACAGAAGAAAGGGGTTTTCTGTTAAGGGTGGTTGCCCCTCTTTGTTGTGCCAGTTATCTTCTTTTTAGCTACTAAACCAACAGCCCCTGTTCATGAAATACTGTGAAGCAGAAGATGAATCTATATATCTCCATGATGATAATAATGTCACTCTCTGGGCTAACAAAATGGGGCATTGAAGACGATCCATCCCGTATCTTGGCCTGGCAAATCCCAGATGCGCTGCAATTGAGGCTCTCTTTTTTGCATACAACCGTGATTTTGCAGCCATGACGTGGTTGTGTTCTCTTTGTCCGAGCAAAATGCAGTATCTGAGCCTCAAATTTTTTCGAATCGAACAGGAGACAGCTTGTGCTTTAAGGGGTCGTTTGGTTACTGGTTAGGAAGGGAGTTATTCATGTTAGGAGGATTTTTCTAAGGGTGGTTGCTCCTCTCTGCAACTCCAGTGATTTCTCATATGTTAAAAAGAAAAATGAAAAGAATCGAACAACCCTTTAAATCTCAAGGAAAAACTATTCACACCCTATTGAAATTTTTGACTCAAATGGTCCTTTATGTTATGGAGTTGAACTAAATACATCTCACAAAGAAGAGAGAGAGAGAGAGAGATAGAATTCTGACGCTTCAATGATACTTGGCAAGAGAAGTTAAGAGACCCGTATCTTGGCCGGGCGACCCGAAAGGCAAGTGATTTTGGTGTCATGCAACCAAGGTTTGCAGCCATGGCGATTTCTTTGTTCTCTTGTTACCTATTGTATTGTTATTCTAAAAGGGTATCTTTGGGATGAAGGATTTTTTTTTTATATGTTGAAACCAGTGTTTGGTAACTCATGCATCCCTATGAGAAGAAGAAAGTTGGGAAATTGCAGGAGAGAGCCTAGAATTTTCCTAAAAAAAACTCAGCTCGGAAAGAGAAATGAGGCTAATTTAGAGGGGGGATTTTCTTCTAAGGGTGGTTGCCCCTCTCTTGTATGCTTCAAAAAACATTTTTCTTAAGCGGGTCTATCGGAAACAACTCTACCCCACAAAGGTAGGGGTAATGTCTTTTTACACCCCACCTTCCCCAGAACCCACTTGTGGCATCTCGCTGGGTATGTCGTTGTTGTTGTTATTGATGTACAATCAGTGAATTACATGCTTCGTTTTGCTGCATGTGTGAACAAAAAGTCAAATCTGCTTAGAGTGACATGATTAATACTCATACAAATGAAATTCTCTCGTTTGCAAAGTGGAATTCTTTTGTCCCCAAAAAGGGTTCATATGCCTTTATGAGATTGCCATTTAGGGCATTTGGTATAATGTTGTCGTGAGGTTGCCGAAGTAATTTATGGACAGGGTGCAGATTACCAGACGGAATGTTGTAAGATATGGAAGTTTAGGAATTGCTGCATCCTGTCTCCTCTTCACTATTACAAACAGGAAGGTATAGAATTTAATGAAAGTAAGCAAAAGACATCCTTTTAATTTCTTTTGGTTTTACCTGATTTGGCGTTCATTTTTGCATGCTCTGCTGTTCCTATGCAGGCAATGCAGTATTCATCTCCCAAAGCTATCTGGAACTTGTTATTTGGCACAGGCAATCCTCCTTTTGGACAGAAAGAAGGTCTGCCTCTTACAATGAAGTATTTGTTATTTTCTCTTCATTTTCATTGTTCCATTCTTCTTGTTGTAGAAAACTTCTCTCGATGGCATTATTGTTTTCTCTCTTTTTTTGGGGCATTTCCAATGTGGCTTCTATCCATTCTGTATATGAAGTATGGGCTGCTGTTTTTTTTTTGGGCGAAATTTGAGATAATGGAAGAAGATTATTTTTTAATTACTGCAGATGCATCCAGTTCACAGAGGATTCAACAATTTGTAAACTATATATCTGATGTGGACACCAGGTAACAGAAGTTTTTATGTATCTTTAAACATGTAAACTGCAACTTTTTTGCCTTATAAATAAAAAAGGTTGCTGAGTTTTCCTAAATTATGAAATTAGTATCATTTATATTGCATTCTTTCTGGCATCTTTTGTGTCCCTACATCTTGATATACTTCTCTTTAATTGTTCTTTGATTCCTGACTTATTTTATCATGCTAATATTTCTGCATTTTGCTTAGGAAATCTACGACTATTGTTCCTGAGTTCCCATCTAAACTTGATTGGCTGAATACAGCTCCCCTTCAGCTAGGCAGGGTAAATACATAATTCCATATTTCACTTTCTGCTTCGTCTGGAAACTTTTTTTTTCTTATAGCTTATTTTCGTATATGTGCATATTTAGGTTCTTTTTTTCAATCTCCGGTCTTCATGCAAATATTCTTCTGGAAACTTTTGGTTATATACTTCTGTGTAAACCTTGTTTTTATTGACTTAGATGTGTGTGTAAAATTCTTGAAACTTGGAGAGGAATTCCTCCCAAATATTATGTCGTTTCATAATATACTGTTCTATTTTAATGGATTTCCATATTATCCTTTTGAGTAATGCTAAGAATTTTCTGCCAATGACATTGGTTGCAAAAAGCTTTTAGTGACAATCATGATACCTTTTCTTTTTTAAACGGTGGTGTTCGGGCCAGCTTGTGGCGGCATGGCGCACCTCAACTATTCCACCGAGGCACCTGCTACCCCCCACCACACAAGTACTGGGTAACTGTGCCCTCAAGGCTTAGGCAGATGGGAGACAACCATGAATACCTATACCATCTATGAATTTGAAAATTTTCTGTTCTGCTAAATAGTACTTTTAATCTCATTGTTTCTTGGAGGTATGTTTAAGTTGCACGTATTTAAGCAAAATGAAAAAAGGGGGAGTTCTGGATGATATATCTATGCTATATTACTATGCACTCGTTCCCTGAAACATTCCTATGTTTGTGCAGGATTTGAAAGGAAAAGTTGTTCTTTTGGATTTCTGGACTTACTGCTGCATTAACTGTATGCATGTACTGCCAGATCTGGAGTTTCTGGAAAAGAAATATAAAGATATGCCTGTAAGATTGTCTTTCACCCTTTCACCTTTAGGGTTCCAATCTCAGCTTTATTGGTTGTCTCATGAAATGATATTCTGTCTACAACAAGTTGATCATCGGAGATGTTACCCCAATCATTTCTCTCATAGTTATACCAGTGTATGCTTATTTTGAAAATTCTTATCCATGCTTTTAGTTTGATTACGAGTGGATCAATATTCTACTAATTCTAGCAGAAGGATTTACATGGACATGCATGCTATAGTTCATGTAGGAACTACAGACAATCTGAGGTTCTCAATAGATAGAGGTGCATCATTGCAGCAGTACAATTTTCAGGAGAGAAGGGAAAATGAAGTTAAAAAAGCTATGGCTAGGTCAGGTTAGGGTGAGTTAGCTGGTTTAAATTTTGTTTAGAATTCATCTACAAAGAAAGTGTAGCTAAAATGTAGGAATGTTAAGATCATGCTGTACTTTTATGATACCAATGAAAGGCTGTCTAGATTGCAATTCCATGGGGTTTGTCTTTGTTGATATCACATCTGTGTCGATCTATATTCTTTCTGTGTGCTAAATGCTCTAAATAATTTGTTTTAGTTTTAGTTAGGCTTCAGATTACTCTGAAATCCAGGCAGTAATCTATTAGTATTATTCTATAATATTCCCCTGTATCCAATATCTATAACATCTTCAAACTCTTGGGTCTAAGCAAATTTCACAGAAAATAGGCATGAAGTGTGTTTTGCTGATCGCAAATGCTGTTAAAGGAGAAGGAAATGCCATGAGGTTTTAGCTCTTAATTGGGCTAATCTGTGAACTTTCTGAGTTAATACTGACAGGTCAAACCAATATAGCCTCAATCAATTATCTCATACATGTGAAATGACCAGAAGGATAACTGTACTTCTGATGAACCTTTCTCGCTTTCATAAGATCTGCATACTGGGTTTGAGCTGATGAAGGAATATAGTCACAAGTTCAACTTTTCATATATCTTACTCTGAAATCTTTTCTGATATTCTCTTGGGAAGGGAAAAAAAGAGAATGAAAGTTAACACTGCATAGTCAGGAAAGTTTGATCTGTATCACTTCTAAGCTTTTTAGGAGGAAGCCAATATTGCTTATACATAAAGAAGCTAATATTTGTTATCAATTTAGTACCTTTTTTGTAAACTGATAACTTGTATTCCTCAGCATTAAGGCTATGCTGGCCACCTCCAAAAGAAGAGCTTACAAGGAGAATATTTATTACAAAACTCCTAAGAAGTCCACTATCTGTACTTCATCTTCTATACATTGCTCTTTACACCAAAAACATAAAGTTGTGATACGATTCCATTTGATCTTTTGTATGGAGCTAGATCTGCCTTCAAACTTTCTTTCATTTCTCTCCTTCCGTATGTTGCACCAAATACAGGCTGGTACTGTTCTCCATTACTTTTTTTTACTCTTACTCCCACCTCTTCTTATCCAACAGCTTAGTAAATCTGCAGTGTGCTCTGGCATTGTCCATTCCTCCCTGGCCAATTTAGTACTTAGTATCCACAGTTGCATCTGAAGGTTTGCATACACACTTCTAATCATAGTCGTAGCTGATTCATCAAACATTAGTTTTGCAGTTTGTGGTTGTGGGGGTGCATTCAGCTAAGTTTGACAATGAGAAGGACCTTGAAGCCATTCGTAGTGCTGTATTACGCTATGGAATCACTCATCCAGTAAGTACTTATTCAAGAGCTGAACTATTACTGATTTAAATGTTGGATGGTTCTTTCCAATAAGCACAACCTATCTGCTTGGTCTTGAATTTATTAGATCCCCAAGAAATGAATGAACATTTGGAAACAGCATAAATGTGCAGAGCATTTAGAGCATCCAGATATTACTTACTTGCTAGTTCACTGTTAATGATTTAAGGATTGTCTGACAATGTATGTAATCCATTTTTCCAATTGAAGCTCTTGTTTATTGCTGAAGTCTATTTTTCAGATCTGAGATACTGGTAAATAGGTTAACTTGAAATTTGGCATTGTTATCATTTCAAAATATCAGCTTGAATTTTTAAATTGGGGGTGTCTCTCCTTCTTCCCTTCTCTCTGTATGTTAAATAGTTTCCTTAACCTCTTTTGAATGATCAGGTTGTCAATGATGGAGAAATGAATTTATGGCGGGAATTAGGTGTCAATTCATGGCCAACATTTGTTCTTGTCGGGCCAAATGGAAAGCTCTTGGCACAAATAGCCGGTGAAGGTCATAGAAAGGTTTCTTACAGATTTCCTTTATGCTTTGATGTTTCATGCAATATACATACAGGAAATATCTAACGCATACAATAGACCCTTGTAGTCCGGCCCTTCCCCGGACCCCGCGCATAGCGGGAGCTTAGTGCACCGGGCTGCTCTTTTTATTCATGATGGGAACATTCACGATTAGATGATGGAAAATGGTTCATTTATTAACTTGACAACTGATGTAATACATTCAATTCTTAAACGCCTCTCAAAGTGCATTATCAAAGAATTTTTTGAGAGAATATGTCATATTTCACTTTCTTTGATGAACCGTGTGACCATCTCATCTAAAAATTTAAGCTGTCAGAGAAAATACACTTTTAATTACTTTCTTATGTCCTTAACATGCCCCCTCTAGTGCGGGCCTGACTCTTTTTCATAGTGGAAGTTCTTTTAGATAATGGGTAGCGATTAGACTCGAAACCAAGACCTTTGCCTGCTTTGGTACCATGTAGAACTATGTGACCAAGTCATCTAAAATTTAAAAGTTTTAAGATGTCTGCGAAAACAAACTTTTATTTACTGAACTATGTTTTAATACGCGTTAAAAACCCTCATTATTTTTAATCCAACCTTAGTTATAAACTCCCTCTGTCCTAAATCTTTGTTGCAAATTATGAAGCTTTTTGTTTTTGGATGTCCCAAAATTTGACTGTGTTAATTTAAAGAAAAATGGAAGACAGAAGGGTGACATTGTAATATCTAGAGATGTATGTTAGCCTTGCTGGCATGTTAGGACTTTCATGAATCCACTTTCATTTTGAGTAAATCCCCTTGTAATATGGACCAAAATAGATGAATGAAATTAGAATTGTCATTATTTACCTTTCCTTTCCCTATATAACAGAAAGTTTATCAGAGCTTTCTTTGATCAGCCATTGTGTCTCAAAAAGCAAAACGAATTACTTCCAGATGTAAAGGTATAAGTTGGAAAAAAAAAGAATCTACTGCAAATTTACTCCAAATTGAGTGGAAAAATTGACCAGATCATAGCCAGATTATTTTGGTAGCTGACAGACCCTGCATTGACTACGTTCTTTTGAGCTTGAGGGTCTATCGGAAACAACCTCTCTACCTCACAAAGGTAGAGGTAAGGTCTGCGTACATCTTACCCTCCCCAGACCCCACTGAGTGGGATTTGGTTATGTTGTTGTTGTTGTTGACAGACCCTGATCTGTTACCTCAAGGCACAATGTGGAATTTCTCTATCATCTGAATTTTAAAAATATGTTTTCTAATATTATTTTTCCGTAACCTAGGCCAGGGAAGTGTATATATTTTAGGGAACTGAAACTAGGTTACCTTTCTTTTATTCTGAAACTCCTCTATTTTGTTTTCTGTTTTTCTGCTCTTCCTCTATTTTCTTTCGTGAAACAAATGCTATAGAAACGTCTAAGCTCCTGCTGTTACCTAATGCAACTTAAGAATTTCTTAAGACAGCTACATATTGGAGTTTCTCCATTGTCCTATCTTTTCTAGCTATCTTATGGCATGAAATTCTTTCAAATAAGATACTTTGTAACAGACAGTTTCTTCTGTTTTGGTTTGTAGGATCTCGATTATTTAGTCGAGGCTGCCCTTCAGTTCTATGGTAAGAAGAAGTTCTTGGATAGTAAACCCATTCCCTTGCGCTTGGAGAAAGATAATGATCCCCGCTTGTTAACATCTCCTTTAAAGTTCCCCGGGAAGCTGGCAGTTGATGTCCTCAACAACCGGCTATTTATTTCAGATAGCAATCATAACCGAATAGTAGGTCCTTCTCTCTCCTCTTTGTATTCTCTCTGTATGGTTATTGTATTAGTTTGAGAAATTTTGAATGCATGAACTGCAGCAAGTGGTTGATGTGTGTAGCATATTCTAAGTTTTGTTAACCCTTTTTGAGGTTTGCTGTTTTTCTGAAGTGACCATGGGGATGTTGAAGAATATCAAGTTTGATGTTTAAAGTGCGTTGTTGATTATCAATGAAGGGAGGTATTCCTACCTCTGAAAGTAAATGTATTCCCGTCACTGTGGTTGCAGGAGTTCCAAGTCCCCATATACTGTTGGAAATGAAAACTTAAAGAATAAAGGTTCTTTTTAAAGGTAGTATATTGATATCAGCAAAAAGTAAGTGCTGTAAAATATTTGCAAGAGGAAGCTACAGAAAGTTTGAAGAGGAAAGTATGATGAAAAGTCAATCTTTATACATAAAAAAGATAAGATCAATCTTTATACATTTTGTCAGAAGACAAGGGATAATATCACTAAAGTGTCAAAGCATGATTTTTCATATTCTAATGCAGTGTATAGTAATGGTAATTTGGAGACGAAATTAGAGTATCTCCTGGAAAGTTTTTCCTGCTCATGAAGATTGGGTGATGTCAAACTGGTAATTGTTATATTAAAAATAAGATTGAGAGGCTTAGCGGTCTCCTTTTTATCGAAATCTGATGATGGAAGAACGAAGAATTAATATTAGAAGCCGCTAGGGCTGTCGAATATGGTAGAATCAAAATTCACGGGTAAGATGGAAAAAATGCTGGGAAAGGAAGGATAAGAAAAGGGCTTGTAATAGATGTACATTTTGTTTCTTTTACTTATGCTTTTCTTACAGAACTGGTTCCTTCTTTGTGGAGGAAGTTATGTTTCCCTCATGAGTCACATATCCGTGTCTCGCCCTAGATATCAGTGTACATGCCAATTTTGTAAAAGACCAGAGTAGCTTAATAGTTTTATTTTCTATATACATTGTGGTGCTTATGTGCTCTTTTCTGAAACTTTTTCATTCTGTTACATTTTAGGTCCTTACTCCGTCCCACTCTCAAACACGACCCTGATTTTTCTTCTGATATTTTCCCCCATAATCAGATAGTTCTTGTGTGTACTACACTATTTGAGTGACTGGGATTTGCTAGTATTACCCTTAGATCTCATTATTATTATTATTATTCTTTCTCTTTGCCACATTCTCTTTATGAGCTGAATGGTAGAATTAGTAATCCCGGAAAATTTTCACATGTGGACAGGTAGTAACTGATTTAGAAGGAAACTTTCTAGTCCAAGTAGGAAGCACGGGAGCAGAGGGTCTTTGTGATGGTAACTTTGATGATGCCACATTCAACCGTCCGCAGGTAATTATTGTTATTTTTTTGTTCTCTTAAAAGGTTTGATTGCTCACTTTTTCCCTATGCAAAATTGATCTCAGATCTTAATTGTTATTATCTCTTTAGGGTTTGGCTTACAATACGAAGAAAAACCTCTTATATGTGGCAGATACTGAAAATCATGCTTTAAGGTACTGGCAGAACTGGCATGCCTGTGAGTGGGCAAGACATATATGTTTATGCTTCTCATATTCAAATGACTATCACCTATTGTTTATATTCTTAATTCTCCATTTCCACACATATTTTCCTCGGGAGTAGATGCTTTTTCCTTCATCTTTGAGAAGTTGAGGAGGATAAATTGATATTGTGGGTTTATTATACTGATTATTACGGGGTAAACCTTGGATCGATCAAAGGGTATATTAGGACTAATCTCAATATTTTTTATCAGGGTACGTACTGTGGTTAAATCATTTGAAAAACCTTTTAACGCGTTGAACATATATCTCACTACCCAGCATTGACAACTTGCGTTTAGACATTATATTTCCCAATTTTTGTATTTTTGACAGATGAAAGTTGTTCCTTCAATTTTTCCTTTTTAGTTGGGCATGATTTGCCTATAGCTTTTTTATGAGATTACAACTTCATTCTTTGCCTGGATAATTTAATGAAGCTTTTTATTTAACGTTTTTGAATCCTACTACTGTAGGGTCATTGACTTTGTGAATGAGACAGTGGAGACCCTTGCTGGAAATGGAACAAAAGGTTCCGATTATGAAGGGGGAGGAACTGGAACTGCACAGGCAAGATTAGATCAAATTTATGATTTCTGGAAGCTTGTCATTAGATAATAACTTGGTCACAAACTGGTTCAAGTTCGCTCTAGCTTATTGCCATGATTATGTAGTTTTGTTCTCTAATGTAATCAATTTCAAATATAGTCAGGTGAATATCCTTTTTCCCTTGGAACTGAACATCATTGGTCATGTTTTCAGCTTCTCAACTCTCCCTGGGATGTCTGCTTTGAACCCAAGAATGAAATTGTCTTCATTGCAATGGCCGGTCAGCATCAGATCTGGGAGCATAAGACATCTGATGGAGTTACAAGAGCTTTCAGTGGGAATGGTTATGAGAGAAATTTGAATGGTTCAAGGTATTATATCTGTGTCTGCCTGTGTGTTAGGTTAACTGGAGTTGCAGAAGAATGCTGAAATATTGTGCTAGTTGTTTATATGAGATTGAAGCGTAGTTGATTGATTATAGAATGCTATGATGCTCACTAGCATCATTTGTTGGATCCTGTTACACTTTCTTTTGAGGTGTTTTTTACTTCTAAACTAGATTCCAAGCCTTTTTGATGAAAAGGTACAATTCCCTCTTTTTGATAAAAAAGAAGAAGATCCATATGTTAATTTAGAGCGAGGGAGAACCAACTGAGGACCAGATATTTCACTGATAGACAAAGAAAGAAAGAAACTGAAATTCACATATGCTTGATCAAAAAAACAAAAAAAACAAACAAACTGAAATTCACACTTTACTGCTTTGCACTTGCTCTGTAATTCTAATGGCGTGCTCACCAAAAAATTCTCAGCATACTCATATTCTAGGACCACATGGATATGTTTCTTCTTTTGAACTGCCTGTGTAGACTTCCTAGTAAAACTTGGTGATAATAATTGATCTCCATGAATCAGCAGGAGCTTGCAATCAAAAGTAAACAGGGAAAAAACTAATGTAATGTGGAAAGGAGAAACTGGATTTGTACGTTCAGTTTTTGGGTTTTAAGCTTCTTTCATTGTATGACTTGTCCTTTGTATGTGTTAGTTGTGAGAACATTTCCTATCATCGCCACACACTTTAGACGAACTTGCTGAAATTTTGACTATTGTTATGTATCTTCTTCATTTTTGCCATGGAAAAGCTCTACAAGCACGTCATATGCACAACCTTCTGGGGTTTCTTTATCACGAGGTAATTCTTTTAACGAGTCATAAATTGTTCTTTACTGGTCTGCAGTTTTTTACTGTTACCTTTCTAATAAAAAACTGGTCTACGGTTTTTACCATTTCCTTTGATACAGTTGATTTAGTTGTTTTTTGTAGATCTAAAGGAAGCATATATTGCTGATAGTGAGAGTAGCTCCATTCGAGCAGTTGATCTAAGAACAGGAGGTTCAAGACCACTGGCTGGTGGTGATCCAGTTTTTGCGGAAAACTTGTTTAAGGTAATTTTTGTTTGAAACCAAAGAAACCAGATTTGCATTTCTCTAGACATTTGTGACAGAACAAAACTTGTTAAGGAAACATTATTGTGCAGTTCGGTGACCATGATGGAATAGGCTCTGAAGTACTTCTTCAACATCCGTTAGGTGTTTTATGTGGGAAGGATGGACAAATTTATATTGCAGATTCTTATAATCACAAGGTACTTACAGGCGAACTTTTTGTCTTTTTGACAGTATATATTTGCTCCACGTGTGACAATATTATGACATCTTATGATGTTTGCTACACTTTTCCGACGACGTTTTATTATTAATTTCATTTAAACTATGATGTGACATTCCTCTGTCAAACTAACTTCTCAATCACTAAAAAAAGGGCAGCTCAGTGCACTAAGCTCCCGCTATGCGCGGAGTCCGGGAAAGGGCCGGACCACAAGGATCTATTGTACGCAGCTTACCTTGCATTTCTGCAAGAGGCTGTTTCCACGGCTTGAACCCATGACCTGGAAGCATCCTCTTGCAGAAATGCAAGAGGGAAAGACCACTACTTTACTTCTCAATCACTACTTTAATATATGTTTTTACTATTATCAACATATTATTCAAGTGGAAAAGACGAAACAGATGCTTCTAGAAGACAGACCTCCAATGGAAGAAATATTAAATGCATCAAAAGAAAGAAGGGAGAAATAGGCCCTTGAGCCCCCGGGAGAAATCTGGATAGTCTTAGCTTATTCTAGTTATTTGAACTTGATTAAAGCTTATTATTATAGCTTACACCGTTTTATCTAAAAATCTTTTATGATGGGGTGGATCTATGAAAAGTGGAGGAGAAGATAGAAGAGAGAAGGGCCTTCGGTAGGATTGAAAACGTGTTGGTGAAGGGTAGTTGCAACCTTTAGTTGGTAACACTGGGAGTGTTAATAGTACAACTTAGGGTGACTTAATATCAAGGCGACAGCTTATGTCAACAATGGCACAACTTATGGTGGAGTTTGTGGTTTCCTCCTCCTGGATAAAATTATGACTGTGATATCAAAGCTAAATAAGATTAGTCTACCTAACCGGAAATCGGCTCTGTAAAGAATTTTGCAGAACCATTTAATTTAGTTTTATGTCGTAATTTATGTGTAGATATGCCTGATGGCAGATAAGAAACAGTTGCCCGTATGAAGAGTATCAGTGAAGTATTAGGTTTCAAAAGTTTGTGGCCATTTCCTGCTTTTCAAATGGTATATATGGAGCTACTCCTTTCAATCAGCTAGTGAGCTTGAAATGAGATGTTTCATACGCTGCTTGTTGTGGTTTCAAAAAGAAACCTTTTTATGTAACTTATGTTTCGATAATGAACTACTTATCATGGTACTGTAACGGAAACATCTCAAGTAAGTTAAAGTTTCCCTTTTTTGTTTAACTTGCCAGATTAAGAAACTAGATCCAGTTAGTAAAAGGGTGACGACATTAGCTGGTGTTGGGCAGGCTGGTTTCAAAGATGGAGCAGCAGTGGCAGCTCAGGTTGGAGAGAGTTCATATATCTTTTCTTACTTGTATCACATTCTGGACATTAGTGCTACATTCATTTACACTCATTGCACTCAATCACATTTTATGTCCACATATATGTTACACTCTATAGCATTAGCATGGAAATGAGTAATTAGTATCATGATATAGACCATATTATTTCTTCTTGATGGACATAATAAGCCGCTGACACATGAATATTTCAAATCTAGCATATTATTTTTTCTAAAATGCGGCTGCATCTGTAAACAACCTATTTAGTTATAAGGCCCTTATACAAGTGCAGCATACCCCTCCCGCCAAACTTTTTCTACATTTCATCATCAATCAGCAGTAGTATGTGGAGGTCATTGTCTTTGGCAACAGATGTTTGGTATTTCTCTTCTTTTTTCCTATCTTTTTTTCCCCTTTTATTTTCAAGTGGATACTGCATCTAATGTGTAAAGGAGCAAGGAAAATAAGGAACAGAAGCAAGTTTCCATGGATATGATTGGAAGTTTGGAACACTTTAGTAAGGCATACGAGTGTACCCTTGGTAAATCCAGCATGGATAAGTATATAAAACGTCTGTCCACCCGTGCTTCTGAAATTGTTGGACCATATTATGAGGAATCCAAGCTTGTAGATGCAAGGAAAAACTGTAGAACGTTCTGTACAAAGATAAGCATGGACTTAATCGATATTAGATTCGTGATTTTAGGAAGATTTTGCACATTTTCTTCAAACAAAAGCAGTGTAACAATCAATAAGAGCTTCTTGTAGTGGTATGAGGAAAATGGACGTCAGATTCTCGATGTTAGAATGATGGAAAGCTTTCTACAATTCTATTTGAATCTTTGCCTGAAAATCAAATTTCTTTGAAGCTACTGAATGTAATGTCAAGAAAGAAACAAGTTGACAATTTAAAAAAAAAATTAAAGACTACCAGTACTGCTAATTTTCTCTCCAAACTCTCTCTCCACTTGAAATTATGTGTGTTACAGTATACTTTTGGGTGGTTGAGGTTGGGGGTGAGGGAGGCTCCATGGTGAATGCAGAGGTTGTGTTGAACAAAGAGAGAAAGACACCCCAATTTGGGAACCATGTGCAATAAGATACTGACTAAAGATTGCTATTTCTGCAAAGAGCACACAATCATGTACACTTATTTGAACGGACCTGAAACTTTCTTCAAGAGTTCACAAAAACTATAAATATTCCCTGAACCTGCATAAAACTATTTTCTACCTTTTGTGTACTTCTTGTAAATGGAAAGACTCCTTGCTACCATACATCAACAATATTTTACCTTATCTAAAGACAATGAGGAGTATTTGTTAAGTTAAATACCGTAGGGATTAGTCTCTCTGTTTTGTCCATTTAACGCTTCTATTAACATGTGGGGAGGATAATTTTCTCCTCGATTCTTAAATCTCTCATTCTAAAGACAAATTGATTTTACTGCTTGGACTCTGACTTGCAATTTTGGTGATTCTCTTCGCTCTTCTTAATTTTTTTCTTTTCCTGCAGTTCTCAGAACCATCTGGAATTGTTGAAGCAGAAAATGGTACTCTTCTTCTATGTGCACAATTTCATTTGGCTGATTTCTCACTCTGAGAGTGGACCATAAAACTTTGCAGGAATAAGAGACATTATTAATTTCAATGAAAGACGGAAAATAGAAGTAATAGGATAGTAGCATTTTGACCAATGTTGCATTTTCGCCTTGAAGAGTCCGTTCTTGTTTTACTTGTCATTTACAATATCTTCAGATTATATTGCCTTCTTTGCTTCTTCCTTTCAATTTCAACTTACTGCAGGAGCTCTATCACGCTTAATTTTTGTATACTCGTCTTAAGCTGCACTAGCAAGAAACTGTAGGAGTGCTGGTTATGCACGGCAGTTGTTTGTAATTGATCAAGCAGACGGTCCTGCTAAAGCATTAAGTTTAAAGTCTATTTTCATGTAGGATGAGTTCTTTCTGTGAAAAGAAGTCAACTTATGGCACCTACGGTGTATCACATTTCTTGATGGAGCATGACACCAGTTATCTCCTAAATAATGTTGGTGGCGAACAAGGCCATTGTTACATATACTTCTTTGGTGTGTGAGTGAGCAATTGGGTGTTGACAGAAGAAAAAGGCAAAAAGAAGAAATAGAAGATATACACTACTGATCACTTGGGTATCAATTGCTTAAGATTCAATTATTTTAGGAACTTTAGTCTCATTGACGAGTTAAACCAAGAATATGTACCCTGCGATGGTACTAGTATTCCATAATATGAGATCCAAGTCTTAAGTTTTTGGGCGACCATACCTTTGTTCAATTTTAGTTTAGTTTTATGGTTCTTCTCATTTGCCCCCCTGATAGACCTAAACAAAGATCTAGAACGCATTGTCCGTGTATACTGAAATTTGATCAGTAATCTGGACCGTCTTAATGATATCTTGTGTTCAACTAATAGTGTTTTTATGTATCTCAGTGTTCATGTTTGAAAATAAACAACTGAAACTTATTGACTATTCGTGTGTCTTTTTAGGAAGATTATACATAGCAGATACAAATAACAGTGTGATAAGATACTTAGACCTGAACAAGTCAGAAGCTGAAGTTCTTACTCTGGAGTTGAAAGGAGTGCAGCCTCCACTTAGATCCAGATCTTTGAAGCGCCTTAGACGGCGATCTGGAGCTGACACACAGACTGTCATAGTTAATGGTGGTTCATCCAATGAGGGTACATTGAACTTAAGAATCTCAGTACCTGAAGGATACCATTTCTCAAAGGTTTTGTTTCTCTCTTTCCTGAACAAGTTGATTAAGAAAATAGGGAACACTCCTTCCCTACCCTTGAATTTACTACCTCAATATGTCCTTTGTTTATTTTCCTCATAGACTTTGCTGCCTTCTACCAAAATGCAGGAAGCACAGAGTAAATTTAGCATAGATTTTGATCCAGATAATGCTGCTGAGGTTGATTCCTTGGAGGGAAATCTGAGCTCAGAAGGTTCTGCAGTAGTGCACTTCAGAAGATCTTCTGCTTCATCATCCACTGCCAGAGTTTATTGCAAGGTACGATTATCTTTTAAGTTTGACTTAGGTTTGGTCAAGTTTATGGCTTGCATTTGCTTCCTTGAGCCAAAATAAAGCATCAGTTGCTTCAATTTTGCCGTATGGCAATTTGACCTCTGTAGCATGTGCTTGGCATTGATACTGGTCTCACTTTAGCACTTTAGCGCGATGAGAATGCTATGTGATTGATGGTCCATCTTACAGTTACATTTGCCATGAGCACTTCTGAGATCTCTGATTACTTCCCTAATGTAAAACTTGTAAAAACAATTTCAGGTGTACTTTTGCAAAGAAGATGAGGTTTGTTTGTACCAGTCATTGACCTTTGAAGTACCATTTCAAGAGGTAAATCCAGATTCTGCCCCTGCTATGATCACACTTCCTTTTGATGTGAAGCCAAAAGCATCCCCAAGTGGCTTACAGATTCCGGTCAGGTGATTCATCGATCACAAATTAAAGTGAAAATACATATTTACTTAATCAAATTCAATTTAGGAGGTCCTAGTTAGCTAGGCATGAGTATCAACCTAAATATTTGGTGTTTTATTTTCATTTTTTTAATATATAAATATATATATGTATTTTGATAATGGTTTATTGTTTTAGTCTGATTTGAAACTGTGTGAAAACTAATTTCTGAAAAATAATCTTCAATCGGTAGTTAGGATTTGAAACTATGTGAACTGATTTTCTGGTAATTGGGAAAAATGAAGTGCCCGTGATGCCACAGGACAAGGGGAAGAGTACAACAACAACATACCCAGTGAAATCTCACAACGTGAGATCTGGGGAGGGTATAGTATATGTAGACTTTATCTTGATAGGTAGAGCGGTTGTTTCCGAAAGACACTCGGTTCAAGACAAAGCATAAGCACAAGCAAAGCAAGCAAGAGAAACAGTCAGATCCATACACGAAATTTAAAGCAGCATAAAAATGATGGTAACAAAAGCGAATAAGTCATGATAACGCGTTATGAAAAAGGAAGCAGTAACTAACACATGTAAATAATATAAACAAAGTACACTAAAAAAGTCATAGCAGCAAGCGACAGGGGACTATAAATCAACAAGGGAAAGAGTTTGTGTCTCAAATTCAAACACAATAAAAAAAACTAGTTTTCTAATCACAACTGTACTTAAAACAATTATCCGTGTTAACTTTGTTTTATAACTACAATCATTCGTCAAATAGTGCTTCAAAATATCTCCATGTTCTTAAATTTTGAGAGCGCGGAAATAAAGCTACTAATAAATATTATTAATAATCAGTTGGTAGTATTGTTTAGTAGCATATTTATAGACTTCACATGCACGAAAAGGTCAAAGTTATGGATAAGTAAGAATCTTAGCATGAAAGAATGATTTAATTAGAAGAATAATTAAGAGATAAGAATGTGGGAGTTGTTTAGGCCTTCACCAAATGCAAGAAAAGTATAGATACCATCTCATGTAGGCTTTCTTGTGAAAGTGTTAAGAAATTTCTGTAGGATCAATAATTTGCTCTGAACTTCGAAGTTATTTTATGATTAGTAAAATTTTGCATAGTTGAACAGTTCAATCTTAGACAAACTTTGACTTGATCCTCAATCTGAAAAATGTTTTACACTATTTCATATAGACTGTCCTAAGTCTTTTTGCCAACGTGAAGAGTATTTTTCTTTTTGGAAATCAAATAAGATAATTTCAAGAAATTATTTCTTTCATGGACAATCTCTTAAATACTTGAACTACGGCGGGTTTCAATTAATCACCTCAACATGGTAAAATTTCCTATAAGACATTTTTCTGAAGCGTTCATTGTTGAGGTAATAGTAAAGTCAATGTAGAAATTATTGAAGGAGGGAAGAGGTAGAGTCCAAAAGATGTGGTAATATTCATTGAAAAGAAAGGTGAAACATTTATGTATATTTGAGAAGATACATGTTTAGTACTGGTAATTCATATTAAGTCCTCACATGTTGCAAAACAATAAAGTTTTTGCCTAAAACATTTGAGCCCTGTCCCCTGTTATGGGCAAAACTTAAAACTACATTTAAAACATATGCATTGCATATAATTGGTAGATTTCCCGTAAGAGACATAGTGAAGATAATATTTTAAGAGAGATTAATTTTCTTTTCTTTTTAATTTAGAGTAATAAATATTAAAATGCAAGTGGTAAATCTGCTTTATGGAGTTTATTATTGATAATCTAGAATCATGTGATTGATAGCTGTTGATCACTGCTCTTACAATTGGAAATTTCTAATTTCTAATGTTTTAATGTCATTGAAGCATGTCTGGCTAAAAGAGGCAAAACACTCTGGCATGTCACTTTGTCCGGTTTTTTTAATCTCTTTTGGTTAAAAGGATGCTTGTTATGAGTTGTAAGATACATGCATGCTACTTCTATCTCAAGAAAACTGGAATTTAATTAATTTCATAACACTATCTTATAGGAGATTAAAGGTCCTGGATTTCTTTAATGTACCATTGTGTCCAAATCAACCCAAGAAAAATGGAGAGTCCTAAAGCAAAAATTCAGAACATATCTAAAGTTCAAATGAATGTTAATTTCAAAAAACACACATTCTTGAGGGAGTAAGCATGATTGTGACATCAATTAAGCTCTATATCTTGCTTATACACTAAAAATACAGGAATAAGTGATGGATATATTCCGTAACTAAAGAACAAAAATTTATCGCTACTCTTTTTAGAGATGAATGTTAAGCAGTGCAGTGGGCTCTCGGTCCAAGTCCAAAAGTATATGGCTCATCCGTGCACTGCTCATATTGTAAATATTGTATATGGTATATTTGTATTAGTCTTCTACTCTTACCATAATTGTATATTAGTCTCCATATAGAATAAGGATTTAGGAGTAGAATGGGAAAATGATTTTCCCTTTGTAACTTGTATATATATGCCTTTTATTAATGAGAATAATAAAGGAATTATTTCTTATATTCTTTCACGGTATCAAGAGTCTAGGTTCTCTTTACCTCGCTTCCGCTCCTCAAAATTTCTTCTCTTTTTCGGATTTTTGGATCCTCAAATTCTCGATTTTTGTGTTCTTCTGTTTTAACAAAACCGAATATCTTCTCTTCCAAAATCCTCTCTCCCAAAAATCCCTTCTCCGAATCTTGTTGTTCTATTCCCTATGACTGATAAGAACAATTTTCATCCTACCCTCTCAGTTTCTAACATCAAGAGCGTCATCCCTATTGTTCTTGATCTTGAGAACGTCCAATATGGGACGTGAGCGGAGTTATTCAAGATTCATGTTAAAGCACATAAAGTTCTTCACCACATCATCTTTCCTACTCCTTCAAAGGAGGGTGATAAGACGTCTACATCTACTGTGCTCACTAATGAAGCAGACCCAGAATTATGGGACATGCTTGATTCCAAGGTTCTTCAGTGGATTTATGTCACTATTTTCTTGGACCTTTTGCAGACGATTATGGAACCCAACACCACAGCTATGGCGGCATGGGATCGATTGCGAGATATCTTCCAAAATAACAGTCATTCGCGGATTGTTATCCTTGAGCAGGAATTTTCACAGATGGCTATGGTGAATTTTCAAAACGTTTCTTCTTATTGCAAACGCCTCAAGGACTTGGCAGACCAACTCAACAATGTGGGTTCTCCTATCTCTAATAGTCGTCTAGTTCTTCAAATAGTTGCAGGCCTGTCAGAGGCCTATAGCGGTGTTGCTTCAGTTATTCGTCAGAGTAATCCCCTGCCAGGATTTTATCAAGCCCGTTCTATGCTTACTTTGGAAGAAGCCGGATTGGCTAAGAAAATGGTGATTGGGGTCAGTCCTATCGGCATGATGACTGCTTCCAATTTTTCTCCTTTCAATCCAGCCAACGTGACCCAAAATTACAACAACGGGGATGGTAAGAAAGGTCAAAATCGGAAGAATAATGACAAGAATCGTGGCGGCAACAACGAGGGCAACCGGCGGCGGCGAGCAGTACCGAACCCACGGGGCCCGCAGTCGATGGCGATGGGTCCCAGCGCCGCAAAGCGTTGCAGCTCGCCTTCTGACGCCGCGTCGCCTCGATGACGCGAGTTCCGATGTCGCGGCCCGGTGGCTACTCGGTCGAATCCGTGTTTTAAACCAAAGATAGGCGTACGGTAGTCGGTATATTTGGGCCCCGCCCCCATCAGGCCCACCACGCAGTGGGACACACTCAGACCGACATTGAAGCAGTGATGCACACGCTTGGCTTGACGCAACCGGACTCTAATTGGTACATGGACACCGGCGCCACTACCCATATGACATCCGATCAAGGTACTCTCTCGTCTTATTCCAATTTGAGCACTAATCGTGGTATAACTGTTGGTAATGACAATTCTATTCCAATTAAGGGTTATGGTCATCAAACTTTGTCCCCTCCTCATCCACCACTTGTCCTGAAATATACCCTTCATGCTCCAAAATTAATTAAAAATTTGGTATATGTCCGTAAATTCACAACTGATAACTAGGTTTCTATTAATTTTGATCCATTTGGATTTTCTGTGAAGGATTTAAAAATGGGGAGTCATCTCATGAGGTGTAATAGTGGGGGCTCTGCCAATCACACTAAGTCTCAGCATCTCGCGTCAAGCTATGTCATCTACCTTTGCATCTCTTGCTCCTTTCTTGTGGCATGCTCGTCTAGGTCATCCGAGTCGTCTATTTTATTTTCTTTAGATAGACATAAGTTTATTTCTTGTAAGAGTACGCGTAGTACTCCACTTTGTCAATCCTGTGCTTTGGGAAAAATTATTAAATTACCATTTGTAGCTTCAAATTCTACTATTTCTATGCCATTTGAATTATTCATAGTGATTTATGGACATCTCTAGTTTTCAGTTCTATGGGTCATCGTTATTATGTTCTATTCTTAGATGATTATACTAAATATTTATGCACGTTTCCAATTGCGAAAAAATCTCAAGTTTTTTCGATCTTCATAAAATTTAGAGCTTTCATAAGAACGCAATTCAAACGAAAAATAAAAAACATTCAATGTGATAATGGCAAAGAGTATGATAATGAGAAATTTAGGGAGTTTTGTGCTCAAAATGGGATAAACTTTCATTTTTCTTGTCTTCATACGTCTTCACAAAATGGAAAAGTGATCGGTGTACATATTTTGAGTCATTTTTAGTTAGTATTTTACTTATTTCATTTATGTTTAGTATAGTATTAGGGTTGTTTTCCCTTCTTTTGTGTCACAGCGGTCAGAAATGGAGAAATGACGAAAAGAAGAGAAAATGAGTTTAATTGGGATGGAATTGCAAACAAAAAGGGCCAAGAAAGGAAGTCTAAGAAGTTCCGGGAATTATAGAGAAGATCAGACGAAGACCGGACGAACAAAGGACGAAGAAACGAAAAATTCGGAAGAATGCCGTCACCAGTGCCGCGGCGCCGACCACTGAAGCCGTCCAAAGCGCCGCGGCGCCGACGCGGGATTTATGAAGTTCTGGGCCGAATTTGACATGTTTTCAGAGTCCTAAAGGGATAACTTTTCCTACCTAAAGGGATAACCTTTCCTACCTAAAGGGATAACTTTTCCTACCTTAAAACTCTTACCTAAAAGGATTCTAATAACTTTTCCTACCTACATAAATCCCTAACCCTTTACCTAAAAGATTCTTGGTCTATAAATAGTCTCTACATCATTAGAAGAATTCATTCTCCATCCACCATCCTACATCCTACATTCCATCCACCATTCCATCTTGTAAATATTCCACAACACAACCCTTGGATGCTAGAAGGCTTGGAGACTCGTTCTTGAGTATTTTCTTTTCTTTCTTTTTGCTTTGATTATTTCAGTTCATGTATGGAGATTATGTTAGTTCTTAGCGTGACAATAGCTAGGAGCTAATTACTTTATTAGGGATTTCCTCGTGATTCACTTGAAACTCTATTCATGAATTAATATATTAGTTTGGTTTCTTCTTCACTTATTTAAGATTTATTCAATAGTTGTTTTGATTGCTTGATAATTAATTGATCACTAATTATCATAATCCATATGATTTCTAACCGAAATCCGAAAGGGGAGGTTGTGAATATGTTGTAGTTGGATAGACATAGGTTGAATCGTGGATGAAAATACCCCGATTACTTGTGTAGTATTAATAGGTTTCTGGACTTAATCCTCCTCTAGAGTCAACCTTATCACCGAAAGGTAGAAAGGTGTTGTACTGGGTTGAGTGTTTATATAGCCTTAACGGGAGTATAAAACGACTTAGTTAACCTGCTATCTTAACGTAGAAGAAGTTAGTCTAATTGTATTAAGGATTGAATAGAGTGGATAGTTGATGATCTTGGAAGCCCTAATTCTCCATCATAACTGATTTAAATCAAAGTATTTTTGTAATTAGTTTATTTCCTGCATTATTAGTTTAGAATCCCAATCAATTACGTTAACCAAATAGATACCATATGATAGATAATCGGTACTTGAAAATCAATCCCTGAGGACGATATTCGGTCTTACCTAGACTATATTACTTGACACGACACGTGCACTTGCGTAAGTGTGTGCATAAATCGCGCATCAAAAAGCTGAGCGAAAAATTCGTACCATTAATAATATTGTCCGCACTTTATTGGTTCATTCTTCCGTTCCTCCATTATTTTGGCATCATGCACTATAAATGGCTACCGATCTACTAAATATTCTTCCCTCTAAAGGTTTGACATATTCCTCCCCTCTCACAGTGTTATATAATAAGACTCCGTAATATTCTCATCTTAGGGTCTTCAGATGCTTATGTTATCCACTGTTTCCATCCACTACAATCAACAAACTTCAGGCACGTTATACTCCTTGTGTGTTTTTGGATTTTCCGTCAAATCACCGTGGTTATAAACGTTTTGATTTGTCCTTTAAACGAATCATCATTAGTCGTCATGTTCTCTTTGATGAATTTCAATTTCCCTTTTCGAAAGTAGAAAACCCCGTGCCTAGTTCTTATGATTTTTTGGATGATGTTATCTCCCAATATGTTCTCCGTCATTTTTCAGGTTTTCCAGAAAATACGTTAAACCTAGAAAATACGTTAAACCCGTCATTAGCGTCGCGGCCCTGCACTGAGGCGCCGCGACACCAAAACTCCTGCGAGCCCTGCAGTGCTTATGGCGCCACGGCGCCAGTCCCTAGCGTCGCGACGCCTTCGACGGGAATTTCCGACATTTCACACACTTCCCAAAATTCACTCAATCCAGCCCAGAGTCTTGTTCCAGTTACTCGTAGTCAACGGGGTATTTTTAAGCCAAAGACACATTTTAATTTGAATTCTAATGTTCTTAAATCACCCTTACCCCGTAATCTTGTGTCTGCCTTAATGACCCTAATTGGAAAATTGTATGATCGAGGATAATGCACTTATTGATAATAGGACGTGGGAGTTGGTACCCCGTCTGTCTGGTGTTAATATTATTCGGTCTATGTGGATTTTTATTCATAAGAAAAATTCTTATGGTTCATTTGCAAGGCATAAGGCTAGACTTGTAGGTGATGGTAAGACTCAGCATGTTGGTGTGGATTGTGGTGAGACATTTAGCCCGGTGGTCAAGCCGGCTACCATTCGCACTGTGCTCAGCTTGGCTCTTTCGAAATCTTGGCACATTCATCAGCTAGATGTGAAGAATGCTTTCCTACATGGTGATTGATGCGCGATTTATGCACACACTAAACGCAAGTGCACGTGTCGTGACAAGTAATATAGTCTAGAAGACCGAGTTATCGTCCTCAGGGATTATTGTCCAATTATCAACCTCTATTCTGTAGTATCTATTTGGTAATCGATAATTTGATGAATTGTTTATAGCTATGATTATATATGCTAACTAAATTACTTTACTTTACTTCAGATATGGTGGACATAGGGCTTCCAAATCTCCTCAACTATCTGCTCGTTTTACTCGTTAATGCAAATAATTAAGGTTCTTCTTCTATTTTGAGATAGCAGGTTAACTAAGCCGTTTTATACTCCTGTTAAGGTAATATAAACACTCAACCCCAATGTAGAACCCTTCTATCTTTTGATGACAAGATTGACTACACAGGAGCATTAAGAGCAATAATCTATTAAGCTACACAAGTATCGGGGTACTTTCGTCCACGATTTAAACCTATGTTTATTCAACTATAGCATATTCACAATCTCCCCTTTCGGCTTTCGATTAGAAATCATATAAGTTATGATAATTAGTGATCAATTAATTACCAAGCAATCAAAACAATTATTGAATAAATCTCAACAATAATAATAAGAAACCAAAACATGCATTAATTCATAAGAACGAGGTTCAAGCGATTCGACATGGAAAACCCTAAATTAAGTTAGTTCTTAGCCATAGACATGCCAAGAACTAAACTAATATCCAACATACATAAAAAAGAAATAAAATAAAGAACAGGAAATTACTAAAAAATAAGTCTCTAATCTTGATCTCCAAGTTGTGATGAATTGTAAAGTGTGGAAACTCTTCAAATCTGACCTAAAGGTCCTTTTTATATCACCAAAAACGTCCCAAACCTTTTCCTTCTTGGCTTTGGCCCATTCCTATTCGGATTTGCCAATTTTCCCGTGTTGGCGTCGCGGCCTGCGCCGCGTCGCGGCCGACGACTTCTGCGGCTTCTTGGGCACCGTGGCGCTCTGCCTTTGGTTAGTTGGCCATGGCCGCCATCATTTCTCGCCCGGGTTGCCAACTTTTTAGCTTTTTGAGCTCTGGAACCTCTGTTTCTGCCCTCTTTTCGCTCCTTCTCGCCAATGTGTCACTTTAAACCACTGTGACTCAAAAGAAAGAAAATCTATCCAAACACAACACATATTTGTACAAAAATGGACAAAATACTAACTAAAAATGACTCAAAAGGTGTATATAAAATACACCGATCAAACACCCCCAAACTTAACATTTGCTCGCCCTCGAGTAAAGATAAAAAATAGAAACAAAGACACGAAAGAAACGAAAATAAAATGACTCAAAGACATTGTTCAAGTTGCTGCATCATTGTTACTTAGAAAAGCATGAAGGTTAGTAGAATAATATGCAGGAACATATAGCATGGATTTTTAGCGTTCTAAACACATCAAGTCAGATATTTCGCAAATTCAATTTAATCATGCTCAATTGAAGTAAGAATACCTAACTATTCATGTCAATTTCAAAATCATATGACATGTTTACTTGTTATTCACTACTAATCATTGATACACATATTAGAGATCTTCAGGGCTTTTCAGGGTTGTAATGTACTCTTATGCAGGGGTAGGTAAAAATAGGCTTTTAGGCTCAATCTTACGTACCATAAGCTCTTTTGCTTTCGATTCTTCCATTTTTTTATTTGATTTTCTTTTTCACCTCATACCTATCTTTCCGCTCTTTTGTTTTGAGAGAATGAGGTGTATTATGAATAGTAGACACCTCCAAACTTAGGCTTTTGCCTATTTATTATTATTTTTCATTGGGGTGCATCAAAATTTTTCACTCTCTTTTGTTTCTTTTTCAACACTTTATATTCCAAACAACTCAATTTTTCCACTTATGGCACAAATATGGAATTATAGGGTGTCAAAGAAAAGATCTTATTTTTAGGCTCAAAGGGGCTTACTAGGGATACAATTGTAATGTCTCGGATAGGCAATGAATGGTAAGAAATGACTAACAAAGAAATGCCTGAGTCATCTCCCTAACATGCATATCCTAACTATTTCGCCTCAAATAGCAAGCAAGCAGACACATAAGTTTAATCACTAACAATGCATAAATCAAGCAAGATACCCCAAATAGTTTGACTTCTTGAATTTTTGGCATATCTAACCTAAGTGTTCAGATGGTTGCTTCTAATTCCATTCCATTATTCAACTTTACTTCACTAGGCGTTTCAAGTAACTACAACATGCATGATCATAAAAAAAAAATTATACTCAAATAAACATAGAAAATAACACAAAAAGACTCAAAAACACATCAAAAATAACTAAGAACACCCCCACAAACTTAAATCACACATTGTCCCTAATGTATGCAAGACTCAAAAAAATAAAAGAAAAATGGGACAACTTACAGACGTGGTTTAAAATGGTGGCGGATAATGCATGGCAGATAACGTCAGAAATCCCGTCACAATGGGAGAGGGAAATCGTTTCTAGGGCTCTTTATTTTTCAGATTTTTCGTCGCGGTGCCGTGGCACTCTGAGATTGGCGCAGTGGCCCCCAATTTCCTGCGCCTCTCTGGAATTTCGGCGTCATGGCCCTCTGCTGGGCACCGTGGTGCCGGGCTGGTTTTCTCCCCTCTCGCGTTTTTCGTCTTCCACTTTTTAGCCCTGTACCTGTCATCACAACATGTAAACACTACCTTCCGTGAGACTGTTCTAACTAAAACTAAATTGCATAAATTTAAAAATCTTGGGTTGCCTCCCAAAAAGCGTTGTTTTTAACGTCTTTTAGCCGGACGCAGGTTCCTTATCATTTTGGAATGAGATGGGTCACTAGGCTCATGTATTCCATTTCATTGATCAAGTAGGGTTCAACCTCTGTCCGTTTACCTTGAAAGGGACTCCCTCTCTCCCTCTCACTTCAACTGCATCATAGGGGAATGTTCTTACAACAGTGTACGGTCCTGACCAACGCGATTTGGGTTTATCTGGGAACAACATTAACCTTGAGTTGAATAAAAGCACTTGTTGTCCTGCTTGGAAGTTTTTTGGGATCAACATCTTATCATGCCATACTTTGATTCGTTCCTTGTAGATCCTTGCATTCTCATAGGCATTGTGTCTGAATTCATCCAACTCGCTCAGCTGTAGCAACCTCTTCTCGCCTCGCCGCTGACATCCATGTTCGCCTTCCTCATTGCCCAATAAGCCATGTGTTCCAACTCTCATCGCGGATGACATGCTTTACCAAAACTAACTTATATGGTGACATTCGATGGGGTTTTGAATGTTTTTCTCAGATGCCCATACAAGGCCATCCAATTTGATAGACCAATCCTTCCTCGAGCCATCCACCGCCTTTTCCAAGATGCTCTTCACTTTCCTCGCTTGAAACTTCGCGCACATTCACTTGAGGTGATAGGGCAATGTGGTGCGATGGTAGACTCCATATCGCAAGCAAGTCGCTTGTTGCAAAAGTGGCTTCCTTCATCACTGATGATGGCCCTAGGAGTACCAAACCTTGTGAATATATTCTTTTGGAGGAACTTTTGGACAGTCTTACTGTCATTCTCTTTAGTGGCTACTGCTTCTACCCATTTGGACACATAATCCACTGCCAGAAGAATGTACTGATTCCCAAAGGACGGCGGGAATGTACCCATGAAGTCGATCCCCCATACATCAAATAGTTCCACCTCCAAGACCCCATTTGAAGACATTTCATTGCGTCTTGATATGTTCCATGTTCTTTGACAACGATCACATCTCTTCACAAAGGTGTGGGCATCCTTGAAGAGGGTTGGCCAATAGAACCCACTTTGCGCATCTTCACAATCGCTTCGACACCAAAATGTCCACCACATTGTAAGGTGTGACAATGGGTGAGAATCTGGTGCATCTCATCCTCTGGTATACATCGCCTGATGACTTGGTCGGCGCAGTGCTTGTATAACATTGGCTCCTCCCAATAGTAGTGTTTGACTTCAGAGTAGAACCTCTTCACTTGTTGTCTTGTCAATCCTGGGGGTACTACCTTAGCTGCGAGAAAATAAACAAAATCAGCGTACCAAGGTAACTTAAAGACAACACTTACTTGAAACAATTGCTCATCTGGGAAGTGATCATTTATCTGCACATCCTTGGTGTTCTGACTCTCTATGTTTTCAAGCCTCGACAAGTGGTCAGCAACTGAGTTCTCTGTCCCCTTCTTATCACGGATCTCCATGTCAAATTCTTGTAATAGCATAACCCATCGGATAAGGCGCGGTTTTGCATCCTTCTTTGTCATCAAGTACTTTATGGTAGAGTGGTCAGTGTATACTATCATCTTGTTCCCAATTAAGTATGGCATGAATTTCTCGAATGCATATACTATTGCTAGCAATTCTTTTTCTGTAGTGGCATAATTCAACTGTGCATCATTAAGAGTTTTACTAGCATAGCAAATGGATCTGAATACCTTATCGACCCTCTGCCCAAGCACTGCTCCCACTGCATAATCACTTGCATCACACATTAGTTCAAATGGGAGCTCCCAGTTTGGTACAATGACTATATGTGCTGAGATAAGCTTCTCCTTGAGTGTCTGAAAGCGGTCATGCATTCTTTATTGAATTCAAAAGCAACCCCAGTCATTAGCAAGGTGGAAAGAGGTTTTGAAACTTTTGAGAAGTCCTTGATGAATCTTCTATAAAAACCGGCATGCCCAAGGAAACTTCTGACCCCTTTTGTTAATATTGGAGGTGGTAGATTTTTTATTACTGAAATCTTTGTTTTGTCCACCTCAATACCTTGGTTGGATATTTTGTGTCCAAGGAAAATCCCCTCTTTTACCATGAAGTGACACTTCTCCCAATTCAGCACAAGGTTGGACTCTTCACACCGTTTCAACACTGCTTCCAAGTGCCTCAAACACTCGTCGAACGAGGACCCAAAGACCAAGAAATCATCCATGAAAATCTGTATAGTCCTCTCCACCATATTAGAGAAAATTGCCATCATACACCTCTGAAAGGTCGCAGGTGCATTGCAGAGCCCAAATGGCATCCTTCTGAATGCAAACGTACCAAAGGGGTAGGTGAATGTTATCTTTTCCTGATCTTCTGGTGCTATGGGAATCTGATGATACCCTCAGTAACCATCCAAAAAACAGTAGTAATTGTGCCCTGCAAGTCTGTCCAACATCTGATCTAGAAATGGTAACGGGAAGTGGTCTTTTCTGGTTGCCTTGTTCAACTTGCGATAGTCAATGCAAATTCTCCACCCAGTAACTGTTCTAGATGGAATGAGCTCATTCCTTTCGTTGGTCACTACTGTCATACCACCCTTTTTGGGCACCACTTGCACCAGACTCACCCATGCACTGTCAGAGATAGGATAAATTACCCCAGCATCAAACCATTTCATGATCTCTTTTCTGACTACCTCCTTCATATTTGGATTCAATCTCCTCTGTGCCTCAATGGAGGGTCTGCTCTCCTCATCTATACGGATCTTATGCATCACTGTTGATGGACTTATCCCCCTTATGTCTGCTAATGTCCACCCAATGGCACGCTTGTGAGCCCTCAGTACTCTCAGCAGTTTCTCAACCTCTACTGTGGATAGATGACATGAGATGATCACTGGTAAGGATTGATTCTCACCTAGATATCGGTACTGCAAATGATCTGGTAGAGTCTTCAACTCTAACTCTGGAGCTTTTTCTGTGGATGGTACTGATCTCTCTGGCATCTGCCCAAGCTCTTCATATCTCTTTTTATCACACTGCTCATAAGAATTCATCCAATTTGCATACTCCATCAGATTCGGGTCATTGCCACTATTATCATCCCATCGTGTCAACACTTCTTCAAGCGCATCAACATTTCTGAACCCATTTTCCGACACTGCTTTTTCGATCACATCAATGGCGAAGCATTTGTCACTTGCCTCTGGGAAAGTTGTTGCTCGAAAAACATTAAAAATCACCTCTTCTTCTTCCACACGAAGTCTCAACTCACCTTTTCAAACATCAATGAGTGCTTGTCCAGTGGCTAGGAAGGGTCTGCCAAGGATAATGGGGATCTTGTCATTATCTCTCATGTCTAAGATGATGAAATCAGCGGGAAAGATGAACTTGTCCACCTTCACTAACACATCATCGACGACTCCTCTAGGGTGGACAATGGAGCGGTCAGCTAGCTGCAAAGTGATGTTTGTAGGTCTGGCTTCTCCCATTCCAAGTTTGCAAAACACCAGATAGGGCATCAAATTTATACCTGCCCCCAGATCACACAACGCCTTCTGACACTCAAACTTTCCTATAGTGCATGGGATGGTGAAACTCCCCGGATCTTTCAACTTCTGAGGTAGCTTTCTCTGTAGGATGACATTGCATTCTTCAGTCAACACCACTGTTTCGTAGTCATCTATCCTCCTATTTTTGCTGAGAATCTCCTTCATGAACTTTACATAACTCGGCATCTGCTCTAGTGCCTCAGCAAACGAGATGTTGAGTTGCAATTGTTTGAGAACTTCCAGGAATTTAGAGAACTGTTTGTCAAGAGAACTTGTTTTTAGCCTCTGGGGGTACGGTATCTTCACCTGGGGTGCGTCCAAAACTGCTCCCAAACTCATTGTACCCTCTGAACCCTGGGCGCCACGTCCCTGAGATTCGACGCCGTGACGCCCAAACTTCTGCACTGTCTCAGGATTATCGGCGCCGTGGCGCTGCAACTTCTGCGAGAAGTCTAGGCTCTTCTTTTCTGGACACGGTGGTGGTGAGTTTGCTTCCACTGGTTCGCCATTTTTCAGGCCAATCGCCTGGCATTGCTCTTTTATATTCTCTCCAATATGTTCATGGTGATTCCCTTGTATTCTGTTGCTTAGCATGCCCGCGAGTTGTCCTATTTGCGTTTCCAAATTCTTTAGGTACACGCTCGTCTCATCCATGAACTGAGTTTGGTGCCTAGTTAGCCTGAGTATGGCTGCTCATAGCCCATCCTGCTCTTCATGTGGGGCATGGGGATTACATTATTGATAGTGGTAATCCATGTTTGCAGGGTCCCTGAGATAAATCAAAACCAACAAATGGATCACGGCGCACGGTTCTACCAATACAAGAAAAAAATAGTAAAAAGAAAAATAAAAACCAAATTAGAAATTAAGAATAGATAGAATGATATCGAACTACGCCAATTCCCGGCAACGACGCCAAAAACTTGATGCGCGATTTATGCACACACTAAACGCAAGTGCACGTGTCGTGACAAGTAATATAGTCTAGAAGACCGAGTTATCATCCTCAAGGATTAGTGTCCAATTATCAACCTCTATTCTGTAGTATCTATTTGGTAACCGATAATTTGATGAATTGTTTATAGCTATGATTATAGATGCTAACTAAATTACTTTACTTTACTTCAGATATGGTGGAAATAGGGCTTCCAAATCTCCTCAACTATCCGCTCGCTTTACTCGTTAATGCAAATGATTAAGGTTCTTCTTCTATTTTGAGATAGCAGGTTAACTAAGCCGTTTTATACTCATGTTAAGGTAATATAAACACTCAACCCCAATGTAGAACCCTTCTATCTTTCGATGACAAGATTGACTACAAAGGAGGATTAAGAGCAATAACCTATTAAGCTACACAAGTATCGGGGTACTTTCGTCCACGATTTAAACCTATGTTTATTCAACTATAGCATATTCACAATCTCCCCTTTCGGCTTTCGATTAGAAATCATATAAGTTGTGATAATTAGTGATCAATTAATTACCAAACAATTATTGAATAAATCTCAACAATAATAAGAAGAAACCAAAACATGCATTAATTCATAAGAACGAGGTTCAAGCGATTCGGCATGGAAAGCCCTAAATTAAGTTAGTTCCTAGCCATAGACATGCCAAGAACTAAACTAATACCCAACATACACAAAAAAGAAATAAAATAAAGAACAAGAAATTACTCAAAAATAAGTCTCTAATCTTGATCTCCAAGTTGTGATGAATTGTAAAGTGTGGAAACTCTTCAAATCTGACCTAAAGGTCCTTTTATATCACCAAAAACGTCTCAAAACTTTTCCTTCTTGGCCTTGGCCCATTCCTATTCGGATTTGCCAATTTTCCCGCGTTGGCGCCGCAGCCGTGAAGCCGCGGCGCTAAACTTCGCGCCTCTGCTTTGGCGCCATGGCGCTCTGCTGGTTGGTTGGTCAGCGCCGCGCGCCTGTTTCTCGCCCGGGTTGCCAACTTTTTAGCTTTTTGAGCTCTGGAACCTTTGTTTCTGCCCTCTTTTCGCTCATTCTCGCCAATGTGCTACTTTAAACCACTGTGACTCAAAAGAAAGAAAATTTATCCCAACACGACACATATTTTTACAAAAATGGGCAAAAGACTAACTAAAAATGACTCAAAATGTGTATATAAAATACACCGATCAGTGATCTTCAGGAGACAGTATATATACATCAACCTTTGGGGTTTAAGGATACTAGATATCCTAATCATGTATGTCTATTGAAGAAGTCCTTGTATTGGCTCAAGCAATCTCCACGAGCTTGGTATAAGAGGTTTGCTGACTTTGTTTCGACTATGGGTTTTTCGCACAGCAAATCTGATAATTCATTATTCATATATCGCCGGGGTTCTTCCATGGCTTATATATTGTTATATGTTGATGATATTATCTTGACTGCCTCTTCTGATGCTTTGCGAAGGTCTATTATGACAATGCTCAGTTCTGAGTTTGCCATGAAAGACTTGGGCCCATTAAGTTATTTTCTAGGGATTGTAGTCACTCGTCATGCAAGCGGATTATTCTTATCACAGAGGAAGTATGAAGCAGAGATCATTGAGAGGGTTGGGATGTCATCATGTAAGTCCACTTCTACTCCAGTGGATACTAAACCCAAGTTGGAGTCGCGGTGGCTCTCCTATGAGGATCGGACCGGTATCGTAGTCTTGCGAGTTCCTTCAAGATTCGACGTTCACGCGACCTGACATTACATATGTCGTACAACAGGTGTGTTTGTTTATGCATGATCCCAGAGTTGAACATATGAATGCACTCAAACGCATTCTTAGGTACATTCAGGGAACACTTGAGTATGGTTTACATTTGTATCATTCGTCGACGTCTACATTGGTCTCCTATACAGATTCTGATTGGGGTGGTTGTCCTGGCACCAGATGGGCTACGTCTGGATATTGTATGTTTTTGGGTAACAACTTGGTCTCATGGTCTGCCAAGTGTCAATGTCACGACCCGAACCCCGGGCCCGCGACTGGTGACCTACCTAGGCACCCCCCCTCTGTTATCCTCACACCCCATATCATACACATGTCAAAATAAAGTAAGAAAGACAAAACATTATTTCAACTGGCCAACCAAACACATATATATATATAACTCCCGCAAGTCCAACCCACATATGAATACAGACCTCTAAGAGTTTGGACATAACAACTATGACGGGACAGGGCCCCGCCCTACCCCTGAATGTATATAAACCTACAACAATAGGGACCCGTACCAAAAGATAAGCCTCCGAAGTAATGGAGCTTCCCAAAAAGCTGAACCGCGATCCTAAGAGCGAGGATCACCAACCTGTGTATCTACACCTGCGACATGAAACGCAGCCCTTCCGAGGAAAGGGGGTCAGTACAAAAGATGTACCAAGTATGTGAAACTGTAAGTACTGTAACGAAATCACAACAGTCCAAGTAAAGCAGGAGACAAGTATGATAATCAAAGTAACAGTACAACTAATGCCTTGTACAAATGAAAGAAATGAGAGTCAGTTCTTACCCTTTTCAAAAATATGTCATCAACCGTACTCCTTTCAAACATGGAATTATTACCATTTTCAAAATATGACAGCCATGTAAACACCAGGGTCACCTGCCCTCAGAATCTTTATGCAGATCCTATTCATGGGACTTTTTTACACGCATGGGCCTCGAACCCGCATGGATCTTGTAGACCCGCAATGAGTATATATATCTATACCTGCATCATGGAGAGCTAGTCCATAGAATAATATCATGGTTCTTTTTCACCCGCATGAGTCCTTGGACCCGCATGAACATATATATACCTGCTCGCATCATGGATCACAAGTCCATGGAATAATATAGTAATGTTGTCGGCCCCATAGTAAGGGACGCGGTGATGTGGTAATATAACACTTGCACGAATGTCTATATGAATAACCATATGCAAGTAAATCATCTTTGACTCTTATTTAAACAAGTAGAATGAACTATCATTTTATAAAAAAAAACCAAGGCATTATTATGTCATTTTATCCTCCTTTAAATCAATCAAGTAAACCATTACTTTAACTTCCCATAAAGCCGTTATAACTAACTTCCCATAAAGTCATTATAACAAACTTTGTGTTTTTACAAAACTAAGGCACTTATATCTTTTAAAATCAAGTGAGCTTAACTCTTCAACTCATATAAACGTATACCTTTCAAATCAAGTCAATTTGTACAAAAATGAAACCGAATTCATTTTTAAAACACGTACGTCCACCGTACAATAAATTTTATAAGATTCTTGCTCAAGAAGATAGGAAATGTTTCTACATACCTCGTAAGCTATTCCACACGCCAAGTAGAATACGCCAAACGTAGAATATCAACCTATATGGATAATAATACGTCTATCAACTTCTAGCTTTCTAAGGTAGAATAATACTAAGTACAAAGTCTCTTATTCTACGAAAATTTGGCAGCACTTCCCCTGTTTCTACGTATTTTTCTACCTTTTCAAAGGCCCGTACATCAACAACCAACACGCCACGTTTAAGGCATAATAAGCAGCTAATCAAAGGGGATTACACGCCTAACTGGACGTGTAAAATTCTGCCCCACAATTCATATAAGACAGTCCATCGTTTAATCATCATTTTAGGGCCATTCTCGGCCAACCATATAACAAGTTTGAAGCCGTTTTCCTTAACTCCTTTAATTCAATTTATTATTCAAACGTGTCATATAAGTCGTGTTAACTATTAACAAATATATTCCCTTTGTTATATAACATGTAACATGCATAATTAACCACTAAAATGATCAACAATCCACTATGCCAACACTTGCCTAGTTTAGGCTTCAACATCTAAGCGTGGTCCAAACCTTCTTAAATCTTTATTCTTTATATCACAAGATCATTTATATACTACTACAACACGAAATCTTCAATTACATTAAGAGGACAATCGATCCTTACCTCAATATAGCCCAAAATAAATCAAGTTAAAAGTCGCTCCTTAGCATATCTTAGCTCATATTCTTTACATTCCAATCCGCAATATGCAACCCTTAGAAGCTCACAACCAACTTCTCTTCAAGCTCAACACTAAAAGTTGAAGAACACCTTAGGTTTCCAACCTTCACTCACGGCTCAAGTAGATATTTTCGGGGTTTAAAGGGTTGTATATGCTTAGTATACTACTAGGGATCTTCACCTTGAATAT
Source organism: Przewalskia tangutica (assembly GCA_029844215.1). Classification (NCBI taxonomy): domain Eukaryota; kingdom Viridiplantae; phylum Streptophyta; class Magnoliopsida; order Solanales; family Solanaceae; genus Przewalskia; species Przewalskia tangutica. Next base: position 14,687,188 of record CM056721.1, on the reverse strand, counting down.
GGGGATTTAACAACAAGGATTGAAGAATTTTTTTGTTCTTGAGGGTGCCTTGACCGAGAGCAATCTTAGGATTGAAGTATATTTTGCTTAGTGAAATTTTTCTAATTGTTGATGAAGTCTTGCACCTTATGTGTATATATAATGTAGACAAGGAAGGAGATTATAACAAGTGTATGGACAAGATTGTGGACAAGTGTGTGTGGGACCCACTTGTCCACTTGTCCAACAAATATCTTGGACACACACTTGGCCACTTGGCCTACCCTTCTCGCCCAATATGGGCCATGTGGGGGTGACACGTGTTGATGCGCGAAAAGATGCACACACTTTAACTCAAGTGCACGTTATCGTGACAAGTAATATAGTCCTAGTAAGACCGAATATCGTCCACAAGGATTAGGGTTCAAGTACCAACTATCTATCTTTTGGTATCTATTTGGTAATTGATATGTGATTTTGTGGTTTATAACTAATAATTAGAAAAGCTAATTAATCTAATGAGTTTACTTCAGTTGTGATGGGAATAGGGCTTCCATGTCTCCTCAACTATCCACTTATGTTATTTATTAATGCAATGAATTATGATCTTCTTCTCTCGGAGCTAGCAGGTTTACGAAATCGTTTTATATTCCCGTTAAGGATATATAAACACTCAACCCCAGTATTGCACCTTACCTACATTTCGGTGATAAGGATAACTCTATAGGAGGATTAAGAACAAAAACCTAGTTAACCGTCACGCACCATGCGCAAAATTAGGGTTTTTAAGCCTCTCATTAACGCTACATAAATAATTGAGGTATTTTCATCCACAATCCAAGAATGTCTACCCAACTTACAGCATATTCACAATCTCTCCTTTTGAAGTAAATTAGAAATCATATAGTGATAATTAGTTGTCAATTAATTACCAAGCATTCAAAGCAATTATTGGATAAATCTCTCAAAGAAGAATAATAACCATAAACATGCATTAATTCATAACATAAGTTTCTAGTGAATCAACATGGAAAGCCGTATAAGAGAATTAGTTCCTAGCCATTGACATGACAAGAACTAATTCAAAGTTCATCATACAAAACTGAAATAAAGAAAAGAAAAAGGAAAAGAAAGTACTAAATTATGGTCTCCAATCTCCAAGCAAGAAATCTTGAGTTGTGCAAGAAGGGGAACCCTTAAAATCTGCCTAGGGTTCTCCTTTTATAGGCTGAAAACCGCCTCTCTCTTTCCTCGCAGTTGGCCTAAAATCGTCAAACCCCGATTTTTCCGCCATCGGCGCAGCCGCGCCAGCCAGTTGTGCGCTATCGGCCAGCCGCGAAACCAATGGCACTTGGGTGATTTGGCGCGCGGCCAGATCTCACTGCTCGGAGGCGCCGCGACGCTGCAACTTCGTACTCTCTCGATATCGGCGTCGCGCTTCTTATCGGCAGGCGCCAGCACGACCTGGCTTTGCCTCGATCGCCACTCTCTGCTTTTAGCTCTGAACCTCTCTCTTGCCCTCTTTTGCTCTTTTCCGCCATTTGGCCATTATAACCACTTTGACTCAAAAGAAAGGAAAACTATCCTAATACGACACTTATTTGTACAAAAAGGGACAAAAGACTAACTAAAACTGACTCAAAAAGTGTATATAAAATACACCGATCAAATACCCCCAAACTTAACCTTTGCTCGCCCTCGAGCAAAGATAGAAATAAAGAAATAAAAGACTCAAAGAAACGAAAAATAAAAGACTCACTGACATTGATCACTTTTGCTGCATTAGTGTTAACTAGAAAAACATGAAGGTTAGCAAAATCATATGCAGGAACATATAGCATGAAAATTCAGCATACTAAACACATTGAGCTAGATATTTCGCAAACTCATATTTATCATGCTTTAATGGAAGTCAATATACTAAATCATGCATATAAATTCAAAAATCCTATGACATGCTTACTTGCTATTCTCCACTAATCTTGGATATGCATAAAAGAGATCTTCAGGACTTTAAGGGTTGTAATGTAGGCTTAGGTATAGGTAGGTAAAAATAGGCATTTTAGGCTCATTTTGTGTACCATAAGCTCTTTAGCTTTTCCATTTTTCCCTTTTCTTTTGGTTCTTTTCTTCACTTCAATTCTATCTTTTCCCTCTTTTGTTTTGGGAGAGTGAAGAGTATAATAATAACAAGCACCCCCAAACTTAGGCTTTTGCCTCTTTCTTATTACTTTTTTGTCGGGGTGCAACAAGCTTGTTCACTCTTTTTGTCTCTTTTTTAACACAATTTATTCCACTATTTCACATTTTTACTTATGGCACAATTTGTGGGAATATAGGATGTCAAAGAAGAAGTTTCAATTTTTTAGGCTCAATGGGGCTGACTAGGGATATATTTAAAGTCCGGGATAGAAAAGAGTGGTAAGAATTGACTATCAAAGAAATGTCTGAATCATCTCCCTAACATGCATATCCTAACTATTTCGACTCAAATAGCAAGCAATCATAACACATAAGTATTCATCATTTAGTCTGCACAATTCAAGCAAGAAACTCCAAATAGACAGATTTTGTGAGTTTTTGGCATATCTAACCTATGTGTTTAGATAGTTGCTTCAATTTCATTACATTATTCCACCTTACTTCACTAGGTGTTTCTAGCAACTACAGCATACATGATCTTTGACAGGCAATTATGACTCAAAAAGAAAAAAAATTGTGACTCAAAAATACATAAAAACAATCACAAAGACTTAAATAAAACATAACATGACACAAATAAAACAAGACACAAATAAAACACCCCCAAACTTAAATCACACATTGTCCTCAATGTGCGTAGACTCAAAGACAATAAAAGAAATAAGACACTTACAGACTTTGGCTAAAATGGTGGTGGTGGCGGTGGATAATGCATCGACCATTGGTTGAACAGGGAACTCATCTCGTCAAACTGCTGGTGCAACTGTTGTTGCTCCTGCCTCAATTCTTGTTGCCCTTGTCGCAACTCATGTTGTCCCTGTCTCAACTCATTTTGTCCTTGTATCATTGTGTCGAAATGTTGCATCATCATTCTCTGGTTCTGGAGCACTTGCTCCTTTTCCGCCATTTGGCCATTTTAACCACTTTGACTCAAAAGAAAGGAAAACTATCCTAATACGACACTTATTTGTACAAAAAGGGACAAAAGACTAACTAAAACTGACTCAAAAAGTGTATATAAAATACACCGATCACGTGTCACCCTCCTATTGGTCCAAATTATTTTCATCCTCCAAATATCAATAATTGGTCAAAATATCAAAAACCTTGTGAGCCCCACAAAATCGTAAAATTTCTCGGGTGGGCCCCACATGACCAAATCCGAAAATTCAAATTCATAATTCCAATATATTCTATAAGTCCCAAATAGCAAATTTGGGAATCACATTCCAATTAATAAACCTTTTCCCTTCACGAGGTTCAGAAGATTTTCCTTAGGAAAATGAAATCTTTCTTTCGTTCCAATTCTAACATCTTATTTCCTCACGTACGCTCTCATATTCATGTCTTGGAACTACGGGGTGTAACAGTCAATCTACGCTTTCACGTTCAAGTGCAGAGGCCGAGTATCGAGGGGTAGCTAATGTGGTCTCCGAATTATGTTGGTTACAAAATCTTCTTTTAGAGCTTCATTGTCCTATTGAGAAAGCTACATTGGTGTATTGTGATAATATAAGTGTCATCTACCTTTCTGGTAATCCAGCCAAAGACCAGCATTACTAAACACATAGAGATGGATATTCACTTTGTTCGATGAAGGTAGCAAAAGGACAGTGCGCGTCGCCATGTTCGTCAAGATATCAAATTGCGTACATCTTTACAGCGGTCTTCCTGGCCCTTTTTGAAGATTTTAGAGATGCCTCACAGACATTTAAACCGTCCGCTATGATCGTGGGGTGTTAAGCGAGGCATGGGCTCTCGGTCCAAGTCCAAAAGTATATGGTCCATCTGTGCACTGCCCATATTGTAAATATTGTATATGGTATATTTGTTGTCACGCCCCAACTTTTCTTAAGTCTTTCTTAGGACGTGATGGCACCTGGACAACTATAACTTTCCAGGCGAACCATTAATTTCTTTTCTTTCTAATTTACACATGTATTTAAATGCGAAAATAATATATATATTAATAAGCAATTTAAAGTTTACAAAGAACAATCTTGTGTGGGGCATTCCCCGAGATAATGGAACCTAGTTCTTTAAACATACTTTATGAGAATAACTTTCACCAAATCCGAAATAATAGATTGGTGGGTCAAAGAGGCTGCGGGACGATCGCTAGCCCCGTCATGAGCTTTTCCTCTATCGCGCTTTCCTGAAATATGTTAAATAAAAGAGTCAGCCCTACCATCCGGGGCTGAGTGAGAACCTCACCCTATAATTCAAAGTAATCTCACAATATTTTAAGTACAAACATATTAGGACACAATAACCATGTTATGAAACAAACTTCAACATTTTCAATGTATCATAATCAAGTATTCACACAATAATATTCTCTTTCAACTCGTTTCAGGACGTACTCAGCTTAACCAACATACATGTTTTATTTCATGTTACACATTAAGGTATTCCTTTGTATTTATACATTTGTTGCGGCGTGCAACCCTATACGATGCATTTACAAATGCACTTATATATTTATTGTGGCGTACAACCCGATCTGATGCATTTACAAATGCATTTACATATTTGTTGCGGCGTACAACCCGATCCGATGCATTTACAAATGCATTTACATATTTGTTGTGGCGTACAACCCGATCCGATGCATTTACAAATGCATTTACATATTTGTTGCGGCGTGCAACCCGATCCGATGCATTTACAAATGCATTTACATATTTGTTATGGCGTACAACTAGATCCGGTGCATTTACAAATGCATTTACATATTTGTTGCGACGTGCAACCCGATTCGATGCATTTACAAATGCATTTACATATTTGATGCGGCGTGCAACCCGATTCGATGCATTTACAAATGCATTTATTTATTTGTATTTGTATATGTTATATGTACAAAAGGCTCAATTAATATTTCCTTCTTTCAATATTCCGCCATTCCCACTTGTATGAGTTACAACTCTCAAATCGTAAGTCGGATTTATGTACGTAAAGTCTCAAACTGTCGAGAACAGAATAACCTAGAACTTTTATTCAGCACAAAATTTTAAATTCCCCACCAAAACATTCAGTTTTTCAGTTTTAATAAATACATTAAGAACTGTTTCGCCGAATTTATTATCAGAACGATACACAATCTTAAAACAGTCATAACTTCTTATCCGTAAGTCGGATCAAGCCCCGTAAATTCTCAAACTGACGAGAAAAGACAAATCTAGGACTTTAATTTGAATCAACATTTCATATTCTGTACCAATTTCTACAGTTTTAATATTTTACCCTCTGCTTTACGGATTTCAATCAGCCCGGGACAGAAACTTTAAAGTGCAATAACTATCAAACCGTAAGTCCGTTTTAACTCTTCTTTAGCTATATCTGTCCTTAACATAGATATTTACAACCATGTAAATTTTCATCTAGTTTTAATAAGTACAACTCAAGTAAAACAGTTTGTAATTCGCTTCCTGCATTTCGTCCAAACTCGTAAGCGTAAAGTTTAAACTACGATGATTCTTAAACCGTAAGTCCGTTTCATCTCCTCTTTGGTTCGATTTGTGCGTAACGGAGATATATACAACCATACAAAATTTTATCTAATTCTAGTAAGTATAACTCCGAAAAACAATTCGTAAAGTTCATGATTCGAACTAGTTGTTTAAACAATCAAAGTTCGTGATTTTTCTTTTAACATCAACATTATATTCTAACATGTACATAACTTAAAATACAGAATTTCACTAAGAATTTTGAATGAGAAAAACTCACATTTGTTGCTTCGTAATCGCGAATATAATTCTCAACTTCAACTTATCCTTCAACCAAGTCTCTCCCAATTTGCTCTTGGTATTTTCTGATTTCTTTGTTCTTTATATTTTTTTCTCCTAATTTTTGTTCTTTGTGATGAGAACAATATATGATGAAAAAAAAATATATATAGTACATGGTGTGTGGTGTGAGAGTGGAGGAAATTGAGGGAGTGGAAGAAGGGTTTGAGGGAGTAGAAGGTGGGGTAGTTTTAGGTTGTTGTTTTTTCTTTTCTTTTTCAATATTTTTTTTTTAAAAATTCTAGGACTTTACATTTGTATTAGTCTTCTACTCTTATATTAGTCTCCATATAGAATAATGATTTAGGAGTAGAATGAAAAAAGGATTTCCCCTTTATAACTTCTATATATGTGTTTTTTTATTAATGAGAATAATAAAGGGATTATTTTTTATATTCTTTGAATGAATTATTGAAAAATCTTATTTAGTGATGGAATATTTAAAAAATCAATCTATTGGGAAAAGACATTAAAAAGAATAGCAAAAGATAAAATATTTGTAAATTTCAAGGGAATCGGTATGCTTACGTGCTTGGAGTGTCATGACTTATATTTTCATCTAACAAAATTGGTATGGAAGAATGCAAAATAAAAGGCTACGTGCATAAATGGAAAAACCCAACTACTATTGGGTATAAATCGGCGTGCTGCACCTAGTTTTTCAACTAATTTGTAGAGCAACTATTAACGATCAACTTGCACTGTATATACATCTTTCTCATTCATGAATATAGAATAATTCTAGATTGAGAATGAGATATGCTCACTTAGTGGAGAATCCAAAAGTTGTAATATTTCATACGTAATGTAATTGTCATAAATAGAATGAGAATGTGAATGTCACTCCAACATCTAGTTAAAAAGTAGAATATGTATGTCTCCTCCTCTCTCCATATATAATATTTAGAGTCGAACTTCTCTATATATAACACGGCGTTTGTTTGGTTATTTTTTTATTGTTATAAGAATATATATTTTGTTATAGATGTATATAATATAGGGAAAATGATTATATTTGTCCTAAAAAATGAGTAAATTTAAAAGGTTTGGACTAACAGAGGGTATATTTGACCCCAAACGTTAATGGATGGCAAATACAAACCTTTTTCTAAACGTTGAGGTAAATATTACTCTTTTGTAGGCATTTGCGTCGGATTCGTACACGCAGAGAAATTTGAAAATTTATATTTCAAACCCGACGACGGTCAAACTGTAGTATGATGTGTAATGTAAAATATAATCACAAAGCAAAATGTAATACTTCGAACGAAGACTTACATTTTGAAGATTGCAATCCAAGCTATTGAATCTCGAAGCTTTGTGTAGTCCGGGGTGCACACTCAAACGTCCCATGATTTGCAAGTTCTAAGTTTTTAGAACTTTGATGTAATTTCTATCTTTAGAAATGCTAGGAATTTCTAAAGAGTTTTAGAAAAGATAATCTCTCTTAGATGTGGTGTAGTGAAATGGGTAGGGAAGCCTCTTATTTATAAGAATAAATAAGAGCTTTAGGGTTTTCGTGGATTGGGCCCAGCAGAAAATCGGACTGGGTCAAGTTCGGACTGCCAGAACACGCGTCGGTACCTCGGTTTCATGAGGTGGCACCGCGGTGCCTCCACGTACTTCTGACACCGCGGTCCTGTCCAATTTTATGCACCCTTTTCCATTTATAATGTCCCGGTTATCAACCGAACATACATATTATCTCTTCAATTACATCTTTTAATCAACAGAACATCTGACTTAATGTTTACCCTTCAGACCTCTACATATTGACACTAATATCATTAGGATCTTCACAGAACTCCTAGACTGAACCGGAAGACGAACCTCAATATGTAAAGTTTAGCTACACGAAACATGTGAACTGAACCTCTATGTGGGAAGATAAAATCCTTTCATTCACGACACACTCAATCAAGCTTAGGATTTGTCAAGTGTCTATCCAAATGGCTTGATCATAATAACTCATCTATATTAGTTGACAATAAGACCATATCAAAGACATTTCCACTGCGTTGGCCAACGACTTAGTCAACCTAATATCTTATGAGAATCTGAGTGCTCTCTCGAAGGTGCATTCGAGGAATGAATTCTAATTTTGGCTCAATACCCACCTTTAATCCACTTTGTAATCGCCACGACCCGACTCGGCCGCTGATCGTGCTCACCGGCACCCCGTCAGGTATACATCAGAGAATAGCAGCGGAACATACATAACATATAAACTCGTATAAAGTAAACATCACTGGCAAGCCGACAAGGCCGCCTCCCATAAAATATACTTAATCAAAAGTAACACAGTATAACTTTGTTCTTACAGCCCAAACCACAAACGTGACTACGCACTTCAGGAATAACAATCGTGACAGGCCCCGCCATACCCCTGAATGTACATAATACCTAGAGCATCAGGGAAAAACCGTACCAACAAAACAAGCCTCCGGAGGAACGGGCTTCGACACTGCATCCGGTGATCCTAAGAATGAGGATCCACCACCGCTACCTACCGCGCATTTAACGCAGCCCCCGAGGAAGGGGGTCAGTACACAATATGTACTAAGTATGCGAAACTGGAAAATACTGAAAATACCTCATAAGTCTAAAATAACAGGAGACATGTATGATAATCAATTTTTACAGAACACTGTTCCTTACTAATAATGAGAATATCAAGCATATACTATACTGCATGAAAATAGGAAGCTCATGATCAAAGCAAAGTCATCCGCCCTGCAGTATCATTAAGCACTCCTACTCCTGGGACTATTTCACCCGCATGGGTCATGTGGACCCGCATGAGGTATTCCTCGCATAGGCTGTACTCACCCGCATGAGACTATTTCACCCGCATGAGCCCTACGGACTCGCACGAGATATTCCTCGCATCGTGGGTAGCAAATCCACGGAATATGCAAATGCCACAACTCGGGGAATGACCCCGTAATAAATAATAATATATCACTAGCACAAACCGGCTATCATACATAATACAAGCAAGTTAAGAAACCCCTTAACTTCTTATTAGTCTTGATCATACACATTCTCATTTTAGTTTACTTAGGACACTAACATGTCTTTATGAAATCCGGGAATTTAACCCAAAGTACTATGTACTTCTACTCTTTTAAAACCTTAGGCAATTAATGCCTTAAAATCAATTTGTCTTCCATTAATTCATGTCATTTATCCTTACTCATTTTACTTAGAGTAAATCTCTCTTTTTATCTTTCCGCAAGGCTAATATAAACAACTCCCCATAAAGTCGTTATATTAACTTCATACTTATAAGTAAATTACATTTTCCAATATCCAAGGGACTTGTAGATTTAAACCGGAACAAGTATCATACACTTAAAAAAACACTTCAAGTCCCTTAACCTTGAAAACTTAAGACATCCTTACTACTTTTTAAAGAAGTGAGTAAATCCCCTAATTCCACCGACTTGGACACTTTAAAAACGAGTAAAGGATACCAAGGTCTTGTATGTCTACCGTACTATATCGGTAAAACTATTCATGCTCAAGAGATAGGAAAGTTCCACATACCTCTTCGGGTCAATACACTTGCTAAGTCCAAAATACCGCACGTAGTACGTCAACCTATAATGACCATAATACGTTTATTAACCTCTAGTTTCAACGTAGAATATTCCAAGTGCAAAGTCACTAAATTCTACGGAAAATTGGGCAACATTTCCTTTGTTTCTACATACTTTGCCACCTTTTCAAGGTCCGAATTCAACATCCAAACGCCACTTTTAAGGCCCAACAATACAACCAATACAAAGGGGGTTACACACCTAATCTTGGATGTGTAAAATTCTGCCCCACAATGCACATTTAACAAAATCAATAAGCTAAAGGTAATATCTAGGCTATAACATGCTTACATATCATTCTTATCCAATCCTTTCATATCCAAACCATATTTCTTGCATGCAATGTATCTAGGAGCAATATTTACCACTACAAGTTATTTCTTCTTTACATGCAACACCAAAAACTAGCAAAAAGAGAAATAATTGTTACCTTAGAGCTTACCCAAAATAATCCAGCAAGTTCACTAGCCTCCTTTCCACAATCACCACCACAAAAGCTCCTACAAGCTTGCCAACAAGTTTCACTCTTGCCACCTTTTTCAGATTTTTCTCAAGCCTTGATTCCCTCTTGATTTTCTAGAGAGAAGGAAGAGCTTCTAATTTTTAGAGAGAGAGAAGAGCTTGAAGAATGACCAAGTCTTCAAGACTTGGTCAATAAGTAGAACATGCAAAATCATATGGGGGGGGGGGGGACACTTGTCACCCTCCCATGGCCTTTTTAAAAACAAAACAGTTCAAAATTTTCCACCCAGCCTCGCAGAACCCGCCGTGGCCCTTCTTCACTGGCCATGGCACAAACCTCCGCCACCTCGGAACTCCGCATGCCCCGCTTCCTGTGATCGGTGTATTTTATATACACCTTTGAGTCGATCTAGTTAGTCTTTTGTCCCGCTTTGTACATACAAAGTGTCGTATTAGGATAGATTTTCTTTCTTTGAGTCAAAGTGGCTAAAGTGGCCAAAAGGCGGAAAAGGAGCGGGGGGGAAAAGAGAGGTACTAGAGTCAAAACGGAGAAAGTGGCAAACGAGGCTGAAATCTGCACTCAGCGCGCCTCCTGCAGCGAGGGCGCGCTATTATTCGTGAGAAGTTGCAGAAGATCCAGCGCCGCGCTCTCGAAGACTGGAAATAGGCCGCGCGCTAAACATCCGAGAAGCCACAGAGTTGCAGCCGCGCGCCTCGCAGCCAGATATCGAGCGCCGCGCCAAAACACCCAAGTATTGCAGAACTTTAGCCGCGGCGCCGACAGCAGGCGCGCGCCGACGGAAAAATTAGGTCTTTGACGGATTTTTGGGCCAGCCCGAAGGAAAAGAAGGAGACGTTTTAAACCTATAAAAGGAGAACCCTAGGCGCTTTTCAAGGGTTCCCTTTCTTGCCAAACACAAGGTTTTCTTGCCTAGAGATTGGAGACCCAAACATTAGTAATTTCTTTTCTTTTCTTTTCTTTAATTCAGTTTTGCATGATGAACTTTGAATTAGTTCTTGTCATATTCATGGCTAGGAACTAATTCTCTTATAGTATCTATGTTGAATTCTTGAACCTTATGTTATAAAGTAATGCATGCTTATGGTTATTATTCTTATTGAGAGATCTATCCAATAATTGAGTTGAATTCTTGGTAGCTAATTGACAACTAGTTATCACTATATGATTTCTAATCAGTTACGAAAGGAGGATTGTGAATATGTGTAAGTTGGGTAGACGGTCTTGAATTGGGGATGAAAATACCTCAATTAGATTTGTAGAGCGTTGATGAGGCTTAACAACCCTAATTTTGCGCATTGTGCGTGATGGCCAACTAGGTTTTTGTGCTTAATCCTCCTATAGAGTTACCCTTATCGTAAAGTTAGGTAAGGAACAATACTGGGTTGAGTGTTTATATAACCTAACGGGAGTATAAAACGATTTCAGAAACTCCGCTTTCTCCAAAAGAAGAACACCATAAGTAATGCATTAGTAAGTAACATAAGTCGGATAGTAAGGATACATAGAAGCCCTATTCTCATCACATCCGAATTAAATCTTTATAATTAATTAGCTTTTATAAATCTTAGTCATAAACAACCAATCACTCATTAATTCACCAAATAGAGACTAGAAAATAGACAATTGGTACTTGAACCCTAATCCTAGAGGACGATATTCGGTCTTATCTAAGACTATACTACTTGATACGATAACGTGCACTTGCGTTCAAAAGTGTGTGCATCTAATCGCGCATCAAGTTTTTGGCGCCGCTGCCGGGGATTAGGCAATAGTTCAATATCAAATTTATCTATTTTTAATTTCTAATTTGGTTTTATGTATAGTTTTTTTTAATTTTGTTTATTTTATGTATTTATCAGTGTGAAAACAAGTGGTGCCGTGATTCTTTGTTGGTTTTGATGCATCTCGTGATCATGAAGATATGGATTTCTACTGTCAATATGATCGAGCTCCAACCATAGAGGAAGAGAGGGAGGAATTACGAGAAACTCTACTCAGTCTCACGAGGTCCCAAACTCGGTTCATGGACGAAATGAGGTTGGGTATAAAGAGGTTGAAAACGCAAATAGCAGAACTCGCGATCATATTCAACAGCGAACAGCAAGTTGAGGAGCCTGAATCACACCCAACTATTGAGGAATTTGGTGAGATAGCTGGTGTAGAGAAGGAAAAGATTGCAGAAATCCAATTATTCACCTTCTTGGATTCTGTGGAAATTCTTTTTCATGCACCTATCACAGAAGAAACACCACTAGCTATCACGAATGACTCCCAATTAGGAATTGCATACCATCAAGGGCAACCCCCAGAGTCAAGAGATGTAGAGAATTTCACGGTTTCCTACAAAATAAGAAGCCTAAAAGACAAACTCATCTTGTGTGCTTGGGGGATACTTGTATGTTTAAGGCCCCTGTTTGAACAAATAGTTATAGGGAAATTGAGACCTATAGCAATAAATCTGTGGATTGCAAGCGTCAGTAGTATCCAACGGGCACTCGTAGGTTAATTGCGTCCGCTAAAAGACGTAAAGACTGGTCATTGTCTGAGGCAACCCAACGTTTTCAATTATGTTATTTTAATTTCATCTTTAGTTTATTTTATTTTGTCTAGAACAATCTCACGGCCATGGTCTTGTGTTTGAGTGTGATCGATGTGCACAGGGAATAAACTGAAAGAAAAGCAAGGATTTTCGTAAAAGCGGGTAGCCGCTACGCCAGGAGCAGTGCGCGGCGCCAAAATATCTCAAGAGTCTTTGAAGTTTAAGCGGCCGCTGGCCAGAGCGTGGCGCAGAAAGTCCCGGCGAGCGCAGATGTTTAGCCGCGCGCTAAAAGCGCGCGCTGTGGCGCCGGCGGAATCCAGAATTTAAAATGCCCAAACATCAGATTTTCCCCAATTCCAACTTCCAAAACCTAACCTTCCTCTCCAAAACCCACGAAATTCCGTAAATTTGCCCACAAAACCTCCACAAATCCAACCCAACCACAACCTAAACTCTTAAATTCCCAAACACCCTCAACTATCTCAAACCACAAAGCTCCATTCCATAGCCTCAACCCACCAATTGAAACAAGAACAAGCTTGAGTCTTCTCATCAAAAGGTAATCCCTATCCTTGTTCTTGAATCCTTTTACTAAAAGTCATAGGAGGTAGTAGTTTGGAGAAGTATTGTAGTTGGAGTAGTTCGAGGTGAAAAGTGATTGTGAAGTGGAGAAAGGAGTAGAAAAGAAGGTTGTGGGTATTGAGTAGAAAGATTGAAGTTTGGGGGTTGTTTTTTGCTAGTTGTTGAGTGTGTAGGAGACGTTGTGCCACTAAGTTAAAAGCTCCAAACTGTTTTAACCATGGCCACCGGGAAGAGAAGAGGCTCCACATCCACCCCAACACCCCAATACGATGAAAATAGGTTCGTGAGTTACCGTGCCTACCAAAGATACAAAAGACTTGATACTAGACCCGTAATTCCGAAAGGGAATGGATTACCAAAGGGATCCTATGGGGATGAAGACGTTTATGAGCCCATCCGGCGATGATTGAGCTAAGGGTGGAAGAGATTTGTCAATCCGAGAAGATAACACCAAATGAATACAACAATGGTGCGGAATTTTATGCAAACTTTCCTGAGAAGAGAAAGGGGTGCTTTGTAAGGAAATTATATGCCCGTGGATCGCATAATAAATACAACGCTAAAACAAATTGATGTTGAAGAAAGTAGCGATTGGAACCATTTTAGAACATGGTCTGGAGCAAGAACAACATTGATCGAATAATATCGCATACAGCCGAGCTACCCCGCTTTTGAGATCTGAAGGAATGGATCTAGAGCACCGGCAGTGCCATTAACAAGGCACCAAGGCTTGGTCAGATTTCGTCGTTCGCATGATTCCATCTACGCACTTCACCAGAGTGCCGTAAGACGAGATTAAGTTGATTTATGGAATTATGAGGCTGATAATTGATGTGGGAAAAGAGATAGTGCGAGCATCGAAGAAATCAGCAGTTGGTGACAACAGTGGATTGGGACACGGTTCACTTATTACCGCCTATGCCACACGAGTGCAGTCCCACAACTACCCACGATACTCATGAAAGAAACCAACCGCCGGTGTCCATGGGATAGTGCACTCTTTCCGCACTCCTAGCCCCAAAGCCACGGACGAAGAGTACAACCCAGCAAAGAAAAGAACAACAAAGCAGCAGAGGCAACCATGGATGAAGATGAGCACAAATAGGGCTCACATGAGGCAGACCGAGCCACCGCCAACCACAAGAGCGTAACCTTCAGAGCCCACAATAGGCAATTGTACCAACACCGTAAGGAGATGATGCAGACCTTGCAAACAGAGTACAAGGACAGAAGAAACAAGGCAACAAATCGACGAGCCGAGTGCCTTGTTCAACCAATGGTCGATGATTATCCACCGCCACCACCACCATTTTAGCCAAAGTTTGTAAGTGTCGCTTTTCTACTGTCTTTGAGTCTACACACATCGGGCAATGTGTGATTTAAGTTTGGGGGTGTGTTTTTGTGTTTTAGTTTTTATTTGTGTGTCATGTTATGTTTTATTTAAGTCTTTTTTATTTGTGTGTCATGTTATGTTTTATTTAAGTCTTTTTATTTGTTTCATGTTTATTTTGAGTCACCAAATTTTTTCTTTTTGAGTCATAATTGCCTGTCAAAGATCATGTATCTTTGAGTTGCTAGAAACACCTAGTGAAGTAAGGTGGAATAATGTAAAGGAATGGAAGCACTATCTAAACACTTAGGTTAGAGATGTCAAAACTCACGTAACTGTCTATTCGAGTCTCTTGCTTGAGTTATGTATGCTAAATGATAAATGCTTATGTGTTATGATCGCTTGCTATTTGAGGCTAAATAGTTAGGATATGCATGTTAGGAGATGACTCAGGCATTTCTTTGATAGCCAATTCTTACCATTCTTTTCTATCCCGTACTTTAAAAATATCACTAGTTAGCCCCATTGAGCCTAAATTTGCCTAAATTTGAAACTTCTTCATTGACACCCCATATTCCCACAAAATTGTGCCATAAGTGAAAATATGAAATAGTGGAGTACATTGTGTTAAAAAGAAGAAACAAAAAGAGTGAACAAGTTTGAGGCACCCTAATGGAAAAGTAATAAGAAAGAGGCAAAAGCCTAAGTTTGGGGGTGCCTATTTGTATAATACACTTCACTCTCCCAAAACAAAAGAGGGGAATGATAGAATTGAAGTGAAGGAAAGAATCAAAAGAAAAAGGGAAAAATTGAAAAGCCAAAGAGCTTCTGGTACAGAAAAATGAGCCTAAATGCCTATCTTTACCAACCCCTACCTAAGCCTACATTACAACCCCCAAAGTCCTGAAGATCTCTTCTATGTATATCCAGAATTAGTGGAGAATAGCAAGTAAGCATGCCATAGGAATTTTTGAATTTATATGCATACTTGAGTACACTGACTTCCATTTAAGCATGATAAGTATGAGTTTGCGAAATATCTAGCTCAATGTGTTGAAATTCCATGTCAGATGTTCTCAAGATATTATTCTCGCTAACCTTCATGTTTTTCTAGTTAACATTCATGCAGAAAAGTGATCAATGGCGGAGTCTGCTTATTTTCTTTGTTGATTTTCTTATTTATCGAGTCCGCTATTTTATTGTATTTCTTTCTATCTTTGCTCGAGGCTAGCAAAGGTTAAGTTCAGTATTTGATCGGTGTATTGTATATACACCTTTTGAGTCAGTCTAGTTCGTCTTTTGTCCCGTTTTGTACATACAAAGTGTCGTATTAGGATAGATTTTCTTTCTTTTGAGTCAAAGTGGCTAAAGTGGCCAAAAGGCGGAAAAGGAGCGAAAAGGGGGAAAAAGAGGAGGTACTAGAGCCGAAACCCGAGAATGTGGCATACGAGGCTGAACTCCAGACCAGCGCCGCGCGCCTCGCAGCCGAAGCGGCGCGGCGCTATTATTCGCAGAAGTCGCAGAAGATCCAGGCCGCGCGCTCGAAGACCGAAATAGCCGCGCGCTAAACATCCGAGAAGCCACAGAGTTGCAGGCCATGGCCTCGAACAGCGATATCGGCCGCGCGCCAAAACACCCGGTATTGCAGAACTTTAGGCGCGCGCCGACACAGGCGCGCGCCGACGCGAAAAATTAGGTCTTTGACGGATTTTTGGGCCAGCCTGGAAGGAAAAGAAGGAGACGTTTAAACCTATAAAAGGAGAACCCTAGGCGCTTTTCAAGGTTCCTTTCTTGCCAAACACAAGGTTTTCTTGCCTAGAGATGGAGACCCAAACATTAGTAATTTCTTTTCTTTTCTTTTCTTTAATTCGGTTTTGCATGATGAACTTTGAATTAGTTCTTGTCATATTCATGGCTAGGAACTAATTCTCTTATAGTATGTCTATGTTGAATTCTTGAACCTTATGTTATAAAGTAATGCATGCTTATGGTTATTATTCTTATTGAGAGATCTATCCAATAATTGAGTTGAATTCTTGGTAGCTAATTGACAACTAGTTATCACTATATGATTTCTAATCAGATTCTGAAAAGGAGGGATTGTGAATATGCTGTAAGTTGGGTGACGGTCTTGAATTGGGGATGAAAATACCTCAATTAGATTCAGAAGCGTTGATGAGAGGCTTAACAACCCTAATTTTTGCGCATTGTGCGTGACGGTCAACTAGGTTTTTGTGCTTAATCCTCCTATAGTGTTACCCTATCAGCGAAAGTTAGGTAAGTAACAATACTGGGTTGAGTGTTTATATAACCTAACGGAGTATAAAACGATTTCTTAAACCTGCTTTCTCCAAAAGAAGAACACCATAAGTAATGCATTAGTAAGTAACATAAGCGGATAGTAAGGATACATAGAAGCCCTATTCTCATCACATCTGAATTAAATCTTTATAATTAATTAGCTTTTATAAATCTTAGTCATAAACAACCAATCACTCATTAATTCACCAAATAGATACTAGAAAATAGACAATTGGTACTTGAACCCTAATCCCAGAGGACGATATTCGGTCTTATCTAAGACTATACTACTTGATACGATAACGTGCACTTGCGTTTAAAAGTGTGTGCATCTAATCGCGCATCACGCTGCGGCGCTGCAACTTCAGCGAACACTGTAACATCCGCGCCGCTGCTCGCATCCGCGCCGCCCGCGTGGCTCCTGACCGAAATACTTTTCTGTCCGAGTACGTACTGAACTTGTAACTCCCATAACTTTCTACTCTGATGTCCTATCGACGAACGGTTGGTTGCGTTGGAAACTAGTATCAACGAACTACGTACTAGGACTTTGAAACACCTAGGAACTCTCAATGTAACGGGTCATAACCCGCCTCAAAGTTGACTAAAAACCCGTCCGAAACAATCCGTCAACCTATCTTTCTAAAATTTTAAGTCTTAATCCCTTTCGTACGTTCTCATACGCATGGCCTGAAATACGGGGTATAACAGTAACGTACCAAAAACAAGTCGCATCTCAACCTATAAGGCATTTGAGCTTAGGATAAAAGTACATTTCTCCGTGAATAAGGTGATATCGACCTCAAGTCAAAGGACTACTATCTTCCACACACTGATGACATTATAGACATATAACAAAACAGTAAATCAGTAGGGTATACCAATCCTTCAAAGAAGGAACATAATAACAATGGTTTAACATCAAAATTCTGCCAGAAGGTAAATCTATCTCATAAGTTCTCACGCGCTAAGCAGCAACTCGTGCTCCGTTTCCAACGCGTAGGCCCACCTCTCGAGGCCCGACCTTCCTGCTATCAGTTAGCCCATGCACATTTGTACAAATGTGTGAGCCACAAGCGGTATCAAGTACCCAGGAGTGAGAATCATTTATAGATAGATTAATTTCAATTACAAACATACCTTGTCCGCCAGGTGCCGGAGCACCAGGTGCTCTACCTCCTCCCGGAGCAGTGCACTCAAACTTCCAATGCCCCTTCCTATTGCAGTTTTTGCACACATCTTTTGCCGGAAGCACCTTCTTCTTCTTTTCCCCTCCATGGGCTTCATTGTTGCGGGCGCAATGACAGTTTTGCCCTTCTTCTTCTTTTGTCCCTTACCTTTCGGTTTGGGCTGAGAAGAAGACCCTACCATGAGGACAGCTTTACCCCTGGAGATTGAAGATTCAAAGGTCTTCAGCATATTGTGTAGTTCTGGCAATGTCGCCTTAGTTCCATTCATGTTGTAGTTGATAATGAAACTCTCGAACGACCGTGGAAGGGAGTGGAGAATGAGGGTGGTGGAGACTCTGTCTTGAAACTTTATATCTATGGAGGTCAACCTCTCAATCAACTCAATCATCCTCAACACATGAGGTGAAACTTGGTCCCCTTCATTTAGCCTACACTTGAAGAGTTCTATGAGCAAGTCATACTCCATTGTCTGACTCTGCGCATCATAAAGACTCTTCAAATGGGCTAACATTTTGTTGGGCCCTATAGTTTCATGTTGTCTTTGCAATGGTGGTGACATAGAAGACAACATTAGGCATTGAGCTGAGATGACATCCTTATAATGTTTTTCGTAAGCATCCTTGTCGAAGGTCGCATACTCAGCAGAGTTCTCCGCCGGAGCGGTGGGAAATACTTTGTCCAATGTATACTCAATCTGTTCCTGTCTCAGGACAATTCTGACATTTCTAAGTCAGTCAATGAAGTTGGGTCCAGTAAGTCTGTTGGACTTCATAAGCATTTTCAACGAAAAACTTGACATTTTTGAAGATCTGAAGATATAGATAGAATAAGAAAAATGCAATCAACAATTTATTCTTCCAATAACACACATTCATTATAGACTAATTAAACACGGTCTTTTATTTAATTAGCTCTCACTATTTTACATACTTCTACGACCCCATGGTAGAATACGAACCTAAATTATTTTAAGGTCATAGTGGGCCAAGATCCAAACATATGCTATATCCGCATTTGCTTTGGCTGATAACTTCAATAGAACATTTCGGTAGGTTATCAACCAATTACAAAACTAAATTTGCAACTCTTGGTTTGATTAAAATATCTTTCATTTTAATCATGCGTCTTTAGATTAGTCCGACACTTTGGCGCCGATTGATCTAAACAAGCCAACCCCATTACACGACTGCGTTTAAATGCCTAAGTAAACTTAGCCTTTGCAAGTAAACACTTTGGTGTAAATACCTACAAAAGTTTATTATCTACTTTCATTTTAACACATCTATGAAAGGGCCTCTGTCCTCTTAGACTTAGAGCAAATGCTTTGGCATAAACACTTTTATCGCCGAAAAGGATTTTAGCACGATCACAATTATAATGGACGACACGTTATAATTAGACTTGTATTTAATGTTTGGGGAACATTTTCAGTTTTAGGAATTTCAATCAAGATCAATATGTCATATATCATATGACATCCTATCATGCAATTTCTAAATACATTTAGATGGAAAACCATCAAACCTAATAGGCATGATATAAGATGGTTTTAATCAAGTACTGAATGTCGTCTATCCAAACAGTTATCGTAGTCATTTAAATTTAAATAATTATTGGGCGCCGCCTACCCAGACAATAATTGCGGACGCTATGCTAATAATTTAAATATATCACATTTAACACTTAGCATATTTGTATATTATATAATAATATATCATTAATGATAATCATGGTCTATTTGTCTAAACTCTATAATCTATGTCAATGTCAAACAGTCCCTAAACATTTTCTGATTTTAAAATTTAGATTTTCGGGAATTATGTAAATTTTCAGAATTTACACTTTAGTCCCTTAAGAATTTAAAATTTTAATTTTGAACCCCTATAAATTCATAAAATACAATTCTAAACTTCAGAAAATATTTTCAAACTTCTCGGACCTGTTTGCAATTTTCTAGAACTTAAAACCAATTTTTAGAAACCTTTCTTTAATTACAGATTTGCCCGAAAGGACCAAATTTGTTCAATCTTTAAAACTTATTTTCAGAAACTGAAACTTCTAAAACTTCAGATTCAGAATATGAAACTTTTAAACTTCTGTTAAAGATTTTCGTTTTTTTAAATACCGTCGTAGGCACCGCAGTGCCTTAGAGGCAGTGTGTCACTGGTTCTGCAAAATTTAATTTGCACCGCAGTTCCGTAAAATTACCGTCACAGGCACCACGGTCCTAATAGGTGGCACCGCGGTGCCTCGAAGACAGTATGTCCGAAAAAATAATTTTAAGCTTCTGGATGAACATCACCGCGGTTCCCAAGAACAGGACCACAGTGCCTCTGACTTCATCTGGGAAGCACCACAGTGTTCCATCATGGAACCGCGGTGTCGCTGCCAAAACCCTAGCAGGCACCGCGGTGTTTCATCATGGAACCGCGGTGCCTTAACCCCGGAAACACAAATCCCGAAAATCCAAACTCCTAAAACTGGTTTAGGGTCAGATTTTCAGATGAATCACTTATATCTTCATCACTATTAACACAACATTTCATCGACCATCTAGTCTAATTTTCTTCTCGTTCTTCGTTTCAATGCACCATGCTTTAAGCCGGATAACGCATATCAACTTAGAAGAGTTATTTATTGGATTGACTTCCTCGAATACATTATTGTATTAACAGATCTGGGTACAAGGATCATGTGTTCTAAAGATTTAGAATTTTAAAGCTTCTAACAACATAAAATATAGATCTAAACAAATTCTAGCCCATATTATCATTAATATTCATTACATATCACACGAAACAACCCATGCTATGATACCACTGTAGGCGTTTGCGTCGGGTTCGTACACGTAGTGAAATTTGAAAATTTATGTTTCAAATCCGACGATGGTCAAACTGTAGTATGATATGTAATGTAAAATATAATCACAAAGCAAAATGTAATACTTCGAACGAAGAGTTACATTTTGAAGATTGTAATCCAAGCTGTTGAATCTCGAAGCTTTGTGTAGTCTGGGGTGCACACTCAAACGTCCCTTGATTTGCAAGTTCTAAGTTCTTAGAACATTGATGTAATTTCTATCTTTAGAAATGCTAGGAATTTCTGCAGAGTTTTAGAAGAGATAATCTCTCTTAGATGTGGTGTAGTAAAATGGGAAGGAAAACCTCTTATTTATAGGGATAAATAAGAGCCTTTTGGTTTCCGTGGGCTGGGCCCAGCAGAAAATCGGACTGGGTCAAGTTCGGACTGCCAGAACACGCGTCGGCACCGCGGTGCCTCCACGTGTTTTTGGCACCGCGGTCCTGTCTAATTTTCTACACCCTTTTTCCATTTCTAATGTCCCGATTATCAACCGAACATACATATTTTCTCTTCAATTACATCCTTCAATCAACGAAATATTTGACTTAGTGTTTACCCTTCATGCATCTACATATTGACACTAATATCATTAGGATCTTCACGGAACTCCTAGACTGTGCCGGAAGACGAATCTCAATATGTAAAGTTTAGCTACACGAAACATGTGAACTGAACCTCTATGTGGGAAGATAAAATCCTTTCATTCACGACACACTCAATCAAGCTTAGGATTTGTCAAATGTCTATCCAAATGGCTTGATCATAATAACTCATCTATATTAGTTGACAACAGGGCCATATCAAAGACATGTCCAATGCGTTGGCCAACGACTTAGTCAACCTAATATCTTATGAGAATCTGAGTGCTCTCTAGAAGATGCATTCGAGGAATGAATTCTAATCTTGGCTCAATACCCACCTTTAATCCACTTTGTAACGTATCCAAAACAAGCCGCGTCTCAACCTATAAGACATTTGAGCTTAGGACAGGATCAAAGTACATTTCACCGTGAATAAAGTGATATCGACCTCAAGTCAAAGGACTACTCTCTCCCACACACTGATGACATTATAGACATATAACAAAACAGTACATCAACAGGGTATACCAATACTCCAACAAATATTCATCACGAGTTGTCATAACTCGTAGCAAGTGAGACATGCTACATCCTAAAAGATATGATGCAGACCACATGTCGACGTATAACATATCACCGATATTCCAATCTCGATGATCATTAGTCGAGGCGGTTTAAGAGCGTCACACTATGATATTAATTCTCACTTCATTAATAATCATGTAACCTCTAGGGATGCATTTATAGAATATTATAAACAGTCAACTAATAATTCAACAAATGCAAATATCATAATATTAATCATCATCATCAATATATAAATATGAATATATATAAAATACATGTGTCATAATAATTGATCGTATAAGACATATATATACTTTTATTTTTTCCCTATAATATAACATAATATAAAAGCTAAACATCATCATTTCATTTTATTATAGTGAATAAATGTTGTACGAACAGATCTGACTATATTTGAAATCATCCTTCTAATAGTTTGCTCCACTATGAACTAAAGTGAAAGGGTTCCAATTTCACCATACAATTCACTTCCTATCTATTTGCCTACACGTCCACCTTTAATTAGAACAGAAAGGAAAATATGTAATTATAAAGAAGAATTAATCATGTGGATGAAACATCTCCACATTATTGATTATGAATGAGTCCAAATGCATCAATTTATAGAAAAACAAAACAAAAGTCAAGAATTTGATAGGAAGTGCCATGAAACAACCACATGTTCTTTTCTCTTCTTCCCTCACCCCACTAATATAGAGAATAAAAGCAAATTCCATTCAACCAATCACTGCCTGCCAACACATTCCAACTTTGTTCAATACACCTTTTCCACATCATTTGCACATGAAAATTAATGGTTTTATTTTGTATGATTATAGCACATTGCCCTTTCTTCAAGGATCAAGTGTTCCCCACTTATTTACCCGCGTGGGTGTATTTCGATTAGTTCGGGGTGCAGATTTAAGAAAGCGAGTTCAGTCACGACAATGTGATTGGGAGTTCATTTCTCCTGTGAGGATGACTCCTTGTGACGAGTGCTGTGTCTCCCACCTAGTGGGCCGTGAAATCTGTGATTTACCTTCCTCCACTAATCTCTGCCGGTCGGAGGTGAGGCGCGCATGGCGAGATTTCGCCTTTTTGCTCCCTTAAGTGTTCCGCACTTATTTCATACGAGAAAGACTAGATTTTTTATATGATTATAGCACATTGCCGTTGGGAGATAGCAATTTCTTTGAGTTTTATATTGGAATAATTTTTATCATTACTTTTTAAAGTTTAAAAGACTAACTTTTCAGTAAACTTCAACTTCTTGCTTATTCAAATACCATTTTTCCCAAATTTATGTTTAAATGTCTACTTGATTATCGGAGGGTAGAAATTAAGTCATCCCCGCTCATACATGTTTATAAATCACTTTTTTCCTGCTAAAACAAAATAGATTCAATGAATTTTCTGACATAGGCAAGGAGAACCTCATCTTTTGTAGTGATGGCTATCTTTTGGCATTGTTTGGTGAAAGGTAAAAATCAAGTTTGATAGGGTTCTTATTGGTCACATTCTAAACGAATACAGGATGTGATAAAATAAATTAAAAGATCCATCATTAATTTCCTTATATGAAAGTGACATTGACTGTGATCATATATGTTATGTCACCAAACAGCGCTCTTTAAGTCTCTTAAATAATAATTACATTACACCAAATGAAGGATTAGGTTGACCTAATTAGTCTTTTTTCAGGCTTACTCTACCTTTGTGAGCAAGATAAGGTGATTCAACTAACATGCCTACTCCCTAGCTAGGGTCTATATTTCCAGTATGTATTCTTTTATAATCAACAAGTGCAAAATGGATAATGTTGATAGACTAATTAAATTTGACTTTCTTCTTCATCCAAGAAATCCTTACTTCCAATTGTTTAAGCATCGTGTAATTTATCATGAGTCACTACATAGTTGTTCTTCTAGAACATTAGAGAGATCATTATTCTAAGATTTTTTTTTTAGTAAATATAGTTAGATTAGAAAACAAATAAGCAACAACAATATACCTACTGTAATCTCATAAGTGGGGTCTGTTGTAGATGTGGATTAAAGGTAAATAGATATAAAAAAAATAGTTTCCAATGACAAGAAAATTAGTTATTAGTTTCATCATCTTCTTTTTAATTGAAGGGGGCTTTGGAGTTCAATGGTAAAGTTGTGTTCATGTGATCTATAGTTTCGAATCGTGAAAGCAGTCAATAATATTTGTGTCGTGGTAAGTATCACACCCCCGGTATGCTACTATAATTTTTTCGCACACAAAGGCATGATGGCAGTCGACAACACCCTTTGCCAACTTCAGCCAAACACTAAGTCCTTTCAAGATAAAAAATACTTAATAACGCGGAAGAAATCAAACACACTAAATGAGGTTTATAAGGACAAGATTTAACATAACACACCAAGAGTTACGGGCAAAACAGCCCAATCTTTACTTTTATTTCTCCGCAAATAAACAAAGAAAAATGCCTCTCGGCATACAATGTAGTGATAGAACTAAACGTCTAACACTTGAACCAACAAACTAATCTAGTCTCACTGACTAATTAGTTTAGACTCTCGGGATTGCACTCACAAGAACAAAGTTTGCTTTTAGCTTTGAACACTTGAAGTTTTAACACTTAGCTCTCTCTCGGGGGCTTTCACGGATTGATTGATGATTGAATAAGTTATCCTAACTTATTCTATTTATATGGGGAGGGAGTGACTTATCATGCCTTACAAATGGGGAACGTGTTACAGGTGTGGATGTGCTAACTCACATCCGCAAGTAATTGTCCACTTCACACACATACACTTGCACTATCAACACATCTTCTTGACTTGGTCCTATTTGGCAGATTTTCTTCTCTTCTCCAAGCAACGTCCTTGTTGACCAATTCAACTCTTCCAACGGCTCACACTGGTCCCATTAAGTCTTAGTCAAGTCCCGCAAGACTCAACACCTCACCCGCACCATCAACAACTCATCCAGATCAACATATATCAAACTTACACAAAATTCGAAATTCGGTTCGAGCCTTTCTGCCTGGTTTGATTCATTGAAGTCTACACACTTCAATACTCAACCAAATTAGCTCAAATCAATTTTCACGTGTCCCCGGAGACTTGACGGGATCTCCTCGAACCATCCCCTAGCCACCCGGTGCACCACCGTGATCCGGACTGAACCTCTTGCCCTCAGACTTAGTCAATCTTGCATTTCAGCTTGCCACATGTATATGACTCGGTCAAGTTATTTGCATCACCAACCCTTGTGATCTAACTGACCCTTATGAATCATAGAGGGTCTCGGAATACCTACCTCGCATCCCGCACCCACGCCTTAACCAATAGCATCCTTGCAAGCATCAACACATGCCCTTTTTCTCGGCCTTCGGTTCATCCCCACGGACTTTGTCAAATTAGCAGTTGCATCTTTTATCTAGACTTGTAATATACATAAATGTGAGTATAATACCTTGTCATGTTCCCCGCACATGTCTGAGCATCCCGTGTTTTGCACATGATCCTCAAACATGTGTTACACCTCCTCGAACATCCTTCACCAATGCTCAACACTTAGCCGTATTTGTGTTGCATCCTTTTGTATGTGTTTTGCCCTTTTGCATAGCTCCTCAATGACTTCCACACATCCTAGTCTTACCTTTGGCTTTGTTAAACCAAATGTTCCTTCGTGTCATGCCTTCACTCACACACACGAAGTGTTTGTCAACATAGTCTATTTCCCGACCCCGTTCGCGCCTAATTCGCACCGAATTTCCATGGACCAATTCACGGGTGTGATAGTAAGCCTCCATAAGGTGCGACCTTTTCGACATGGACGCAAACATTTCGTACACCTTGTTGCCCTTCTTTTTATTGAATTTGATATAAAAACAAAATGATTCTGTATAAGCTTATTGGAGCATCAATGTATAAGTTGAAGGTCTAATAATGGCAGTCTCTAACCCCCTAAACAGGGCCATGATTTCTAAAACAAAAATACATAATTTAGCTTCTGCAAAATCTTTAGGAAAAAAATTAAGCAACAATAAATTTTGAAAAGAGAAGGTGCACTAATTGATAAAATGAAGTAGAAACAACGTTACTTATTTAAATATATAAGAAAAATAACGGAAAAGATCAAACATGGTTAACCAAATAATTTATCAATTGCAGGTACCAAGCGACAAACATTATTGACCTAAGTATTGTTCATATATATGCTTATTTAAAATATGATGCATGTTTCAGTCCATTCATTTATTCACAATTCACACCATACAGACAGATATATTATGGACTTATCCATGTGCTAACACAGTAAATACGGAGAATAACAAACAGTCCAAGTAATGGACAGAAGTAAATGGAAGTATTAATATTCTTCTTTTTAATTCAAATAGTAGTCCAACTTTTATGCATTTCCAATCTTGGGACTGTCTGATAATTAATGGAACAATATTTTTTTTTTTCATTTTCTAGAATGAAGGCAGAGGTCAAAGTTCATAACCTTTGAGTATGAACGTAGCATAGCTATTTAAAAGTTTCCACGTGAAGGTTATTATTCGTAATTTGAAAGGAACTCAAATTAGTTTAATATTTCAACATGGAAACTCTTTTCATTTCCATTTATATGTGTTTCTTCTATCTTACGAAATCTCAAAGTATTTAACCCCGTCAATTGTAATATAACTTTCACAAGTTTCAAATTTTAATATATTGTTTTTTCTACAAACCAACTTTTCAATAATTTCTTTGATTTTTTACTATCTGTTACTTCATCTGTTTTATATCTTAATATTTTACTGTCACATTTTTTTTGTAAACCAACTTTGATTTTTTTTCTTTTGAACCGAAGGTCTATCGAAAACAACTTTTATATTAAGTCGGATCTAGGGCCCGCTAAGGGTGTTCATCCGAACACACTCAGTAAAAAATTACGTCTTATATGTAAGATATTTTTATTTCTAATATACATATATAGATTTTTAATATCTTATACCACAACAGAAGAGATTGATTCAATGGTTTAGGGGTTTAAAAAACATCAAAACATCTTGAGGTTGCATGTTCTAATCCATGTAGAATTAGACTCGATATGGTGTTGTTGCTTTGGTTTTTCATCTTTTATCACTATACAATATACTATAAGTTAGTAACATATCTAGTTGTTTATCCAATAAAATATCATTGAAATATAGGGCTGGCCAGTGGGCCGGGTTCAGTGAAATCGGGATGAACGGGGTCGGAACGGAGAGGAGGGGCGGATCGGGCTGGGGTGGGTCAGGCGGGATCGATATAAGCGGGACGATACCGTGTCCCGTCTCGGTATCGGTGGGCAGTGGGTCGGGTTGGGACGGGCAGAACTTTTTTTTAAAAAAAAAAATTCCACTAAATTACAAATACTAACAAAGTAACATATAGTGATAGTCATATACTCATATTATACTCATATATATTTAAAAACTAAATAATTGAACAAAGACAAAAAGAGTGTAAAAAAAATATCTCAAGGCTGTTTTTGTGCCTCTTCTATTATTAATTATTTCATTGAAATATACAAGATTCAGAATTACAACATTGTAGTGTACTGTTGTTGAAAAAAATTGCAAAAGACATAGAAAAAAAAACTAAAATTGCAATGAAATAAATTATCAATTTGAAAATATTTTTTCTAGTTTCTTTATAATTTCGTGTGGTTCTTCGGTTGGAATTGGTATATCTTGGTCAAATTGTTTCACAAGGCCCGGTGGCTACTGCTTCTCTCAGAATTCGACATTGTGTGCACCCGGAAGCGCCCGGTCAAAGGACAATGCCTTCATATAAGATGTCGTTGTAGTTTTCGTCTTCTTCTTCGTTAATCTCTGAGTGACCGCACCTTCTTCGCTCCGCTCGTATCCAATCTCTGAATAGTACCGACATCTCCAAGTTGTCTCCGACTAATGAGTGTTTGTGCTCTCTTATTTGAAATCTGCCGGCAGAAAAAGCGCTTTCAGAAGCGATTGATGACGCTTGAATGTTCAAAACATCTCGGGTCATCATTGAAAGTGTCGGAAATGTCTTCTCATTCTGCATCTAATATTTCAGCAAGTCGTCATTTCCGTCTTGATTGACAACTGCTAGGTAAGGTAAAGTGTCCTGCAAAACAAAAACATCGAACTCGCTAATTTGGTTAGCAGTGCTACCACCGCACATTCTATTTCTGAGGCTTTCAATCATCGCGAAACAACATGTTTTTAGATTTGTGTTGAAGCGAGAAAGATGGTACTGGCCGGTTGGTTACTAGCACTTTCTTGCTGTTAATGCCGATATACTTTTTTGCATTCATCTTCTACGTTATCCAACACTTCTTCTAGCGTTTGTTCAATAGGTGGCTCAACATTTAAATTTTTGGGAGTTTGAGGTGGTAGTACGTCCATACAGTTATAAATATTTTCAATAAGACTTTTACAACCGTCTACTTTAATAGTCGGGTTTAATACAATACCAAAAATATAAATAGGGGGAATAGAAATAAAATATTTCTTAATTTCATAAACATTTTTTTAATAGCTGCCTTATAAGCAGGTTTTTCCATATATTCTTTAAGCAGTAAAAATATTATAGCTATATAAAACAACATAGTTGAAATAGTAGGATAATAAAAAGTAGAAAATTCTTTTGTTGCTCGTTGAAAATTCTCTAGAAATACAATAAGTTCTCTAATTTTGTCCCAATCATTATCCACAATCATATCAGTTGGATTTTGATTATGGTCGTTAAAAAATAAAGTGATAGGTTTTCTATAATCATAAGCAACAACTAGTTGGTCATATAAAGAATTCCACCTAGTGGGTACTTCTTCGGGAATTTTTCTGTAAGATAGTCCACAATCGTGACAAATTTTTTTATGTTCTTTTCTCTGTTGGATTATATTATTTTTAAAAATAAAGTTTATAGAAAATCGTATTTTTTCAAGAATATCTTGAAAAAGTGAAAGACCATTCTTTACAACTAAGTTAAAAATATGGCACGCACATTTGATATGAAAATGTTTTGAAAAAGACGGAGTTAAAACTTACTTTTAAAATATAAATAGCAGAATTGTTAGAAGCTGCATTATCTAATGTAATGCTCATAACTTTATCAGTTATTCCGTAATAATCGGAGACTAAATAAATATTTTCTGAAATAAATTAACCAGTGTGCCTACTATCTATATATCTATATGTTAAAATACATTTTTGCATAGACCATTGTTGAGATTATTGATAAGCGGCCCGTGCCCAATCTTATCGACGGCAGGTGTTGAGAATCGATCGGCCAGTGCCCAATACTATCGAGACGACCCAAAGCGGCAAATCCGCATTGCTTATATCTATTATACAACCTCCTTCATCTCTGCATATACGAGTTCAACAGAATAGGTGCTCTTCCTCTTCTATGCTCCATGGAGGAAGTTCACGCCATCTGCATGCAACTACACACAAAGAGTCCATTCGTCTAGTTTGTTAGAGTTGTTAAAAGTAGTTAGTTTTCTGTTAGCTTATCAGTTTCTTCTCAGCTTCTAGTTCCTTCTAGATTCTTCTTTTTATAGCATTCTTCTGTTAAGTAGTTTTTTAGACTCAGTCGATGTATTGATCTTATAAATAGGGATCTAAACTTGGCTGGATGAATATACAGAAAAACGAGAAAACACAACTCTTCTTCTTCTTCTCTTTTATCTTTTCCCTCCATTTCTTCTGCAATATGTTTACCTGTTTTGCATGTATCTCCAATGTGTAATTCAGGTTGTGAAATCTATCATGGTATCAGAGCCATGAAGATCATATCGATAATACCAATAGAAAATTAGCGATTCTGTATGGAGGTTTAATTTTCTGCATCAATTTTTGTCTAACACTGAACTGTGTTGGCTTAGATTTGTTTCAATTCTGCTTGTAATGGAAAATACTTCACAAACTGATTCAATGGTTGGTGATGAAGGTTCAAATACTAATTTGAACATAATTGACTACAATCATCCACTATTCTTAAATGCTTCGGATACACCTAATGCGATTCAGGTTGAGATACAACTGGCAGGGATGGAGAATTATACTATATAGAGTCGAGTCATGAAGTTAAATCTATTGACGAAAAATAAAATTGGATTGATTGATGGATCCGTGAAAAGAGATACTTACGATCCAAATCATGTAAAACAATGGGATCGATGCAATGCAATGGTTATGTCTTGGATTATGAGGAATGTCAACAAAGTTCTACTAAGTAGCATACTATATAGATCAACTGCTTATGAGGTTTGGAAGAATTTAAAGGAAAGGTTTGACAAGATAAATTTGTCAAGAGTGTATCAACTGAGGAAGGATTTGGCAATGCTAAATCAAGGCGTGTCTCGAGTGGCAAACTAATATTCCAGGTTGAAGGATATATGGGATGAAATTGACTCAATTATCCCTCCACCTACATGTGAATGTGCTAGTCCAAGAGAATACATAAATCACTTGGCAAACCAGAGATTGTTGGAGTTCCTAATGGGCCTTAATGATGGATACAGTCAAGCTAGAAGCCACATCTTGCTAATGATTCCTATTCCTAGTGTCAACCAGGCGTAGTAGAGTGCACATAGCTGAAAGCAACAATCATTATAATAGCAAGCAGACTATATAGATATCAAATGCTCGTCCTAGCATGTTTGGGACCTCTTTTAATGCCAGAGGTGGGCCTAAACGCCAAATATGCGAGATTATGATAAATAGGTCCAAGCTGTTAAACTGCAATGTTTTGTTGAAAATGGCGACCAAATGACGGTGCACTTTTTCCAATTTCGGCATGTCATGTTTAGGTTTGGATTTGTCTATCATTGTCACGCTACACATAGTATGCTGGTTGGCGTTGGGTTGCGAAGCCCGTCGACAAGTCTTGGCGTTTTCCTAATAGTGGCGTCGATACCAGGGATCAACCCACCTAAGGTGTATGCATGTATGACTTAAAATAAAGAGGGCGGTATAACTCTATCTTAAATTCTCTAAGATTTGGCTTACAAGACGCAAGGTTCCCGAGCGGACTGCTCGAGTGAGAAGGCTACGCGGCCACCGGTTGGACCGGATTCTCCGCGTAAAATGCCAACTCTCCTAAATTTGGGTAATTGAAAGAAATTTTGCGGGTGAGTACAACACACCTCGCGTGTAGTGTGTGATAGTGTTAATTTTTCAGAATGGAGGAAATATGAGCGGAACGTCAATTTAAGGAAAGCGGTAACAAATAGCAGTTAAGACAATATGCAAAATATTTATATGTAAAACAGAATAATTTAGGCAAAACATAAAAGCAAATAAGTGTAAAACATAAAAGAAGCAATTTAAGTAGAATAAAGAAAAATAAAGCACAATAAATTAACCTATGTTTGTTATGGTTAAAAACCTAAAATCCCCAGCGGAGTCGCCATGCTGTAACACCCCATTTCAACCGGAGTCGTGAACGGGATTACTGCGCATGGTTGGATTCCTAAATGCATTTAAAGGAGTCGCCACCTAATTATTATAGTGAATTAGGACTCTAAAAATGTAGCATAAAATACTACGAATGATCTCCATTTTAAAGGTCTGTGAAACTATGTGAGATTCTAGGTAAGAGTTCTTTATTATTCTAAAGGGAAGGGGTTAGACACCCTCTAAGATCCGCTAACTTGCGGTTATCCGTTCAAACTTAGGTTTTAAAATTATTGTGCTAACATGCAATTTACAATTCTAAAGGTGTTCTAATTATTAAACTAACCAAGAGATATTTAAACTAGGCATGCAAATATTTAAAATAGATATATATATTTAACAAGATAGTAATGAAAACAAATAAACATAAAAAAAGACGGAATGAATAGAATTTAGCGATATTTCGCTTTTTATTTTATTTTATGCGAATGCTTTAACTATGGGGTACGCCTCCGGGTACCTGCAAAAAAAAACACTTAGTAGAAGAGTTAGTAAATAATAAATAAATTACCAAACAAACACAATGTATGTATATATATATATAGATATATATGTAAAAGATATTTTTATTATATAGTGTGGGCTCAGCTAGTGTTATGCCAAGGATACTAAGACATGAGAAGCCAATATCGCTTCGGTCGACTTCGCCCGTAGATGAACGATATTATGCATTCTCGTCTAATCTTTTCACTTTCCTCCTCGCCCACATATTCTGTCTCGCTTACCACGGAGGCCTCCAGATCGACGGATAAATCCTTCTTTGGCCAGTGTAGTATCAAGTTCAAAATCAGTAAAATACCAAGTGTAGTATCTTGTTCAAAAATCAATAAAATACCCAAATGTAGTATCATGTTCTAAATCAGTTTAATAAAGTAGTAAAAGGGCAAAATCGTCCAAATCACTATGGAATACCAAAAACAGTAGCAACACAGCGAAACAGTAAGCAACATAGCCCAAAATGATTAGCGAGACACTACAAGCAGCATCAACAATTCCAACAAGAAAAAAACGCAGCCAGTGACATAATAAGCAACAATATCAAACAGAAAACGCACGCATACACGAAGCAACAATACCAAGCGAGAAAAATGCGGCAAAGAACACTCGGTAAGCAACAATACCGAATGTAAAAACGCAACCAATGACGAACACGATGTCGCGGAGTTCAAACTCCGGCCATTATAGCAAAATGAGGTCGAATCAGCCCAACAAACAAACATAAGCCGACAAACTCCACAATACCACTGAACCGGTTCGCCGGAGTTTTTAACTTCGGCCAAATTACTAAAACAAATAAAAAGCAGTCCCAACAACACAGTACGCAACAGATCCAAAAAGAACGTCAATACATGGTCGCCGAAGTTTTAGACCCCGACTACTTTGAGTAGCACAAAAAAGGGAAATGGCGGCGTCACTACCACAACTAACGCCGGAGCAACGCCGCCGTGGTGTTTGATGCAGGCGGTGATGAGGTTCACGGCTGATGTTTTCACCAAGCTTGATGGTTCGCCACTGGGTTGGTGTTCTTTGTCGAACTCGGCGTCGTGAGTTCGCCGAGTCGACGAGCGATGCGAGAGGAGGGTAGAGTGCGCGCCGCAGTCGCGTGTTTTGAAAGGGGGTTTAGAAAGTCGGGGTTACGAAAATAAAAGGGGTGTGGAGTTCGCGAGTTTTTAGAACTCCGTGAAGCGGCGCAAAGAGAGGGAAGAGGGAGTTAGGTTTTTTTTTTTTTAAAAAAAAAAGTGAGGAAAGGTGATTCTCTTTTCTTTTTAAAAAATGAGAGCTGGGTCTGTTGCCTTACGCGGCTGCTGAATCTATCGTGGGCTGCCCCCCTTTTAATGGGGGTAATGTTTTATAAATAGGGGGTAGATTAGGGTTTGGTATTTGGGGGGAAAATGAAAAGTGGGGTTTGAAATTTAAAAATGGGCGGAATAAAAAGGGTGTTTGGATGAAAATAAAAAATGGTGTTGGATTGGAATGATTCAGATTGGGTCTCGTACTGGACTGGTTTAACAAAATGCAAAGCGGGTTAATTATTTAACAAGATGCAAAATTTTAAAAATACAAATGCCGATGCAATAATAATAAAATACAATATTTAGACAAATGTTTAATGTCTAATTAAAATTAAAGCGGGATGCCAATTAATTATTTAAAAAGATGAAAATGTTATTAAAATAAATGACGGTGTAATAATAATATAAACATAATATTAACAAAGAGATAATGCTTAATTAAAAAATAAAAGATAAAAAATACAAAAATGATGATTAGAGTGTTGTGTCCTAAAACACATAAAATTGCAATAAATATATGAAAAACGGGTCAAAATTGACTGTCAACATGGGCAACTTGGAATAGTACACCAAAGCTCATGTCCACACACTCCACAACTTGGAATAGTACACCAAAATGTTATTAAAATAAATGACGGTGTAATAATAATATAAACATAATATTAACAAAGAGATAATGCTTAATTAAAAAATAAAAGATAAAAAATACAAAAATGATGATTAGAGTGTTGTGTCCTAAAACACATAAAATTGCAATAAATATATGAAAAACGGGTCAAAATTGACTGTCAACATGGGCAACTTGGAATAGTACACCAAAGCTCATGTCCACACACTCCACAACAGAATGGAGTGGTGAAAAGAAGGCACGGACATATTCTGAAATTGCAAGAGCTATCAGGTTCCAAAGTAACATGCCGACAAGGTTTTGGGGATATTGTGTAGAGGCAGCAGTATATATTATCAACAGAATACCTTCTGTGGTGATAAATAATATGTCACCTTATGAAAGGTTGTACAATAAAGCACCAAATCTGTCCCATCTGAGAGTGGTTGGGTGTCTTTTTTATGCAACAAACTTGACCGAGAAAGACAAGTTTGATATTAGGGTAGTCAAATTTGTGTTGCTTGGATATGCTACCAAGCAAAAGGGAGACAAATTATTGAATCTAGCTAACCAAACTATTTTTGTCAGTAGGGATGTTTGTTTCTATGAAGATATCTTCCCTTTCAAGCAATGTGCAGAAAGTAATATGAAACCACAAAATTCCTGTATCAATGACGGAAGCATGGATAATCACATGGGAGAAGATGAGCTAGCCAAGGCAGTTAACACACCATTGGCAACAACTGATGACATCTCACAACCAGGAGTGGATGAAGCAATGATGAACATTGAAGGCGGCCTTGATCCTGGAGAAGATGAGGATGGGAACTCTGGTAGTGAAGCTGAAAGAAGGGATATCATATCCACAGAAGTGAGGAGATCCATCAGAAGCAGGAGACCACCCTCATGGATGAGAGACTTCATCCAGCCTAGTCCATGTTCAGGAAGTAGACAATCATGTCTATATCCATTGTCTAATGTAGTCAGTTATGTTGGGGTTTCATTGGTTTATCAAAGTTTCATCTCTAAACTTTCAGAAGAATCTGAACCACAGATATATTTTGAGGCAGCAAAGGACCAAAGATGAGTGGAGGCAATGAAATCAGAAATTCAAGCACTGGAGGATAATCATACATGGGAAATAGTTGATTTGCCTACTCACAAGAAGGCAATTGGGTGCAAATGGGTGTACAAGATCAAGTATAAAATATCGGGTGAGGTAGAGAGATTTAAGACAAGGTTGGTGGCCAAGGGATACAATAAGAAGGAAGATATTGACTACCAAGATACATTCTCACCAGTGGTAAAAATGGTGACAGTACGATCTGTGATTTCTATTGCCTCAGCCAAAGGTTGGGTTATACATCAGATGGATGTGTACAATGCATTTCTGCAAGGTGATCTCAATGAAGAGGTTTACATGACTCTACCTAAAGGGTTCACACATACAGAGGGGAAGGTATGCAGGCTGACAAAGTCACTGTATGGGCCCAAACAAGCCTCAAGACAGTGGAATATTAAGTTGGCAACTGCTCTGATGTCTTCTGGATTTACACAGAGCCATTTAGATTATTCCCTGCTCACCAAGAAGGTTGATGACACATTGGTGGTAGTTCTAATCTATGTGGATGATCTCTTAATAACATGAAATGATGAGGGGACCATACAAGATACTAAGGATATATTACAACAACATTTTAAAATCAAGGACCTGGGAGAATTGAGATATTTTCTGGGCTTTGAGTTTGCTAGAAATCACACAGGGATTGTAATGCATCAGAGAAAATATGCTCTGGAATTACTAGCAGAGATAGGTTTGACAGGCTCCAAACCAGCTGGATCACCAATGAAGCTAAACAATAAGCTCACTACTGTCGTGTATTACAAGCAGGTCAATAACAGTGCACTGAGTAATGGTGATTCAGGTACCTTGATAAAAGATCTCTTACTTGCAGATCCTACTAGCTATCAAAGATTGATAGGAAAGTTGCTACACTTAACAAACAGCAGGCCAGACAATAGTTTTGTTGTTCAGAGCCTCAGTCAATTCTTGCAAGCACCTAAGGAATCTCATATGACAGCAGTTCACAGAATAGTGAAGTACATCAAACAGGCTCCAGGACTAGGGATTTTTATGCCTGCTGGTGAGTCTAATTGTTTGACTGGGTACTGTGATGCAGATTGGGCATCGTGTCTTAACACCAGGAGGTCTATTACAAGATATATTGTATTCTTTGGCTCTTCCACGATTTCTTGGAAATCCAAGAAACAACCAACTGTTTCAAAGAGCTCTGCAGAGACAGAGTACAGGAGCTTAGCAGCACTGGTTGCAGAGGTGACTTGGATTTCTGGTTTGTTTGCTGAGATGAATGTGGACTTAAAGATGCATGTTTCTTTGTACTATGATAGAAAATCAGCTATCCAGATTGCAGTCAATCCGATGTTTCATGAACGAACAAAGCATATCGACATTGATTGCCACTTTATTAGAGAGAAAATACAACAAGGTTTAGTATCCACCTCCTATATTCCTACATCGGATCAACCAGCTGATATCTTGACCAAGAGCCTAGTTCAAGGACAACATGTGTATTTGTTGAACAAACTAGGCATGAAAAACTTATTTTCAGTGCCTAGTTTGAGGGGGGTGTTGAGATTATTGATAAGCAGCAGCCCAGGCCCAATACTATCAGACAGTAGGGTGTTGAGAATACTGATCAACAGCCCAGGCCCAATAGCAGTCCACATTGCATATATCTATTATACATCCTCCTTCATCTCTGCACATACGAGTTCAACAGAATAGGTGCTCTTCCTCTTCTATGCTCCATGGAGGAAGTTCACGCCATCAGCATGCAACTACACACAAAGAGTCCATTCGTCTAGTTTGTTATAGTTGTTAAAAGTAGTTAGTTTTCTGTTAGCTTATCAGTTTCTTCTCAGCTTCTAGTTCCTTCTAGATTCTTCTTTTTATAGCATTCTTCTGTTAAGTAGTTTGTTAGACTCAGTCGATGTATTGATCCAATAAATAGGGATCTAAATTTGGCTGGATGAATATACAGAAAAACGAGAAAAGCTTCTGCAACTCCTCTTCTTCTCTTTTATATTTTCCCTTCCTTTCTTCTGCAATATGTTTACCTGTTTTGCATGTATCTCCAATGTGTAATTCAGGTTGTGAAATCTATCAACCATTTATAATCTATCCAATGACAGATTACCGTTAAATAATCATGACCGTTAGTACTACGACCTATATCATAAGTTAGAGCGACTTTGCCATTAAAATGATATAATGCATAACATAAATATTGTTGATATTCATGTGCAAATTTAAATACATCTCTTTTAACAGTTGATCTAGAAAAACTTTTATAAACATGATTATACATATCTCTAATATAATGAATAAAACTAGGAGATTCAGAAAATGAAAAAGGCAAACCCTCCACAACAACTAATTTTGCTAGTGCTTCCTTATCTTTATGTTTATCGTATTTAGGGCCTACAACTCCTCCGTCATAGGGTTAATTTGACCCTATACTTTGTCCGGGACAGTATGAACCTTGTCCCGCTTAAGAGAGTGCTTTCTCACCATCTTTTTCAATAATGTTTGTGTTTTTGCAGTAGGTGTCTTCCTAAACCCCCCGTCCCACCATGACCTTGTCCAGTTTTAAAAGTATAAACAACTTTACAAGTTTTACATATAGCTACTTGATTTGGTACGTCCCTGTGAAAATATTTCCATACAACTGATTTTAATGGTCGTTTTGCCGGACCTCGTCTCATACTAGGGGGAATATGAAGCATTTCACTAGTGGGTGTATTATCATCTACATTAGTGGGTATATCATCATCTAGAGTGACATCTAAATCAAAGACTTCTTCATTTTGAGAAGATACATGGTCTTCTAGATCATATGATATTTCAGGAAACTGTCCAGAATCAATAAAATCATCTTGTCTAGGAGTAGGACTAGGAATACTAGAAGAAGTACCCTTGCCCTTGTTACCCGCCCTACTAGAAGAAGCCTGAGTCTTACCCTTACCTCTGCCCAAAACACTTTTTTGCTCTTTTCATTTTAATTATGGTAATAAATAGTTAAAGACTTAAAGATAATGAAATTAAATGTGCTGAATGAAATAAAGACAAAATAATAATTTAATGAGAGAACGAATGTACCAAACGCCGGCGTAGAGTCGACGTGTAATCGAGATGTTGAAAATTGAAACTTTTCTCGATAGATAATCCTCAAGCTAGTTACCAACGTAACTTCCAATTCTCAAATTAATAAATAGATTGAATATATAGTAAACAATG
This sequence comes from Przewalskia tangutica, assembly GCA_029844215.1. Classification (NCBI taxonomy): domain Eukaryota; kingdom Viridiplantae; phylum Streptophyta; class Magnoliopsida; order Solanales; family Solanaceae; genus Przewalskia; species Przewalskia tangutica. The sequence continues at coordinate 14,648,997 of CM056721.1, read as the reverse complement.
TTGTATAGAGAATAAAGATTGATTGATTGAGAAATTAGAGATTGTAGGAAGATTTGTGAAAATAGTAAGAAGAGAAAATCAGGTATTTATAGTTGGAAAATTAAGTTAAAGTGTAAATATAATAACTTAGGGGTTAAAAATAAATATAAAGGAGGTAGGGGGTTGGGGGAGGCCAAAAATGGCTGTTGCTAAACGACCAAAATGTAAAATGATCGTTATTGCAACGGTTATTTTTGCAATTGGTTGGGTTTCGGGCGGGACCGGACCAGACGGGACCATACTATGTCTCGTCCCGATTCGAACCCCGATTCCGCTATTTTTTTTTTTAATAATTCGGAGCCAGGACGGTCCCGGCCCGACCCACTGGCTAGCCCTATTGAAATGTAATGGAAGTAGTACATTTTACTCTCATATTTAAGTTATGAAAAAATTAAATAATGGATTTAAAAGAAAAAAATTAACTAAAAGTGAAGTGAAGTGAAGTAAAAGAATAAGAGCGGGAAAGAAAGAACCTCGGTGCACGAAAGAGAGAGAGAGAAGGGAAAAGGAAAAAGCAATAAACAAAGGACGCGTGGGTTGTCGCCTTCCCCTTTTCCAATACAAAACTCACCTCTCCCCCCTTCCCATTTCCTTCAAACTCTTCTCTCTCTCTGCTCTCTATCTACTTTATCCTTCTCTCCTCCGCCACCTACCGCCGTCTCCGCCGCCGCACTCACGACTCAGGAATTGGTTTGCAACTTAACTTGTGATATTTCGTTTTTGTTTCTTCTGCTCTCTGTTTTGGTGCTCTGATTTTTCATTTTTTTTGTTTGAATGGAAATTTCTGAGAATCAAAGGAGTTATTTCGCCACGAGAATTAATCACTTTTCTCTTCTAATTTTTTTTACTTTATTTGAAAATTAATATTTTGCTATAATTTTTTTTAAATATAACATCAAGTAGTATTTAGAATTTAGGAAATACTGAAAACTTGTTTTCACTTTTTATTCATACATTCACGCAGTCAATTATTTTTTGCAAATTATAATCAGACACAACTCAATCTTCAACTATAATTTTAAAATTCAACTATAATTTTAAAATTTTCAAATAAAATAAAAATATTTGATTTGAATAACCAAACGCCTGCAAAATTGATAGAGTTGAGTGTCTTTTCAATTCATTCTGTGAAAGGAGTATCATATTACTACCTTATTTGTGTATAGTTTTATGTACGGACACAAAAGCGTTGTTACTGATTCACCTTATTTAGCATATTTACTCACAGAATCAGTTACAAAAAAGCTTTCACTAACCTGTTTCAGAATCTCATCGGTTCTTTTTCTTTTTCTGCAGTTTGCATCTATCAACAGAAGAGGAGAAGCAACCGTACAATTCGCGAGAATAATCTCATTTCAAATTTTGCATACTGATGGCGTCATCATCAACCGTGTCGAATCCCGATGCTAACTACTCCAATCGCTCGCGAGAATCCAAGCGCAAAAAGAGAAGAAAAATTGGAGAAGCTGAGGAAATTGAACAACTCACAAGCCTTGATGAATCGAGGTGGAGAACTAATACCGAGCAACAGATCTACTCTTCCAAGCTTCTCGAAGCTCTCCGTCACGTCCGCCGGAGTAATGACAATCCGTCACGCACCGTCAGGGAGACCGCCGACAGAGTCCTCGCTGTCACAGCGAAGGGAAGGAGTCGTTGGAGTAGAGCGATTCTCACTGGCCGGCTTAGCCAAATCAATAAAAAGCATAAGAAAGCTAAGCTGAAGAACAACGGTAATATAAAGTCGAAGAAACCGGCGGCGAAGAAGCGATTACCGGCTTTGCAGCGGAAAGTTCGTGTTCTAGGTCGTTTAGTTCCTGGTTGTCAGAAACTCCCGTTTCCGAACCTTCTAGAAGAAACTACCGACTATATATCAGCTCTACAAATGCAAATCCGAGCCATGACTTTCCTCACCGGCCTCCTTAGCGCCGGTGGATCAGGATCAATTGCCGATCGGCTCGGCTAAATGGCTCGTTACGATGTCTAATTTTTTTTTTTTAAATTTCTAAACTTTTTTGTTAATAATTGAGAGTTTTTATATTGGTGTATTTTATTGTATACATGTCCCTCTTTACCTTTATTTTTCCTGTTTTGGCTCCAACTTGTTTACCTTTTTTATTTCTTTGATTTTGTAGTATTCACTTTGATGTCTTGCATTTGGATTAACATTATATATTTATTTGTTAATTAATTTATTCATCAATTATTGGTTGATTAAGTAGACATTGCCAGCTAAATTCTTCTGTAATGGAACACCAATTGGGTTGATTCATTTCCAATTTTATTTGTTAATGAACTTTTACAAATGAGGTATTGGGTAGACTCTCCATCTGAGGTATAGTAAAAATAAGGTATGTTTAGAAAAATCGATATTAGGTAACAATATTTGTTGATTATCGTGCTTTGGAGAACTAATTATCCATTGAAATAGAGGGAAATGAATTAGCAAGAATTGACAGATTGTTGCAGTTACTGTGTAAATTGATTGAACTATATTGGAATGTCGAAATTAAATTAGAGAATTTGAGTCATAAAAGAAATGGGTTAGTTAGATGTGATTAAGGCGGGCGGTTGGAGTGAAAGGCTGGCAAGTAGGAGAATAGGACAAAAGATGAGTCTACAAAAGCAAGAGAGAGAGCCACTCTTCACGTGCTCCATTTTGAAGTTCCTCTTTCCTTTTGCCCCCACCCACTATCTCACCACCATGTGCCATGTATGCTATGAATTAAAGTGTTGAAACACTCACTATTGCTAATCTCTACCCCCGCCCCCACCTTTGTTTTCGATTTTTTGGCAACGTGAAAGCTTTCTCTGTTAAGTGTTAGTTGATTTTCACTTGAACCCCTTTCAAGTTTGAAATGTGACACTTAAGCCTTCAAAGTTTTAAGAAGTGATATCTTTCATCCTTTATGTTATCTATCGGAAACAATCATTCTACCCACAAAGATAAAGATAAGGTCTATACGTATATTCTATTCTTCTAAAACTTCATTTATTAGATTATACTGGACATGTTGTATCTTCCATCCTTTATGCTAGGGGTTATGAGACATTATTGTTGCAATAATAAACTGTTCTCCGTGAACATTATTCCCTCCGAATTAAAAAGAGTGTTCTTTGTACACTCCTTAAGAAATGATTAACTATTAGGTAAAAATAGGTAATTTGATTAAAATGCTCCTAATTAAATAGATATTGATATTTGATCATCTAACACTTAATAATGGTAAATCTGAAAAAGTAAAGTTATTTCTTTCTTAATTTGGTAAGTGAACACTCTTTTTTATTCAAAAAATGTAGGCTAAGTGCACACTTTTTTTTTATTCAAATGGATTATTAATTTTGCAAGTTGACACTCATATCTAAAAATCAATATGCATATTTTTTCTCAATAAAATGAAAAACTTAACACCACAAAGTAGTGTATCGACCACTTTCTCAAACCTCAAGGGGCTAAATACTATTTTCAGAACCTTAAAGGGGATTAAGTAAATTATCCTAAATGAAATTCCGGCTTAATATTTGTAACTTTAGAAATTGTACTCGCTAATAAGCATAGGGGGCGGAGCTAGGTGTTGAACTTCTAAATTTTGGCCCTAAAATTCCCTTTATAAGGACGTGACACATTTAAGAGCAAATTTGGTAAGACGACAAATAGTGCTACGTACAACAATGAGATAAGATCCGACCATAACTTCTTCAATTCTCTTTACTCGAACCAATATGTTTAATTTCACCTCATGATTGATGGATCTAGATACATTTATAAGGACACAATGGAGAAAGCATGGTGAATAAATTGATAAATATCGTGGATGGTAAGGAATAGGATCGTCTCAAACGTTTTGGGCTCTGATAAGGAATTAAAAAATGTACTCTCGTTATGCACCATTGAAAATCTGCCGCCATTATCCTACTTATAGTATGTACAAAAACTATAACCTTGGCTATATTTATGTTCGATGGGATACTAAGTTTCAACCCTCATGCACCTTTTCGCATCCATTATCTCTTCTTTTATCTGCTCACTCTATGCATACAGATTGCATGAATCAGAATGAATTTTGTCATATTTAGTAGTAGTAGTTACTATCAAAACTACTTTTAAATAAATATAAGTCGATAATATTTGAGGATTAACTGAAAATTATCATGTACATGCAAAATTTAGGATTTTCCCAGAAACTACGGGTGCGCAATCACAAACTAATAGTGTGTGATATTTTATCTCGGAAATTGTTGAAAAATCGGAAAACCCAATTATTACCAATTAGGTAAAATGTGTGTAATTGTGATAAACCTTGCTTTAATGATGTCTATGAAAACTTGCGTGCTACAAAATGAATGAGTGAAAGTAGAGGTGGAGACAAGATTTCAACTCTATGGCTTTAAATGATAATAATTGTATTTTAGATTTAATATTTAAATATATTGAACAAAATCTTAATACAAATACACTGTTTGAAAAATATATGTTGAGTTCAACCAAATTCGTATCGGAATTTCTAGCTCCGCTACAGGATAATTGTCATATGTGGTCTTAAGATTAAGATATCATGCCTCAAAATAGGACTTTTCTACAGTCAAAATGGCTAACACGTGTGCCGCCATCACTCTAAATTTTGTTCATATCAAGTCATCAACTAAATCACTACAAGTTGAAGAAATTATAAGTCGTATATTTAAGAAAAATGAAAGGATGGAGTGGAACGTAGAACTATGATAAATATGGAAGGACTGCTTCACCTTTTGAGGAGTACTTATTTTGTTCTCACAATCTTTTCACTAATTAATACAAAATGAAAAGCATTCGTGCATGATATTACTTTTGTTTTTCAATCGGCCGTTCGACATATATGCCTTCACTCGGGCCATTTCTTCTATGCAATTAATATCCATATATATATAAAATGTGGATGAGCAATATTAGAAGAAGTAAGAGTGAAAAGCAATTATGCAAATGGCATCTTATAAGCGTGCGAATCAGTTAGTAATTTTCTTCTATACTGGTTTACTTTTTTTAAAAGTTGTTTCTTAGCTAGTGATTAATTAGACCTCAAAAACCATAAAATATGATTATCTGCAACTTTTCACGTAATGGATGGTAGACACAAAGTTAATTGTCATTATCATTATCCAGCAGGATTAGGTTCTTCACTTGAAATAGTTATAATAAATTTTGTGGTGTAATCATTTTGTCTATTAATTGTCATAATCATTATCCATCAAGATTTTATAACAATTTTCAGTTGAAAATGCACAGATTAAACAAGAACCGTGTTATATAGGTTACACAAGATTATACAATTGCATTACTAAACACGTATTGCACGAATATTTAACTACTCTAGAGCTTCTTTAAGTTCGATTATAACTATGTGCTTCAACACCAAACTACTTAAGTTAGAATTTTGAGTGAACCCACATGTGTATAGTCAAAGTAAACAAACTTAAAAAGGGGAAGAAAAGAAAGTGAAAAAAGGGTTTCAAATTAGCTACAAAAGTGGAAAACAAAAAGAAGGTGGCCCTGGGAAAAAAGGAATATATATATATAGGTGTCTTAGTTGAAGTCACATGGTAGCATGTGGAATTGTAGTGTTATGGATATGTTGCTGAATTAATGGAAAAGCCAAAGATATTATGTTTGTTAGGCTGAGAGGCCTACGCGACCCAAAGAGTAAAAACTATATCTCTTTCTGTATAGGGAAAATGCTCAAATATATCCTAAAACTTAGGTAAGTGGATTATTTATATCCTAAATCAAAGTATGAAGTCATATATATCGTAAAATGTTAGTAAATGAATCATATATATCCTTTTTAACGGACTGGACTGCCACGTCATCCGCTGGACTGAGAATTCGCCACTGCTACAGTGAATCCGACACCACAGATATCCATTGGAGGTGAGGCTTACACCATTAGCTTCGTCTCTCCAAGCCGTCATTTTCATACCAATTACACCCGTCGATTCAACCTACAAAACCGTCAATTTCAGATCGAAAAACCAGAGCTGCGGGTCTGTTTTTCGCATTTTCCGGCCACCTGAGATAGAATCGACTGTGGTGGTTTATACCACTGTGACTGCCATCTCAAAGCGGTCACGTACATACCAACGCCGTCCACCAATTCAACCCAGATCATCCCAACGACCAAATCGTCGTTCAGTGAAATCCTAGGCGCAACTTTCACAATTCCGGCCACCACCGGTAAAATCGAGCTCCGTCGATGGTACCACTGTATTTGTCTTGGTCTTAGCTACCATTTACACCCAGACCCGTGCCTTAATTCATCGCAAATCGATTTCCACCATTGTTGAAAAACTTCGTCGGGTCAATGCCGTCGAAAATGATGAAATCGAATGTGTTGGGTAATATAGACGTGTAGAGGGTGACGAGACGAGTCTTTTGGTATAAGACTCGTCGGCGTTGGCTCGCTGTGGTGTCGATTCATCGTAGCGATGATCGGAATCACCGTAGCGATGGTGAAATCATCAGTAGCAACGGGTTGTTAGCGGTTCGGATACACCCGGTAATTATCCGAGAACCGGACCGCTAAACCCGAATCGATACTCGGATCGAAATCTTAACGGTCCGGATACGAGTACCAAAAAAATACCCGGACCGATAAGGAGCCGGACCAGAACTGATAAAATACCCAGAACACCCCACCCCACCCCTCCCCAGTCCCTCCACCCACCCAAGAAGCCCCAAAGATCCACTCGCGCCACTAATTAGTTGTAAATTGATCAAACTTTATATGGTCATAACTTTGCGCTCGGACGTCCGTTTTACCTATAAAAAAAATTGATTTCGCGTATTTTTTCGATACGGGGGTGGCCAAACTGCTGAAGCGGTTTGATTCCGCCAATTTCTCCAAAAACGTCCATTTCAATTTCATTTTTCCCCCAAATCGTTACGTTTTTCCCCTTTTCAAATCTAAATATCTCGCGATGTACAATTGATTTCAACGTAAATATTTGGTGGCACCGCATCTGAGAATGTAAATTTCAGTATTGGAAATTCAATTTTTTTTTTTAAAAAAAAAAACGGCCCGACCCGGAAAATTCTTACCGGTCCGGACCGATAAGGTTTCGATCCGGGACCGGATCTCGTTCCAGGACCGAAACCTTATCGGTTCGGGACCGGTCCGGACCGGTAAGCTTATCGGACCGGTTCCGGTAAGTGAATACCCGGACCGGTCCGGACCGATAACAGCACTAGCAGTGGCGAATTCTCTGTCCAACGGATGACGTGGCTGCCACATGTCTCATCCGTTAAAAATGGTATATATGATCCATTTACTAACGTTTTAAGGTATATATGACTCCATACTTTGACTTATGGTATATATGATCCATTTTACTTAAATTTTAGGGTACATTTGATCCTTTTCCCTTCTATATATATATTATACCCAAAAAAATACTTGCTTTCGATATTTATATCAAATTAATTAATGCAAATCATAATATTTATCAGATAATGGCTAAAAAGTAAGTGTTCTCAGTTAAATTCTTACTCTCTTAAGATTCAAATATTATATGATTTACTGTAAATATTGAGTAAGAATAATTTTTTTCTTGCATTGTAACTTCTTTTATTAATTTATTAAACTCTAGGTACTACTTTTGTGTTGCTCACTCAATTGACGTATATTTTGTCGTTAGTGTAGTTAAAATCCTTATCGGTCTTTATGACTTGTAACCTTTACATTATTATTTCAATTACAGAAAGAAAATGTCCATTAATCTGTATCCGATATTGATTGATCACAACTCACAAAGAAGAAATTGTATTTACTTTTGTGAACATTATAAAACAGATACTTAACTGTGTAACAAGAGTAAAAGAAAAGTGAATAAGAATATTATTGATAGTAAATTGGTGAGTAAAATAAAATCAATTACATTCTTTTATATAGAATATAATACATAAGACATAAGGATGATTTTTCATTGTGGGACATTTTATCCCAAATAATAAATGCTAACATCCCCTCTCAAGTTCGCGATGGTATAGTGAGAAATATCGAGAGTTTGCCAAGAAAGAACCAGTGACGCTGTGGTATGCGCCTTTGTGAAGAATTATGCAAGTTGCATCGAAGATGATACAAATGGCAATGATAAAGTGTCTTGTTGAAGATGATATCGAATAATGTGACAATCAATTTCAATATGCTTGGTACGTTCATGAAAGACTGTGTTGTGCGCAATCTAAATAGAACACTTATTATCGCATTACATCAGTGTCGGTGAGGAAAGAGAGACATTCATATCAGTCAATAACCAACGTAACCATACAATCTCACGCGTAGTAGAAGCCATGGCATGATACTCTGCCTCAGTTGAAGAGCGATAAACAACATCTTGTTTCTTACTTTTCCATGAAAGGAGTGAATCTTCTAAAAATACACAATTACCAATAGTGAATTTATGATCAGTCGGGTTACTAGCCCAATCTCCATCAGAAAATGCACGAAGCTCCAACGATGAGTTCTATGGAAACAAGAGACTGATAAATCGTTCCTCGAAGATAGCGAAGAATATGCATAACTGCAACCAAATGTACAGATGTAGGAGAAAAAACAAATTGGCTGACTAATGTGAATATCATATGCAATGTCAAGGCGAGTAATGGCGAGGTACACCAAGCTACCCATAACTGAACGATATAAAGTGGGATCAGGAAGAGAATCTCCGTCAGTAGGGGTATAACGAACATTGACCTCAAAATAAGAGTCAACAATACGAGTATATGTGAGACGAGCACGCTCAAGAATATATGCAGTGTACTTAGACTGAGAGAGAAAATATCTCTTCTCAAAATAAGCTACCTCAATGTCTAAAAAGTAACGTAGATGACCTAAATCTTTCATCTCAAAGCGATGAGACAAAGTAGATTTTAGGTTTGTGATACTATCAATATCATCACCTGTAATGATCATATCATCAACATACAACAAAAGCAAAATATGACCTGCTGGAGATGATCTAACAAATAACGTTGAATCATGAAAGCTGAAAATAAAACCAAGAGAAGATACTACAGTGGAGAACTTATCGAACTAATCTTTTGGGGCTTGTTTGAGACCATAAAATGCCTTCTTAAGCCTGCACATTTGTCCCGGACTATGTGAAACACCAGGTGGAGGGACCATGTAGACCTCTTCTTGAAGATCCACATTCAAAAATGTATTTTTAACATTCATTTGTGAAATATGCTAATAACAAATAGATGCTACTTCAATAAGAACCCGGACATATGTCATCTTTGCAACATGTGCAAAAGTCTCCTCATAATCCATATCATACTCCTAAGCAAATCCCTTTGTAACCAAATGAGTTTTATCTCTCTCAATAGAACCAATAGATTTGGTTTTAATCTTGTACACTCATCGAGAACCAATAGTTTTCTTACTAGATGGTAGAGAAATCAAATCTCAAGTACCAGTTCTGTAAAAAAAAAAAATCTTCACTCATAGCTTTTTGCCAAAGAGGATCACGAACTGCCTCAGAGTAATAGGTAGGCTCACAAAGAGCATTAATAGAAATTAAAAAAGAGGTGAATGATGGAGAATAGCAAGAATAATCATAATCGGATACCTGATTTATCGACTAGTGCGTTTACGATAGCGAGGTGGATCTGGATCTACAATCACAAGAGGTTTTGGAACATTCGTAAAAGGGGGTGAATATCAATATCATGGGACATGCCAGAAGACTGAGAAGGAACATACAATATAAATGTATAATCAGATGGACAATCAGTAGTGAAAGGATCAATATCAACAAGGTCATATTTTGATATGCCATGTGAAGTAGATGAGATGAAGAAGAATAGAACATGCTCAATAAAGGAAATATTATGAAAGACATACACTTTTCCAGAAACTGGTCATGACAACGTTAACCTTTCTTCCCAATCCCATATCTAAGAAAAACACAACTAGCGACACAACATGATAACTTAGTACACTCTGCATGTGGACGCCGAACAAAACATGTACAACAAAAAACTCTTAAATGAGAATACAGTGGGGTGTGACCAAATAGTCTAGCATGCGGAGAAATCCCAGAATTGTGAGAGGTATGGATCCTATTAATAAGATAAACAGATGTAAGGACATCTTCTCTCCAAAATTCGCTAGGAACACTAGCGGACAAAATCATATATCGAGTTGTCTCAATAATATGCCTATTCTTTCTTTCGACTATCCCATTTTGGTGTGGGTATCAGTACAAGAAGATTGATGTATTGTACCATCAGCTTTGAAAATACCATAAAGATCTCCACTAGTATACTCACCCCCTAAATCACCCCGTAAACATTTAATAATGGCAGAATGTTGAGTTTCCTTAGGCTTGAAACTCAGTATAAATATGAATAAGATCATAACGTCATTTCAGTAAATAAACTCAATAATAACTAGTATAATCATCAATAAAAGAAACATAATATCTGGAGTCTCCCTTAGTAGGGATAGGTGTCGGGCCCCAAACATCAGAATGAACTAGATCAAATAATGCAGAAGAAGTAGAAGTACTGACATTAAAAGGCAAAGCGAATTTTTTTTCAAGTTAACATCCACTACAATCAGAAATATCATCAAATTGAAAATCACCAAGAATACCAGTAGTACACATAAAACTTAAGTGAGAGCATGACATGACTTAGTCTAAAGTGCCACAAATAAAATTTCGAAGAAGAAGACGTCAAATAGAAAGAAGACAAATTAACAGGCATATCTGTTGCATGAGTAGGAAGATGCACCTCATCCAAAACATAGAGGTATTTCCCCTTTCTACGCCCTGTCTCAATCACTCTCTTGGATTTTAGATCCTGCACATAACAAGAATTGGGGGAAAGGCCAACAAAATAACCAGAGTCACATATTTGACCCGCAGAAGTAAAATTCATATGTAATTTTAAAATGCAATAAACACCAGGTAAAGATGTAGTAGATGTATGAATGATACCAATGTCTTTCAATGGCATAGGTGTGCCATCAGCAGTCATATCAGAAGTGGATGGGGGGGGGGGGGTCACAAGACATAGATATAAAAGTAAAAACATCAGGAGACATATGATTTTCAACTCCAGAGTCTAAAATTCAAGAAGATGAATTAATACTTGAACCAATAGATGGTGATGAACCAGAAGGAGCAGAAAGAGCATAAGACTGGGGATTACTTTGAAACTACTGGAAGACAAGAAACTTCTGAAATTGGTCAGCTACAGAATCAATACTGGGACTCACATGAACCCATAGAGTATGATTTCTGTTACCCTCTATGATATTGCTGCTGAAGCTTCCGTCTTTATGACATTTACTGTGGATTCTTCCAACCTTGTCCTCACTGTGGAGGCTTCCAACCTGTCGTCTTTCGTAGCTCGGGACATTGATCCTTCTAGTGTCCTGGTTTCTTGTAATAATTACAATTACCTATGATAGATGTTTTATACTGGTGTGCATGGGCTGCAAAGATCGACGCAGACAAAGAAGTTGTCAAGACGGAAGTAGAAGCAGAGTCTTCAAAAAAAATTCTTTGATCATGATTTCATTGACCACATATTCAACAGATGGTAAGGGTTTGCGATGCAAAAGACAAGAACGCCAATTTTAAATTCTGGGCGAAGACCCATCAATAGCTGAACAAGACGGTCTTCATTTCTACATTTAATATAAGTATCACATACTTACAATTTAACATATTCCGTCAAAGCTAATTGATCCCAAAGAGTAGTCATTGCACAGAATATTTTTTGAATACCCAAATCATTTTGTACTAGTGCACGAATTTCAGATTGTAATTGATATTTAACAACAAAATTATTTTGCACAAACATTCTTGACAAATAATCCCAAATCTCTTTAACATTTTTTGAACTTAGCCAATTGGACACCAATTCTTTTTTCAACAAAGTTATTGATCAAAGTAATAATCTTTGAATTATTGGTCTCCCAAATACAAAATAATTTTTCATCTTCAATTTTAGGACATTTGGCTTTTTCAGAAATATAGTCTCAAAGTCCCTTACCCTTCAAAAAATTATCATTACATACCTCCAATATGAATAATTTTATCCATCTAAACAAACACCAATAGATTGTAATGAATCGTCACCTCCAGCCATCGAAAACAACTTAAATAGAAAATTTCCAAATAACAAACAACAATCCCAATTTCCAAATAACAGATGCTAGCCAATTTTCACGTGTTCACGCAAGTGTACGTATCGTTCACAAGTAGTATAGTCTGATAAGATCGAATATCGTCCTCAAAGACTGGTTTCTAATTACCGTTCATCTATTTTATGTTATCTATTTAGCAATCGATACTAGAGTTGGGTTTTTTGTTTAACTACTAGAATAATTGCAAGAATTAACTAAACTATTGAAGTTGTAATCAGTTATGAAGGAATTAGGGCTTCCAAAATCCTCGACTATCCACTTTATTCAATCCTTAATGCAACTAGAATGACTTCTTCTTCTACGTTAAGATAGTGGTTAAGTAGACTGTCTTATATTCCGGTTAGGATATATAATCGCTCAATCCCAGTGCAGAACCCTTCTATATTTCTATGATAGGATTTACCACATAGGAGGATTAAGAACAGTAACCTATAATGCTACACAAGTATCGGGGTACTTTCGTCCGCAATTTTAACCTATGTCTATTCAATTATAGCATATCCAAATCTCTCATCCCGGTTCTTGATTCGAAATCATATAGATTATGATAATTAGTGATCAATTAACTATCAAACATTCATACCAATTATTGAATAAATTTTAATCAAGTGAAGAAGAAATCAACTAATGCATTAAGTAATGAAATAGAGTTTCAAGCGATTTAAAAGGAAGGCCCTAATAAAGTGTTTAGCTCCTAGCCATAGTCACTCTAAGAACTAATACAATTTCAAACATAAACTGAATTAAAAAGAAAGGAAGAAAAGTACTGCGAACTAAAGTCTCCAATTGTAGCTTCCAATCCTTGCCCTGTGATGTGTTGTGTTAGAATGACCCCCCTTCTCATAGAATAATCCCTAGGACTTTTAGTATGTTGCAATTTTCGTGCCCTATGGACCCTTCTGCCCCTGGCCAAATTAACTTCGGATTCTCGATTTCCGTATCGGCGCCGCGACCCTGCAGACTGGCGCCGCGGTGCCCAAATTTCTGTGGCTTCTCTGATGTTCCGGCGTCGTGGCCCTGCTTTCGTCCGTATCTTCAATTTTTGTCCTTTTCAGCCCCGAATTCCTCCTTTTATGCTCATTTTTCGTTCTTTTTCGCCATTTTACCTTTTTGAACCGTTGTGACTCAAAAGAAAGAAAAACAAACCTAATACTATACTAAATACAACAAAAACGTGTAAAATACTAACTAAAAATGACTCAAAAAATGTATACAAAATACGCTTAACAAATACCCTCAAACTTAACTTTTGCTGGCCCTCGAGCAAATATCAAAGCAAAAACAAAGAACAAAAACAAAAGACTCAAAGACTGAAATCACGCAGTTGCACATGATTACTTAGAAACACATGAACGTCAGTTGGAATAATATGTAGGAACATATGTAGCATAAATTTAGCAATCCAGAATTTCAAGTCAGATATTTCGCAAATTCATTTCAGTCACAATCAATGGAAGCATGAATACCCAACCTATGCATGTCAATTTTATATTCATTTTTTCTCAAAGTTCCATGGACTTGTTTACTTGTTATTCTCCACTAATTATGGACGTACATACTAGAGGTCTTCAGGACTTTTCAGGGTTGTAATTTAAGCTTAGGCAGGGGTAGATAAAAGTTGGCATTTAGGCTCAAATTACGTACCATAAACGTTTTTCTCATTCAACCATTTTGTCCTTCTTTTCTGTCTTCTTTTTCGTTCATACTTATTACTCCCCTCTTCTTCTTTTTTGAGAGCATGAAACACATTAACATAGGCACCCCTAAACTTAAACTTTTTACATTTTTTATTGGGGTGCATCAATTTTTCACTCTCTTTTCGTATTTCTTTTTTACTCTTTTCATCCCTCTCTTCAATTATTGCTTATGGTACACAAGGGGACATGAGGTGTCAAAGAAATAACTTCTGTTTTAGGCTCAAAAGGGCTGACTAGGGATATAATTTATTGTCAGAGTATGTAATGAAGGGTAAGAAAGGTTAATAAAGAAATGTCTGAATCATTTCCCTAACATGTACATCCTAACTATTTCGCCTCAAATAACAAGCAGCAGACATCACATATGCTTTTCACAATTGACAATACACAGGCTAAGCACATAATACTTCAAATAATCAGGTTTTCATGAATCTTTGGCATATCTAACTTAAGCACACAGATTTTAGTTTCTCATTCCATTACATTATTCAACTTAATTCATTAGACGTTCCAAGTAAACACAACATGCATGATCATAAAAAAATTTGACTCATATAAAATATAAAAAAAAAAACTCAAAAATAGACACACAAAAATAAAATAAAATAAAATAAGAACTCCCCCCCCCCAAACTTAAACGACGCATTGTCCCGGTTGCGATATTTCTAAGTGCTTACGCAAGTGTACGTATCGTTCAAGTAATAAACATCTGTAAGACCGAGTTTATCATCCATACAGACTAGTTTATTAAGTACCGGTTATCTATTCTATGATATCTATTTAGTTGACGTTATTTAGTTTTAGAGTGATGACTAAGAATTATGACTAAGTGCAGAAAATAAACTATAGATGATTATACTTTGGGTTTATAACAGTTATGAAGGAAATAGGGTTCCAATCTCTTCAACTATCCACTCTTTCACGTGTTGATGCAATGCTAATTATTCTTCTTCTTATTAAGATAGAAGGTTAACTAATCTGTCATTATATTCCGGTTAGGACATACAAGAGCTCAACCTAGTGCAGAAACATTATATATTTCTATGATAAGTTTTACCACACAGGAGGATTAAGAACTATAACCTTTAATTACTACATAAGTATCGGGATACTTTCGTCCACGATTTTAACCTATGTCTAGATAATTACAACATATTCAAATCTCATTTTTCAGACTTTTGATTCGAAATCATATAAGTGATGACAATTAATAGTTAGTTAATTATCAAGCAATCATAACAATATTGAATAGATCTTAATACGCTGAAGAAGAACTCAAAAACTAATGCATTAACTATATGAAAGAGCTTCAAGAAGATTCGATGGAAACCCTACTAAAGTAATTAGCACCTAAACATTGTCATGTCAAGAACTAAATTACAATTCAACATAAACTGAAATAAAATAAGGGAATGAAAGTAACTTAAACAATAAGATGTCTCCAGTTGTCGCTTGTAGCCGTCGTTCTCCTCTCCAAAGTATATCCCCTAATAATGACAGGGTTTAAGGGTTTTATAGCTGAGAAAAACTTTGCTTCGGATCCCTTTACCCTTGTACAATTTCGACCCAACTTTTGTTGAAAATACGCGTCGGCACCGCGGCGCCTTTACCTAGAACAGCGGTGCTAATTCCTCACGAAATAACTATAACTCATTTGACATATGGCACTGCGGTTCCTCTAGCCAGGACCGCGATACCTTCGATGGTGTTTCAGTTTTGGACTTCGGTAATTTTTATACCTCGGTGCTAATTTTCCTGACCGCGGTTCCAAGCGGCACCGCGGTGCCTCTCTGATTCCAGTCCAGTTCCGCCTGATTTATTCTATTCTTCGTGGCACTTTTTAGTCTTCATTCCTTGGACTGTGCTTAAGCTCATTTCGTCCTCAAAAGTGGTATTTCTCCTTTGTGACCGTTGTGACACAAAATGAAGGAAAACATACCTAACACTATACTATACGCAGAATAAAAGAGTAAAATACTAACTAAAAAGGACACAAAAGTGTATGGAAAATACACTTAACAAACACACCAAACTTACACTTTACTCGCCCTCGAGTAAAACACTAAACAAAAACAAAAACAAAAAAATAAAAATAAAGGACTCAATGATCTGGATCAAGTAGCTATAGCAATGCTTCTTTAAAATCATGGATGAAAGTTGGGATAATATGTTAGAGCATACATAACATGAATATTTAGAAATCTAGGATTTCAAGTTAGATATTTTGCAAATTCACTTAGATCATGATCAATGGAAATACAAACACCTAACCATAGGAATGTCAATTTCATTCCATCTTTCCCAAAACGCTATAGATCCGTCTACTTGCTATTTTTCACTAATCATTGACATACACTTTAGAGATCATCAGGACTTTCAAGGTTTGTAATGTAGGCTTAGACAGGGGTAGGTAAAAGTAGACATTTAGGCTCAAATTACATACCATAAGCATTTTTCATTCAACTCTTTTTTTCTTCTTTTTGACTTTCTTTTTAGTCTCATACCTATTAGTTTCCTCTTTTTCTTTTGAGAGAATGAGGCACATTATAAATAATAAGCACTCCCAAACTTAGGCTTTTGCATATTTTTCATTGGGGTGCATCAATTTTTCACTCTCTTCTCGTTTCTTTTTCAATATTTTTCATCACACTAACTTGCAATTATTACTTATGGCACAAACATGAAATCAATGGGTTTCGAACAAAGATCTTATTTTAGGCTCAAAAGGGCTGACTAGTGATACAATTTATGTCAGAATAGGTAATGAATGGTAAGAAGGGCTAACAAAGAAATGCTTGAATCATCTCCCTAAACATGTACATCTTAACTATTTCGCCTCAAATAACAAGCAAACAGATTTTCTAGACATTTTGCAACCTTTCTTTCCATAACCGACACACATAGACTAAGCACCAATATCCCAAATAATTAGATGTCATGAATTTTTAGCATATCTATAATAAGCACACGGATTTTTGATTTCAATTCCATTATATTATCTCACTTTATCAACTCAATATCGTTAGCAACTACAACATGCATGATCTATAAAACAAATTATGACTCATGAACACATAAAACAACAAAAAGACTCAAAACAAAATAAGACACCCCCCAAACTTAATCGACACATTGTCCCTAATGTGTGAAGACTAAAAATAAAGGGACAACTTACTGACACAACACAACAGTCATAACGGAGGTCTGGGAGGAAATCCAAATTACTGTGCACAAAGCCGAAAGAGGCACCGCAGTTCTGCTCAAAGCACCGCGGTGCTAATTGCCAAAAAATTCCAGTGTCTTCAGTTTTCTACATTGTTAACCATTCGCCATTCGGAGTGAGTCCTGCCCTTCATCTATCATCCAACAACACTAACATATCATATCGTGAGACTGTTCAAGACAAAATAAACAAACTAAAACAAAAATTGGAATAACATAATTAAAACATTGGGTTGTCTCCCAAGTAACGTTGTCTTTAACGTCTTTTAGTCGGACAAAGGTTACTTACTAAATCAAGGGGGTAGAGTGTCCCCTCCGCATATCCATTTTAGCACCATTCTCTTTCTCCTCTTTCTCATCTTTTTCACAATTCTGACTTCAGATGAGTTCAATTCTTTTTCATCAATAGCTAGTTCAGAAGTCTTACCATCAGGTTCTTCATGCTGCTTTGGTGGTACCCCACGAGCGTTAGTACTTATGAGACTTTTCTCAGGCACAACCTTGTTAACTACCCCAATAGCAAAACATATAGCATCGATTTGAAGTTTCGTGGGCTGCTTGAAAACTTTGAATACCATTTCCTCACCTTGGACTCTGAGTTTTAACTCCCCCTTTTCAACATCAATGAGAGCTCTCCCTGTGGCTAGGAATGGTCTCCCAAGGATCATGTGCATATTTTCATCTCCATCCATATCTAAAATGAGGAAATCAGCAGGAAGAATGAATTTGTCCACTTGTACCAATACATCTTCAATAATTCCCTAGGGATGCACAACTGAACGATCGGCTAGCTGCAGGGTGACTGTGGTTGGTCTTGCTTCCCCCAAAACAAGTCTTTTGAACACAGAGAGGGGCATAAGATTGATACTTGCCCCCAAATCACATAAAGCCTTTTTGCATGTAACACTCCCTATGGTGCAAGGTAAGGTGAAACTCCCTGGGTCTCTCAACTTAGGGGGAAGTTTCTTCTGCAATATAACACTGCACTCCTCTGTCAGCACCACTGTCTCATAATCTGCCAGCTTCCTCTTCTTAAATAGGATATCTTTAATGAATTTCATATAAGCTGACATCTGCTCCAAAGCTTCAATGAATTGATGATTGATATGCAGTTTTTTTAATACCTCCAAAAATTTCGAAAACTGCTTATCCAAATTCTTCTTCTACAGTCTTTGAGGGTAAGGAATTTTGTATGTATACTCCTCATCACTTCGGGTGGAGCCTTCTCTAAAATAGGGCGGTCATCAGTAACCCCCTCATTGTCTACCTCAACTGTCTTCTCTACATCCTTCTCCTTTTCAACCACTGGTTGGGGTGTCATCTGCTCTAACTGCTTCCCACTTCTCAAACTGATTGCTTGACATTGCTCCCTTCGATTCATCATTGTATTACTAGGAAGGTTACATTGCTCTCTATTATTCAATGTGTTCGCCAGCTGTCCCACATGTGTTTCCAAACTCCTGATGGATGACCTAGTATCGATCGTAGGCCAGGTGGTCTCGCCGTGAATTGAGTCTGAGAGTTGTTGGATTTTGTCTGGGATTTAGCCAAGGTCATCAGTGCTGCTCTTATTTATCTTATTTCATCTGACTTCTCTTTTGGGTCTGGTGGGTTGAACTACTTTGAGGACGATGCCTGAAATTATAGTTGTTGCCCTTGTTCATTCTTCCATGAAAATTTTGGGTGATTTCTCCACCCCAGATTATATGTGTTGGAGAATGCATTGTTGTAGGACCTCTGAAAATTCCCCACTGCCTGAACCTGCTCCATTGGCACATTATTTGGGTCCACTGTTATACACTTATCAAAAGTATGGGGACCCCCACAAATTTCGCATCTGGTGTCTAAACTGCTTTAAATGTAATGATACTCTGCTGCATATATTTTGTCAAAGTAGCTACCTGCGCAGTCAATGCAGTGATATCATCTAGCTCATTAATCTCAGTCATCTTCCTACTGTTCATTGCTCTCTCATCGGCCCCCTGATGGTTGTTTGTGGCCATATCCTTGTCGCACCCGATTTTGAACTCTCAGGCTTAAATGCGCGACGGAATGGTTATCCTCCCCAAAAAATGTAAAAATAAATAAATGTTAAAAATGTTTAAGGGAGTCGCCACCTAATTAATTGGGTGAATTAGGACACCTAAATACTAACTGATTAAAGTCAGCATTAACTCCATTTAATGGTCTGTGAAACTAGATTAGATTCTGAATAAGGATTCTTTATTATCCTAAAGGGAAGGGGTAAGGCACCCTAAAGGATCCGCTAACTTGCGGTTGTCCGTTCAAACATAGGTTGATTCATTTGGCTAAGGGATGTATATTTTTTTTTTTAGAAAAGGATTATTTTTAAGTAAAAGGTAAGTATCTAAGGAATATATATTGATAACTAAAGGGCCTTATTAGACTCACGAAGGTATTCAAAGTGGATTATACAACTACAAGACATGAAATTATTTTAAATAAGAAAACGATACGTTACTCCTATTGATATATTTAAAAACTCTTATATAACGGTTAATTATGAAATTATTTTTATACGTGTATGCGAAAATTACTTCCTATGATATTTATGACGAGTTTATGAAAAAGTTTAAGAATTAGGTATGGAGGAATGTATTAACTACATGGCTAAAGCATGGCTAGGATTAATTATTTTTAGAATCAGATTTATATGATGAATCTAGACTAGGTAAAAGACGAATTTATCTTTAAACTACCCCTTCCAAAGTATTCAAAGACTATTAGAGTTAATTATCCTATTAATTACAAGGTTAATAAATATAACAATAATAAATAAGCAAATAAATAAATGCATAAATAAGCAAAGGAGGAGTGAGACTGGAGTTGTTGTAATGTCTAGAACGGATGGCGACACCATCTATCCTACAACTGTTTGGAAGCCCTGCAGCGGAAGTGTGATTGGCGATATGGAAGTCATGATGAGTCTCGTACCGAGACTCTTGATTATTCCTCCGATGCATATCATGTGAAATAAGAGAGGAAATGATTAGTAAATGTTCTAAACTCCATCATACATGATAATGAAATATTAAACTAGGCACACGCTGCCAATGTTAATTACCGTGATAGGATATTCTACCAGCAAATAACATCTTACACTGTTAGTCAAGTAATGTGCAAGAAACATGACTCAAGCCCAATAATATCAAATTCCAGATTTTTTAAAATATCAGGCCATCACCCGACATGCCCATAGATACAAACTGGCCATACAAAGGGTGATATATACTAGACATCCACGTAAACCAGAAAGATATACAACCCGTATACATTGAATATATTACTGAGGCAATTTGGACAATAAATCCGACAGTGAACAATTGGGCAGCAGTGCAAATATGAAGGTAAGACAGCAGTTTTATTGTAAGTCATGCTCACTAGTATACTGGCTCAGTAGGACTCAAAAGGGAAACTATAAGATAGATGTTTCTAAAACCAATAGTTTGGGTGCATATGGGACAAACTCAAGACTGCTAGATTGGGATCCATTAATAGGATATATGAGGCATAATGGTTTATTAGACATAGCCGACATACATAAATGGCTAAGTGACATCCTTAGAAACAATATATATTAGATTATGCCTAACACTGATGCAGTTAAGCATATATGGCCACCTTATCAGTATATCCATCAATACAACACCCCAAAAAAGAACACAATTAGGCAACTCGTATATATGCTCTGAACAAGATAAAATGGTTCAAATAGTAACATTGACATGGTCTAAATGGAGTCAGATTAAGTAGAAGTATACAATGGTGAAATATTTGATAAGTAGCATACACTTCCCATAATTCAATGGAACTTTTAAAAGACTATAGAGACAGGCAAACTTATTTCATGTAATTAATCGTGTACCTGACAAGTATCCAAATGCCACGATTGTAATCCCAAAGATGAATCAATACCACATTATTCACTGACTAAGCGCAAATACCAAAGTTGAGCAGAAGATCCCACCATAACACTATGTTAAATATGTATCTAAATGAACACGTAATCCAGTGGCCTAAACAAAAACACACATAAAACAGAACATCCAAATCAATATTTAAGCGACCACTGATTAACAAACAGACATCAACCATGGATCTGAGACCCTTATACCAACGTTACCCAACCAACTATATCCATAGAAAACCACAGTCGAACACACATATATTGGAAAGTAAACTCGACACCCCAAATATTGAGAACTACAACTAAACAGATTTATCAAAGGAACAACGACTAAACTGGGTTAAATCAAATAGATCCAATAAAATAGCACACGAATCTTATCATGCAGAGCATGTAATAACTCAGTAATAGAAAGGAAATAGGTTTCCGGACCTTTTGTGGGTAGCGACCTGAGGCGACGACAAAGGCTTTCCCGAATCGTCAAGAGAAGTTCGTGAGGACTGATTTGCAGATTTAAGTAATGATAAATTGAATGGAAAAAGAAAAGAAGTTAAGCACAACATGCGTGTTCTCGATGGTTGATGATGATGGTGATTGATCCTGAATGAACGATCGATTCCCTTGCATGTTCGAACGTTGGGTATTTATAACCCCTATTTAGGCTTCGATTTATGGTAAGTTAGGACTTGGTTTGAGGGATGATTTGCACTGATTTTTCGAGTGATTGTTTACCAAAATAGGTGCTGATTTTCGCCCATTCTAAGGGCTGATTCGCGGATGATTTTAAGGGGATTTTGGTGTAATTTTAGGTGTTATATGGTAAGGTTTGATTTCTGGAGTTTCGGTTATGGCAAGTTACCATTTTAGGGACGATTTTGATCTTATTCTTGTTGGAACGATTTGGTTATGATGGAGGCGAGGATTCGGTTTGGTTATGGTAAGATGTCGTTGGCTGGGTGTACGTGGATAAGGAAAGGGCTGCCAGATTCTCATGCGAGAATCCGGCGAGAATATCGGGGTTGGATGAAAGGGCGGCGACTGAAGAACTAGGTTTTCTTTCTTCTTTCGTTTTATCCTTTTAGGTTGTGGGCGACGAGGAAGGGTAGGGTAAAATAACAGGGCTGATGTCTTGTGGGCTTTGCGGGTTGGGCCACGGATCTGATAAGGTAGAGGGCGGGTTGGGCTGGTAGATAGTGGGCTGGGCGAATGAAGGGTAGTATTAAATTAGGTTAGTTGTATTAATAGTTTTAGGCTTTTAATTAGTGATAAATTGATCAATTAATTGTGCTTAAATTATTTAGGTGTTCTATTACCCTAAGTTTAAATTTAAATTATTCTAATAATAAATGCGGGTGTGCTAATTAATTAGTATTTCACGTTTATAATGTGAGACAGTAAAATTATGGTTCTAAAAATAAAATTGTTTAATTTATTGGTTATTTATTTAAGGGATGGACAAAATTGGGTGTCAACAGTTGTCCCTCTTTGTATGGGGAAGATGAAAGAATCTCCAGACAAAGACGTTGACTTATAGCCAATTTTGTCTGGGTCATCGGAATTGGAACAAAGTGTTGCTGGTGTCCGAAAACTAAGTGTGGGGCCGACGCGGATTTAACATTTGTCCCAGTGTCAAGCTATGGTGACTATGAGTTATTGTGGTGCTAGAATGTTGGGAGAGAGTAGGTCGACGTTCGGGTCCACCTTTGCCTTTTGTTGGGAAGCCTTGCTCCCAACAAATTACCTCAGTTCGCCGTAAGAGGTAGGTCCACGTTGTGCTCCATCTTTTGCAGCTTGTTAACGTTCCTGTAGATTGAAGCTAAGATAGAGGCATTAGTGCATAACTGTCAAAACAATGTAAGGATGTGAATATGTGTTGTGGTTGTAGTCAGATTGTGTATACTATGTGATGATGCGCCGTCCTGTATAGACGAGATGCAAATGACGCCTTGTGTGGGCGTTATCGTCTTGTATGGACGAAATGCAAATGACGCCTTGTATGGGCGGAATCGTCTTGTATGGACGAAATGCAAATGACGCCTTGTATGGGCGTTATCGTCTTGTATGGACGAAATGCAAATGACGCCTTGTATGGGCGTTGTCGTCTTGTATGGACGAGATGCAAATGACGCCTTGTATGGGCGTTATCGTCTTGTATGGACGAAATGCACATGACGCCTTGTATGGGCGTTATCGTCTTGTATGGACGAAATGCACATGACGCCTTGTATGAGCGTTATGAAAATGACGCCTTGTATGGGCGTTATCGTCTTGTATGGACGAAATGCAAATGACGCCTTGTATGGGCGTTATAAATGCTGTATGGGCGAAAAATGTAAAAATCGCCTTGTATGGGCGTTATCGTCTTGTATGGGACGAAATGCAAATGACGCCTTGTATGGCGTTATAAATGCTTATGGGCGAAATGCAAATGACGCCTTGTATGGCGTTATCGTCAGTATGGGACGAAATGCATACGACGCCTTGTATGGCGTTATCGCTTGTATGGGCGAAATGCAAATGGCGCCTTGTATGGCGTTATCGTCTTGTATGGGCCGAAATGCAAATGACGCCTTGTATGGCGCTATCGTCTTGTATGGGCGAAATGCACATGACGCCTTGTATGGGCGTTGTAAATGCTGTATGGGCGAAATGCATGACGCCTTGTATGGGCGTTATGAAAATGGCGCGCCAGTATGGGCGTTATCGTCTTGTATGGGCGAAAGCAAATGGCGCCTTGTATGGGCGTTATCGCTGTATGGACGAAATGCAAATGACGCCTCCTAGGGCATAGATAAAAATCGTGTTACGCATAATCGAATAATTAAAGTGTAAATGATGTAGCCTGAATAACGAAGATGTGGTTTTGCTAGATGTATTTGATGTAGACTTGTTGCAGATGGACTTCGTGAGCGGATCTGTTGTATTGGGATGTTGTTGCCCTCCTTGTTCCTGTTGTCCTGCAAAATTCACTCAAAGAAACCTCGTGAGTTCGGGGAGGGGGGTCGGCCGATTTGTGTTGGCTCTTGATACTTGCAGCGTTGTCTTGTGCGGACATGTAACCACTGCGATTTGAGTCTCGGTCAAAACATTTGTTGAAAAATATTATATCTTGAGAAAATATACTTATATGTGCTAGTAGGAAATTATGTCGATATTTGTATAGTGACATGTCGTGAAACAAAGCAAAACTTCGCTATCGGATATCTGTGGTATATTCTCCCTTACTCTTGGTGTTCTGCTGGCGTCAGGCTCTCTTTTAAATTTTGTCCCGATTTTGGGATCCTAACCTGTCGTAACTTAACCATGCCCATTGGCGTCATTTGTAGTAAAACCCTTAAAATTGTCCCGGTTATGTCGATCTTTCGAGCATATGGAATCATATCTGTCGGTGTCCTTTCGTGGCGCAATCCTAAAATTGTCCCGATTTTGGTAGTGGCCCAGTCGGATATATGTCGTAGGTTTGTTTTGTATGCGGCAGGTAGTACCAACCACAAAGTGCAAAATGACAAAAAGCGAGGTTTCGCTTATGGTGTGGCCAGTGATGTAGGCGCCTACGTATCCGTTAAGGGAATCGGGTCAAACGTAGTTCGTTACAAACAAGATTTTTAAAAAAATGGGACCGAGGCGATGTGGCGCTACGTATCCGCCGAGGAATCAGTCGCGTAGTTAGATTCTGGCAAAGCAATTGAGTATTTTACGGAAATGGGACCAAGCGGATATGGCGCTACGTATCCGCAGGGAATCGAGTCAAACGTAGTTCAATTACAAGCAAAGTAATTACATGAAAATAAAGCACTCTAAATATAATATCTCTTGCATCTGCGTTGATGGCTCACAGGCGCCGTCCATTTCGGCTAAGATGAGGGCCCTCCTGTAAGCACTCGGTGAACCGTAAGGCCGCTTGCCAATTGGGCGAATTTCCCTTTCGCCACTTTGGTTAGGAATATACGTTTGACCGGATGTCGGTTGGAAGTTTCTTGGTCGTACCTTTTTGTTAAAAGCCCTGGCCATTCTGTTCTCGTAAAGTTGTCCGTGGCAGACTGCATTCATTCGTTTCTCATCAATAAGCATCAATTGTTCGTACCTACTCTGTAGCCATTTGGCTTCATCGAGTTCGCTTCGGATGATTCTTAGAGACGGTATTTCCACCTCGGTGGCAAGGCGCTCATTCCATAAACCAAGAGATACGGTGTTGCTCGCGTGGAGGTCCGAATTGTAATCTGTAACGAGGGCGAAATGCAAATTTTCATGCCAATGCCTGTAGTTATCTATCATCGTCCTCAGTATCCTCTTGATGTTCTTGTTGGCCGCTTCGACTGCTCCATTCATTTGTGGTCGATATGGGGTAGAGTTGCGATGAGTGATCTGAACTTCACGCATCTCCTTCATCGGACCACTATTGAGATTGGACGTTGTCGGTTATGATTGATTAGGATTCCAAAGCGACAAATGATGTTGTGATGAACAAAATCCACTACTACTTTCTTGGTCACGACTTGTATGATGATGCTTACCCATTTTGTAAAGTAATCGATCGCCACTAGGATAAACTCGTGTCCGTTTTTGACGCCGGCTCAATAGGACCAATGGCGTCCATGCCCAGCCGCGACGGCCGTGGGAACTAGTGGCGTTGAGTTCATTTGGTGCACGTGAATCAAGTCGCCATGGATCGACATTGATGGCATTTTCGCGCAGCCCGATGCAATCTGTTTCCATCGTCATCGAAGTAACCTCGCCGTAGTATCTTCTTTGCTAGCATGAAGCCGTTCGTATGGGGTCATACATGCCTCCGTGTGTCTCTTCTAATAACTTGTTTGCTTCTCGAGTGTCAACACATCTTAACAAACCTAAATCAGGAGTTCTCAGATAAAGGACCTCGCTTTCGGGAAGAAATGGTTGGCTAACCTCGAAGAGTCCTCTTTTGTATGTTGGTCGCGCGCCGTACTCACTTTGCCTTGAGATACCTCTTGATCTCGCCATACCAAGGTTTGCCTTACGATTCTTCATCTATCCGAGAACAATAGGTGTTGCTCTAGCACTCTACTTTGATTGGGTCAATATAGTTCTTGTGCGGATCTTTGAATCATGGAGGACAAAGTTGCTAGGCGTCTGCAAACTCATTTTGAGCCCTCGGGTATGCCGAACTCTATCTTAACGAACCTCTTGCGTAATTCTTTCACGCGTTGTAGGTACGGAAGTATCTTCTGCTTGGTGGCCCATTCGCCTTGCACTTGGTGAATCAAGTGCAGAATCCCTACGACCAAAGACTCTTGTATGTTCATGTCAATAGCCGTTCGAGTCTAGTATGCACGCCTCGTATTCGACATATTATTGGTGCGGGAATCGAGCTTTCTTGATATTGGGTAGTGTTGTCCGTTTACGATACCAAAGCGCTCGATACCTACTCCTTTGAAATTCGCGGCGCCATGAAGAACATTCTCCAACCTGGATATTCTTCTAAAATGTCTTCTCTACAAACATCACTTCTTCATCCGGAAAGTAGGTGCGAGGATGTATTCCTCGTCTCAGGATTCTCTGCGAGATGATCTGCTAATCTTGTCCTTTGATCGCCTTACGGGTGACATATACGATGTCGAATTCACTTAAAAGAATCTGCCACTTTGCAAGCTTTCCAGTAGGCATAGGCTTCTGAAAGATATACTTGAGCGGGTCCATCCTTGAGATGAGATAGGTGGTGTATGCGGACGGTAATGTCTGAATTTTTGGGCAACCAGTCAAGGCACAACACGTGCGTTCGGCGTTGTGTAACGAGCTTCATAAGGCGTGAACTTTTACTCAAGTAGTATATTGCTTGTTCCTTCCTTCCGTCTCATCACGTTGTCCTAACACACATCCGAATGCATTTTCCAATACGGATAAGTATAATAGCAAAGGCCTCGGGTTACGGAGGCACGAGCCGTGGTTGTGGATACTCTTTGATTTTGTCAAGGGCTTGTTGGCACTCAAAGTCCACTTAGTGGCGGCGTCCTTCTTTAACAACTTAAATATTGGTTCGCATATCACCGTTGATTGTGCTATGAACTCTTGATATAATTCAAGCGACGAAAACTCATCACTTCCTTGCGATTCTTGGAGGCGATCCTTGAATGGCTTTTATCTTGAAGGATCAACTCTATTCCTTACGCTCGCGTGAAGCCCAACAATTTCCTCTTTGGGGCCAGCGAAACTTTGCCGGATTTAACTTCGGGTTGTATTGCCTCAATCGTTGAAAAACTTCTTGGATGGACGGATGATCCGTAGCCCTCGCGACTTGATAATGGCGTCATCCACGTAGACTTGATTTCCTTATGGATCATGTCATGAAAAATGGTGGTCATGGCTCTCATGTAAGTGCTGCGTTTTTAAGTCCAAATGGCATGACTCGATAATAATATACCAGCGGGGTGGTGAGCGATGCTTCTGCATCCTTCGTTCATTAAGATCGATGGTACCGTGAAACAATCGACAAAGGGCGCAACTCATGCCGCACAATTGTCAATGAGTAAATGAATGTTCGGAAGGAAAATCATCCTTAGGGCTTGCCTTGTTGAGATCCACATGTCGACACAAACTCGTATTTTGCCATCCTTAACATTCTTGGCACAATATTGGCTAACCAAGTGGGGTACCTTGCTACGAATGACATTTGCGTCGATTGTTTGGAGATCTCCTCCTTGACTTTCAAACTCGATCGGCTTGATTTTCCTTGGTTTTGCTTCATTGGAAGACATGATGGCTCGATGGGCGACTTATGAGAAAGCGATGTACGTGCTTGGAGCACGGCGTATCATCATAAGACCAAGTGAATATGTCGACATCTTTTGATAGGGCCGCAAATCTTCTTTGCGTGGTATTCAAGTGAGCGACCACTTGTCTCCTTCACGACTTTATCATCTCCTAGGTTTCTTGTTTACATTTCATCCAGTTAGGTTTGGCTTATCCTCGAATTTTCCTAACTCTCCGTTAATTCCTCCAATGAAATTCCGCCGGGTTCTGTCGGATTATTCGACTTTGTTCGCTTGTTTCATGACATGTCACATTTTCATTATCGTAAGTATATTATTTTGTATCTTTGAAAGAAAGGAATAAGCGTTGATTAAAACATAACTTGTTATTAAAACTTGAAAGGAAATAAGCTCGTAAAAGCGTGTTCCATAATTCGGAAAAATACGAATTGAATTGTTTAAAAGCGTCTAATTATTAATTCTACCCGGACTCATGAAAAAGCAGTGTTGAAGTGCAGTCCGATTGCTCAAGACATCTCACGGCTCTGCACTCCAAATGGTGCAGTCATCTGTGGTCTTCAAAACCGCGTGACACTGCTTCTTCCTCGAGAAATGAAAAGGCCTTGAAGTCCATCCGAGAATATGCGTCCTCCTCTTACGGTAGTGGCGGGGCGTGCTTTGGCGAATGAATGATTCGAGGGTGGAGCAGTCTTGGCGGATGAGACTCACCGCCTTACGAGATCAAATAACATCACCTCGCCGGCGGTGGTGATATCCGAGACCAAAGTGTCCTTCTTCTCCGTGAGTGAATCGGCTCGTGATTCCTCCTAGTCTTGGTCCAAGTCCTCGGCACGGCTCGAAACCATTTCTCGGCGTCTCTCGGGCCACCATTTTGGGAGTGCGAGGTAGTCGCGTCCTTTAGCCGCTAACGTCTACGATCTTGTTCATATGGTAGACAGATCCATCCAGCTTCTCCATACTCTCGATGACTGGAATTGCCCCTTTAGCAGTGTTGTCCTTGTCTCCCTCAACCACAACTTCATGATGATTCCAGATGAATTTCAGGACTTGATGCAAAGTGGAAGGGGCGGCTCAGGCCAAGTGAATCGAGGCCTCTGAGTAACAAATTGTAGCGTGTGGATATGTCGATACTTGGAATCTATCTCGAACTCTGCGGGCCCGATCTGTAGTGTCAAATCAATCTACTTTGTGACGCTCCTCGAGTCCCATGAAACCTTTTACCGCGTGTAGCTTTCGCGGAGTTTCCCGATGTTGACTCACAAGTTCGAAGAGTATTCAAAGGCATACATTAACGGTGACCCCATCAATCAAGGCGAGAGATAAACTTATTAGCACACTTATGTTATGTTCAATGCCTTATTATGACCGACCTTCGGAGGCAATTCACTCATGGAAGATTATCTTTTGCACCTCTTTGTCTGCCGATCAATCTTTGAAAAGTTCTCGTGGCGGTCTCGGGTACACGTGCGCTTCTTTCAAAACCTCCATCAAAGCGGTTCGGTGGTTCACGGAATTCATCAACAATGACAATAGAAATTTGTCTGGTGTTTTACTCAACGTTCTACAATGGAATAGTCTCGCATGGCATCCTTCTCCAAATTCCTCTGCCGGATTCGGTCGCGATCTTTTTCCGGCGTCTTTCGCGATACTTCTACGGATGAGTAACGTTGTCGGACCTCGTCACCCCGTATAACCTTACCACTGTTTTGTTTACCTCATTCGTTGTTTGATCAAATGACTCCGTCCACGGTACTAAGACCGACATCGAGAGGCTTATGGCGGCTCTACTTCCAACGGCGCTCGACCTTGGCGGTAATCACGTAGGCAAGCGTGGTGAGGATCCCCGCCTCTTTCTCCTTGATTGATGCGATAGTCCCTTCCATATCGTATACATCATCAAAGGTGATCATGTACGCGCCACGTTATCGTGATTTGGCGAGGATTGTTGTTGACATTAGGAAGGCTCTTTCAATCGAATAGCTCCTTCTGCGATTAGCTCCTCAATTCTGTTTTCAAAGCATAACAACTATCGTATCGTGCCACGACACTCCAGAGTGGTATGCACAATGCTTATTCTCATCATGCCATGGTAGGAGTGGATTAGGATTTCGCCCTGGGATTGGTTGTATAAAACCAGCGGCTTTCAGTCTTTCATATAGTTGGGAGTATGGTTCGGCCAACGGGGTGTATGGTTTTGTGGGCCTCCTCTCGGTGTCGGTTCGGGGTCTAGGTGTGTTTTGTGCGTGGTATTGTTGTGGGGGTGGGTATGTTGGTCGGTTTTGTGAGGGATTTGTGTGGTAACGCCCGTGGGTTGTATATTGGCTGGGTGGTGTAGATGGGTGAAGGTTGATTGTATGTGGGAGTATTTTGGCTAAACTGATCATATGGAGGGTTTTGGAATGTGGGGTTTTGGTATGTTTGGGGTTGGTATGCTTGGGGTTGGTATGTTTGGGGTTGGGGTTGGTATGTCGGGGCAGGTCGTTTTGTGTTGTTGCAGTCATGATTGGGCTTCCATCCTTCTTCTTATTCATCCCTCCATTGACTCGATTGTATGGCTTTGCTTGTTGCTTTAGCGGCGGTTCGTGATCTACATTTCTAAGTCCTTCTTCCACAAAATCTCCCATTTTCACTACTTGGAAAAATTGCGTCGATGGCCGATCAACCTCTCGTAGTGCATTAGGGTCGCCGAGGATTACCTGGCTTGATGTTGTCATTTCACTTTCTTCCATGGGTGTTGGACGCCTTGCTTGAGATCTCCACCTCATTGCATATTCCTAAAGGTTTCTATTGACTTTTTCTCGATTTCATTAGATAGAATCATCCGGGGCGTTGTCGTATTAAACTGAACACGTCTACAAAGTCACGGGCATCGCCTCAACTACGCCTTCGCGGATCACGGCTAGTATACCAATCCAAGGCTTCTCGATCAAGCTCATATGAACAATTTCATGATGATTGATTGATCTCTTCCACTCGCTAATTTGTCGCAATAGGATCTCGAGTGTGCACGAGGATTGCTTTGCCACAAACGAGTCAAACTTTGGTACCTTGTATCCAGCGGGTAGTTCGGCGTCGGGATGTATGCATAAATCCTCGTATTCAATCCTCGCGACCACTTGTCCATCTGAAGGTTCTTAAAAGCTTTCTTCAAGTCGTGAATTTCTCTGGCCACGTTTTCATCTATTCCAACTCTTGTCCTCTTCTCCGTCTCTTCATATCGAGCAAACTCCGGGGAGGGTATAAGTACGGGTGTGAGATGTGGTGCACAGGTCACATACGGGTGATCCGTATTGTTTATTATGGTATGTCATCGGTCTTTGGTTGAGTAGGTTGGTTGTTTTGGGCGGGTAAGGTGGCTTGTATTATCCGAGTGAGGTGTGTGCGGGTTAGGGTCATTTAAGGTCCATGGGTTATGAGGAGGTGTGTTGTTGTGTTGTGGCTTTGAAAGTGTGGGTTATGAGGAGGCGTGTTGTTGTATTGTGGATTGGGAGGTTGTGGGTTATCTGTTGGATGTTGGGGATGGCGTCGAAAGGACGGTGAATTAGGAAGTGTGGGTAGTTGTGTGTTGAGGCTTATAGATAACTTAGTAATTTCGGAGTCTATCCATTTTACCTTGCATGACCGCCATTTGTTGCGATGCTTGAGCAAGGTATTCATCGAATATGGAGCATTTCCACTACGATGTCTCTGGTTCCTCTCGTTGAATGGCGATGAGTCCCAAGCCATCTGTTCGTTTGCCCACGAATCATTCATTTTTGTTGCTCGTGCTTTGGATCCGTGAAATATGGGTGCTCGGCCGGTGCTTGCAACACAAATCAGCGACGAGGGAGTAAAAAGTCCTTTAGTTCAAAACATGTGTCGATTAAGCGAATAGCGAAACATATGGGCATATAATGAAGCTTGACAAATAAAGTAGATTAAAGCGCGTCTAATATGCAAGGGCCTCTATCATGCGGAGGTAGGCCTAGCGTCATAAATGCAAAGTCACGTTAGATGTACCCGAGCCATTGTATTGGAATGCCTTTATTGGAAATAAAGCTAATTGAAATGACATTTTATAAGAAAACAATGGAAATCTAAATAAGCGTGTCGTTCTTTGTGATAGTGAAGCTTAGGTCTTCTTTGGTATAGCCCCACTGTTCCAAGTATTGTCTTGCATCGTACATTAGGGCCCACGTATGCGGGGTGATGACCTCTCCTCGAGTTGATTATTCTTCATTCTATTGCTTGTGTCCATGTCGCCGAAACCTTGCTCTCCTCTCTTGAGGTGTAGGTGGTGTTGATGTGATCCTCTTGCGGCCGTATGCGATACTCGGTGTGTGCCACGCTTGTTCATCTCCGATGTCTATTTTGTTAATGTCGTCCCATTCTTTCAAAATTTGTCTAGCTCGAGGCCTGATAAAGTGCAGTCCAAATGTAACTTCCGAAACTCCCGTGTCCGATCGGTGGGATTATCTGCTTTTGGCGAATTGTCGGAGTGTGCGTAGGGGGCGTATGGTTGCGGACCTTTTAGACCAATAAGCTCAATATAGTACAATTCTTTACCACGTCTGAAAGCTCCATTTTGTGAGGAGTAAAGGATATTTCCGATGGATCGATCACAGTGCGGGATGTCAAAAACTTGCACGATCTTTGATCTTAGGCCGGTGACACAAACCGTTTCGTTCTATCATGAAATGTCGATCTTGTAGGATCTTGCTGAAACAAGCGTCTGTCATATTTGACCGTTGGTAAAAATGCTCCATGGCCACATTTGTAAGATAAGATTGCAACGCTTCAAGAAGTTTATGCATCTCTTTTGCATTTCCCGAGCTCGGAATATTTACGCGTAATCATAGGAACGAAGTGGGTTGTATCTGTCAATTCCCTCGAAAAGTGATCGGCCACGGAACATATGCAAGTACTTATCTTGCCATACTCGGAAGGAAAAATCAAGGTGCCAAGTAGGCGGCGGTGAATGCAATAGGGCGCTGTTTTGCAATGGCGTAGAGTCTGCGAATTGCATTTTGCATGTCTTGTAAGCGTTATTATGTCCATACCTCTCGTAAAGATAGTCAAGAGACACCCAGTTGTTCTCGAAGCAACGCAACTCCTTAGTATTCTTAAGACCCATGTAGCGGAGGAATTTCTTCCCTGATTGGCTGTTGGGAATAATCTGTCTTCTACCTTGGTAAACTAGGCTGGTGAAATAATGTACTTCTTCCAATGTAGGAGTTATCTCGAAATCCTTGAATTTGAAAATGACTCGGTCTGGATCCCAAAATTGGATTAAAGCTCGGATCAAATGCGGATCTGGCGAAATACCAAATAGTGAGATGAGACACCCCAACTTCTTCCTAATCATTGTCATTTTGCGATGTGAAATCCTCCCACCATACTCTTAGTTTATTAGGAACTCGCTAACCATTCTTATATGATCCATGCTACAAATCTTTGAAAAACAATAAAAATAAACTTACATTTCCAATTTTGGGCATGTCTTTTGGCTTGGATAAATCTATCATGGTATGCAACACATAATATCTTTGGTTGGTCGTTGGGTTGAGAAACCACCGACAAGTTTGTGTCTTCCTAATAGTGGTGTCGATACCGAGGACCGACCAGCCTAAGGTAAATGCGTGCATGCCTTAAAATAAAGGGTGGTATAGCTCTATCTTAAGTTTGCTAAGATTTGGCTTACTAGGCCTTGAGTTCCAGCGGACTACTCGAGTGAGAAGGCTACGCGACCAC
This sequence comes from Przewalskia tangutica, assembly GCA_029844215.1. Classification (NCBI taxonomy): domain Eukaryota; kingdom Viridiplantae; phylum Streptophyta; class Magnoliopsida; order Solanales; family Solanaceae; genus Przewalskia; species Przewalskia tangutica. The sequence continues at coordinate 14,615,444 of CM056721.1, read as the reverse complement.
CAGGTTGGACCGATTCTCGCGCAAAATACCAACTCTCTTAAATTTGGGTGTTTGAAAGAAATTTGCAGTGCGCCAAAGCACACCCGTGTCGTGTGTGATAGTGTGAATTTTCCATAAGGGAGGAAGTATGAGCGGAATGCGGTTTAAGGAAAGCGGTAACAAATAGCAGTTAAAACAATATGCAAATATTCATATATAAAGCAAAATAGTTTAGGCAAAATATAAAGCAAATAAGTGTGAAACACAAAATAAGCAAACTAAGTAAGTTAAGCAAATAAATAATAAAAAAAACAAATAAATAAATAAAGAAAGGAAAAAAGAAGCACAATAATTAACCTATGTTTGTTATGGTTAAGAACTCAGATTTCCCAGTAGTCGCCATGTCTTTGCACCCGATTTTGAACTCTCAGGCTTAAATGCGCGACGGAATGGTTATCCTCCCCAAAAAATGTAAAAATAAATAAATGTTAAAAATGTTTAAGGGAGTCGCCACCTAATTAATTGGGTGAATTAGGACACCTAAATACTAACTGATTAAAGTCAGCATTAACTCCATTTAATGGTCTGTGAAACTAGATTAGATTCTGAATAAGGATTCTTTATTATCCTAAAGGGAAGGGGTAAGGCACCCTAAAGGATCCGCTAACTTGCGGTTGTCCGTTCAAACATAGGTTGATTCATTTGGCTAAGGGATGTATATTTTTTTTTTTAGAAAAGGATTATTTTTAAGTAAAAGGTAAGTATCTAAGGAATATATATTGATAACTAAAGGGCCTTATTAGACTCACGAAGGTATTCAAAGTGGATTATACAACTACAAGACATGAAATTATTTTAAATAAGAAAACGATACGTTACTCCTATTGATATATTTAAAAACTCTTATATAACGGTTAATTATGAAATTATTTTTATACGTGTATGCGAAAATTACTTCCTATGATATTTATGACGAGTTTATGAAAAAGTTTAAGAATTAGGTATGGAGGAATGTATTAACTACATGGCTAAAGCATGGCTAGGATTAATTATTTTTAGAATCAGATTTATATGATGAATCTAGACTAGGTAAAAGACGAATTTATCTTTAAACTACCCCTTCCAAAGTATTCAAAGACTATTAGAGTTAATTATCCTATTAATTACAAGGTTAATAAATATAACAATAATAAATAAGCAAATAAATAAATGCATAAATAAGCAAAGGAGTGAGGCGGAGTTGTTGTAATGTCTAGAACGGATGGCGACACCATCTATCCTACAACTGTTTGGAAGCCCTGCAGCGGAAGTGTGATTGGCGATATGGAAGTCATGATGAGTCTCGTACCGAGACTCTTGATTATTCCTCCGATGCATATCATGTGAAATAAGAGAGGAAATGATTAGTAAATGTTCTAAACTCCATCATACATGATAATGAAATATTAAACTAGGCCTGTGCCAATGTTAATTACCGTGATAGGATATTCTACCAGCAAATAACATCTTACACTGTTAGTCAAGTAATGTGCAAGAAACATGACTCAAGCCCAATAATATCAAATTCCAGATTTTTTAAAATATCAGGCCATCACCCGACATGCCCATAGATACAAACTGGCCATACAAAGGGTGATATATACTAGACATCCACGTAAACCAGAAAGATATACAACCCGTATACATTGAATATATTATCGAGGCAATTTGGACAATAAATCAGACAGTGAACAATTGGGCAGCAGTGCAAATATGAAGGTAAGACAGCAGTTTTATTGTAAGTCATGCTCACTAGTATACTGGCTCAGTAGGACTCAAAAGGGAAACTATAAGATAGATGTTTCTAAAACCAATAGTTTGGGTGCATATGGGACAAACTCAAGACTGCTAGATTGGGATCCATTAATAGGATATATGAGGCATAATGGTTTATTAGACATAGCCGACATACATAAATGGCTAAGTGACATCCTTAGAAACAATATATATTAGATTATGCCTAACACCGATGCAGTTAGCATATATGGCCACCCTTATCAGTATATCCATCAATACACCCCAAAAAGAACACAATTAGGCAACTCGTATATATGCTCAACAAGATAAAATGGTTCAAATAGTAACATTGACATGGTCTAAATGGAGTCGATTAAGTAGGGAGTAGTAACCGGTTGAAATATTTGATAAGTAGCATACACTTCCCCATAATTCAATGGAACTTTTAAAAGACTATAGAGACAGGGCAAACTTATTTCATGTAATTAACTGTGTACACAAACAGGTATCCAAATGCCACAGATTGTAATCCCAAAGATGAATCAATACCACATTATTCACTTGACTAACTGCAAATACCCTAAAGTTGACCAGAAGATCCCACCATAACACTATGTTAAATATGTATCTAAATGAACATGTAATCCAGTGGCCTAAACAAAGAAACACATAAAACAGAACATCCAAATCAATATTTAAGCGACCACTGATTAACAACAGATATCAACCATGGATCTGAGACCCTTATACCAACGTTACCCAACCAACTATATCCATAGAGAACCACAGTCGAACACACATATATTGGAAAGTAAACTCGACACCCCAAATATTGAGAACTACAACTAAACAGATTTATCAAAGGAACAACGACTAAACTGGGTTAAATCAAATAGATCCAATAAAATAACACACGAATCTTATCATGCAGAGCATATAATAACTCAGTAATAGAAAGGAAATAGGTTTCCGGACCTTTTGTGGGTGGCGAACTGAGGCGACGACAAAGGCTTTCCCGAATCGTCAAGAGAAGTTCGTGAGGACTGATTTGCAGATTTAAGTAATGATAAATTGAATGGAAAAAAGAAAAGAAGTTAAGCCGCAATGCGTGTTCTCGATGGTTGATGACTGATGGCTGATTGATCCTGAATGAACGATCGATTCCTGCCTTGCATGTTCGAACGTTGGGTATTTATAACCCCTATTTAGGCTTCGATTTATGGTAAGTTAGGACTTGGTTTGAGGGATGATTTGCACTGATTTTTCGAGTGATTGTTTACCAAAATAGGTGCTGATTTTCGCCCATTCTAAGGGCTGATTCGCGGATGATTTTAAGGGGATTTTGGTGTAATTTTAGGTGTTATATGGTAAGGTTTGATTTCTGGAGTTTCGGTTATGGCAAGTTACCATTTTAGGGACGATTTTGATCTTATTCTTGTTGGAACGATTTGGTTATGATGGAGGCGAGGATTCGGTTTGGTTATGGTAAGATGTCGTTGGCTGGGTGTACGTGGATAAGGAAAGGGCTGCCAGATTCTCATGCGAGAATCCGGCGAGAATATCGGGGTTGGATGAAAGGGCGGCGACTGAAGAACTAGGTTTTCTTTCTTCTTTCGTTTTATCCTTTTAGGTTGTGGGCGACGAGGAAGGGTAGGGTAAAATAACAGGGCTGATGTCTTGTGGGCTTTGCGGGTTGGGCCACGGATCTGATAAGGTAGAGGGCGGGTTGGGCTGGTAGATAGTGGGCTGGGCGAATGAAGGGTAGTATTAAATTAGGTTAGTTGTATTAATAGTTTTAGGCTTTTAATTAGTGATAAATTGATCAATTAATTGTGCTTAAATTATTTAGGTGTTCTATTACCCTAAGTTTAAATTTAAATTATTCTAATAATAAATGCGGGTGTGCTAATTAATTAGTATTTCACGTTTATAATGTGAGACAGTAAAATTATGGTTCTAAAAATAAAATTGTTTAATTTATTGGTTATTTATTTAAGGGATGGACAAAATTGGGTGTCAACAATCCTCTAGCAAATCATGTGCCTCGTTGGCACTCTTTCTCATGAACGTACCTCCTGCTGCAGCATCAATGATGGTACGAGTTGTACCACTCAGCCCATTGCAAAATATGTGGACTAGCATCCACTTCTCAATCTCATGATGTGGGCACTTCCTCTACAAATCTTTGAACCGCTCCCATGCATCATATAGTGACTCTCCATCCATATGATAGTAATTATTAAGCTCTCCTTTGAGCTTTGCTGCTTTGGATGGAGGGAAGAACTTGGCAAAGAACTTCTGGACTAAGTCTTGTCATGTAGTGATGGAGTTCGCTTGTAATGAGTTCAGCTAGCACTTTGCTCTATCCCTGAGTGAGAATGAGAAAAGTCTCAACCGAATGACGTCATCAGTAACACCATTGTACTTGAAAGTTGCACACAGGTATAGGAAATTTGCTAGATGCAAATGAGGATCTTCAGACGGTAATCCCCCAAACTGAACTGAGCTTTGAACCATGTGCAATATGACTGGTTTGATTTCAAAATTATTAGCTTCAACCGCTGAAAGCCGGATGCAAGTCTGTACTCTTGTAATGGTTGGCATAACATAGTCCCCCAAGCTCCTTTCTGCAGGGTCTTGTCTTAAAACATGCGGTAACTCATCATCCCCACATTATTGTTTCGCTGATATCCCATTGCTAAGGAACCAGCTGCTCTTTTCTTTTTCCTGTTCTATCAGCACAATCTCTCAATCTCCGGATTCAGATGGATAGGAATGTCAGCTCCTCTCCTACTTCGCATAAACTAAGTTCATAAGACTAATAAAAAACAACAAATAGATCACGGCAAACAACACTAAAGCAAAATAAAATAAAATAAACTGTAAAAAAAACCAAATTAGAAATAAGAATAGATAGAACGATATTAACAGTACGCCAGTCCCCGACAACGGCGCCAAAAACTTGTTGCGATATTTCTAAGTGTTTACGCAAGTGTACGTATCGTTCAAGTAATAAATATCTGTAAGTCAGAGTTTATCATCTACATAGACTGGTTTATTAAGTACCGATTATCTATTTTATGTTATCTATTTGGTTGACGTTCTTTAGTTTTAGATTGATGACTAAGAATTATGACTAAGTGCAGAAAATAAACTAAAGATGATTATACTTTGGGTTTATAACAGTTATGAAGGAAAATAGGGTTTCAATCTCCTCAACTATCCACTCTTTCACGTGTTAATGCAATGCTAATGATTCTTCTTCTTATTAAGATAGCAGGTTAACTAATCTGTCATTATATTCTGGTTAGGACATACAAGAGCTCAACCTAGTGCAGAAACATTCTATATTTCTATGATAAATTTTACCACACAAGAGGATTAAGAACAATAACCTTTAATTACTACACAAGAATCGGGGTACTTTCGTCCACGATTTTAACCTATGTCTAGACAATTACAACATATTCAAATCTCATTTTTCAGACTTTTGATTCGAAATCATATAAGTGATGACAATTAATAGCTAGTTAATTATCAAGCAATCATAACAATATTGAATAGATCTTAATACGCTGAAGAAGAACTCAAAAACTAATGCACTAACTATATGAAAGAGCTTCAAGAAGATTCGATGGAAACCCTACTAAAGTAATTAGCTCCTAAACATTGTCATGTCAAGAACTAAATTACAATACAACATAAACTGAAATAAAATAAGGGAAAGAAAGTAACTTGAACAATAAGATGTCTCCAATTGTCGTTTGTAGCCGTCGTTCTCCTCTCCAAAGTATATCCCCTAATAATGACAGGGTTTAGGGGTTTTATAGCTGAGAAAAACTTTGCTTCGGACCCCTTTACCCTTGTCCAATTTCGACCCAAAATTTCTGAAAATATGTGTCGGCACCGCGATGCCTTTACCTAAAACCGAGGTGCTAATTCCTCACGAAATAACTGTAGCTCACTGGACATATGGCACCGCGGAGCCTTTAGCCAGAACCGCGGTGACTTCGACGGTGTTTCAGTTTCGTACTTTCGGCAATTTTTACGCCTTGGTGCTAATTTTCCCGGTGCCTCTCTGATTCCTGCCCAGTTTCGCCTGATTTGTTCTATTCTTCGTGACATTTTTTAGGCTTCATTCCTTGGGTTGTGCTTGTGCAATTTGCATCGCAATTAAGCTCATTTCGTCCTCAAAAGTGGTATTTCTCCTTTATGACCGTTGTGACACAAAATGAAGGAAAAACACACATAACATTATACTATACGCAGAATAAAAGAGTAAAATACTAACTAAAAAGGACACGAAAGTGTATGCAAAATACACTTAACAGTCCCAAATGTGTAAGACTAAAAAATAAAAGTGATGACTTACAGACAATAGCGGTTTAAAATGGTGGTGGTGACGACGGATCTCGTGACGACCACCGTTGAACTCGTGCTCAAATCATTAACGCTACTGCTCGTGTCCTCGATGCCTTGCATCATCTCGCTTGATTTAAATACATTTGTTCATGGTTTCGCAAAGATTCGTTGTTGATTTAGAGCATCCGCTCCATGATCGCACCGGGGCTCCAAAGCTACGAGGTGGTGGTCGCTTCGGCGGCTCATGTTGTGTGGCTGTCTCTGGCTCCTCTTGCTACACTACGGTTGCGCCTGCTCCGCCTGCTTCTTGACTTCATCTCATATTCGATGGGTTTGCAGGGTCAGGGTATGAATGGACCAGACTGTATGTTATAGGTGACAGAGTCTTCTCAAGAATGTCTGTAGTGAATGTTGGGACTCTGTGCCTAGAACATAATGCAGTGATGAATGAACCATGTCCCAAACAGCCAGTAGTAGTCAATCTGCTGGTTTCTCCAATACTCTGCACTATCTCCATTCCAATATCAATAGTCAGGGCCCTCATGATGCCAAAGATGAACTTGATTCTATCTGCTGGTACATTGGTGAAATGAGTTGACGGAATCAAGCGAGCACTCACGAAATATAGCCAAGCTTTGGCTACTTTGTTGAATTGGCATCGGGCAAGTCATCTGCCCCCGCTGCGGGAATAATGAAACTGCGCTCCTGGGTAGCATAGGGCCTCAACAACTACATCACATGGTATGTGGTTGACATTCTTTGACCAGGTTCTGAAATGGTTTGGATGGTGGCCCTGGTCCCCAACATCAGCTGTCCCAAAAATAATATTCACTGCTTCAGCACTAACGGGTACATAACGCCCTCTTACAAAGCATCTCCCATTGCTTTGTTCTGGGTAGTTGGCGTAGAATTCTCTCACAAGGATGACATTTTGTTGTGGAATAGCCTAATGATCGACGAACCTCTCCCAACCATTGTCTTCAATCGCGCTCATAGACGTCATCCTCATCGAGTGGTAATCCCCTAAACTGTCCTGTGTTCTGGACCATGCTCAGGATGACTGACTTGATCTCAAAGTTGTTTGCCCCTATTGCTGGGAGCCTGATGCATGTATGTGCACCAGTAACCGTGGACACAACATAATCTCCCAAGCTTCTTTCTGCTGGGACCGGTATTGACTCCTCTACATGTTCAGGAACCTCGTTATTTTCCCCATTCTGATTCGGTGGTTGGTTGTCCATGGTAACTGAATCAGCTATCCTTTTATTTCTCCTGTTTTGCTTGAACATTTTCTCAATTTCAGGGTTGAAGGGAACAAATGTATTTGCTCATCTATTTCTTCGCATACACTAAATCTCTGAAATAGACCAAAATCAACAAACAAATCAAGACAACATGGTTCTAACAGTAAAAATAAAAATAAAGCCAAAGTAGAAATAAAAATAGATGGTTCGATATTAGAAGTACGCCAGTTCCCGGCAACGGCGCCAAAAACTTGTTAGCCGATTTCCACATGCTTACGCAAGTGTATGTATCGTTCACAAGTAGTATAGTCTGATAAGATCGAATATCATCCGCAAAGACTGATTTCTAATTACCGTTCATCTATTTTATGTTATCTATTTAGCAATCGATAATAGAGTTGGGTTTTTTGTTTAACTACTAGAATAATTGGAAGAATTAACTAAACTATTGAAGTTGTAATCAATTATGAAGGAATTAGGGCTTCCAAAATTCTCGACTATCCACTCTATTCAATCCTTAATGCAACTACTAGAATAACGTTTTCTTCCTTCCGTGTTTTTCCGTGCTTCATGTCCAATACTTTCACCTGTCATTACAACACCACAAAAATACCAAAAGTGAGACTGTTCTAACAAAACTAAGTTGCATAATTTAAACCTTGGGTTACCTTTCAAGTAGCGCTGTCTTTAACGTCTTGTAGCCAGACACATGTTCCTTATCAAATCATTAGGGTAAATCAACCACACAACCTATCCACTTTAAAATCATTTTCCTCTTCCTCACTCTATTTTTCTTTTTCACATCATTGAGTTAAGTAAGATTTACCTGTTTGTCAGCTTTCATGTCATGAACTTTTGTTGCAACTTTCAAACTAGTCTGTGGGTTCACAGTTGTAGGAATGATCTCCCTAGTTTGGTCTGTGCTTGCTGAACTGCTATGTCAGTTGTGCTTATTAAGAAGCACTTGTTGCTGGCCTGAGACTCAATGGTGGATTTGAACACCTTGAATACCATCTCTTCTTCCTGAACCGATAGTCTCAATTCTCCATTCTCCACATCAATAAGGGCTCTACCCATTTCAAGGAATGGTCTCCCCAAAATGATGAGTATTTCATCATCTTTCTCCATGTCAAGAATGAAGAAGTCTGCTGGGAAGAAGAACTTTCCCACCTTGACAAGCACATCTTCCACTATGCCTCTGGGTGCACCACGGTTCGGTTAGCCAGCAACAGATTAACTGTGGTTGGTTTGGCTTCCCCCAAACCTAATCTCTTGAACACAGACAGAGGCATGGGATTGATACTAGCCCCTAAGTCACAAAGTGCCCTGTTGCATGTTACTTTGCCAATAGTGCAGGGCAGGGTGAAGCTTCCTGAATCTTTCAACTTAGGAGGCAGTTTCTTTTGTAAGATGGCGTTGGACTCCTCTGTCAGCGCTCCTGTCTCATAATCCGCCAACCTTCTCTTTTTCTCAAGTATCTCCTTCATGAATTTGAAGTATGCTGGCATTTGCTCTAACGCCTCAATGAAGGGGATATTGATGTGAAGCTTCTTAAATACCTCCAAGAACTTGGAGAACTGCTTGTCTATGGCTTTCTTTTGGAGCCTCTGAGGGTAATGGATTCTATCAGTGTATTCCCTCAAAGCGTGCCGCGCTTTTCAATCAGTATGGTGGTCCTCAATGACTTCTTTATTTCCTTCTCAATCGCTTCACCCTCTTTCTCATGAACCACTTCGGGTTGGGAGCAACTCGCTCCAACCGCTTCACTCTTAACAATACCGCTTAATATCGCTTCTCGATTGACCTCTGTATTGCTGGGAGAGTACCTGCGCCTTGTTGGTTACCATCTTCGCCAGCTTGCCTAACTCGCATTTCCGTGTTCCCGAGAGAGACATGTTTTGACATACGAACCGATTCGCGACCGTGAGTGTAAGCACGCAAATTTCACCATCGCCTGTTGTATAGATGGTCTAAACTGTTGGGATGAGGTAGCCTAATTCTGTGCTTGCTGGTTCTGGTAATTACCTTGATATGGTTGATGTTGGGCCTGGTCGTTCCTTCATGAAAAGTTAGGGTGATTTCTCCACCTTGGATTGTATGTGTTGGAATTATAAGGCCGCTGAAAGTTTCCAACTGCCTGAACCTGCTCGATTGACACAATATTAGGGTCCACCGATGTGCATTTGTCAAAGGAGTGCGGTCCACCACAAATTTCACAATTTACCTACATCCGATCGCATTCACGTACATAGTGTTCTCGCTGCGCTTGCTTCGCCGGCGGCCACACGCATTCGTGGCGATGATGGCATCTAATTCATGTATGCTCATAGTCTTCCTGCTATTCACTGACCTGTCATCTGCCCCTTGATGATTGTTGGAAGCCATGTATTCCAGTAGCTCATGTGCCTCATTGGCACTCTTTCTAATGAACGCTCCCCCTGCTGCAGCATCAATGATGGTACGAGTAGTACCACTCAGCCCATTATAAAAAATGTGGACTAACATCCACTTCTCTATGCCATGATGTGGGCATTTCCTTTGCAGATCCTTAAATCGCTCCCATGCGTCATAGAGTGACTCATCATCCACATGGTAATAATTGTTTAACTCTCCCCTTAACTTTGCCGCTTTTGAATGAGAGAAGAACATTGCAAGAAACTTTTGGGCTAGGTCCTGCCATGTGGTGACGGAGTTGGCAGGTATTGAGTTCAACCAGCTCTTGGTTATGTCCCTAAGTGAGAACGGGAAGAGTCTCAGTCTAATGGCATCGTCAGTAACGCCATAGTACTTGAAAGTGGCACACACTCGTAAAGTTGGCAATGTACGCTGGGGTCTTCAGATGACAATCCCCTAAACTGTACTGTGTTCTGGACCATGCTCAGGATGACTGACTTGATCTCAAAGTTGTTTGCCCCTATTGTTGGGAGCCTGATGCATGTATGTGCACCAGTAACCGTGGACACAACATAATCTCCCAAGCTTCTTTCTGCTGGGACCGGTATTGGCTCCTCTACATGTTCAGGAACCTCGTTGATTGCCCCATTCTGATTCGGTGGTTGGTTGTCCATGGTCACTGAATCAGCTATCTTTTTATTTCTCCTGTTTTACTTGAACGTTTTCTCAATTTCAGGGTTGAAGGGAACAAGTGTATTTGCTCCTCTCTTTATTCGCATACACTAAATCTCTGAAATAGACCAAAATCAACAAACAAATCAAGGCAACATGATTCTAACAGTAAAAATAAAAATAAAGCCAAAGTAGAAATAAAAATAGATGGTTCATATTAGAAGTACGTCAGTCCCCGGCAACAACGCCAAAAACTTGTTATCCGATTTTCACATGCTTACGCAAGTGTACGTATCGTTCACAAGTAGTATAGTCTGATAAGATCGAATATCATCCGCAGAGACTGATTTCTAATTACCGTTCATCTATTTTATGTTATCTATTTACCAATCGATATTAGAGTTGGATTTTTTGTTTAACTACTAGAATAATTGCAAGAATTAACTAAACTAGTGAAGTTGTAATCAATTATGAAGGAATTAGGGCTTCCAAAATCCTCGACTATCCACTCTATTCAATTTTTAATGCAACTAGAATGACTTCTTCTTCTACGTTAAGATAGCGGTTAACTAGACTGTCTTATATTCCGGTTAGGATATATAATCGCTCAACCCCAATGTATAACCCTTCTATATTTCTATGATATGATTTACCACATAGGAGGATTAAGAACAGTAACATATAATGCTACACAAGTATCGGGGTACTTTCGTTTGCGATTTTAACCTATGTGTATTCAATTATAGCATATTCAAATCTCTCCTCTTGGTTCTTGATTCGAAATCATATAGATTATGATAATTAGTGAACAATTAACTATCAAACATTCATACCTATTATTGAATAAATATTAACCAAGTGAAGAAGAAATCAACTAATGCATTAAGTCATGAAATAGAGTTTCAAGCGATTCAAAAGGAAAGCCCTAATAAAGTGTTTAGCTCCTAGCCATAGTCACGCTAAGAACTAATACAATTCCAAACATAAACTGAATTAAAAAGAAATGAAGAAAAGTACTGCGAACTAAAGTCTCCAATTGTAGCTTCCAATCCTTGCCCTGTGATGTGTTGTGTGTTAGAACGACTTCTTCTCATGAATAATCCTGTGGCTTTTAGTATGTTGCAATTTCGCGTTCTATGGACCCTTCTCGCCGCCGAATTAACTTCGATTCTCGATTGCATCGCGCATGCGCATCAGCCATGGCCACCAAAGTTCTGTGGCTTCTCTGATGTTTCGGTGTCGCGACCGTGCTTTCTTCCGGGTCTTCAATTTCTGTCCTTTTCGGCCTCAGATTCCTCCTTTTAATGCTCATTTTTCGTTCCTTTTCGCTATTTTGCCTTTTTGAACCGTTGTGACTCAAAAGAAAGAAAAACAATAAAAATACTAACTACAACAAAAATGAGCAAAATACTAACTAAAAATGACTCAAAAAACGTATACAAAATACGCTTTACAACAGACGAGAGTGTAAAGAAAACTAATTATGCAACATCGACAAAGAAATCCTGAGTTAGGGCAGATCTCATCAATCAAAATGCGGAAGTGGTAGAACCGATCAGAACAAGAACCCAAATTAATAAGATCACGAATAGCGAAACCAGAAAAGCAAAGCTAACAAGATAGGCGGTAGAATCGACCAATATTATAATGCAAGAATTTATGTAATAGGCGGTAGAACCGAACAATATCATAATGCAAGAATTTATGTAATAGACGGTAGAACCGACCAATATCATAATGCAAGAATTTATGTAATAGGCGGTAAAACCGACCAATATCATAATGCAATAATTTAAAATAATATTATTGTATGCTCTCTGATACCATGTTAGAATTCATATAAATCATGAATCCATATAAAATAATAACAAAAGTAAAGAAAAGATAATACAATTATTATTAATAGTGAATTGGTGAGTAAAAGAAAATCAATTACATCCCTTTATATAAGATATAATATATAAGACATAAAGGATGATTTTGCAATGTGAGACATTTTATCTCAAATAGCAAATGCTAACAAACTGGACATTTCAAAAGAGTGGAGAATAAAATTAACGCCAATTGGATGAAGAAATTTAATTAGTTTATCAAATAAGATATGTAATATGGTAGTAAAAGTAGTAAAGAAATGGGTGTATGGGAAATCGAACCTGGGAAGTCACTAGGCTACATTTGATTTTGACACCTCATGAATGCCACTTTGGCACAATCATTGGATTAGGATCACCATTTCATTTTTATATTAAAATATTAATTCCTCCCTCTACACCAATCTCATGTCAATATGCCATCTTGTGGAGTTCAATTCAATAATATTACTAATATATATATAAAAGGGATACGCTGCCTTCTCATGCATTTAAATTTATAGGAGAAATCAACTACAAGGGTCTATTTTATGTCGCCTTACCTTAGACAAGAAGTGTAAGAGGAGGAAAAGAAGAATATTGAAACCAATATGGATAAGAAGAGAAAGGAGGAAACGGTAGGGCATTAAGTAGAACAACAGTGTCCATCTCTAAAGCCAGCCATATTTGATGTTCAACGCAGTAACTATATACACTATAACAAATCGCCTCAAAGAGGGCGATTTATTTAAACAAAAAAGGACGATTAAAAACGCCCTTAGTCGGACAAAGTGCGACATACACGCTTTTTAATTTCATCAACGCGACTAAGTCGCCCTCTTTGGTCTGAATCAAAAGGGGCGACTTTTCAAGTCACTCTTTTTGCTCCACTTTATATTTTGCTTTTATATTTTTTTTTTCTCCACCACTTCATACGAGCCTGCCTCTATTAAAAAAAATAGTTGGAGTATATTTTGAAACAAATTTAAATTGTTAATGCGATTAACATTTGGGATAGGAGGTAAAATTGGTCTTCCACATATGAATAATCAATACAATAATATAATCTCTCATCTAACTATGATTTAATTTTTGACTTCTTTTCGTGAAAGGTCATTTTCCACATTACCACACCACGTGTGGAGAGAACAATTGAAGAGCCAACATTAAATCCAAATGGAGATGTTATAAGGGTCAATTTTTGTCCCAAGTCGAGGGATCAAATATTGAATATTCATGACTTTGTACCAATATATCTTACCATATATAATACTTGTCTATTTTAATGTGAGTAACACATATACAACCTGCCAAAAGCATTTTCTATCAATTTTGTCCTCTATTGATCATGGCACCAATAGAAATTAAGGCCATTTCTACAAGTATAACTTATTTAACTTCTTCTTTTGTTTTTTATATAACTATTTAGTATTTGATGCTAGTTCGATTTGCTTTGCGTAGGGGTTCTCTGCTTTCTTATTCTCAAGACTCTAACGCAAGTTCCCACCTCCCTAATTCTTTTCATTGCTTGATCTTTTTAATATTCTTAGTCATCAAGTATTGTTCATAGAAAATTTAGAATTTGAGTCGTGATTGCGCTCAGGGCAAAAAGTAACTACGTTTTGATCATGCACATATAGTTTGTTTTACTATATCTAAGGTGGAATTTGTTTGACACTTTTGCAGGCCGGCCATATGTCAACAAAACATTTTCAGAAAAGCTTTTACTTTAACTTTCTGGAGAAATAATAAAAAGAAATTATAGGAACACACGTTTTCTTTCACATAACTTTTCCAAAACATTTTATAACCAAAAAAAAAGTTTTCCAAAAAATTAATTAAGTAGCTCATATTTTAGTATAGATATGAAACGAATTTTGACCAATAAAGAAGATATCCACCAAAAAAAAGAAGTAGGAAAGAGTACGCAGTTACTCGATGACTCGTCTTTGGTCCATTAATCTAAGTTCCTGTCAAGTTTACATTTTATTTTTCATCCAAAATCATAAGTTGAAGAAACAAAAATATTGTCAACTTTATTATTTCCTACCTATACTTAGGCTGCTATTTACGGTACTAGTCATATTGTTGTAATGTAATTGTAGCCAAACTCTATCTAGGAGTTGGTCATTTTGGATTGTTTTCGGGTGACTTTTGAGCCCCCATCCCCTAAAACCTACGACCCGATGGTCTCCCGTAAACAACCGATCCATCTATCAAGGTAGAGGTAAGGTCTGTGTACACTCTATCATTTTCAAACCTTACGTTATGAAATTTCACTGAGTATGTTGTTGTTGTATCCTCTAAAACTTTTGTAACAAACATAAGAGGGGGCGGGGTTGGATTAAGGGATGACTGTTAGGGAGAGCAAGGGGTTTGATAGGATACCTTTTGTTGGAATTTTTCTTATGTAAATAGGTAGAAAAAATGATTTTGTTTTTGTATATATAAATAAATTGTTAATCCCCTTTGAAAAGTACGATAATTGCTTTAAGCCATTAATTTAAATCTCAAGTGTGGCATTATTGCATTTTTCAGTTATTTGAATTCCTGGTTTCGGCGATGCTTAGGCCCACGCACTGAAGAGATGCACATGTGCATGGGGCTGCAGTACTTGCAAAAGAATCCAAGCATTTGCTGTTTCGATAATGAGATATCCTCTTTTATTTTCTTGCTTTTCAATAGCATTCAATTGCTTCCGTACATCACTTGTCTCTCTTTCTTTCTTTGACAATCACTTTTGCTAGCTACATTTGCATATGCATACTCTGTTCATTACACTTTGCATACATATATATATCGTCTAGCTTGTTCTAGTTTAATATGAGCCAAAACAATGGTGAGTTGGAAGCAGACAAAGGTCACTCTCATCCATCCTTAATTTCTCTGGTGTAGGAGCTAACACGTGCACTTGGATTGTGATGGCCATATTTATAAGGACAATAACACATATTGCTGTCACCTCTATGCTTTTCGGTAGCAATTAATTATGATTTATGATAGTGTCCGTCGGTAGCAAAGTTAGGATTTTACCAAGATGTTCAAGATTTAATATATAAGAAATACTAATATCCATTTTTCATTCTTAGTTTCTATTGAATATCTCACATCGGTGGAAATGTTATCCTTTGTTTTCATTATAAGATATCTTGGGGCATAATTCTCATCTTTTAAGTTAATTTTTTAGATTGAGTTAGGTTCGCACCATCCCAATTCAATTGACCACCATTCGCCTGATGGCGGGTGTAGCTCCGGCCTTGGTTTTGGAATGTCCATTGATATAGATTAATGTTTTTTGTGTGAAAAATCCAAATATATAGTGTACTAATGACAGAATTTCTTTCCTTTAATGATAATAAGTTAAGACACGTAAATATTATGGTAAACAAGACAATTTGAGAAGTTTTACAAATGTAATGCTCAGAGTTAGTTGAGACAATGTTACATGTGCAGCAATATATGCTGATAATTAATGCTGTCAAATATATATATATACACGTATTCACCAGAGAAATTGGCTTATATAAGACAATTATTTCCCATTGTTTGATTTATTACCATCTTCAATTCAGTTAGGTTAGGAGCTGGCAATGTAGAAATTTCACTTTCAACATCTCTGGACCAGCGCATGCAAAACCAAGCAAGACAAATTTATAAGCCTAAGTTTGGTATAAAGAGTTGCTTACTTTACGGGAATTTTTCATAGATTTATTTCCTACAAGGTAGTGGTAAATTAATGCTTGATGATCAGTTCTGGGTGATATTTTGGGCAGATAATTGATTGTCACATGCACCACTGATTTACACATCGGGGCACCACATGCCACAATGATTGTGGTCTATATTGCCAATTTTACTTTAATTATCTTCATCAAAGGATAGTCATATTATAGTCTTGGTTAATGCAATAAAGTTACATAATATTTGTTTATCCGTGATATAAAGGGTATTTCTTAGGTATATCATTCGTATTGTTGTATTAAATGATCCTGATCGGCAGGGTCGTCTCAAATATTTTGAAGTTCATGTTCTAATTCGTAAAAGTGGATCTTTAATTTGGCTAAAATCTGCGAATTATGGACCTTTACAGTAAATTTTGGCTACTTAATAAAAAATGAAAAAAGGGGTCCTAAAATTTTTGCTTTTCGAGGGCCCTGTGCGGTAGCACACCTCGCACGGGTCCAAAGACGACCCTGCTGATCGGTTGCTTTCTGTTCATATAATGCATACAATTCAAGTTGTTAGTTGGGTCGGTTCGATGTCTCAGTATGAACCAAAAATTTCTTATCCTTATGATTATGTTCTTGATCCAATGTGGAGATAGTGAGTGTTCGTTATACCTTCATAACTCATATATAACTCATAACTCGTAGATGTGAGAATGTCTTAAATTAGTTGGACAGTATATACTCAAATTTTACAAATTTAAAGAATAACAGTGCTCAGTGTTATATTTGGAGGATATAAAATTAAACTAACCTAAAAAGGATGTTTTTGCCAAAAGCGCGGATGGCATACTATAATTAGTAGAGTCCGGAACTTAAATGACCCAAAAAAGTGATTAAGTGAACCAAAAAAACCAAAAAAAAAGTTATATTAGTACCTTTTGCGCAGTAATTTAATGCGCAATACAACTTAATCGTAACGACCCAACTAAGTTCTATTGTGCAGTAAATTACTGCGCAATAGAGGTATTTTAATTTTTCCAACACTTGGTATTTCAATAGGGTTTGAAATTCATTTTTTTCATACTTTGAACAAATATTAATCACATTACAAGACTCCGAAATGTCAATATTTTATATAGAATCTGATATTTTTTATGCGAACATTAGTGTAGGCTCAATACATCAAGGATACCTAAACGTTCGGAATGTCATTTTAGAGGTTGTAAACTATCAAAGTAAGTTTTGTTTGAAAACTTGTTATAATTAGGTCTAAGTGTGTTACTTTTTAGGGTTTTGATTTAAGTGTTTTATTATTTAGTCAAGGTCTTACTTTATTTCGAATATGTCGAGATTTATTTTTCTACTTAATTTTAGACATCGCGCGAGTTAGTAATAAACGATAATAAATACTAAAACAATTAATTATCATTAAGAAAAAGATACACAAAAAATATAATACTAACTTAAACTGTAAACCTTAATTACATATACACAATCTCTAATGGGTCCCACATATAATAGACCTTAGAGTAACCTTAGGCCTATACACATCACACGCCAACCTCAAGCTCGGATCGGTGCCCTACCTGGGCACCCTTCTACCTAACTGACACAAGTAAACTGCGGAATTTAAATAACACCTCTTTTTTAAAAAAAAAAACCAACGTACGTGCAAGGCAAAGCCGACAAGGCCGCCATATAATATACATAAACAAAAGACACTACACTGTACACGAGTCCAATCCCACATATGAATACAGG
Organism: Przewalskia tangutica; assembly: GCA_029844215.1. NCBI lineage: Eukaryota > Viridiplantae > Streptophyta > Magnoliopsida > Solanales > Solanaceae > Przewalskia > Przewalskia tangutica. Next base: position 14,597,738 of record CM056721.1, on the reverse strand, counting down.
CCTCTAAGAGTTTTTACTGAAACATGACGGGACAAGGCTCGCTGCACTCATAATCGCATAAAGCTCAGATCAGGAACTATACCCAAAAATGGTAAACTCCTGAACAGATGGAGCTATCCAAAAACTCGGAGTATGGTCCTACACCTGCAGATCACCAAATCAAGGCACCTAAACTCATGCGGATGAACGCACTTCCGGGCGAGGTCAAGAAGAATGTACCAAGTATGTGAAACAAGAAAATATCAGAATGAAATCATAATCTAACAAAACATGAGACATGTATGATAGCCAACCTACGATACACAATACATAAGCGATCATATCAAGTCGTGGACGCGCCTCAAAGCCATTACTCAAATATAACCGTGGGTCTCACGCCATAATATCAATCATGCCCGTGGAATCCTCCTCACCGCCATCCATGATATAATATAACATCGCGAAGTTACGATGAACCTTACAATCATGAGAGTAATGCAATCCTTTTTATCTTTTTAAGTTATACTTTAATCAATGAGACCAACTGTTCCACTTTAAGTCATAATCACACTGCACCCTTTCATTAATGAAATCAATACCGTTTCAAAACACGGGCGTCGCTGCTGTGGTCAACCACCCTCTGTGTTATAATGCAACATATCATGAGACTATTTCACCCGCAAGGGACTATTTCACCCGCTTAGGTCATGAGGACCCGCAATGAATCATCGGTACACGATACTCGCATCACGGATAGCTAATCCATGGCTTATATATATCTCGGGAATTTAACCCGCCCGAGTCAAATACCGATCCGCCGTGAGTGTGTACCACTCACCCCCATGGGGAGCTAACCCATGATATCCTTGAAACAAGTTGCCGGCCCTTTATTGTCACGACCCGTTCCGGGGCCCGTGACTGGTGCCTTACCCGGGGCACCCTAGTGATACAACATCAGAGAAAATCAGCGGAAATAAAAATGTAAACATGAAACAAGATATATGATAAGAACAGGCTAACCAAAACGGTCACCTTCCAATAATATATATAAATCTTTCAAACCGAACAGTTTAATCCTTTTTACAAACCCTGCCCACAACCGTACTACAGACCTCTAAGAATGTAACGACAACTATGGCGGGACAGGGCCCCGCCATACCCCTGAATGTACAAGAACCTACTGCACTGTGGTAACATACCAAAAGATAAGCCTCCGAGAAACGGAGCTTCCCAATACGCCGATTTGTGATCCTGAAGCGAGGATCGACAACCGATGTACCTCTACCGCGGCGTGAACGCACTTCCGAAAGAGGTCGATAACAGTACAGTATGAAATCAAAATATCAGTAGTTAAATCATAAATACTATATAAAGCGGGAGACATATATGATAACCAAAATACAAGACGCAACATAAAAGTAGCCAAGTCGTGACTCACGCCTCAAAGTCATCACTCAAATATAACTATGGGTCTCACGCCCACAACATCAATCATGTTCGCATTACGGCCACATGCCGGAATTTACATCGGTGTAGGATATGTCCAGATGCAACAATAATAACAATGTACCGTAATCAACCTCGCCATACGGCCGCACGCCGAATTCGCAGACGTGCAGATATGTCCATGTAACAACAACAACAATATACCGTGATCAACCCCGCCAGACGCCGCACGCTCTGACTCGTGCGCAGATATGTCCATGTAATAATAACAACAATATACCGTGATCAACCCCGCCACGGGCTCCGTCGGTGCGACGGCGTATGTCCATGTAATAACAATAATATACCGGGTGATCAACTCGCCGCGTGGGCCGCACGCCGAATTCAGACGTGCGAGCGTGTCCATGTAACCATCCTAATGGAAGCATACCCGTGGGTCACCCATCGTGTCAGTATGTCCAAAGGAAATAACAAGATAACAATCAGAATGGAAGCATACTCGTGGGCCACCCATCGTGTCAGTATGTCCAAGCCAATAATCAGATAGCCGGCCCTCCAACGAGAGGCGCGGTAGTACAAAAATACAACACTTGCACAACAAAGGCTATCACCACAAGCATAGGCAAGTTTAATCATACTCACAGACATTTATTTTATCACAACAAATCCGGGTTTTAACCCCAAAGTACTACATACAGTTATCCTTTCAAAAAGACCTCTTTTTACGTAAAAACAACTCGATACTATTATCCGTCGTACCAAATACGTTCATGTTTTAAACTCAAGTACTTTATACTATTTTAAACCAAGTGACTTACACTTTTTAGAACAACGTCAAGTAACAACATTCTTTTCCAAAAGTTCGAGTTTGCCTAATTTCAGATACTCAAGTCTTTTAGTTCCGAAAGATTTCATAGTTCATAGTCTTAATCAAATAACGTACTCTCTTTTAAAACAATTGAGTAATGTATGTCTTACGTGTGAGTAGGTTATTCTTGTTTATAACAATCTTATTAAACAGCCATGATCTAGGAAATGTAATATCATTTTGTCTCATCTTAGCTTCTATGCAGATGGAGGTTTCTACTGGTTTTAATAACACTTAATCAGTCAATACATTTCCTTTTATAAGCGCTGCAGTGGTTTGTTCGATACTTATTCTGATTTCCGAAATCAGTAAAACATTATTCCTTTTAAAAACCAAGTACTCATTACTCACGAATGAGGTTTCACACTTTTTAACAAACATCATATTAATTCAATTAAGTCAAGTCTCTTACCTTTTAAGATTAAATCTCTTAACTTCTAAAATCAAATAACCATTCTTTTTATCTCTCTTAAGTCGTTATACCTAACTTCCCATAAAGCCAGCATAACTCTTATACTTTTAAAACCAAGCATTACTCTTCTTTCAAAAAGGTTCCTTATTTCTTTTGAAATACTTCAAGATTCTTTATTATTCAGGCTTAAGTCGAAAGACATTGCCATAGAACTACGTTTAGTTAACACACGTACGTCTACCGTACTATATAGATTTCTTTTAAAATATCATGCTCAAGAGGATAGGAAGAATCACATACCTCGCGACGATTATCGACTATTAGCAATTAGCTCCAGCATCAGAATCCGCTAGCCCTTTCCACCCTTCGAGTAGAATACGCTACTTGCGATTTCAACCTATAACGGCCATACAAGTCTATCAATGTCTAGACTATTCGCGGAAAATTGGCAAGACTTCCCTACCCACAAACTTCACAAGTCTCATCAGAATACAAATTCTATGTAAGTACAGTTCAATTTCCTTCTTATATACCTTCCTTGTATATAACTTATACTTAATTCTTATACTTCAACAGTATGTAAACTCTTATAATAAAAGAAGGTCAAGAGTATTTACCTCGATAAGCCCAAAATTATCCAAGTTAAAAGTCGATCCTGAGCAAGGTTTAGCTCCTAATTGCACGCTCCGATAGCTCCAAGAAACCCTTAGAAGTTCTTCACAACTTCTACTACGTACTAAACGGGATTTGGGCTAGGGTATTTAGGAATAGTAACTACACTTGGAAGACAACTTTCTACCAAGGGGGTGTACTCGGCCACCAGCTGTATGTGGAGGGGAGGGGTGTTTCGCTAGGGCTTTCTCGAGGGGAGTGTTGGACGAAACACTACAAGAGAGGGAAAGATTTTCAAGACTTGGAGAAATGATTTTGTGGATGAAGAAAACCTTCAAGTTAGGGGGGTATTTATAGGCCAACCAATGGCCAAGATGAAGCCAAGTGCTATGCAAGTGTAGGGTGAGGATTCATCCATGTGTACCTTATCCAACCACTACACAAAATATCACAAATATCCTACCTACTCCAAGACCTCCAATTCGTCCCATTACCGCCCACACATCCGCCAATTAGAGGGTGACAAGTGTCGCCCTCTCGTTGGTCCAAAGTATTTCGTCTCTCGGAAAAATCCGCAAGAAATATAAATGACATAGCCGTAATTTTCCCTTCGCAAGTTTTGTAAAACGTTTCGTCGAAAAACGATTCTTTTCGGGGGTTGTGAACAAAATTTTCGGTCCTTGCCTAACTTAAGGCTTAAACTTTTATACGTACGCCCTCACGTACATATTCTGGAAATACGGGGTATAACATTTATGGAGGGACGCGGAGATGTGGAAATATGACACTTGCACGAATGTCTATATGAGCAACTCATATGCAAGCAAACCAAGGCAAAACCATGCCTTTACACAAATCAAGAAAATTACCATGCCTTTCTTTTTGTCATAAGCCAAGACAATACCATGCCTTTACACAAACCAAGACAATTACCATGCCTTCTTTTCACATAAACCAAGACAATTACCATGCCTTCTTTTTACATAAACCAATAGAAATCCTTATTTAAGCAAGCCAAAGTACTTATCAAGACACACATAGAATAATTCTCAATTAAACAAGCCAAAGTACTATCAAGGCACACCTAGAATAATTCTCAATTAAACAAGCCAAAGTACTATCAAGGCACACATAGAATAATTCTCATTTAAACAAGCCAAAGTACTATCAAGGCACAAATGGAAAAATTCTCATTTAAACAAGCCAAAGTACTATCAAGGCACAAATGAAAAAATTCTCATTTAAACAAGCCAAAGTACTACGTACGTACATTCTTTTCAAAAGACTCCTTTTTATGTAAAACCCCAAGATACTAACACCCGTAGTATCAAGGCATGTCTATTTTTCAAAGTAAGTTACTACACTTTTAGAAACCCATTTCAAAGCTTGAAACCAAGTAACTTCAAATTTTCACAATCTAGGCAACTTATGCCCATTGATCAAAATAGACAACTTTCTTAACCTTCCATAAAGCCGTTATAACCAACTTCCCATAAAGGCGTTATAACCCTTTATGGTTTTAGACCAATTCATTCCTTTTTATATCCAAGAGACTTACACTTTTAAAACCAAGTATCACATACTTACAAATCAAGTTTCTTAACTTTCAAAATACTTCAACTCTCTTAATCTTTAAAAATCAAGTTTCTTCTACTTTTAAATCTCAAGTAACTCACACCTTTAAAACAAGTTACTTCTCTTTAAATCATGTAATTTCTCCTCTTTTTAAATCAATTAAGTAAATCACGCCTTTTACTCCCCTAAAGTCATTATAACAACCTTTAGGTTTTGCAACTAAGGCACTATCCAAAAGATTTGGAAACCACTTCTTTTTCAAGACTCTGTGTACTTTAAGTAAAATACTTTCACTTTTAAGAATTCAAACTTCACTAAGGAAATGGATTATAACAACTTACAATTTAAACATCAAAGTACAATCAAGGAAGTACATAGAACAAATTCTATATTAGGCAATCCAAGTACAACCAAGGAATGTATCATTTAAGGAGTAGGACTTACTTTCTTTATCTTAAGGAATCATACTAGAAGAAGAGGAGATGATTCACATACCTTTTCGGCTTAATCCACAAGCTAAGTCGAATACGCCGCACATAGAATTGTCAACCTATAATGGCCACAACAAGACTATCAACTTCTGGTTTCTAACGTAGAATAATACTAAGTACACGGTCTCTTATTCTACGGAAAATTGGGCAGCACCTCCTTTGTTTCTACATACTTTGCCACCTTTTTCAAGGCAGAATTCAATAACCAAACGTGCCACATTTAAGGCTCAATACAACAACCAACCAAAGGGGATTACACGCCTTACAATACGTGTAAAATTCCGCCCCACAATTCATACCAAGTAGTTTAATATCCAAAGCCATTCTCGGCCAACATATACAACAACACTAAGTCCTTTCCAATTCTTTTTCAATCCAAGTTCTTAGTTCTAACATGTTATATAGTCATAAACAACTTCAACAACTACAATTCCTTCTTTATATAACATGTGACGGCTTATACAATAATCAACTTGAATTGTAATCTTAAGGGCTAAACATGCTAGTTTTCGGATTAGGGTTCCAATAGCCAATATACTTATCAAACTTCATACTATAAACTTCATGCTTGCTAATATCCATAACTACAATGATAAGTAATCTTTAATTGCTAAAACGACAAGATTTATACCTTTACAAGCCCTTAAAATTTCCAAGATTCAAAGTCGCTCCTTAGAAATTCTTAGCTCCTTTCCTTTACGCTTCAATCCGCTATTTGAAGCCTTTAGAAGTTCACAACCAACTTCTCTTCCATTTCCAATCAAAACCTATGAAAATGCCTTAGGTTTTCGTCTTGCGACTAACGTGAAAACGCCGTTTTTCCGAGATCTTTCTATTGAGATATCCTTACAATACCCTTAGGGACCTTGGGTTAAAGTCTTGTGAATAATGGATCATAAACTAAAAATTTTGTGTGGACTTGAGGGTGAACCCGAGAGTTATGTTCAACAAGAACAAGGTTCTCTAATTTTTTCTAAGTGTTGGAGACTTAGTCTTGCACTAGTGTGTATATATAAAACGATGGAGGGTCAAGATAATAACAAATGGGTGGCTAGGATGAAGAACAATTAATTAATTGGCCAAGTGGACAAGTTGACTAGTCAATAAGCTCAAGCTTTGAAGACTTATCTTCCTTGATGGTCAATGACCACTTTACCCTAGTATTAATTTCGTCCAAGACCATTGTGGGGGTGCCACATGTCGCCCTCCCATTTGTCCATAAAATTCCGTAACCCTCGTGGGCCCCACAAAACGTAAAATTCTTCGGGTGGCCCCCACATGACCAAATCCGTAAAAATAAATTTCCATAATGTAAATAAGTTCCATATTCTTCAAATAATGCATTTTGAGAATCCAATTCTCATCAACGAACATTTTTCCTTTCCGATGTTCGGAAGATTTTCCGTCGGAAAAACAATTCTTCCTTTCGTACCAATTTTCAAGTCTTGATTCCTTACGTACATTCCCTTATACATGTCCTGAACTTACGAGGTGTAACAAATACAATCCCCACCACCCTCACCGTCATCTCCATCCCCCTTCTTCCTCCAAATCGCAGGACGCTCCAAGCCATGATCATCTGCCACCCTTTTTTCCTTGCCTCCCTTCTTCGGAGTCAATATCATGGCATGCACATGACCGCCTTTAACTGCCATGGTTGAAACCAATCTATTGGGATTGGTAGGGTCATAATTATCAACATAGTCCTCGTGAGGAGGGACCACATGCGTATAAGGATGAACCTGAAATAATATATAAACAATATGTATTCATTTTAATTTATATTTAATACATTAACTTTTGGTAACAAAAAAATCAAACCTATGTGTCGATAAATTCTTGAGCGGGCTCCTGAGAGGGATCTGAAGTAGTATCATAAATGGGATCATGAATGACTGTAGCTGGAGATGGAGCTAGAGCAGCTGGAGATGGAGACAAATCCTAAGGTATGAAAAATTATGAAATAATCAGTATAAATATTTTAATTTTTTAAAATAAATATTTTAAACACTTACCACTGGGATAAAAATCCTCAAAGTTTAGGAATGAGAAGTCGTACTGCAGCTCATTTCCACCCTATAGATCACGAACTAGCAGTTGTGCACGCACTGATACGTCATATGAAGCACAATCTATGTCATCACGTACACCGACGTACACATTTTGGCTCTGCTGGAATGAAGACACGGATATATCTAAAAATAGTTGTGCTGATGTATATGTAAGTGTCGATGGTCTGTAAGAAGTTGGCAGGCGACCTGAAATCGATGGGACGTCTGAACTCGACGGATACTGCTGGGCTGGAGCAAGAGCATGATCGGCAAGCTTATCTACTAGAAGGAGTTTTCTGTTGCCTCCTACTCTGTCACCACCTCAGCCACAATTCCCTCGGCCATCATCCCCTCGACTACCATCCCCTCTAGCCCCATGGATCTTGTTCTTTAATGACCATAATTCCCTCGGCCATCGAACGTGGAACCTCAGATATTGTTCTTTAATGACAGTTTTGTTTTTTTAAAGGGAAGTGAGGGACCATCAGGGAAGAACCCGATGGCCCGTTGTGTTTGCCCCTTATTGTGCAGTAAATTACTACGCAAAAGATATTAATACACCAATTTTTTGGGTTATTTTAATTGTTTTCATCACTTTCTGGGTTATTTAAATTTCCGTCTAGAATTAGTACAATTTCAAGATGTTCTTTAAAATCTTTGGTAAACGGTACGGCTCATGGAGGAGTATATAGTTTTTATTCTAGCAATAACGAGAGCATAGCCATCAATTAGTACAAAAATATTCAAATGTTATTTTTTTCACTTGGAAATAAATATCTCAAGATGATTTATATAGGTTTCACAAAAAATAAATCTCCGTTTATCAGTAATACTAGTATTTAGTTTTATTTTTTGACTTGTCATTTTCCACACTAGCGCATCCACGTGTAGACTGACAATTGTTGGATCTCACCTCACGGACCAGAAAGGCAGAAACAAATCCAAACGAAGATGTTGTCCCAGGTAAAGGGATCATATTTCATGTCATTATATGTCCCAATAAATCTTGCCACGCCACAAAAACATCTTTATTTTTTATTTAATAACACATTTTACCCCCCCCCCCCCCTTCCGGACAAAAACATTTCCTATCAATTTTGTCCCCTAGCAATGCTCATGGTCCAACAGAAGGTCTTTATATATACACTTTTGGTTGGAAAATAATTACTCCCTTCAGCTCAATTAATGAGTCATATTTTTTTCTTAATTTATTCCAAAAAGGTTAATTTTAAACTTCCCAGGATCTCCGGTTGTTTTCAGTTATTCTTTGTCTTGAATGTTATCTAATTGTTAAAATTCATAATTAAGCTCAGTTGTATGTTTTTCATTATTAAAAATTAAAATAATAGAAAATCATTTAACTTGGGGAATAAACAACGTCACCACATAGACATTTTCGCCAAATATCAGAGATATCTTGTGTAATTTTGTTAAGATTCAACATACGAGCTAAATCGATATGCATGCAAGTGAAGACTCAGCACTGTCAATGCAACAGTGAACCAAGTCGTTGAAGAAAAGAAGAAGAAGAAAAGAAGAGAGGAGAACTTGCAGAAGCTTTTCTACATTTTTCTTAATAGCAATTGTTTACAATGCCTATTTATACTAGTAAACTTTGCAACAACTACCCTTATTATTACAAACATAACCAAGCAAACTAAACAGGCCTACAACCGTAAGACTAAGACTACCAACACATAACAAGAAGCAATATACAGCAGATACGATCACACTCAGATACTGCTGGTATCCTCAACACGCCCCCTCAAGCTAGGATCTAAAAACAAATTTTTTAGTCCTAGCTTGGACAATAGATAATCATGCCGACCTTGACTGAGCCCTTTTGTAAGTACATCTGTTGGCTGCTCCTCAGTAGGCACATATACTGTATGTATCAACCCTTCCTGTATCTTATTCCTGATAAAATGGCAATCGATATCAATATGCTTAGTTCTCTCATGGAAGACTGGATTAGCTGTGATCTGCAGAGCAGACTTCATTACTATGACCGGAATTGAAAGTCAAGAGAACAGATAGCTCAAAGAAATGATCCTTAAGCCATACCACTTCGCCATCACGAGGCTAGATTCTGCATCACCTCGCAGTAACTTCGCGATCAGGTTGTTTCTTGGACTTCCATGATATAAGGGACGACCCAAGAAATACCAAATATCATGTAATTGATCTCTTTGTATTGAGACATGAGGCCCAATCAGCATCACAATAGCGGTGAGACGGTCAGGTCACCGCCGCCATAAAAATGCCTGCACTGAGCTTGTTTTAGATATCTAACCACACGATGTGTTGCCATAAGATGTGATGTCTTTGGACTCTGAAGAACCGACTCAAGCACCTGACAAAGGAGATGTCGGTCGAGTATTTGTCAGTATAAAGCCTCCCAATCAACCTCTGATTGCTTGTTGGATCTTCCAGCAATGGATATTTTTTAACTTTTGATTCATCACCAGGAACATGTTCATCATAAAGAACATATGTTAACTTGACATTGAGCTCCATATGAGACCTAGCCGGTTTTCCACCGCACAACCCAAGATCGTAAATTAATTCCATTGTGTATTTCCTTTGATCGTCACTATTCCACTAACATTTCGAGCAAACTCAAAGCCTATGAAATATCTCAAGGTTCCCAAGTCTTTAATTTTGAAATACTGCTGAAGAGTCACTTTGGTTTCCTGAATAAGATCTTCATCATTCCCAGTCATGAGAAGATCATCCACATAAACAAGCACTATCACTCTACTGTCCCCAACCTTTTTGGTTAGAAGGAATAGTCTAAGTTGCTTTGAACAAATCCTGAATTCTTCTGCCGGGTTAGCTTAATGTTCCATCGCTGAAGCCTGCTTTAAGCCATATAGTGACTTAACCAATCTGCATACTTTTCCTTGCTTATCATCAAAGCCTTGTGGCATATGCATGTACACTTCCTCATTAAGATCACCATGTAAAAATGCATTGTAGACATCCATTTGATATATTTATCAACCACAGCAACAGAAATCACTGTCCTCACTGTTACCATTTTTGCCACAGGTGAGAAGGTGTCCTGGTAGTCGATCCCTTCCTTTTGATTGTACCCCTTTGCCACTAATCTTGCCTTGAATCTCTCCACTTTACCATTAGTTTTGTATTTGATCTTATAGACCCACTTGCATCCAATAGCCTTCTTGTGTCTAGGAAGATCAGTGACTTTCCAGGTATTGTTGTCTTACAATGCCTTCATCTCTGTCTTCATGGCATCCACCCATCTAGTATCTTGTATTGCTGAAGTATATGATGTTGGCTCTTGCTCAACCTCCATTTTGGCAATATAGCTTTTGTATCTTGCAGTCAGTCCAGTGTAGCTCAGATTGTTAGCCATAGGATATAAGCAATTTTGGCTGCTCCCTGCACCACTTGTATACTGTATGAAATATTTCATCCATGTAGGTTGCTTTCTGCTCCTATCTGATCTCTTTAATGGGGGCTCACGCCAGTTACGAGTTATGTTACGCTTCTTCCGCGCAGAATGAGTATCACGGGTCCTCCTCAACAATCTCTCAACTGTCCGCAACCTCAGTATTTTGGTATGCAACCTCTGTATTGCTTGGTAGTTGCTGAAAAATATCTCCATCATCTTCCATATTGGATTGGTTCTTCTGGACTCCATCTGTTATTAGCTCCAGATACTTTCTCCTGTTGAAAAGGAAATATGTATTCATAAAATGTAACATCCCTGCTCACAAAAAGAGTAATATTAGATAGATTCAATAGTCTATAACCCTTTTGCCTGGAAGAATATCCCAGAAACACTGCTTTTATAGCCCTGGTATCAAATTTATATGTCTGCAACAGGTTTGTTGCATAACAAAGACATCCAATAACTCTCATGTGAGACAAGACTGGAGCCTTCTTATACAATTTTTCATATGGTGAGATATTTCCCAGCACCACTGAGGGTAGCCTATTCATAATGTATATTGCAGCCTCCACACAATCCCCCAAAGATCTAGTTGGTAGAGACTCAAATTTAATAGCTCTTGCAAGTTCTAGAATGTGTCTATGCCTTCTTTCAACTAATCCGTTTTGCTGGGGACTATAGGGGCAAGACCTCTGATGGACAATTCCCAGACTTGCAAATAAATCTCTACATGTACTGTTAATGAATTCTGATCCATTATCACATCTAATAGACTTAACATGTGTTCCATACTGTGTCTTAATCATCAAACACAAGTCTTTAAGCATAGTAGTAACATCTGACTTAATATGCAAGAGAAATATCCATGTCCATCTAGTAAAATCATCGACTACAGTTAGAAAGTATCTCATCCCAGTGTAGGTAGGAACCCTGTATGGCCCCCAAACATCCAAATGTAGCAACCCAAATGGAAATGCAGTTCTACTATTGCTAGCTGGGAAATGAAATCTGGTTTGTCTTGCCATAGGGCATACATCACAATGTGGAATTGTAAAGCTAGCTTTATTACTACTGAAAGCATTTATTTTCCTAAGGACACTCATAGGTGCATGTCCTTGCCTTCTATGCCATAGAGCAGCTTTTAACTCTCTTGCACTGATCTTTGTCATGTGTGCCTGTGCTGTCCTCCATCTACTATGCTTCCCTGTAGACTCCAGCATATACATACCATCAACTTCTCTACCAATCTCCTTCACCTTCCCAGTGAAGAGATCTTGTAGCACAAAGAAGTCAGGGAAAAATCTCGCACTACAATTCAGCTCTTTAGTTAACTTCGACACTGAAAGTAAATTAAACTGAAAACTAGGCACACAAAGCACATGATTTATAAGTTCACCGCCTGTCACACTTACACTTCCTGGGCTTAGAAATTTCAAGAATGCCTCCAAGAGTAAATCGCGTATGTCCCGGATTTTCTGAGAAATCAGGTGTTTCAATCATACTTTTGTCTTTAATATGGTTAGCAGCACCTGAATCTACTATCCAAGGAATCCTATCATTGTATTCAGTATGATCATACTTACCTGCCACATGTACTTTGGCAGCAATAGCATGATCAATACATGTCCCCCTTTTCTGATTCATAACTTCCATCATCCTTTGTAATTTATCTGGTGTGCAGGTCCTTATCATGTGTTGAAGTTGCTCCTGTTGATATGTAGACAGATGATGGTTGCTGCCTTCACTATACCTCTGACTCAGCTCACTATATGCCAATCCACCTTGAACCTGCACTCCACATACATTTCCTTCCAGTTGTGAAACCATAACTGCATTGACCTTTTTCTTCCCCTTAGAATCTGAGGGATATCCTACAAGTCTGTAGCATTTTTCCATAGTATGGCCCTGCTTCTTACAGTAGTCACAGTAATACAATAACTTGTGACATCTTTCCCTATTATGTCCCTTCATCCGACAGTGATCACAATAAGCATATGTATTATACTTCTTATTGTTGTTAAATAAAGCTTTACTCGTCAGTGCCATACTCTCGATACAACCTTCCAGTGAAGAGATGTGTGTCACGTCCCGACCCCGGATCCGTGACCGGTGCCTTAACCCGGGCACCCTTGTGACACAACATCAGAGAAAACCAGCGGAAATAAACTTACCAACGAGAACCATATAAGATAAAATAGGCTAATCCAAAAATGGCTACCTTCCCGTAACATAAATAAAACAGAACTGAACAGTTACATCCTTAATAACCCAATTTATAACCGGACTACAGGCCTCTAAGAGTTTGTAACAACCATGACGGGACAGGGCCCCGTCATACCCCTGAATGTACACAAACCTACAACGTCAGGGAGAACCGTACCAAAATCAAGTCAAGCCTCCGGAGTAATGGAGCTTCTGACACCTGAGCAAAGATCCTAGGAATGAGGATCCACCACCTGCTTACCCTTACCTGTGGCATGAACGCAGCCCCCGAGGAAGGGGGTCAGTACACAATATGTACCAAGTATGCAAAACTGGAAAATACTTGTAATAATATCATAAGTCAAAACAAGCTGAAGTCATAGACGAAAATCAATTTACCTTGCACTGTGTCTTACTAATAATGAGAGTAACAAGTATAAATCTTACTGCATAAAAATAGGAGGCTCATGATCAAAACAGGTCTCCGCCGGAGTATCATTAAGCAATCCTACTCCTAGGACTATTTCACCCGCATGAGTCATGTGGACCCGCATAAGGCCATCCGCCTCGCATGGGACTATTTCACCCGCATGAGTCATGTGGACCCGCATAAGGCCATCCGCCTCGCATGGGACTATTTCACCCGCATGGGACTATTTCACCCGCATGGATCCTGTGGACCCGCATGAGTACAATCGCCGCACTCGCATGGGACTATTTCACCCGCATGGATCATGTGGACCCGCATGAGTACAATCGCCAGACTCGCATCACGGGTAGCAAATCCATGGAATAAGTAGTAAACCATCCTAATGGACGCATACCCGCGACCATCCATCGTCGTATGTCCAAAGGAAATAACAAGAATACGCATACCCGCGACCATCCATCGTGTCGGATGCCAACAGGAATTAACAAGAATAAGTAGTGAACCATCCTAATGAACGATACCCGCGACCATCCATCGTGTCGCATGTCAAAAGGAAATAACAAGAATACGATACCCGCGACCATCCATCGTGTCAGTATGCCAACAGGAATTAACAAGAATAAGTAGTGAACCATCCTAATGAACGCATACCCGTGGACCATCCATCGTGTCAGTATGTCAAAAGGAAATAACAAGAATAACCCGGGGTCTACCCCGAAAGAACATGCCACCTAGCACAACCGGCTATCATGTATAACATAAGCGCTACCGGCTTATCATAACATAACATAACATAAGCGCTACCGGCTTATCATAACATAAGCAAGTTAAGAAATCCCCTAATTTCTTATTAACATTTCATATATCCTCTCATTTTAGTACACCTAAGGCACTAACATGTCTTTTAAGAGAAAATCCGGGAATTCAACCCAAGTCCCACGTACTTCTAACCTTTTAAGAAATAACTCTTTTTATATAAAACTTCCAAGATACCAATCACCATAGTATCAAGCTACGATTTCTTTTCAAGACAAGTCACATTTCCTTTTAGAAATATAATAGGCTTCTAAATCAAGTGACTTCATTTCCTTTAAAACCTTAGGCAATCAATACCTAAAAATCAATTCACCTTTCACAGTTTCAAATCATTTACCCGTACTTGTTTTACTTAGAGTAAACCTTTCTTATTAACCTTTCATAAAGCTAATATAACTAACTTCCCATAAAGCCGTTATACTATCTTTATGCTTTAGAAATTAAGACATCCTTATCCTTTCATAAGGCCGTTATAACTAACTTCCCATAAAGCCGTTATAACTCCTTATAAGCCATTTTGTTCTTTTACTAACCAAGAGACTTATACTTCAACAACCTTACACAATTTTCAAAATACTTCAAGCCTCTTATCTTTTAGAAAAATTCAATACTCAATACTTTCACGCCAAGTGCTCTATACTTCTTTATGTCAAGAAATCCTTGTCTACCTTATTTAGAATAAACCACTCCTCAAGAACAAACGGGTTAACTTCTTAACCCAACCAACTTAGACATTTTCTTAAAACAAGTCAAATATAACAAAAGGATTTACTTCATTTAAAACACGTACGTCTACCGTACTATATAGTTAAAACTACTCATGCTCAAGAGATAAGAAAGTTTCCACATACCTCTTTGGTCAATCCACTTGCTAAGCTCAAACTACCGCAAGTAATATATCAACCTATAATAATCATGATACGCTTATTAACCTCTAATTTCAATGTAGAATAATCCAAGTTCAAAGTCACTAAATTCTATGGAAAATCGCAGATTTCCTTTGTTTCTACTCACTTTGCCACCTTTCAAAGGCCGATTTTTAACACTCAAAACGCCACATTTAAGGCCCAACATCCAAACCAACACAAAGGGGATTACACACCAAAACTTGGGTGTGTAAAATTCTGCCCCACAAGTTATAACGATTAATCTTAACAAGTTTAAGGAAATTTTTAGGCTACAACATGCTCACATAACCCCTTTAGCCAAAACCTTTATACCCAAACCACATTTCTTGCATGCAATGATTCTAAGAGCATTATTTACTACCACAAGTTCTTTCTTCTTAACATGCAACACTAAAACTAATTTTAAGGGAAGAACCATTACCTTAGAGTTTTAGCCAACTTTTTCCCTTCCAAGAACACTACCACAACAACCTTCACAAGCTAGCCACAAGCTTCCTTCTTGCCTTACTTTCAGATTTTTTTCCTAAGGCTAGAATGACTCTTGGAATTTTAGAGAGAAGGAGGAGTTTGAAATTTAAGAGAGAAGGAAGAGCTTGAAATTTAAGAGAGAGATGAAAGATGACCAAGTCTTTAAGACTTGGTCAATATAATGCATGCAAAATCAGATGGGGGGGACACTTGTCACCCTCCCATGGCCTTTTTAAAAGAAAAGATCAGATTTTCCTAAGTTTTTCCGCCAGATTTCGCATCGCGCCGCGCCCTCGCAGCGGCCGCAACTCGCGGACTTTCGAACATCCGGCCGCGCCTTCGCTTCCGGCGCAAGGCTGAAACTTCAGCGACCTTCAGATATCCGCGCCATGCCGCTTGGTCGGAAACATATTTCGCCCAATCACAAGACCGATCTTGTAACTCCCATAACTTTCTACTCCGATGTCCTATCGACGAACGGTTGGTTGCGTTGGAAACTAGACTCAACGAACTACGCGTTAGGCCTTTGAAACACTTAGGAACTCTCAATGTAGCGGGTCATATCCCGCCTCAAAGTTGACTAAAACCCGTCCGGAACAATCCGTCAACCTATCTTTCGAAAATTTTAAGTCTTACTCCTTTCGTACGCTCTCATACGCACGACCAGAACTACGGGGTATAACAATGTGCTTCTGACTTTCATCATGTGCCACAATTGCATAGACCTGATTTACACTAGGTGTAGGAGACATCAACAAGATATGACTCCTAGCTTGATTATATCCGTCATTCAATCCCATAAGGAACTCCAATAACCTCCGATTCCCAAATGTGCAAATATTCTCTCTGATTGAGCACTCATATGTAGGAGGTGGTATAATTGAGTCTATCTCGTCCCATAGATCTTTCATTCTGGAGTAGTATTGTGCAACTGGTGATGCTCCCTGATTCAGCATCGACAACTCCTTCTTCAGTTGATACACTCGAGAGAGATTGATTTTGTCGAATCTCTCCGTTAGATCCTTCCAAACAGCTGCAGCATTCGACCTATACAGGATTCCACTGAGAAATTTTTTATCGACATTCCTCATGATCCACGACATGACCAAGGCATTACACCTATCTCATTGCCTTACGTGAACAGGTCCAAATGTATCACGTCTCACAGAACCATCTATAAAACCAATCTTATTCCTTGTTGACAACGTCAATTGCATGGCTCTACTCCATAACGTATAATTTTTCATTCCAATTAGTTGAATATCGACTTGTAATCCACCTGCTGTATCTGAAGAACTCAGAAATAGAGGATGATTGTGAGCAATCACCTCTGAAATGGAATTTGAACTCTCTTCCACCACTATAGAAGGTATTGATGTTGTATTTTCCATAATTCTCAACTCAGACACTGTAATAACCACACAATACCAACAATATTTGAACAGAAATTTCTAAATCGAAATTACGACTTCGCCAAAACAGATCGATCGATCGAATCAGTGAATCGATAGATCACACACTACAAATCGAGAGTAAGATTGCTTTATAGACAAGTATAAATCGATCTAATAACAGATCGAATGAATCTAGCAGAGAAAATTAAAAAAAAAACAGATCGCCAAACCTTCCTAAATCAGATTGTTCGATTTCTGTTGTTTCTCAACAAATTACCGATTGATTCATCTCGTTGGCTTTGATACCATGTTAAGATTTAACATACGAGCTAAATCGATCTGCATGCAAGTGAAGACTCAGCACTGTCAATGCAACAGTGAACCAAGTCGTTGAAGAAAGAAGAAGAAAAGAAGAGAGGAGAACTTGCAGAAGCTTTTCTACATTTTTCTGAATAGCAAACCAAATGTTTACAATGCCTATTTATACTAGTAAACTTTGCAACAACTACCCTTATTATTACAAACATAATCAAGCAAACTAAACAAGCCTACAACCGTAATACTAAGACTACCAACACATAACAAGAGAATATACGCAAAGATAAAGTATCACACTTGTATACTGCTGGTATCCTCAACAAATTTGATATTCTATAAGGCTAAACGTGACTGAGTTTATTTATGTTTGTGTCATTGGCACAAATGTCCTTATTTTGGGCTGGTCTTTAATTTTTGCCCCTCCTATCTTATTGTCTTAATTTTTACCCTTCAGTCATTTAAGTTTACGATAAATGGACGAAGTTACCTCTCCCATCCCACGTAGCTTAGGTTTCTTCTCCAATTCATCTTCTTCCCCAACTTCATTCTTCTCTCATCCTTCAAATTTCAAACCCAAGAGTTCTAAGTATCAACAATGGTGGATTTCAATTTTTTTAACTTCTCTCTAACATCAACTTCAAATTGTTAGATTTGAAGGAAATAATTTAAGGATGTGCAATTAGTATTATGTAACTGTCATCATATTGAGAAGAACTCATTTTGTTTCTTTTGATGGGTTACAACTTAGTTGGATACAAGAGAACACTTAGAAATTCAGTTGGTTTTTGGCGATTGGAGTGATAATGTGGGTTTGAATGTGAGTCATAAATTTATGGTATGTGATGTGAGTTATGGTGGTGGAAGAATGACTGTGGTGACAGGTAAAGAATTTGATGGAGATGGGTGATGAAATCCATTGTAGTTGCTATGATATTTGGTGGTGGAAACATTGGATTTATTTATTGTTCATAATCTTCAATTTTAAGCTATTTAATTAATAAGATATGTTGTATTTTCAATTATTTTGTCTTTGGGCGTTACTTTCCATCATATACCCTTGCAAGTTTTGCCCAATAAGGCATACTTAACTTGATGAATTTTTACTTTATTCATATATAAAAATTAAACTACTTTTGTGTATAGGCATGACTAACTTTTGAATCTAAAGTTATGTCTTAAGGTCTAACTTGACCAACTTTGAAATTTAAAATTATGCCTTAAGACCTAGTTTGACTTACTTTGGAATATAAAGCCTTAATGTTTTACTTGACTAATTTTGGAATATAAAGTTATGCCTTAAGACATGACTTGACTAATTTTATAATCTAAGTTATATCTTAAAACCCAACTTGACTAACTTTAGAATATAAAGATAGACCTTAAGACTTAGCTTGACTAAATTTAGAATCTAAAGTTATGCATTAAGGTTAAGGCCTAACTTGACGGGTTAGTGTGAGTTTATTCATGCGGTTATGCACTGTTTGAATTGGAATTCGAGGAATATAAAGTTATGCCTTAAGGTTAAGACCTAATTTGACTAACTTTGAAATATAAAGTTATGTTTTAAGGCCTAACTTGACTAACTTTAAAATCTAAAGTTATGTCTGAAGACCTAACTTGACTAACTTTGGAATATAAAGATAGGCCTTAAGACATAACTTGACTAACTTTGAAATCTAAAGTTATGTCTTAAGACCTAACTTGACTAACTTTGGAATATAAAGTTATGTCTTAAGCCTTAACTTGACTAACTTTGAAATCTAAAGTTATGTCTTAAGACCTAACTTGACTAACTTTAGAATATAAAGTTATGTCTTAAGACCTACTAACTTTGAAATCTAAAATTATGTCTTAAGACCTAACGTAACTAACTTTAGAATATAAAAATAGGCCTTAAGGTCTAACTTGACTAATTTTGGAATCTAAAAATATGTCTTAAGATTAAGGCTTAGCTTGACTAACTTTAGAATATTCCTATAAAGATAGGTCTTAAGGTCTGACTTGACTAACTTTGAAATATAAAGTTAGGTCTTAAGACAAGACTTCCTATTATATAATTACATTACTTTTGCCTCTAGGCATAACTTCCAGTTATTATAATCTTGCAAGTTTTTTCCGATAAGGCAAATTTATCTTGATGAATTTTTACTTTTTTTTTTTTTGAATTTGGTAACGTACCTGAAATTTATTGTATTTCAAATTTGGAATTTTGAATTTTAAAACTGAAAACCTATTTAATGAAAACATGTTTTCCCAGTTGCATGAAATTAATGATAAAAAAAACGAATCGAGCATGAACTATGTTCCTACTTGAAGCAGAATGAACATATTTACTTTGTACTATTAAGTATTAACTTTTAAGGTATGGAGAGTGGAGTTGGAAACTTGGAATAGATGGTTGGTGCGGAAGCCAAAGAGCAAAGAAAGAAAGAAAGACACTGGAGAACATTTTAGTCAAAATCATGGGCTTTTTCAGATAAAGGTTGGTGGCCCAAAGGCCTTGGTGGAGCATTAATTTTTTTGGATAAAATTTCACAAATAATCACTCTTTAATTTTGTAATTGAAAAATAATAATTTATAATTTAAATAGAAAAAATGACTTTAATACTCACATACTAAAAATGAAAAGTGCTATGCACCATCAGTGTAAAAATAAAAGATCGAGGGGATTAATGAAATGAGTTTAAGTTCTATACAATATAAACATCTCTAACGGTTCGGGTTGATCCGAAACTGGATCGATTGACCCGGTACAAAATTCGGACCGGACCGATAAGGGCTTACCGAGTTGGGGGTTGGGTTGGCCTCCGATCCCAACCTGCATGGGTTATATAAAATTCGGAAAGCCTGCATCGGCATCTTACTGCTAACCAGGATCGGATCGGCCCGATAATTCACAAAAATTAAAAAACAAATCTGGGTTGTTGCCCAACGGTAATATTACTGTTGGGGGGGGGGGGGGTTGGGGGGATGGCCAATGGTCTTTTAGACCGTTTGGGCTGGTTTTTTTTTTTTGTTTATTAATTATTATTCTTTATTAATTATATTTTTATCCTTTAAAAATTTATAAATACTCTACTTTTTTCTTATTTTTATCACACAGTTATTTCTACAATTCTCTCAATTCTCATACTCTCTTAATTCTCTCTATTATCAATTCTCAAGTTATTATTATTATTATTGTTAATTTTCAAGTTCAAACTTCAAAGACGCAAGACTTCGAGCTTCGAGTTTCAATTGAATTCTGAATCCCGAAGTTTGGTACACTCGTTTCATTCTCTAATTATTTTATTAAATATTTTTTTATTGATTATTTAAATATTTTATAATGGATTTGCTAAAGGGAATTGGGTCAGGACTGTGCCGTAAAATCTAATTCAAGGGGTAAAAAAATTAGAGGTTCTTTATCATCTAATCAAAATATAGATTATGATCAAATGCAAGAAGATTTTGGAATAAAAGATAATTAATATGATAACGTTCATATAGATAATATTGTTGAACTTGAAAATGAAACTCCTACACCTACTAGTGTTCCTTCTGTCAATGTTGGTACTAGTACTACTAGTGGTATTTGTAGACCTCCTTTACCAGAACCAGAAGTAAGGAAAAAAATAGGTAAAGTGTGGCTCTTTTATGATAGAGTTGTAGGCACTGATAGAGTTAGATGTAATATTTGTGGGAGAACTTATAAACATAAGACACGGGGGACGGGCACTATAGGTAGACATATAAAACAAGATCATCCGATACAATGGGGTGCAATCTCTGATTTAGAACCCGGTCAACAACAACTTAATCCATTAACTGGGGGTGTGGCTAAGTACGATCCAAAGAAGGATCGCATTGAATTAGCAAAAATGATTGTCGAAGGTTGTTTACATTTTTCTTTTGCTTCTTCTTCATATTTAATTACATATATTCAAAGAGTATATAATCTTTGTTTTACAGGTGTTCCTCGTAGTACTTGTAGAACCGATGTTTTTAGACTTTATAATGATTGTGTTATTTTTTTTGTAATATTTGTTCACTAATCTTCCATGCCTAGTTAATTTTACTGCAGACATTGTGCATGCTTTAAACGGTTATGAATATTTAACAATTACTTGTCATTGGATTGATGAAAATTTAAAATGGAAAAACGTATTTTTGCTTTTGCGTATGACGAGGATCAAAGTCATACTGAAAAATATATAAGCAAAACTATTTGTGCTTATGCCAAAAATTATAATCTTTATAAAAAAATACTCTGTATATCATTCGATAATGCATCTAATAATACTGTTGTTGTAGGTCTTTTAAAAGCGGAATTAGAACCGCTATTTCCTGATATATTTCATGTTCGTTGTGCTTGTCATATTTATAATTTAATTGTTAAAGTGGTCTTGAGTTATTTGCAATTGAAATACAAATTGTCAAAAGAGCTGTTGGAGTTATTCAAGGTAATAATTGAAAAAATAGAATTATAGAATTTAAAGAAAAATGTAAATAATTTAATTTGAGACCTAAATTCATGCCAGAAGATATTATTACACGGTGGAATTATACTTATTTATTTTTAAAAGAATGTTATAAGTATAAAGATCACATAACAAATGTTTCAAATGATCATTGTATGAACGCAATTTATATGTTAACTGACGAACATTGGAAATCAATTGCTGAACTTTTAAAAATATTACGTAAATTTTACACTGCTACTGTTGAATTTTCGGGATCTTATTATCCAACAGTTTGTAATGTTTTAGCTCATATAACTTAAATTTCATATTTACTTTATGGTTTAAAATAAAATATAAAGCTGCAGTTACAGTTATGTTTGAAAAGTTTGAAAAGTTTAAAAAATATTTTTTTCCTATTCCTGATATTTATTGTATTGGTGCAGTCTTAAATTCTTCTGTTAAAAAAGTAGATTGTCATAATTTAATATTTAGTTTATATACTTATATGGAAGTAGGTGAAACAGAAACTTCATCTTCATTTGATTGTGTATGTAAACTTGATACTAATTTAACTAAATTATATGAATATTATGCTATATTATATGACAACAACAATTCTGCTACTAATATTCCTTCTAGTTCTGCGTCTGGGACTAATTTTCACAATATGTACTCATCATATTCGAGATGTTTAGTCATTAACTTCGTCATGTTTAGTGATTCGAGATGACACTATTTTGTTTTCTTCAGATGATCTCGAATCACAAAACATGATGAAAAGAGATGGTGATAATGGATCTCTTTGCTTCAGTCCTCTAGTTAAAGAGTGTCCCAATAAATCTTGCCACGCCACAATAACATCTTTATTTTTTATTTAATAACATATTTTACCCCCCCCCCCCTTCAGGACAAAAACATTTCCTATCAATTTTGTCCCCTGGCAATGCTCATGGTCCAACAGAAGGTCTTTATATATACACTTTTGGTTGGAAAATAATTACTCCCTTCAGCTCAATTAATGAGTCATATTTTTTTCTTAATTTATTCCAAAAAGGTTAATTTTAAACTTCCCAGGATCTCCAGTTGTTTTCAGTTATTCTTTGTCTTGAATGTTATCTAATTGTTAAAATTCATAATTAAGCTCAGTTGTATGTTTTTCATTATTAAAAATTAAAATAATAGAAAATCATTTAACTTGGGGAATAAACAACGTCACCACATAGACATTTTCGCCAAATATCAGAGATATCTTGTGTAATTTTGTTAAGATTCAACATACGAGCTAAATCGATATGCATGCAAGTGAAGACTCAGCACTGTCAATGCAACAGTGAACCAAGTCGTTGAAGAAAAGAAGAAGAAGAAAAGAAGAGAGGAGAACTTGCAGAAGCTTTTCTACATTTTTCTTAATAGCAATTGTTTACAATGCCTATTTATACTAGTAAACTTTGCAACAACTACCCTTATTATTACAAACATAACCAAGCAAACTAAACAGGCCTACAACCGTAAGACTAAGACTACCAACACATAACAAGCAGTATACATATCAAAGATACGATCACACTCAGATATCTTCGGTATCCTCAACACGCCTCAAGCTAGGATCTAAAACAAATTTTTAGTCCTAGCAGACAATAGATAATCATGCCGACCTTGACTGAGCCCTTTTGTAAGTACATCTGTTGGCTGCTCCTCAGTAGGCACATATACTGTATGTATCAACCCTTCCTGTATCTTATTCCTGATAAAATGGCAATCGATATCAATATGCTTAGTTCTCTCATGGAAGACTGGATTAGCTGTGATCTGCAGAGCGCATTTGTCATTACTATGACCGAATTGAAAGTCAAGAGAACAGATAGCTCAAAGAAATCTTAAGCCATACCACTTCGCCATCACGAGGCTAGACTTCACTCACTCAGAACTTCGCGATCAGTAGGTTGTTTCTTGGACTTCCATGATATAAGGGACGACCCAAGAAATATCAAATATCATGTAATTGATCTCTTTGTATTGAGACATGAGGCCCAATCAGCATCACAATAGGCAGTGAGACTGGTTGTGTCACCTGCTGCCATAAAAATGCCCAGACCTGGAGCTTGTTTTAGATATCTAACCACACGATGTGTTGCCATAAGATGTGATGTCTTTGGACTCTGAAGAAACTGACTCAAGCACTGGACAGCAAAGGAGATGTCAGGTCGAGTATTTGTCAAGTATAAAAGCCTCCCAATCAACCTCTGATTGCTTGTTGGATCTTCCAGCAATGGATATTTTTTAACTTTTGATTCATCACCAGGAACATGTTCATCATAAAGAACATATGTTAACTTGACATTGAGCTCCATATGAGACCTAGCTGGTTTTCCACCAGACAACCCAAGATCAGAAATTAATTCCATTGTGTATTTCCTTTGATGCATCACTATTCCACTAACATTTCGAGCAAACTCAAAGCCTATGAAATATCTCAAGGTTCCCAAGTCTTTAATTTTGAAATACTGCTGAAGAGTCACTTTGGTTTCCTGAATAAGATCTTCATCATTCCCAGTAATGAGAAGATCATCCACATAAACAAGCACTATCACTATACTGTCCCCAACCTTTTTGGTTAGAAGGGAATAGTCTAAGTTGCTTTGAACAAATCCTGAATTCTTCAAGCCAGTGGTTAGCTTAATGTTCCACTGCCTAGAAGCCTGCTTTAAGCCATATAGTGACTTAACCAATCTGCATACTTTTCCTTGCTTATCATCAAAGCCTTGTGGCATATGCATGTACACTTCCTCATTAAGATCACCATGTAAAAATGCATTGTAGACATCCATTTGATATATTTGTCAACCACAGCAACAGAAATCACTGTCCTCACTGTTACCATTTTTGCCACAGGTGAGAAGGTGTCCTGGTAGTCGATCCCTTCCTTTTGATTGTACCCCTTTGCCACTAATCTTGCCTTGAATCTCTCCACTTTACCATTAGTTTTGTATTTGATCTTATAGACCCACTTGCATCCAATAGCCTTCGTGTTAGGAAGATCGACTTTCCGTATTGTTGTCTTACAATGCCTTCATCTCTCGCTTCATGGCATCCACCCATCTAGTATCTTGTATTCTTTGAAGTATATGATGTTGGCTCTTGCTCAACCTCCATTTTGGCAATATAGCTTTTGTATCTTGCAGTCAGTCCAGTGTAGCTCAGATTGTTAGCCATAGGATATAAGCAATTTTGGTCGCTCCTGCACTACTTGTATACTGTATGAAATATTTCATCCATGTAGGTTGCCGCTTCCTATCGATCTCTTTAATGGGGCTCACGCCAGTTCTCGAGTTATGTTCGCTTCTTCTGGCGGTCAGAATGAGTATCCTGGGGTCCCTCCTCAACAACTTCTCAACTGTCCGCAACCTCGTGATTTGGTATGCAACCTCTGTATTGCTTGGTAGTTGCTGAAAAATATCTCCATCATCTTCCATATTGGATTGGTTCTTCTGGACTCCATCTGTTATTAGCTCCAGATACTTTCTCCTGTTGAAAAGGAAATATGTATTCATAAAATGTAACATCCCTGCTCACAAAAAGAGTAATATTAGATAGATTCAATAGTCTATAACCCTTTTGCCTGGAAGAATATCCCAGAAACACTGCTTTTATAGCCCTGGTATCAAATTTATATGTCTGCAACAGGTTTGTTGCATAACAAAGACATCCAATAACTCTCATGTGAGACAAGACTGGAGCCTTCTTATACAATTTTTCATATGGTGAGATATTTCCCAGCACCACTGAGGGTAGCCTATTCATAATGTATATTGCAGCCTCCACACAATCCCCCCAGTATCTAGTTGGTAAGAGACTCTGAAATTTAATAGCTCTTGCAAGTTCTAGAATGTGTCTATGCCTTCTTTCAACTAATCCGTTTTGCTGGGGACTATAGGGGAAAGACCTCTGATGGACAATTCCCAGACTTGCAAATAAATCTCTACATGTACTGTTAATGAATTCTGATCCATTATCACATCTAATAGACTTAACATGTGTTCCATACTGTGTCTTAATCATCAAACACAAGTCTTTAAGCATAGTAGTAACATCTGACTTAATATGCAAGAGAAATATCCATGTCCATCTAGTAAAATCATCGACTACAGTTAGAAAGTATCTCATCCCAAACAGTAGTAGGAACCCCTGATGCCCCCAAACATCCAAATGTAGCAACTCAAATGGAAATGCAGTTCTACTATTGCTAGCTGGGAAATGAAATCTGGTTTGTCTTGCCATAGGGCATACATCACAATGTGGAATTGTAAAGCTAGCTTTATTACTACTGAAAGCATTTATTTTCCTAAGGACACTCATAGGTGCATGTCCTTGCCTTCTATGCCATAGAGCAGCTTTTAACTCTCTTGCACTGATCTTTGTCATGTGTGCCTGTGCTGTCCTCCATCTACTATGCTTCCCTGTAGACTCCAGCATATACATACCATCAACTTCTCTACCAATCTCCTTCACCTTCCCAGTGAAGAGATCTTGTAGCACAAAGAAGTCAGGGAAAAATCTCGCACTACAATTCAGCTCTTTAGTTAACTTCGACATCGAAGTAAATTAAACTGAAAACTAGGCACACAAAGCACATGATTTATAAGTTCACCGCCTCACACCTACACTTCCTGGGCTTAGAAATTTCAAGAATGCCTCCAAAGAGTAAATCGCATATGTCCCGGATTTTCTGAGAAATCAGGTGTTTCAATCATACTTTTGTCTTTAATATGGTTAGCAGCACCTGAATCTACTATCCAAGGAATCCTATCATTGTATTCAGTATGATCATACTTACCGCCACATGTATTTTGGGCAAGAATAGCATGATCAATACACGTCCCTTTTCTCGATTCATAACTTCCATCATCCTTTGTAATTTATCCGCGCAGTCCTTATCATGTGTCGTTGCTCCGCTGATATGTAGACGGATGATGGTTGCTGCCTTCACTATACCTCCACTCACCACTATATGCCAATCCACCTCAACTCGCACTCCACATACATTTCCTTCCAACAGAAACCATAATCGCATTGACCTTTTCTTCCCTTAGAATCGGGGATATCCTACAAGTCCAGAGCATTTTTCCATAGTATGGCCTCGCTTCTACAAAGAGTCACGAATACAATAACTTGTGACATCTTTCCCTATTATGTCCCTTCATCCGACAGTGATCACAATAAGCATATGTATTATACTTCTTATTGTTGTTAAATAAAGCTTTACTCGTCAGTGCCATACTCTCGATACAACCTTCCAGTGAAGAGATGTGTCACGACCCGACCCCGGATCCGTGACCGGTGCCTTAACCCGGGCACCCTTGTGACACAACATCAGAGAAAACCAGCGGAAATAAACTTACCAACGAGAACCATATAAGATAAAATAGGCTAATCCAAAAATGGCTACCTTCCCGTAACATAAATAAAACAGAACTGAACAGTTACATCCTTAATAACCCAATTTATAACCGACTACAGTGCCTCTAAGAGTTTGTAATAACCATGACGGACAGGCCCCGCCATACCCTCGAATGTACACAAACCTACAACGCTGGGAGAACTGCATCAAAATCAAGTCAAGCCTCCGAGTAATGGAGCTTCCGACACTGAGCAAAGATCCTAGAATGAGGATCCACCACCGCTACCTTACCGTGGTATTTAACGCAGCCTCCGAGGAAGGGGGTCAGTACACAATATGTACCAAGTATGCAAAACTGGAAAATACTTGTAATAATATCATAAGTCAAAACAAGCTGAAGTCATAGACGAAAATCAATTTACCTTGCACTGTGTCTTACTAATAATGAGAGTAACAAGTATAAATCTTACTGCATAAAAATAGGAGGCTCATGATCAAAACAGGGTCTCCCGCCCGTAGTATCATTAAGCAATCCTACTCCTAGGACTATTTCACCCGCATGAGTCATGTGGACCCGCATAAGGCCATCCGCCTCGCATGGGACTATTTCACCCGCATGAGTCATGTGGACCCGCATAAGGCCATCCGCCTCGCATGGGACTATTTCACCCGCATGGGACTATTTCACCCGCATGGATCCTGTGGACCCGCATGAGTACAATCGCCGCACTCGCATGGGACTATTTCACCCGCATGGATCATGTGGACCCGCATGAGTACAATCGCCGCACTCGCATCATGGGTAGCAAATCCATGGAATAAGTAGTAAACCATCCTAATGGACGCATACCCGTGGACCATCCATCGGCCGCATGTCCAAAGGAAATAACAAGAATACGCATACCCGTGGACCATCCATCGTGGCCGTGATGCCAACAGAATTAACAAGAATAAGTAGTGAACCATCCTAATGAACGATACCCGCGACCATCCATCGTGTCCGTATGTCAAAAGGAAATAACAAGAATACGATACCCGCGACCATCCATCGTGGTCGATGCCAACAGAATTAACAAGAATAAGTAGTGAACCATCCTAACGAACGATACCCGCGACCATCCATCGCCAAGATGTCAAAAGGAAATAACAAGAATAACCCGGGGTCTACCCCGAAAGAACATGCCACCTAGCACAACCGGCTATCATGTATAACATAAGCGCTACCGGCTTATCATAACATAACATAACATAAGCGCTACCGGCTTATCATAACATAAGCAAGTTAAGAAATCCCCTAATTTCTTATTAACATTTCATATATCCTCTCATTTTAGTACACCTAAGGCACTAACATGTCTTTTAAGAGAAAATCCGGGAATTCAACCCAAGTCCCACGTACTTCTAACCTTTTAAGAAATAACTCTTTTTATATAAAACTTCCAAGATACCAATCACCATAGTATCAAGCTACGATTTCTTTTCAAGACAAGTCACATTTCCTTTTAGAAATATAATAGGCTTCTAAATCGTTGACTTCATTTCCTTTAAAACCTTAGGCAATCAATACCTAAAAATCAATTCACCTTTCACAGTTTCAAATCATTTACCCGTACTTGTTTTACTTAGAGTAAACCTTTCTTATTAACCTTTCATAAAGCTAATATAACTAACTTCCCATAAAGCCGTTATACTATCTTTATGCTTTAGAAATTAAGACATCCTTATCCTTTCATAAGGCCGTTATAACTAACTTCCCATAAAGCCGTTATAACTCCTTATAAGCCATTTTGTTCTTTTACTAACCAAGAGACTTATACTTCAACAACCTTACACAATTTTCAAAATACTTCAAGCCTCTTATCTTTTAGAAAATTCAATACTCAATACTTTCACGCCAAGTGCTCTATACTTCTTTATGTCAAGAAATCTTTCTACCTTATTTAGAATAAACCACTCAAGAACAAACGGGTTAACTTCTTAACCCAACCAACTTAGACATTTTCTTAAAACAAGTCAAATATAACAAAAGGATTTACTTCATTTAAAACACGACGCTCATCAGACTATATAGTTAAAACTACTCATGCTCAAGAGATAAGAAAGTTTCCACATACCTCTTTGGTCAATCCACTTGCTAAGCTCAAACTACCGCAAGTAATATATCAACCTATAATAATCATGATACGCTTATTAACCTCTAATTTCAATGTAGAATAATCCAAGTTCAAAGTCACTAAATTTATGGAAAATTGGGCAGATTTCCTTTGTTTCTACTCACTTTGCCACCTTTCAAAGGCCGATTTTTAACACTCAAAACGCCACATTTAAGGCCCAACATCCAAACTAACACAAAGGGGATTACACACCAAAACTCGTGTGTAAAATTCTGCCCCACAAGTTATAACGATTAATCTTAACAAGTTTAAGGAAATTTTTAGGCTACAACATGCTCACATAACCCCTTTAGCCAAAACCTTTATACCCAAACCACATTTCGCATTTGATGATTCTAAGAGCATTATTTACTACCACAAGTTCTTTCTTCTTAACATGCAACACTAAAACTAATTTTAAGGGAAGAACCATTACCTTAGAGTTTTAGCCAACTTTTTCCCTTCCAAGAACACTACCACAACAACCTTCACAAGCTAGCCACAAGCTTCCTTCTTGCCTTACTTTCAGATTTTTTTCCTAAGGCTAGAATGACTCTTGGAATTTTAGAGAGAAGGAGGAGTTTGAAATTTAAGAGAGAAGGAAGAGCTTGAAATTTAAGAGAGAGATGAAAGATGACCAAGTCTTTAAGACTTGGTCAATATAATGCATGCAAAATCAGATGGGGGGGACACTTGTCACCCTCCCATGGCCTTTTTAAAAGAAAAGATCAGATTTTCCTAAGTTTTTCCGCCAGATTTCCCGCATTGGCGCCGCGCCTCGCAGCCGGGCGCCGCAACTCCCCGGACTTTGAACATCCGCGCGCGCCGCTTCCCTGGCCACAAGCGCTGAAACTTCGACCCTTCAGATATCCGCGCCGCTGTCTCGCCGCTTGGTCGAAACATATTTCGCCAATCACGACCGAACTTGTAACTCCCATAACTTTCTACTCCGATGTCCTATCGACGAACGGTTGGTTGCTGAAACTAGACTCAACGAACTACGCTAGGCCTTTGAAACACTTAGGAACTCTCAATGTAGCGGGTCATATCCCGCCTCAAAGTTGACTAAAACCCGTCCGAACAATCCACAACCTATCTTTCAAAATTTTAAGTCTTACTCCTTTCAGACGCTCTCATACGCACGACTGTAACTACGGGTATAACAATGTGCTTCGACTTTCATCATGTGCCACAATTGCATAGACTGATTTACACTAGGTGTAGGAGACATCAACAAGATATGACTCTAGCTTGATTATATCCGCTATTCAATCCCATATGAACTCCAATAACCTCGATTCCCTCAAATGTGCAATGATTCTCTGATTTGAGCACTCATACGCAGGAGGTGGTATAATTGAGTCTATCTCGTCCCATAGATCTTTCATTCTGGAGTAGTATTGTGCAACTGGTGATGCTCCCTGATTCAGCATCGACAACTCCTTCTTCAGTTGATACACTCTAGAGAGAATGATTTTGTCGAATCTCTCCGTTAGATCCTTCCAAACACCGCAAAGATTCGACCTATACAGATTCCATCGAGAAATTTTTATCGACATTCCTCATGATCCACGATATGACCAAGGCATTACACCTATCTCATTGCCTTACGTGAACAGGTCCAAATGTATCACGTCTCACAGAACCATCTATAAAACCAATCTTATTCCTTGTTGACAACGTCAATTGCATGGCTCTACTCCATAACGTATAATTTTTCATTCCAATTAGTTGAATATCGATCAGAATCCACCTCAGATCCAAGAACTCAGAAATAGAGGATGATTGTGAGCAATCACCTCTGAAATGGAATTTGAACTCTCTTCCACCACTATAGAAGGTATTGATGTTGTATTTTCCATAATTCTCAACTCAGACACTGTAATAACCACACAATACCAACAATATTTGAACAGAAATTTCTAAATCGAAATTACGACTTCGCCAAAACAGATCGATCGATCGAATCAGTGAATCGATAGATCACACACTACAAATCGAGAGTAAGATTGCTTTATAGACAAGTATAAATCGATCTAATAACAGATCGAATGAATCTAGCAGAGAAAATTAAAAAAAAAACAGATCGCCAAACCTTCCTAAATCAGATTGTTCGATTTCTGTTGTTTCTCAACAAATTACCGATTGATTCATCTCGTTGGCTTTGATACCATGTTAAGATTTAACATACGAGCTAAATCGATCTGCGTGCAAGTGAAGACTCAAGATCACCAATGCAACATAACCAAGTCGCCAAGAAAGAAGAAGAAAAGAGAGGAGAACTGCGTAAGCTTTTCTACATTTTTCTGAATAGCAAACCAAATGTTTACAATGCCTATTTATACTAGTAAACTTTGCAACAACTACCCTTATTATTACAAACATAATCAAGCAAACTAAACAAGCCTACAACCGTAATACTAAGACTACCAACACATAACAAGAAGCAATATACAGCAGTATAAAGTATCACACTTGTATACTGCTGGTATCCTCAACAAATTTGATATTCTATAAGGCTAAACGTGACTGAGTTTATTTATGTTTGTGTCATTGGCACAAATGTCCTTATTTTGGGCTGGTCTTTAATTTTTGCCCCTCCTATCTTATTGTCTTAATTTTTACCCTTCAGTCATTTAAGTTTACGATAAATGGACGAAGTTACCTCTCCCATCCCACGTAGCTTAGGTTTCTTCTCCAATTCATCTTCTTCCCCAACTTCATTCTTCTCTCATCCTTCAAATTTCAAACCCAAGAGTTCTAAGTATCAACAATGGTGGATTTCAATTTTTTTAACTTCTCTCTAACATCAACTTCAAATTGTTAGATTTGAAGGAAATAATTTAAGGATGTGCAATTAGTATTATGTAACTGTCATCATATTGAGAAGAACTCATTTTGTTTCTTTTGATGGGTTACAACTTAGTCGATACAAGAGAACACTTAGAAATTCAATTGGTTTTCGCGATGGAGTGATAATGTGGTTTGAATGCGAGTCATAAATTTATGGTATGTGGATGAGTTATGGTGGTGGAAGAATGATCGTGGTGACAGGTAAAGAATTTGATGGAGATGGGTGATGAAATCCATTGTAGTTGCTATGATATTTGGTGGTGGAAACATTGGATTTATTTATTGTTCATAATCTTCAATTTTAAGCTATTTAATTAATAAGATATGTTGTATTTTCAATTATTTTGTCTTTGGCGTTACTTTCCATCATATACCCTTGCAAGTTTTGCCCAATAAGGCATACTTAACTTGATGAATTTTTACTTTATTCATATATAAAAATTAAACTACTTTGTGTATAGGCATGACTAACTTTTGAATCTAAAGTTATGTCTTAAGGTCTAACTTGACCAACTTTGAAATTTAAAATTATGCCTTAAGACCTAGTTTGACTTACTTTGGAATATAAAGCCTTAATGTTTTACTTGACTAATTTTGGAATATAAAGTTATGCCTTAAGACATGACTTGACTAATTTTATAATCTAAGTTATATCTTAAAACCCAACTTGACTAACTTTAGAATATAAAGATAGACCTTAAGACTTAGCTTGACTAAATTTAGAATCGAAAGTTATGACATTAAGGTTAAGGCCTAACTCGACGTTAGTGTGAGTTTATTCATGCGATGCATGCATCGCTTGAATTGGAATTGAGGAATATAAAGTTATGCCTTAAGGTTAAGACCTAATTTGACTAACTTTGAAATATAAAGTTATGTTTTAAGGCCTAACTTGACTAACTTTAAAATCTAAAGTTATGTCCAAGACCTAACTTGACTAACTTTGGAATATAAAGATAGGCCTTAAGACATAACTTGACTAACTTTGAAATCTAAAGTTATGTCTTAAGACCTAACTTGACTAACTTTGGAATATAAAGTTATGTCTTAAGCCTTAACTTGACTAACTTTGAAATCTAAAGTTATGTCTTAAGACCTAACTTGACTAACTTTAGAATATAAAGTTATGTCTTAAGACCTACTAACTTTGAAATCTAAAATTATGTCTTAAGACCTAACGTAACTAACTTTAGAATATAAAAATAGGCCTTAAGGTCTAACTTGACTAATTTTGGAATCTAAAAATATGTCTTAAGATTAAGGCTTAGCTTGACTAACTTTAGAATATTCCTATAAAGATAGGTCTTAAGGTCTGACTTGACTAACTTTGAAATATAAAGTTAGGTCTTAAGACAAGACTTCCTATTATATAATTACATTACTTTTGCCTCTAGGCATAACTTCCAGTTATTATAATCTTGCAAGTTTTTTCCGATAAGGCAAATTTATCTTGATGAATTTTTACTTTTTTTTTTTTTGAATTTGGTAACGTACCTGAAATTTATTGTATTTCAAATTTGGAATTTTGAATTTTAAAACTGAAAACCTATTTAATGAAAACATGTTTTCCCAGTTGCATGAAATTAATGATAAAAAAAACGAATCGAGCATGAACTATGTTCCTACTTGAAGCAGAATGAACATATTTACTTTGTACTATTAAGTATTAACTTTTAAGGTATGGAGAGTGGAGTTGGAAACTTGGAATAGATGGTTGGTGCGGAAGCCAAAGAGCAAAGAAAGAAAGAAAGACACTGGAGAACATTTTAGTCAAAATCATGGGCTTTTTCAGATAAAGGTGGCCCAAAGGCCTTGGTGGAGCATTAATTTTTTTGGATAAAATTTCACAAATAATCACTCTTTAATTTTGTAATTGAAAAATAATAATTTATAATTTAAATAGAAAAAATGACTTTAATACTCACATACTAAAAATGAAAAGTGCTATGCACCATCAGTGTAAAAATAAAAGATCGAGGGGATTAATGAAATGAGTTTAAGTTCTATACAATATAAACATCTCTAACGGTTCGGGTTGATCCGAAACTGGATCGATTGACCCGGTACAAAATTCGGACCGGACCGATAAGGGCTTACCGAGTTGGGGGTTGGGTTGGCCTCCGATCCCAACCTGCATGGGTTATATAAAAATTCGGTAAAGCCTGCATCGCATTTTACTTAAGTTAACCGGATCGGATCGGCCCGATAATTCACAAAAATTAAAAAACAAATCTGGGTTGTTGCCCAACGGTAATATTACTGTTGGGGTGGGGGATGGCCAATGGTCTTTTAGACCGTTTGGGCTGGTTTTTTTTTTGTGTTTATTAATTATTATTCTTTATTAATTATATTTTTATCCTTTAAAATTTTATAAATACTCTACTTTTTTCTTATTTTTAGCACACAGTTATTTCTACAATTCTCTCAATTCTCATACTCTCTTAATTCTCTATTATCAATTCTCAAGTTATTATTATTATTATTATTAATTTTCAAGTTCAAACTTCAAAGACGCAAGACTTCGAGCTTCGAGTTTCAATTGAATTCTGAATCCCGAAGTTTGGTACACTCGTTTCATTCTCTAATTATTTTATTAAATATTTTTTTATTGATTATTTAAATATTTTATAATGGATTTGCTAAAGGGAATTGGGTCGATCGTAGAAAATCTAATTCAAGGGTAAAAATTAGAGGTTCTTTATCATCTAATCAAAATATAGATTATGATCAAATGCAAGAAGATTTTGGAATAAAAGATAATTAATATGATAACGTTCATATAGATAATATTGTTGAACTTGAAAATGAAACTCCTACACCTACTAGTGCCTTCACAATGTTGGTACTAGTACTACTAGTGGTATTTGTAGACCTCCTTTACCAGAACCAGAAGTAAGGAAAAAAATAGGTAAAGTGTGGCTCTTTTATGATAGAGTTGTAGGCACTGATAGAGTTAGATGTAATATTTGTGGGAGAACTTATAAACATAAGACACGGGGGACGGGCACTATAGGTAGACATATAAAACAAGATCATCCGATACAATGGGGTGCAATCTCTGATTTAGAACCCGGTCAACAACAACTTAATCCATTAACTGGGGGTGTGGCTAAGTACGATCCAAAGAAGGATCGCATTGAATTAGCAAAAATGATTGTCGAAGGTTGTTTACATTTTTCTTTTGCTTCTTCTTCATATTTAATTACATATATTCAAAGAGTATATAATCTTTGTTTTACAGGTGTTCCTCGTAGTACTTGTAGAACCGATGTTTTTAGACTTTATAATGATTGTGTTATTTTTTTTGTAATATTTGTTCACTAATCTTCCATGCCTAGTTAATTTTACTGCAGACATGGTGCATGCTTTAAACGGTTATGAATATTTAACAATTACTTGTCATTGGATTGATGAAAATTTAAAATGGAAAAACGTATTTTTGCTTTTGCGTATGACGAGGATCAAAGTCATACTGAAAAATATATAAGCAAAACTATTTGTGCTTATGCCAAAAATTATAATCTTTATAAAAAAATACTCTGTATATCATTCGATAATGCATCTAATAATACTGTTGTTGTAGGTCTTTTAAAAGCGGAATTAGAACCGCTATTTCCTGATATATTTCATGTTCGTTGTGCTTGTCATATTTATAATTTAATTGTTAAAGTGGTCTTGAGTTATTTGCAATTGAAATACAAATTGTCAAAAGAGCTGTTGGAGTTATTCAAGGTAATAATTGAAAAAATAGAATTATAGAATTTAAAGAAAAATGTAAATAATTTAATTTGAGACCTAAATTCATGCCAGAAGATATTATTACACGGTGGAATTATACTTATTTATTTTTAAAAGAATGTTATAAGTATAAAGATCACATAACAAATGTTTCAAATGATCATTGTATGAACGCAATTTATATGTTAACTGACGAACATTGGAAATCAATTGCTGAACTTTTAAAAATATTACGTAAATTTTACACTGCTACTGTTGAATTTTCGGGATCTTATTATCCAACAGTTTGTAATGTTTTAGCTCATATAACTTAAATTTCATATTTACTTTATGGTTTAAAATAAAATATAAAGCTGCAGTTACAGTTATGTTTGAAAAGTTTGAAAAGTTTAAAAAATATTTTTTTCCTATTCCTGATATTTATTGTATTGGTGCAGTCTTAAATTCTTCTGTTAAAAAAGTAGATTGTCATAATTTAATATTTAGTTTATATACTTATATGGAAGTAGGTGAAACAGAAACTTCATCTTCATTTGATTGTGTATGTAAACTTGATACTAATTTAACTAAATTATATGAATATTATGCTATATTATATGACAACAACAATTCGCTACTAATATTCCAGTTCTAGCTCAAGTCTGACTAATTTTCACAATATGTACTCATCATATTCGAGATGTTTAGTCATTAACTTCGTCATGTTTAGTGATTCGAGATGACACTATTTTGTTTTCTTCAGATGATCTCGAATCACAAAACATGATGAAAAGAGATGGTGATAATGGATCTCTTTGCTTCAGTCCTCTAGTTAAAGAGTGTCCCAATAAATCTTGCCACGCCACAATAACATCTTTATTTTTTATTTAATAACATATTTTACCCCCCCCCCCTTCAGGACAAAAACATTTCCTATCAATTTTGTCCCCTGGCAATGCTCATGGTCCAACAGAAGGTCTTTATATATACACTTTTGGTTGGAAAATAATTACTCCCTTCAGCTCAATTAATGAGTCATATTTTTTTCTTAATTTATTCCAAAAAGGTTAATTTTAAACTTCCCAGGATCTCCGGTTGTTTTCAGTTATTCTTTGTCTTGAATGTTATCTAATTGTTAAAATTCATAATTAAGCTCAGTTGTATGTTTTTCATTATTAAAAATTAAAATAATAGAAAATCATTTAACTTGGGGAATAAACAACGTCACCACATAGACATTTTCGCCAAATATCAGAGATATCTTGTGTAATTTTGTTAAGATTCAACATACGAGCTAAATCGATATGCATGCAAGTGAAGACTCAAAGATCACAATGCAATAATGAACCAAGTCGTTGAAGAAAGAAGAAGAAAAGAAGAGAGGAGAACTTGCAGAAGCTTTTCTACATTTTTCTTAATAGCAATTGTTTACAATGCCTATTTATACTAGTAAACTTTGCAACAACTACCCTTATTATTACAAACATAACCAAGCAAACTAAACAGGCCTACAACCGTAAGACTAAGACTACCAACACATAACAAGAAGCAATATACAGAAGATACGATCACACTCAGATATCGCCGTATCCTCAACACGCTTCTCAAGCTGGATCTAAAAACAAATTTTTTAGTCCTAGCTTGGACAATAGATAATCATGCCGACCTTGACTGAGCCCTTTTGTAAGTACATCTGTTGGCTGCTCCTCAGTAGGCACATATACTGTATGTATCAACCCTTCCTGTATCTTATTCCTGATAAAATGGCAATCGATATCAATATGCTTAGTTCTCTCATGAAGATCGATTAGCCGTGATCTCGCAGAGCGCATTTGTCACTATCGACCGAATGAAAGTCAAGAGAACAGATAGCTCAAAGAACAAATCCTTTAGCCATACCATTTTCGCCATCACGAGGCTAGATTGCATCAAATTTCGCAGTAACTTCGCGATCAGAGGTTGTTTCTTGGACTTCCATGATATAAGGGACGACCCAAGAAATATCAAATATCATGTAATTGATCTCTTTGTATTGAGACATGAGGCCCAATCAGCATCACAATAGGCAGTGAGACTGGTTGTGTCACCTGCTGCCATAAAAATGCCCAGACCTGGAGCTTGTTTTAGATATCTAACCACACGATGTGTTGCCATAAGATGTGATGTCTTTGGACTCTGAAGAAACTGACTCAAGCACTGGACAGCAAAGGAGATGTCAGGTCGAGTATTTGTCAAGTATAAAAGCCTCCCAATCAACCTCTGATTGCTTGTTGGATCTTCCAGCAATGGATATTTTTTAACTTTTGATTCATCACCAGGAACATGTTCATCATAAAGAACATATGTTAACTTGACATTGAGCTCCATATGAGACCTAGCTGGTTTTCCACTGCATAACCCAAGATCAGAAATTAATTCCATTGTGTATTTCCTTTGATGCATCACTATTCCACTAACATTTCGAGCAAACTCAAAGCCTATGAAATATCTCAAGGTTCCCAAGTCTTTAATTTTGAAATACTGCTGAAGAGTCACTTTGGTTTCCTGAATAAGATCTTCATCATTCCCAGTAATGAGAAGATCATCCACATAAACAAGCACTATCACTATACTGTCCCCAACCTTTTTGGTTAGAAGGGAATAGTCTAAGTTGCTTTGAACAAATCCTGAATTCTTCAAGCCAGTGGTTAGCTTAATGTTCCACTGCCTAGAAGCCTGCTTTAAGCCATATAGTGACTTAACCAATCTGCATACTTTTCCTTGCTTATCATCAAAGCCTTGTGGCATATGCATGTACACTTCCTCATTAAGATCACCATGTAAAAATGCATTGTAGACATCCATTTGATATATTTGTCAACCACAGCAACAGA
Organism: Przewalskia tangutica; assembly: GCA_029844215.1. Classification (NCBI taxonomy): domain Eukaryota; kingdom Viridiplantae; phylum Streptophyta; class Magnoliopsida; order Solanales; family Solanaceae; genus Przewalskia; species Przewalskia tangutica. Next base: position 14,558,913 of record CM056721.1, on the reverse strand, counting down.
AATCACTGTCCTCACTGTTACCATTTTTGCCACAGGTGAGAAGGTGTCCTGGTAGTCGATCCCTTCCTTTTGATTGTACCCCTTTGCCACTAATCTTGCCTTGAATCTCTCCACTTTACCATTAGTTTTGTATTTGATCTTATAGACCCACTTGCATCCAATAGCCTTCTTGTGTCTAGGAAGATCAGTGACTTTCCAGGTATTGTTGTCTTACAATGCCTTCATCTCTGTCTTCATGGCATCCACCCATCTAGTATCTTGTATTGCTGAAGTATATGATGTTGGCTCTTGCTCAACCTCCATTTTGGCAATATAGCTTTTGTATCTTGCAGTCAGTCCAGTGTAGCTCAGATTGTTAGCCATAGGATATAAGCAATTTTGGCTGCTCCCTGCACCACTTGTATACTGTATGAAATATTTCATCCATGTAGGTTGCTTTCTGCTCCTATCTGATCTCTTTAATGGGGGCTCACGCTCAGGTTCTGAGTTATGTTCTGCTTCTTCCTGGCCAGTGCAATGAGTATCCTGGGGTCCCTCCTCAACAACTTCCTCAATCTGGTCTGCAACCTCAGTATTTTGGTATGCAACCTCTGTATTGCTTGGTAGTTGCTGAAAAATATCTCCATCATCTTCCATATTGGATTGGTTCTTCTGGACTCCATCTGTTATTAGCTCCAGATACTTTCTCCTGTTGAAAAGGAAATATGTATTCATAAAATGTAACATCCCTGCTCACAAAAAGAGTAATATTAGATAGATTCAATAGTCTATAACCCTTTTGCCTGGAAGAATATCCCAGAAACACTGCTTTTATAGCCCTGGTATCAAATTTATATGTCTGCAACAGGTTTGTTGCATAACAAAGACATCCAATAACTCTCATGTGAGACAAGACTGGAGCCTTCTTATACAATTTTTCATATGGTGAGATATTTCCCAGCACCACTGAGGGTAGCCTATTCATAATGTATATTGCAGCCTCCACACAATCCCCCCAGTATCTAGTTGGTAAGAGACTCTGAAATTTAATAGCTCTTGCAAGTTCTAGAATGTGTCTATGCCTTCTTTCAACTAATCCGTTTTGCTGGGGACTATAGGGGAAAGACCTCTGATGGACAATTCCCAGACTTGCAAATAAATCTCTACATGTACTGTTAATGAATTCTGATCCATTATCACATCTAATAGACTTAACATGTGTTCCATACTGTGTCTTAATCATCAAACACAAGTCTTTAAGCATAGTAGTAACATCTGACTTAATATGCAAGAGAAATATCCATGTCCATCTAGTAAAATCATCGACTACAGTTAGAAAGTATCTCATCCCAAACAGTAGTAGAACTCAGATGCCCCCAAACATCCAAATGTAGCAACCCAAATGGAAATGCAGTTCTACTATTGCTAGCTGGGAAATGAAATCTGGTTTGTCTTGCCATAGGGCATACATCACAATGTGGAATTGTAAAGCTAGCTTTATTACTACTGAAAGCATTTATTTTCCTAAGGACACTCATAGGTGCATGTCCTTGCCTTCTATGCCATAGAGCAGCTTTTAACTCTCTTGCACTGATCTTTGTCATGTGTGCCTGTGCTGTCCTCCATCTACTATGCTTCCCTGTAGACTCCAGCATATACATACCATCAACTTCTCTACCAATCTCCTTCACCTTCCCAGTGAAGAGATCTTAAAGACAAAGAAGTCGTGGAAAATCTCGCACTACAATTCAGCTCTTTAGTTAACTTCGACACTGAAAGTAAATTAAACTGAAAACTAGGCACACAAAGCACATGATTTATAAGTTCACCGCTCACACCCTACACTTCCTGGGCTTAGAAATTTCAAAGAATGCCCAGAGTAAATCGCATATGTCCCGGATTTTCTGAGAAATCAGGTGTTTCAATCATACTTTTGTCTTTAATATGGTTAGCAGCACCTGAATCTACTATCCAAGGAATCCTATCATTGTATTCAGTATGATCATACTTACCTGCCACATGTACTTTGGCAGCAATAGCATGATCAATACATGTCCCCCTTTTCTGATTCATAACTTCCATCATCCTTTGTAATTTATCTGGTGTGCAGGTCCTTATCATGTGTTGAAGTTGCTTGTTATACCCCGTAGTTCTGACCCTACGTATGGAAACGCATTTAAAGTATGAGACTTAAAATTTCCGGGCGACAGTCGACGGTCGTTCCGGACGGTTTTTAGTCAACTTTGAGGCGGGTTATGACCCGGTACATTGAGAGTTCCTAAGTGCTTTAAAGGCCTAGGACGTAGTTCGTTGAGTCTTGATTCCAACGCAACCAACCGCTCGCCGATAGGCGTCAGTAGAAAGTTATGAGAGTTACAAGTTCAGCGCAATGGGCGTAAATGCGTTCGAGCAAAGCGGCATGGGCGCGGCCAGATGCAGGTCGCGCGCTAAAGTACCGAGAGGTCGCAGAAGTTGCAGCGCGCCAGATGTGCAGGCCGCGCCGAAAGTTCGCAGAACTGCGGAGGCCATGGCGCCGGCGCTGGCGGGCGCGCCGAGGCGGAAATTTGGGCGAAAAACTTAGAAAGTCTGATTTTTGTCTTAAAGAGACCATGGGAGGGTGACAAGTGTCCCCATCTGATTTTCTCACAGATGCAATATATTGACCAAGACTTGGTCATTTTCTATCTTTCATCTTCTCTCTCTCTCAAATCGCTCCCTTCTCTAAAAACCCTTAGAAAATCTGAAAGATAAGAGCAAGAAAAGGAAGCTTGTGGCTAGCTTGTTGGCATTGTTGTGGTGGTGTTCTTGGCAAGGAAGCTAGCAATATTTGGAATAAGTTTGGCTAAAACTTTAAGGTAACATTTCTTCCTTTAAACTTAGTTCTAGTGGCATGCTTAGAAAGCAAGATCTCGTGGTAGTAAAATAATGCACTTAGAGTCTTGCATGCAAGTAAATGTGGTTTGGATATGAAGAATGGGTTAAGAAGAAATTATGAGCATGTTGTAGCCTAAGAACCACCTTAGAATTGTTAAGTGATTTGTTGTAAACTTACGAGGCGTAAATTTTGGGTGTGAAATCCCCTTTGAAGTGTTGGATTGATTGAGCCTAAAATGTGGTGTTTTGATGATAATTTCGGCCTTGAGAAAGGTGGCAAAGTGAGTAGAAACAAAGGAAATGCTGCCCGAATTTTCTTAGAATTTAGTGACTTTGAACTTGGATTGTTCTACATTAAGATTAGAGGTTAATAAACGATCATGACTATTATAGGTTGAAATATTACTTATGTAGTTTGGACTTGGCAAGTGGATTGACCAAAGAGGTATGTGAAGTTTTCCTATCTCTTGAGCATGAATAGATAAAACTATGTAGTATGGTAGACGCATACGATTTAGTATTCTTACTTGTTTTGAGTATAAAATGACTTGTTTCGTGTTAAGAATGTATAAGTCCCTTGGTTAAGGGAAAAGTATGATTTTACTAAAGTATAGAGTTAATATAACAACTTTATGGGAAGTTGGTTTATTAGCTTCATAAAAGGTTAATGGGAAGGGATTTACTCTAAGTAAGATAATTATATGAAGAGGCAAATTGATTTAAAGGCATCAATTGCCCAAAAGCTTTTATGTATAAAGAAGAGTAACTTTTGAAAGAGTTGAAGTATGTAGTACTTGGGTTAAATTCCCGGTGTTCTTTATTAAAGATATGGTTAAGTGCCTTAAGTAAACTAAAATGAGAGAGTATGTGAACAAGACTAAAAAGAAGTTATAAGTTTTCTTAACTTATTATTATTATGATATGATGACAGTTTGAGATAAGGTAAGAGTATGTCCGAGGCAAGCCCCAAGATCGCCATACCACCTCCTTCAGCAAAGAGTATGTCCGGCGGGCCACCCCAAGATCGCCATACCATCCGCTCAGCAAAGAGTATATCCGGCGGGCAGATCCAAGATCGTTATACCACCGCACCAAGATAAGAGTATATCCGGCGGGCAAGCCCGAGATCGTTATACCATCTGCTCCAGTGTAGAGTATATCTGAGGTACAGCCCCAAGATCGTTATACCATCTGCTTCAGGGTAAGAGTATATCTGAGGGGAAAGTCCCCAAGATCGTTATACCACCTGTTCCGTGGATTTGCTACCCACGACGCGGCGAATACCTCACGCGAGTCCCATGGGCTTACGCGGGTGAAATAGTCCCATGCCGGCAGTACACCGACGCGAGTGAGTACCTCACGCGGTCCACAGACCCACGCGTGAAATAGTCCCGTGAGTAGGATGGTTTCTTTTGATACTACTGCGAGGTACCTGCTTTGATCACGAGCCTCCTATTTTATGCAAGATTATATATGTATATATACTTGTCACTCTATGTTAGTAAGGCACAAGAAAAGGTATTTTATTGTCTTCCATGACTCAAATTGCTTTTAGACTTATGATATCATATTACAAGATTTTCCCTTTTACATACTTGGTACATATCAGGTAATCGAATTCTCCTCTGGGCCGCTCACGCCACAGGTGGTAAGGCATTGAGGATCCTCGTTCTAGGATCACTATTCCTGTCGAAGCTCCATTCTCCTAAGCTTATTTATCGTATGGATATTCCCCGATGCTATAGGTATTTTGTACATCCGTGGTATGGCGGCCCCGTCCCGCCACGCTGTTATCTTTGCAGGCCTGTGGCCACCTATATATTTTGGGCTATAAGAACCGGTTGTATTATAAATACTTTGTTTAAGTATGTTTATGGAAGACACTTATCTACCGCCGCTTATGATTTACCCTTTTATGAAGTTATGTGTCAGGTTATGTTCACGCTATTCTCTCGACATATACCGATGGTACCCAAGAGGTACTAGTCGCGCCCGGCCTCGTCGTGACAAAAGTGGTATCGGAGCGATTAGTCTCGGAAAGTGTCCACGCATCGCGTTCTAGTAGTCTTGATTATCGCGTGTCGCGCACCACATCTATAATCGTGAGGTCGCAGGATATTTAGGATTGGTTTCCATTCTTTCACTCTAAGATCGTGCACAGAGCCGAGTTATAGGTTGAATCTCCCGATGTTTTCCTTTATGTATCGCTTATGCCTCCACGCAAGGCAACCGCGCCGTGGCGGCAAGGCACCGAGAGTGCCGCTAGTGGGACGCGGAGAATCACGAGGCACAGCCCAATCCTTACCAGAGATGATGTTTAGGCGGCGAGTTCCACGCCGCCGCCACCACCGAGTTCGAGGCGTGGACGCGCCATCGAGATCATGCAGACGAGCCTCCACCCACGCGGCCCGAGTACGAGATTACGGGAATGATTCTGCCATCGACCAAAGATAGTGGCGGCGGCCGACAGAGCAGCGCCAACCCTAGAGCCGATAGCCACGGATTCGGATTTCCGGTTGTCACCCACCCGAGTTCTATGGTTCGAGATTTGATGAGGATCCGCAGGAGTTTGTCCTAAGCGATTCTGACCATGCGAGTTCTTAGGCATCGAGACCGAGTCTCATTATATCGCTTTCTACCGTTACGCGATATTGCGTTGAACGGTTTGAGTCAGGTATTGTCGAGGTGATGATGCTCTTCCAACCGATTGGAGGAGTTCACAGAGGCGTTCCTAGACCACTTCTTGCCTCCCGAGGTGAGGAGAGCCCGCGTAGATAGGTTCTTGACTTGAGACAGACGGAGGACTATCGTGAGTACACTGAGTTTGACTCTGGCCGATATGCACACACCATTGTAATGATATGGCGCATGTGGTTCATAGATACGTGATGGGCTAGACCGTCACACGACATCGCTTGCTTAGGAGTGGCACTTCACCGGGGATGGATATTGCCAGATGCAGCATACGCACGAGGATCGAGGACGAGAGAGGCAGATCGCCTAGATTTGGGCCACCAAGAGGCCGTGACATCGGGTTCTCGAGAGCGCTGAGGCGGCCTCGGCAGCAGACCAGTCCACCTTCCAGCCACCAGAGTGCTCCTTCACGCTTTTCTCGCGGGAGGTCCGATCGCCAGGTTATTCGCAGCGGTCGTGGCTCCAGACGCCGTTTTCGCGAGGCGAGACCAAAGACTAATCGAGACCACCTACCTCTGCGCGCTCGATGCGGTAGGTCTCATCCGGCGAGTGCCGTATGGGTTCGAGATCATGTTACTCTTGTGGCGCAGGCCATCCAAGAAGGATTGTCCGCCCCAGCGGCGGGAGCATTACGGTTCACCGACGGTCCGTTGTCGATCTTCATCTTCGATGGTTAGACGCCCGAGGCGTGGTACTTATGGCCAGAGCCGCGCAGAGGTCGTGGTAGGGTTCCGATTCGCGGTCCTCGTAACCGCATCTATGCTATGTCCAGCCGACAGACCGTGAGGCGTCGCGGATGTCGCCACAGTACACATCGTTTCTTGCTGTGATGTATATGCTTTGATAGATCCAGGTTCTACCTTGTCCTACATATCTCCTCATATTGCCAGTAGAATAGGGATAGAGCCCGAGTCCATAAGACCTTTTGAGGTGGCTACGCCAGTAGGTGATTCAGTGGTAGCTGAGCGAGTGTATAAGGCTTGCCCTGTGACTATAGATAGCCGTCAGACTCTAGCCGACTTGATAGAGTTGGATATGACAGACTTTGATGTGATTATGGGTATGGATTGGCTAGCATCTTGCTATGCCAACGTGGACTGTAGAGAGAGATTAGTTCGGTTCGCTTTCTACGAGCCTGCTATCGAGTGGAAGGGAATATCGACGCCGGCGGTAAGTTTATTTCTTACCTCAAGGCTAGGAAGATGGTGCGAAAGGGTATATCTACCATATGGTTCGTATTCGACATCGAGGTCGAGGTACCGCACCTTCACCGATTCGGCCGTTAGAGAGTTTCGCACGTATTCCCACGAGCTCGCATCCTCCTCCCGAAAGGAGATTGAGTTTTGCATTGATTTGGCGCCGATACTCGGGCCGATATCTATTCCGCCATACGTGATGGCACCGCCGAGTGAAGGAATGAAGGACCAAATGAAAGATTTCTGAGAAAGGCTTTATTAGGCCAAGTGTTTCTCCTCGGGAGCACCAGTGTTATTTGTAAAGAAGAAGGATGACGTCGCAGATGTGTATTGATTACATGTGAACAAGGTAACTATCAAGAATAGATATCCTCCCGTGATTGACGATTTGTTTGACCACCGCAGGTGCAAAGTGTTTTTCAAGATAGACCTACGGTCCGGTTATCATCGTGCACGAGTTAGAGAGGTAGATATCCCAAAGATCGCATTCAGACCGGTATGGGCACTATGAGTTCAGTGATGTCTTTCGGTTGACCAACGCCCCAAAGAGATTCATGGATTTGATGAATAGGGTGTTCGTGCCATTCTTGGATATGTTCGTTATAGTGTTTATTGATGATATCTCGTATTCGCGCATGAGCGGAGCATACGTGATCATTCGGCGACGGTATCGAGTCCTCCGAGACCGCAATTGTATGCCAAGTTCTCGAAGCGAGTTCGCCGGGCGCCTGGCTTTCTTAGGGCATGTTATCGGGGCCGATGGTATTCGGGTTGATACAAAGAAAGATCGGCGCCAAGACTTGGCCTGCACCCACTACACCGGCAGAGGTACGCAGCCTTTTGGGCCTCGCAGTTATTATCGGAGGTTTGTGGAGAAGTTTGCTTCTATTTCAAGACTTTGACTAAACCGACTCGTAGGCTATGTTCGGTGGACGGATACTTGTGAGGAAAGTTTTTGCTAAAGGAGAAGTTGACAACCGCCCAGATTCTTACTCTTCCGAGGGCTTAGATGGATACGTGGTTTATTGTGACGCGTCAGTGTCGGGCTGCGTGGCTGATGCAAAGACGGCAAGGTTATAGCTTATGATCCCGACTTAGGAAACATGAGAAGAACTATCCCACACATGACTTGAGCCGGCAAGCAGTGATTCATGCCTTAAAGATCCGAGACATTATTTATATGGAGTTCATGTGGACATTTACAGCACCACAAGAGTCTCCAGATATCTTCACCGCAGGAGCCGAACTTGGCGAGCAGACGGTGGTTGGAGCTACTTAAGGATTACGATGTTGATATTCTATACCACCCAGGAAGGCCAACGTGGTGGCGTATGCCCTTAGTCGCAGATCGATGGGTAGTCCGTCTGATGTTCACCGCAGGAAGGGATATGGTCCGAGAGTTACATCGCCAGCAAGCCTCGGGTTCGCTTTGGTTGGTTCTCGATAGTGGAATTCGGTTCGAGAGGTTTCCAGTCTTCTATCATCGGCGAGGTAAGGAGGCGACAGATGAGGATCCGATTTTGGTACTGCATCGACGCAGCCTCCGTATGAGAAGAGTCTATTTGAGGTAGCGCTCACGGGTGCTAAGATTCGAGGGCCGGCCAGGTGTTCCCGATGTGACAGACTTCGTCGCAGATTTCGTGAGGCACACAGCTCGTTATTCTATTCATCCGGTCGACTAAGATGTACCATGACCTCGATGCGTATTGGTGGGATGGCCTAAAGAGGACGCCATGAGTTCGTGGCACAGCGCCCGAATTGTCGCGAGTTAAGATTGAGCACCGTGGTCTGGTCATTGCAGCCATTGATATTCGACTGGAAGTGGGAGGTGATAAATATGGATTTTATTATGTGGCTACCTACCACTCGAGGAAGCATGATTCCATTTGGGTGATTGTCGACAGTCGACGAAATCACCATTTTCTTCCGGCCGAACGACGTTTCACCGAGGACTATGCGATTATATATTAGGAGATTGTGAGATCGCACGGTCCCGTGTCGATTATATCGATAGAGGAGCCCGCTTCTCGCTAACTTCGAGGTCCTTTCGTGGGGTTAGGGACACAGTGAGTCTCAAGACGGGCGTTTCACCCTCGTGACGGACGGACGGCCGAGCGCACTATCCGCATACACTCGAGGATATCTTTGCGGGCTTGTGTTATTGATTTCGTGGTAGCCGAGGATCATTTACCTCTCGTGGAGTTTGCTTATAACAATAGCTACCATTCCAGATTCGACGGCGCTTACGAGGCCTTATACGGGAGGAAGTGCAGTCACCGATAGTGGTTCGAGTGGGAGAAGTTCGATTAGTCGGGCCGGACTTAGTCCAAAGACGATGGATAAGGTGAAGCTTATCCAGAGCGGTTGTTGGCGGCTCGAGTCGGCAAAAGTCGATGCATCATCGGCGTCGACACTTGAAATTTGAGATAGATGATTGGGTTTTCCTAGCGTATCGCCATGGCGCGTGATGAGATTTGGAAAGAAAGGGAAGCTTAGCCCAAGGTACATTGGGCGTGTCGATTGTCCGTAGGGTAGGCAAGGTTGCTATGAGTTAGATCTTCCGTCCGATTTGGAGGCGGTGCATCCAGCTTTTTCATGTGTCCATGTTGGAAATGTATCGAGATCCATCTAGAGTGCACCCGTTCGGGATGTCCAAGTAACAGAGGAGTTATCGTGAGGAGAGTCCCATAGCGATACTCGATCGTCCGTTAGACGACTTCGGACGAAAGACGTGGCTTCCAAGTCGTCCATGGCGAACGAAACAGGAGGAAATGACGTGGGAAGCAGGATGACATGATGAAGAAGTATCCTCACTTATTCCCTATACCTCCGTAACCTACTTTCCGTCATAGTTTTGATTTAGCATTTACGCTTCAGTATGTTGTGGCTCGTGGAGCTTCTTTATTACGAATGAATAGTTAAGAGGGTCTATGTCGATGTTGTGATTTGAGTAAGTTTAGAAGGAACATTCGGACGAATGTTTCTAAGGGAGAATGTTATACCCGTAGTTCGACCTACGTATGGAAACGCACGAAAGTATGTGAGACTTAAAATTTCCGGCGACAGTCGACGTCGTTCGGACGGTTTTAGTCAACTTTGAGGCGGGTTATGACCCGGTACATTGAGAGTTCCTAAGCGCTTTAAAGGCCTAGGACGTAGTTCGTTGAGTCTTGATTCCAACGCAACCAACCGCTCGCCGATAGAGGCGTCAAGTAGAAAGTTATGAGAGTTACAAGTTCAGCGCGATCGGTAAATGCGTTCGAGCAAAGCGGCAGGCGCGGCGCCAGATGCAGGCCGGCGCCTAAAGTACCGAGAGGTCGCAGAGTTGCGGCCGCGGCGCCAGACAGCAGGTCGCGCGCCGAAAGTTCGCAGAACTGCGGAGGTTCAGCGCTGGCGCCACGGCGGCGAGGCGGCGAAATTTGGCGGAAAAACTTAGAAAGTCTGATTTTTGTCTTAAAAGAGACCATGGGAGGGTGACAAGTGTCCCCCCCCATCTGATTTTCTGTTGCATGCAATATATTGACCAAGACTTGGTCATTTTCTATCTTTCATCTTCTCTCTCTCTCAAATTGCTCCCCCTTCTCTCTAAAAACCCTTAGAAAAATCTGAAAGATAAGAGCAAGAAAAGGAAGCTTGTGGCTAGCTTGTTGGCATTGTTGTGGTGGTGTTCTTGGCAAGGAAGCTAGCAATATTTGGAATAAGTTTGGCTAAAACTTTAAGGTAACATTTCTTCCTTTAAACTTAGTTCTAGTGGCATGCTTAGAAAGCAAGATCTCGTGGTAGTAAAATAATGCACTTAGAGTCTTTGCATGCAAGTAAATGTGGTTTGGATATGAAGAATGGGTTAAGAAGAAATTATGAGCATGTTGTAGCCTAAGAACCACCTTAGAATTGTTAAGTGATTTGTTGTAAACTTATGAGGCGAGAAATTTTGGGTGTGAAATCCCTTTGAAGTGTTGGATTGATTGAGCCTAAAATGTGGTGTTTTGATGATAATTTCGGCCTTGAGAAAGGTGGCAAAGTGAGTAGAAACAAAGGAAATCGCCTAATTTTCTTAGAATTTAGTGACTTTGAACTTGGATTGTTCTACATTAAGATTAGAGGTTAATAAACGATCATGACTATTATAGGTTGAAATATTACTTATGTAGTTTGGACTTGGCAAGTGGATTGACCAAAAGAGGTATGTGAAGTTTTCCTATCTCGAGCATGAATAGATAAAACTATGTAGTATGGTAGACGTACATGATTTAGTATTCTTACTTGTTTTGAGTATAAAATGACTTGTTTCGTGTTAAGAATGTATAAGTCCCTTGGTTAAGGGAAAAGTATGATTTTACTAAAGTATAGAGTTAATATAACAACTTTATGGGAAGTTGGTTTATTAGCTTCATAAAAGGTTAATGAGAAGGGATTTACTCTAAGTAAGATAATTATATGAAGAGGCAAATTGATTTAAAGGCATCAATTGCCCAAAAGCTTTTATGTATAAAGAAGAGTAACTTTTGAAAGAGTTGAAGTATGTAGTACTTGAGTTAAATTCAGTGTTCTTTATTAAAGATATGGTTAAGTGCCTTAAGTAAACTAAAATGAGAGACTATGTGAACAAGTCAAAAAAGAAGTTATAAGTTTTCTTAACTTATTATTATTATGATATGATGTGATTTGAGATAGGGTAAGAGTATGTCCGGCGGGCAAGCCCCAAGATCGCCATACCACCTCCTTCATGCAAAGAGTATGTCCGGCGGGCCACCCCAAGATCGCCATACCATCCGCTCAGCAAGAGTATATCCGAGGCGGATCCAAGATCGTTATACCACCGCACTGATAAGAGTATATCCGGCGGCAAGCCCCAAGATCGTTATACCATCTGCTCCAGTGTAAGAGTATATCTGAGGTACAGCCCCAAGATCGTTATACCATCTGCTTCAGGGTAAGAGTATATCTGAGGGGAAAGTCCCCAAGATCGTTATACCACCTGTTCCGTGGATTTGCTACCCATGATGCGAGGAATACCTCATGCGAGTCCTTATGGGCTTATGCGGGTGAAATAGTCCCATGCCGGCAGGTACAGCCGATGCGAGGAGTACCTCATGCGGGTCCACAGGACCCATGCGGGTGAAATAGTCCCAGGAGTAGGATGGTTTCTTTTTGATACTACGGGCGAGGTACCCTGTTTTGATCATGAGCCTCCTATTTTATGCAGTATTATATATATGTATATATACTTGTCACTCTCATTGTTAGTAAGGCACAGTAAAAGGTATTTTATTGTCTTCCATGACTCACTTGCTTTTAGACTTATGATATCATATTACGATTTTCCAGCTTTACATACTTGGTACATATTGTGTCTTGACCCTCCTCTGGGCCGCTCATGCCGCAGGTAAGGGTAAGCAGATTGAGGATCCTCGTTCTTAGGATCACTATTCCGGTGTCAGAAGCTCCATTCCTCCGGAAGCTTATTTATTGGTATGGATATTCCCTGATGCTATAGGTATTTTGTACATCCAGGGGTATGGCGGCCCCGTCCGCCACGATTGTTATCTTTAAGTGCGTGGCCACCTATATATTTTGGGCTATAAGAACCAGTTGTATTATAAATACTTTGTTTAAGTATGTTTATGGAAGACAGCCTTATCGGCTGGCCAGTTATGATTTACCCTTTTTATGAAGTTATGTGTTGTGTTATGTTCCGCTGCTATTCTCTGACATATACCTGACAGGGTACCCCAGTAGGGTACTAGTCGCGGCCCCGGGGTCGGGTCGTGACATTGCTCCTGTTGATATGTAGACAGATGATGGTTGCTGCCTTCACTATACCTCTGACTCAGCTCACTATATGCCAATCCACCTCAACTCGCACTCACATACATTTCCTTCGGTTGTGAAACCATAACTGCATTGACCTTTTTCTTCCCCTTAGAATCTGAGGGATATCCTACAAGTCTGTAGCATTTTTCCATAGTATGGCCCTGCTTCTTACAGTAGTCACAGTAATACAATAACTTGTGACATCTTTCCCTATTATGTCCCTTCATCCGACAGTGATCACAATAAGCATATGTATTATACTTCTTATTGTTGTTAAATAAAGCTTTACTCGTCAGTGCCATACTCTCGATACAACCTTCCAGTGAAGAGATGTGTGTCACGTCCCGACCCCGGATCCGTGACCGGTGCCTTAACCCGGGCACCCTTGTGACACAACATCAGAGAAAACCAGCGGAAATAAACTTACCAACGAGAACCATATAAGATAAAATAGGCTAATCCAAAAATGGCTACCTTCCCGTAACATAAATAAAACAGAACTGAACAGTTACATCCTTAATAACCCAATTTATAACCGGACTACAGGCCTCTAAGAGTTTGTAACAACCATGACGGGACAGGGCCCCGTCATACCCCTGAATGTACACAAACCTACAACGTCAGGGAGAACCGTACCAAAATCAAGTCAAGCCTCCGGAGTAATGGAGCTTCTGACACCTGAGCAAAGATCCTAGGAATGAGGATCCACCACCTGCTTACCCTTACCTGTGGCATGAACGCAGCCCCCGAGGAAGGGGGTCAGTACACAATATGTACCAAGTATGCAAAACTGGAAAATACTTGTAATAATATCATAAGTCAAAACAAGCTGAAGTCATAGACGAAAATCAATTTACCTTGCACTGTGTCTTACTAATAATGAGAGTAACAAGTATAAATCTTACTGCATAAAAATAGGAGGCTCATGATCAAAACAGGGTCTCCCGCCCGTAGTATCATTAAGCAATCCTACTCCTAGGACTATTTCACCCGCATGAGTCATGTGGACCCGCATAAGGCCATCCGCCTCGCATGGGACTATTTCACCCGCATGAGTCATGTGGACCCGCATAAGGCCATCCGCCTCGCATGGGACTATTTCACCCGCATGGGACTATTTCACCCGCATGGATCTTGTGGACCCGCATGAGTACAATCGCCGCACTCGCATGGGACTATTTCACCCGCATGGATCATGTGGACCCGCATGAGTACAATCGCCGCACTCGCATCATGGGTAGCAAATCCATGGAATAAGTAGTAAACCATCCTAATGGACGCATACCCGTGGACCATCCATCGCCGTATGTCCAAAGGAAATAACAAGAATACGATACCCGCGACCATCCATCGTGTCAGTATGCCAACAGGAATTAACAAGAATAAGTAGTGAACCATCCTAATGAACGCATACCCGTGGACCATCCATCGTGTCAGTATGTCAAAAGGAAATAACAAGAATACGCATACCCGTGGACCATCCATCGTGTCAGTATGCCAACAGGAATTAACAAGAATAAGTAGTGAACCATCCTAATGAACGCATACCCGTGGACCATCCATCGTGTCAGTATGTCAAAAGGAAATAACAAGAATAACCCGGGGTCTACCCCGAAAGAACATGCCACCTAGCACAACCGGCTATCATGTATAACATAAGCGCTACCGGCTTATCATAACATAACATAACATAAGCGCTACCGGCTTATCATAACATAAGCAAGTTAAGAAATCCCCTAATTTCTTATTAACATTTCATATATCCTCTCATTTTAGTACACCTAAGGCACTAACATGTCTTTTAAGAGAAAATCCGGGAATTCAACCCAAGTCCCACGTACTTCTAACCTTTTAAGAAATAACTCTTTTTATATAAAACTTCCAAGATACCAATCACCATAGTATCAAGCTACGATTTCTTTTCAAGACAAGTCACATTTCCTTTTAGAAATATAATAGGCTTCTAAATCAAGTGACTTCATTTCCTTTAAAACCTTAGGCAATCAATACCTAAAAATCAATTCACCTTTCACAGTTTCAAATCATTTACCCGTACTTGTTTTACTTAGAGTAAACCTTTCTTATTAACCTTTCATAAAGCTAATATAACTAACTTCCCATAAAGCCGTTATACTATCTTTATGCTTTAGAAATTAAGACATCCTTATCCTTTCATAAGGCCGTTATAACTAACTTCCCATAAAGCCGTTATAACTCCTTATAAGCCATTTTGTTCTTTTACTAACCAAGAGACTTATACTTCAACAACCTTACACAATTTTCAAAATACTTCAAGCCTCTTATCTTTTAGAAAAATTCAATACTCAATACTTTCACGCCAAGTGCTCTATACTTCTTTATGTCAAGAAATCCTTGTCTACCTTATTTAGAATAAACCACTCCTCAAGAACAAACGGGTTAACTTCTTAACCCAACCAACTTAGACATTTTCTTAAAACAAGTCAAATATAACAAAAGGATTTACTTCATTTAAAACACGACGCTCATCAGACTATATAGTTAAAACTACTCATGCTCAAGAGATAAGAAAGTTTCCACATACCTCTTTGGTCAATCCACTTGCTAAGCTCAAACTACCGCAAGTAATATATCAACCTATAATAATCATGATACGCTTATTAACCTCTAATTTCAATGTAGAATAATCCAAGTTCAAAGTCACTAAATTCTATGGAAAATTGGGCAGCATTTCCTTTGTTTCTACTCACTTTGCCACCTTTTCAAAGGCCGATTTTTAACACTCAAAACGCCACATTTAAGGCCCAACATCCAAACCAACACAAAGGGGATTACACACCAAAACTTGGGTGTGTAAAATTCTGCCCCACAAGTTATAACGATTAATCTTAACAAGTTTAAGGAAATTTTTAGGCTACAACATGCTCACATAACCCCTTTAGCCAAAACCTTTATACCCAAACCACATTTCTTGCATGCAATGATTCTAAGAGCATTATTTACTACCACAAGTTCTTTCTTCTTAACATGCAACACTAAAACTAATTTTAAGGGAAGAACCATTACCTTAGAGTTTTAGCCAACTTTTTCCCTTCCAAGAACACTACCACAACAACCTTCACAAGCTAGCCACAAGCTTCCTTCTTGCCTTACTTTCAGATTTTTTTCCTAAGGCTAGAATGACTCTTGGAATTTTAGAGAGAAGGAGGAGTTTGAAATTTAAGAGAGAAGGAAGAGCTTGAAATTTAAGAGAGAGATGAAAGATGACCAAGTCTTTAAGACTTGGTCAATATAATGCATGCAAAATCAGATGGGGGGGACACTTGTCACCCTCCCATGGCCTTTTTAAAAGAAAAGATCAGATTTTCCTAAGTTTTTCCGCCAGATTTCGCGTTGCGCGCGGCCTGCGGTCGCGCGCAACTCCCGGACTCTCGGAACATCCGCGCCGCTTCCTCCGGCCAGGCGCTGAAACTTCAGCGACCCTTCAGGATATCCGGCGCCGCGGCCCTGTCGCCTTGGTCGGAAACATATTTCTGCCCAACTGCGCACTGAACTTGTAACTCCCATAACTTTCTACTCCGATGTCCTATCGACGAACGGTTGGTTGCGTTGGAAACTAGACTCAACGAACTACGCGTTAGGCCTTTGAAACACTTAGGAACTCTCAATGTAGCGGGTCATATCCCGCCTCAAAGTTGACTAAAACCCGTCCGGAACAATCCGTCAACCTATCTTTCGAAAATTTTAAGTCTTACTCCTTTCGTACGCTCTCATACGCACGACCAGAACTACGGGGTATAACAATGTGCTTCTGACTTTCATCATGTGCCACAATTGCATAGACCTGATTTACACTAGGTGTAGGAGACATCAACAAGATATGACTCCTAGCTTGATTATATCCGTCATTCAATCCCATAAGGAACTCCAATAACCTCTGATTCCCCAAATGTGCAATGTATTCTCTCGGATTTGAGCACTCATATGTAGGAGGTGGTATAATTGAGTCTATCTCGTCCCATAGATCTTTCATTCTGGAGTAGTATTGTGCAACTGGTGATGCTCCCTGATTCAGCATCGACAACTCCTTCTTCAGTTGATACACTCGAGAGAGATTGATTTTGTCGAATCTCTCCGTTAGATCCTTCCAAACAGCTGCAGCATTCGACCTATACAGGATTCCACTGAGAAATTTTTTATCGACATTCCTCATGATCCACGACATGACCAAGGCATTACACCTATCTCATTGCCTTACGTGAACAGGTCCAAATGTATCACGTCTCACAGAACCATCTATAAAACCAATCTTATTCCTTGTTGACAACGTCAATTGCATGGCTCTACTCCATAACGTATAATTTTTCATTCCAATTAGTTGAATATCGACTCAGAATCCACCGCAGATTCAAGAACTCGAATAGAGGATGATTGTGAGCAATCACCTCTGAAATGGAATTTGAACTCTCTTCCACCACTATAGAAGGTATTGATGTTGTATTTTCCATAATTCTCAACTCAGACACTGTAATAACCACACAATACCAACAATATTTGAACAGAAATTTCTAAATCGAAATTACGACTTCGCCAAAACAGATCGATCGATCGAATCAGTGAATCGATAGATCACACACTACAAATCGAGAGTAAGATTGCTTTATAGACAAGTATAAATCGATCTAATAACAGATCGAATGAATCTAGCAGAGAAAATTAAAAAAAAAACAGATCGCCAAACCTTCCTAAATCAGATTGTTCGATTTCTGTTGTTTCTCAACAAATTACCGATTGATTCATCTCGTTGGCTTTGATACCATGTTAAGATTTAACATACGAGCTAAATCGATCTGCATGCAAGTGAAGACTCAGCACTGTCAATGCAACAGTGAACCAAGTCGTTGAAGAAAGAAGAAGAAAAGAAGAGAGGAGAACTTGCAGAAGCTTTTCTACATTTTTCTGAATAGCAAACCAAATGTTTACAATGCCTATTTATACTAGTAAACTTTGCAACAACTACCCTTATTATTACAAACATAATCAAGCAAACTAAACAAGCCTACAACCGTAATACTAAGACTACCAACACATAACAAGAAGCAATATACAGCAGTATAAAGTATCACACTTGTATACTGCTGGTATCCTCAACAAATTTGATATTCTATAAGGCTAAACGTGACTGAGTTTATTTATGTTTGTGTCATTGGCACAAATGTCCTTATTTTGGGCTGGTCTTTAATTTTTGCCCCTCCTATCTTATTGTCTTAATTTTTACCCTTCAGTCATTTAAGTTTACGATAAATGGACGAAGTTACCTCTCCCATCCCACGTAGCTTAGGTTTCTTCTCCAATTCATCTTCTTCCCCAACTTCATTCTTCTCTCATCCTTCAAATTTCAAACCCAAGAGTTCTAAGTATCAACAATGGTGGATTTCAATTTTTTTAACTTCTCTCTAACATCAACTTCAAATTGTTAGATTTGAAGGAAATAATTTAAGGATGTGCAATTAGTATTATGTAACTGTCATCATATTGAGAAGAACTCATTTTGTTTCTTTTGATGGGTTACAACTTAGTTGGATACAAGAGAACACTTAGAAATTCAGTTGGTTTTTGGCGATTGGAGTGATAATGTGGGTTTGAATGTGAGTCATAAATTTATGGTATGTGATGTGAGTTATGGTGGTGGAAGAATGACTGTGGTGACAGGTAAAGAATTTGATGGAGATGGGTGATGAAATCCATTGTAGTTGCTATGATATTTGGTGGTGGAAACATTGGATTTATTTATTGTTCATAATCTTCAATTTTAAGCTATTTAATTAATAAGATATGTTGTATTTTCAATTATTTTGTCTTTGGGCGTTACTTTCCATCATATACCCTTGCAAGTTTTGCCCAATAAGGCATACTTAACTTGATGAATTTTTACTTTATTCATATATAAAAATTAAACTACTTTTGTGTATAGGCATGACTAACTTTTGAATCTAAAGTTATGTCTTAAGGTCTAACTTGACCAACTTTGAAATTTAAAATTATGCCTTAAGACCTAGTTTGACTTACTTTGGAATATAAAGCCTTAATGTTTTACTTGACTAATTTTGGAATATAAAGTTATGCCTTAAGACATGACTTGACTAATTTTATAATCTAAGTTATATCTTAAAACCCAACTTGACTAACTTTAGAATATAAAGATAGACCTTAAGACTTAGCTTGACTAAATTTAGAATCTAAAGTTATGCATTAAGGTTAAGGCCTAACTTGACGGGTTAGTGTGAGTTTATTCATGCGGTTATGCATCGTTTGAATTGGAATTAGGAATATAAATTTATGCCTTAAGGTTAAGACCTAATTTGACTAACTTTGAAATATAAAGTTATGTTTTAAGGCCTAACTTGACTAACTTTAAAATCTAAAGTTATGTCTGAAGACCTAACTTGACTAACTTTGGAATATAAAGATAGGCCTTAAGACATAACTTGACTAACTTTGAAATCTAAAGTTATGTCTTAAGACCTAACTTGACTAACTTTGGAATATAAAGTTATGTCTTAAGCCTTAACTTGACTAACTTTGAAATCTAAAGTTATGTCTTAAGACCTAACTTGACTAACTTTAGAATATAAAGTTATGTCTTAAGACCTACTAACTTTGAAATCTAAAATTATGTCTTAAGACCTAACGTAACTAACTTTAGAATATAAAAATAGGCCTTAAGGTCTAACTTGACTAATTTTGGAATCTAAAAATATGTCTTAAGATTAAGGTTTAGCTTGACTAACTTTAGAATATTCCTATAAAGATAGGTCTTAAGGTCTGACTTGACTAACTTTGAAATATAAAGTTAGGTCTTAAGACAAGACTTCCTATTATATAATTACATTACTTTTGCCTCTAGGCATAACTTCCAGTTATTATAATCTTGCAAGTTTTTTCCGATAAGGCAAATTTATCTTGATGAATTTTTACTTTTTTTTTTTTGAATTTGGTAACGTACCTGAAATTTATTGTATTTCAAATTTGGAATTTTGAATTTTAAAACTGAAAACCTATTTAATGAAAACATGTTTTCCCAGTTGCATGAAATTAATGATAAAAAAAACGAATCGAGCATGAACTATGTTCCTACTTGAAGCAGAATGAACATATTTACTTTGTACTATTAAGTATTAACTTTTAAGGTATGGAGAGTGGAGTTGGAAACTTGGAATAGATGGTTGGTGCGGAAGCCAAAGAGCAAAGAAAGAAAGAAAGACACTGGAGAACATTTTAGTCAAAATCATGGGCTTTTTCAGATAAAGGTTGGTGGCCCAAAGGCCTTGGTGGAGCATTAATTTTTTTGGATAAAATTTCACAAATAATCACTCTTTAATTTTGTAATTGAAAAATAATAATTTATAATTTAAATAGAAAAAATGACTTTAATACTCACATACTAAAAATGAAAAGTGCTATGCACCATCAGTGTAAAAATAAAAGATCGAGGGGATTAATGAAATGAGTTTAAGTTCTATACAATATAAACATCTCTAACGTCGTTGATCCAAATCGATCGATTGACCTTGCATAAAATTCGGACCGGACCGATAAGGGCTTACCGAGTTGGGGGTTGGGTTGGCCTCCGATCCCAACCTGCATGGGTTATATAAAAATTCGGTAAAGCCCAGACCGGTTACCTTACCGGTTAACCGGATCGGATCGGCCCGATAATTCACAAAAATTAAAAAACAAATCTGGGTTGTTGCCCAACGGTAATATTACTGTTGGGGGGGGGGGGGGGGGGGGTGGGGGGATGGCCAATGGTCTTTTAGACCGTTTGGGCTGGTTTTTTTTTTTTGTTTATTAATTATTATTCTTTATTAATTATATTTTTATCCTTTAAAAATTTATAAATACTCTACTTTTTTCTTATTTTTATCACACAGTTATTTCTACAATTCTCTCAATTCTCATACTCTCTTAATTCTCTCTATTATCAATTCTCAAGTTATTATTATTATTATTGTTAATTTTCAAGTTCAAACTTCAAAGACGCAAGACTTCGAGCTTCGAGTTTCAATTGAATTCTGAATCCCGAAGTTTGGTACACTCGTTTCATTCTCTAATTATTTTATTAAATATTTTTTTATTGATTATTTAAATATTTTATAATGGATTTGCTAAAGGGAATTGGAGTCGTGATCGTAGTAAATCTAATTCAAGGGGTAAAAAAATTAGAGGTTCTTTATCATCTAATCAAAATATAGATTATGATCAAATGCAAGAAGATTTTGGAATAAAAGATAATTAATATGATAACGTTCATATAGATAATATTGTTGAACTTGAAAATGAAACTCCTACACCTACTAGTGTTCCTTCTGTCAATGTTGGTACTAGTACTACTAGTGGTATTTGTAGACCTCCTTTACCAGAACCAGAAGTAAGGAAAAAAATAGGTAAAGTGTGGCTCTTTTATGATAGAGTTGTAGGCACTGATAGAGTTAGATGTAATATTTGTGGGAGAACTTATAAACATAAGACACGGGGGACGGGCACTATAGGTAGACATATAAAACAAGATCATCCGATACAATGGGGTGCAATCTCTGATTTAGAACCCGGTCAACAACAACTTAATCCATTAACTGGGGGTGTGGCTAAGTACGATCCAAAGAAGGATCGCATTGAATTAGCAAAAATGATTGTCGAAGGTTGTTTACATTTTTCTTTTGCTTCTTCTTCATATTTAATTACATATATTCAAAGAGTATATAATCTTTGTTTTACAGGTGTTCCTCGTAGTACTTGTAGAACCGATGTTTTTAGACTTTATAATGATTGTGTTATTTTTTTTGTAATATTTGTTCACTAATCTTCCATGCCTAGTTAATTTTACTGCAGACATTGTGCATGCTTTAAACGGTTATGAATATTTAACAATTACTTGTCATTGGATTGATGAAAATTTAAAATGGAAAAACGTATTTTTGCTTTTGCGTATGACGAGGATCAAAGTCATACTGAAAAATATATAAGCAAAACTATTTGTGCTTATGCCAAAAATTATAATCTTTATAAAAAAATACTCTGTATATCATTCGATAATGCATCTAATAATACTGTTGTTGTAGGTCTTTTAAAAGCGGAATTAGAACCGCTATTTCCTGATATATTTCATGTTCGTTGTGCTTGTCATATTTATAATTTAATTGTTAAAGTGGTCTTGAGTTATTTGCAATTGAAATACAAATTGTCAAAAGAGCTGTTGGAGTTATTCAAGGTAATAATTGAAAAAATAGAATTATAGAATTTAAAGAAAAATGTAAATAATTTAATTTGAGACCTAAATTCATGCCAGAAGATATTATTACACGGTGGAATTATACTTATTTATTTTTAAAAGAATGTTATAAGTATAAAGATCACATAACAAATGTTTCAAATGATCATTGTATGAACGCAATTTATATGTTAACTGACGAACATTGGAAATCAATTGCTGAACTTTTAAAAATATTACGTAAATTTTACACTGCTACTGTTGAATTTTCGGGATCTTATTATCCAACAGTTTGTAATGTTTTAGCTCATATAACTTAAATTTCATATTTACTTTATGGTTTAAAATAAAATATAAAGCTGCAGTTACAGTTATGTTTGAAAAGTTTAAAAAATATTTTTTTCCTATTCCTGATATTTATTGTATTGGTGCAGTCTTAAATCCTTCTGTTAAAAAAGTAGATTGTCATAATTTAATATTTAGTTTATATACTTATATGGAAGTATGTGAAACAAAAACTTCATCTTCATTTGATTGTGTATGTAAACTTGATACTAATTTAACTAAATTATATGAATATTATGCTACATTACATGACAACAACAACTCTGCTACTAATATTCCTTCTAGTTCTGCTTCTGGGACTAATTTTCACAATATGTACTCATCATATTCGAGATGTTTAGTCAAATAAATCTTTATCTATATGGAGCACTATTGCAACAACACAAGCAAACACAACTCAAAATTGTGATGAGATGCAGTTTTATTTGGAAAAGTCAACAGAGCCGAAGAAGAACTTTCAACTTTTAGAATGGTGGCAGGATAACAAAAGATAATTTTTGGTACTAGCAGCTATGGCACGGGATGTTCTTAATGTGTCTATCTCAACAGTGGCTTCTGAAAGTGCATTAAGCCAAGCACGAGATCAAATAGGAGACACACGTCACTCATTGGGCGGAAGCACATTAGAAGTGTAAGTATGCTTACAGGATTAGATCAGATCAGAGAGAAGAAATCAAAGAATGAATACGTTGACTCTCCGAAAGATGAAGAAATCGGCAATATTTTGGAAAGCGGAAGCGGGACTGAAATTAATACTCCAGATTTAGAAACTATGGAACATAACTAATTCAATCAACCTATAAATTACGAAGAACTTGCAAGAAGGATGCATAATATGTGAATAACAATTATTATTACTTCATTATGTACTCTTATTAACATTATGAATAATAAAAGTTCGAAAGTTTATATTTTATCATTAGTTTTTATTTTATTATCTCTTTACTCTTTAGTTGTTATTTGTTAACTTGTGTCTACTAATTTAATAAATTAATAAAAGTATAACAACAATATAAACTATAAAGTATAACTACAATTAGTTTTTATTTTATTATCTCTTTAGTTGTTATTTGTTAACTTATGTCTACTAATTTAATAAATTAATAAAAGTATAACTACAATATTATAAAGTATAAAGTTATAAACTATATTATATTATTATATTACATATTTAATTTGAATTTAATTTAATTTTAGAAATTAAAAAAAAAACGGACCGATAAGCCAGTGAACCGAACCCGCACGAACCGACCGGAAATCCGATATTGAACCGGACCGGTAAGCCAGTGAACCGGTCCAAAACCGGTTCAAACCGGGCCTACCGGTCCGGTCCGAATCAGCCCATTAGACTGGTACAATACAATATAAAAAAATATATTTACACAATCAATTTTCTTAAAATAAATGGTAAGTAAGATGATCACATCTTAACTTACATTAATGATAGATAAAATGTATTATAAGTACTCCACTTCTTACTATGAAATTATCGTTGAAACTTTGACCATACTAATTTTCATTTTCCAACATCCTATGGAGACGATGGACCAGAAATTAAAAGATATTTCCTCTGTCTCATATTACCTAGCAACATTACTAAAAATATTTATTTCAAATTACTTGATCACTTTATAAAAATAAGATAGAATTAATGAAGGTTTTCCTATCTTCCTCTTAATATTAATTATTTTTAAAATAATTAATATTGATTAGAATATAATTAATTGGTGAGATAATAAAAGAAAAAGTGACTTAATTATTTTGGGACGGAGGAGTGAACTCTCTCCTTGGAAGTTGAAACAAAATTAACAAAACAATAAAAATCAAACCTTTAGAATCATTAATGGGAACAACTAAATTTTGAAAAACTCAACAGTCATCCCTGCTTATTTACTTTCGGCATGCATGGAATATGTACAAGACCATTCATTTTCTTGTTATCTTAACTAATTGATGAACTTTAATTGAATAAGAAATAAGAAATTAAAACTTTGAGTTTTCCAAAAAACGATTAACTAAACACATATACTCTCTCTACTATAAATAGTCATACTAGCCATAAACGAAAATTCATCAATCCTAATTTTTATTTTCACAATATGTACTCATCATATGGTAGCACCAGCTCTGGCATCACTTCAAAGTACGACATCAAATTTGGTGGACAAACAATTGAAACAACAGTGACTAGCAAAGCTGCTGTTGCCAATGAATGGGCCAGCAAAATGCTCTCCAAGTATGATGGAAAACAAACAGTTGTGGGCTTAGACAATGAATGGATGCCCACTTTTATGCCATACACTAGCAACAAATCAGCCACTCTCCAACTCTGCATCGACAACACGTGTCTAATAGTCCAGTTGTTTTATTTGGATGAAATCCCACAAACACTCAAAACATTCTTGGCTAGTCCTAATTTCATATTTGTGGGAGTCGAGGTAGCTGAAGATATCCTTAAACTGAAAAATGAGTATGGGTTGGTTTGTAGTACTAAAGCTGATATTCGTGATGTTGCTAAGAATAAGTGGCCTGGTAGATATTCTCGTCCAGGATTGAAGGATCTTGCTTATGAAATATGTGGTCTTTACATGCCTAAGCCAAAACATGTTTGCCAGAGTAATTGGGAGGCGAGGGTTCTTAATGACAGCCAAATTGAATATGCTTGCATTGATGCTTATGCTTCCTACAAGATTGGTCACAAACTCCTTATGGAAACTTAATTAAAGTGATCATAACTCCTAATTAATTAAGAGTTTTAGATATGTTATTTGTTCGTGTGGTTTGCTAGTAATCTAAGCTAATATCGGGTTTCAGTGTTATTGCTGTTTTCTTTAAGTATTTCCTATTATGCATCTATGTTTTCAGTTATGAAGATTGAATGCAACATATTCGTACTTTATGCTTAATTTTCACTATTATTATTTGAATCAATGTTGTTATCACATTATCGAGTATATTACCAGTTCAGTTAGACTTTATAGTTTTGTGACTTTGTCCGGTTACATGTTTGATTGAGCTGAGGGTCTATTAGATCGCACTTATGCAATTTTGTTTTGTTTGATTTTTCTCCTATATGGATTTACAAGTGCTAAAAATCTTATAATTATTTGTCACATCTATATCCGTGTTATGCCTCTGCTTGTATTGCATGAGCTGTTGTGCAGTTTTTTTTATGATGGGGAGTTAGGCATGACTCCTACATATATATTTACCAAAAATCATAATTTAGAGGACATAAACCTTACCTCAATAACTTTGAAGATGTTAGCTATGACCAACATATTATTAATTATATAGTTGTACGCAAAAACTTCCAAGTTGATCAATATAGACAGTCCTAGGGTAATGGGTAGCATCATGAGACAGTGCTATGCACAAATTTGTCACATAAAGAAGCATATAGAAGGTTTCAGTAGTCATCGATAACGAACTTATTCCTCTTCTTTCTAAATCTGAAGTTGGGATGCCATCAAACTAACTTCATTGAAGCTCTATCCTTAGAAGAAACCGAGACAACTTCATTGAAGATAGTATCAATTTTTGAATCTTCCCCCATGTTGGTAAAGAGTATCAGCAGTGCAATTACCTTTTCTCAAGGTATGTGTAAATTTGAAATTACGGTAAGAATTACTTGGAATTAGAAAATCTTCCTCAATCTTATTCATGTCCAAATGGTCACAATATATACACTAAGTAACAATTAATAGGAAGATTAAGTCTTTCTTAAAATCTTCCTACCTATCCCATAATATTTTCTTATTCCCTATATTAATACTATTCTATTTAATACATAATACTACTTACCATTTACAAAAGATTCTACATAATTATATTATTAATAGTAATTAATAATATTCTAACACTCCCCCGCAGTCGAAGCCGGAGGAGGGCGAATGCTGAGACTGTCCCGAAATTCTTCAAATAAGATTCCGCCCTTTTGTGAAGATATCTGCAATCTGATGTCGCGTCGGGACATGTAACACTCGCACCTGTCCGCGAGCCACCTTTTCACGGACAAAATGAATATCTAACTCAATATGCTTAGTGCGTTGATGATGGATTGGATTTCCGGAGAGATAAATTGCACTAATGTTATCACAGTATACCATGGTGGCTGTCGGAATAGGACAATGAAGCTCAAGTAAAAGATTCTGAATCCAGCATGAGTCAGACACAACATTGGCTACCGTACGGTATTCAGCTTCAGCACTGGAACGTCTGGTTTCTGGACATCCTGCCCAGTATGCATCTGTGTAGGTGACAAGCTTGGTCATGGAAGACGGGTACAGATGCAATCCATAATTCAGAGTGCCCTGCATATATCGTACAATACGCTTGAGTGCATGCATATGTTCTTCCATTGGATTGTGCATGAACAAACACACTTGTTGTACTGCATATGTAATATCTGGCCTGGTGAATGTGAGATATTGTAAAGCTCCTGCCAAGCTGCGATATAATGTCGGATTGGCAAAAGGACTACTGGATATGGCACTCAATTTTGACTTGGTATCTACTGGAGTTGCAGACGGTTTGCAAGATGACATTCCAGCCCGTTCTACGATCTCTGATGCATACTTCTTCTGGGAAAGAAATAAACCACTTGCATGTCGTGTCACCGCAATTCCTAGAAAGTAGTGAAGTGGACCAAGATCCTTCATAGCAAATTCGGAACTCAGCTGGGTCATGATATTCTAGCGAAGAGAGTGAAGAGGCTGTTAGGATAATATCATCTACATATAAGAGAATATAAGCAGTATGATTACCCTGTTGATAAATAAATAGTGAATTATCCGAACGGCTGTTTGAGAAACCCATGTTGAACACAAAATCTGCAAACCGCTTGTACCAAGTCCTGGGAGCCTGTTTGAGTCCATATAATGATTTTTTAAGTAAACACACATGGTTGGGACAACGAGAATCCCTGTACCCCAATGGTTGGTGCATGTATACAGTCTCACTCAAATGTCCATGTAAGAAGGCATTATTGACATTCAATTGATGAAGTAACCATCCTTTTAAGAGGGCTAAACTGAGAACAATTCTGATGGTTGCTGGTTTAACCACTGGACTGAATGTCTCGCCGCAATCTAATCCCACCTGTTGAGTCTTGCCATCACCTACAAGTCGGGCCTTATGCCGCTCAAAAGAACCATCAGATTTTTCTTTATGGCTAAAAATCCACATAGAACGAATTATATTAGCATTAGATGGACGAGGTACTAACTCCCATGTCCTATTTTTAATTAGAGCATGATATTCATCATCCATGGACATTTTCCAATTAGGATCTTTTAGAGCAGACACAGGGTTACAAGGCAAAGGTGATTTGGAGACTTGAGTGTGTAGACTGTATTTGGCATTGGGTTTTGTAATTCCATGTTGACTACGGGTGACTGGCCGGTTTAGTGGGCCAGTGGACTGGACGCCACTGGCCGGGAGTGAGACAGTGGGTTGAACGCCACTGCCCAGATTATTGCTAATTTCTCCATTCCGACGCACCGGGCCGAGTATTTTGTGTGTAGTTGGGCCTGGAGTTGGAGGTTGGCCCAACTGAAGGGGCAGCTGGTGTAAAGTAGGGGGTTCTCGTTCACTGGGCCTTGGAACTGATGGCCCAGTTTGCTGGACTGTATTTTTTGTGAGTCCCGGGCTGTGGAGAAAATGAGTTAGATACGGGGGCCTATCATCATCCAAAAAATCATAAGTATTTGTCCCTGTGTCATGTATCTTGGCAAAGGGAAATTGTGACTCATCAAAAATTACATGACGACATATAAACATACGTTTGGAAGAAATGTCATAACACATGTAACCACGGTGATTCGTAGGATATCCCAAGAAGACACATGGAGTAGACCGGGGTTGAAGTTTTGTGATTGTGGTGGATGGAAATAGGGGGTAGCAAAGACAACCAAATACTCTCAAATGATGATATGAGGGCTCTCGTAAGTAAAGTATTTTTAGTGGAGCTTGGTAAGACATGTTTTTGTGGGGAAGGATATTTAACATGTAGGTTGCCATATGAAGCGCATGATGCCAAAAAATGGGGGGTATAGAAGCATGAGCAAGGGATGTTCTCACAATATTGTTAATGGTTCTAATTTTGCGTTTCGCCTTCCCATTCTGTGAAGATGTGTGAGGACAGGATAAATGAAATTGTAAACCATTTGTTTTAAAAAAATCCCAAAACTGATTATTGTCAAATTCCCTCCCATTGTCACATTGAATACTTTTAATCTCCCGTTCAAACTGAGTTCGGATAAATGCTCTAAAGTTTAGGAAAGTGAAAAACACTTGTGATTTTTTCGACAAAGGGAACGTCCACAAATAATTAGAGTAATCATCAAGAAACAGTAAATAATATCTATGACCTGAGGAACTCAAAACAGGTGATGTCCAAATATCACAATGTAAAATATCAAATGGCATAGTAGTGCATGAAGTAGAAGAAGTAAATGGCAACCTAACATGTTTACCAAGGGCACAAGCCTGACACTTATTCAAAACATGAGTTTGAGTACATGAAATAAAATTGTTTTGTTTAAGAGAGGTCAAAACGGACTCCCCGGATGTCCCAATCGTTCATGCCATAGTGATGGAGCCAAGGCTGCAAAAGTGGAAGGAACTTTAGACTGTGAATTTGGTAAACTTATTGGATAGAGCTCCCCCTTGCTATCACATCTCATGAGAAGTTTCCCCGTCTGAAAGTCATGTACGGAAAAACCAAATGGGTCAAATTTAACAGAAACCCAATTATCACTAGTAAACTTCCTAACAAAAACCAAATTTTTTATTAATTTGGGAGCATGCATGACATTTTTTAAAACTAGTGGCGGATGTGGTGGTGACAGTTGTTGACACCCAATTTTGACCCTCCCGTCCAGCCACTAACTATAAAATTACACTAATTTTGTAAAATAATTTTTTAGGATTTTTTACAACAATAAAACATTAAATACAGGCATAAATAAATAATTTAATAATGGCATCGCGTCTTACGTAGAGTTTTAAGCATTTAGAGTCCCGCGCCCGCACTTATTAACTTTAAGCTTTGTCGTAATTCTTAAATAATTAATAAATGCATAAAATAAATAATTTAGCGATAACATCGTGTCAGGTAGCATAGCCGCATTTATTAGTAATCATTTGTAATTTAAAATCATTTTGAATAATAGCGCCGCATTTATAAAAGCCTTAAACAATTCTTAAATATTATACTTGCATTTGGCATTTAAGTAATTTAATATAAACTCAATGCAATTTTAATTTAACTTCGCAATAATGCATAACAATAAGATTTTAAATAATAAGCGTCGCATTCTAAAGTATTAAGCATTAATTAAATAGCACGCCCGCATTTATTTATCATAACAATTAGATTAATGAAGCACCTAATTATTTTAATCACATTTGTTAAATTAAGTTATCACTAATTAATTAATACACTTGCCTAGAATTAATTAGCTAATTAATTAACTCCTAGAATTAAGCCTAATTAAAACTACCTAACTAATGACCCACTTAAAATTAATACTTAATTTAACTAACTAATTAATCTATCACTAACTAATAAATAAATACCTAATTAGCAACACACCTCTTCCACTCTTAGCCCAATCCGCAGCAGCCCAGCTCCACTAATACCCAACCCGCGTCGCCGCTGAACATGAAGCCCACTCGCCTCTACCCTTATCACCCCACTACCCACTTGACCTCATTTTCACCTTAACCCCATCGTCGAACAAAAACGAAGAACAAAAGCGTTCCAAAACCTAAACCTAATAAGAAAATCCGCCGCACCTCGTCCCAACACCCATGCCGGGATTCTCGCCGGA
This sequence comes from Przewalskia tangutica, assembly GCA_029844215.1. Taxonomy (NCBI): domain Eukaryota; kingdom Viridiplantae; phylum Streptophyta; class Magnoliopsida; order Solanales; family Solanaceae; genus Przewalskia; species Przewalskia tangutica. The sequence continues at coordinate 14,528,926 of CM056721.1, read as the reverse complement.
GAACCCTGCAAATCAGCTACCATATCGACACCCTGTCCCTACCATAGAAATCGAACCAATTTCTTACCATAATCTTTTCGAAATCGAGCCAAATCAGCACCTATTTTTGTAAACAATCACTCGAATCAGCTTTGAAAACCTTACCAAATCAAAGCCCGAATTTGGAACTATATATACATAACAAGTTAGGCATGCAGAGGGGCAGGGGCAACAGGGGGGAGCACCTTCTGAATCCAGAAAACTCACTCGAATGTGATAGAACATAGAGGGAGATAGCATAGCAGCAGTTAAGAATCACCACGACATAGCAAGAACACAGAGCAGAGCAAAGACGGGGAGTCCAGAGCATGGGTCGAGCACAGACCTGTGAGCAGAGGAGAGCATAGAAACAGGGGGCAGGACTCAGTTGGAGTTCAGGCAGGAGTCCAATCGATCGGTTAGGGCAAACCAGTGCGTGCATAAATATCGAACCCACAAAAGCTTTTACTCTCTAGAACCCCTCCGTTATCAATCCAAGCTTCATATTCAGAGCAAAAGCTCGTTCTATCCACTGCATTAGCAATCCCTCCGAGTGGACCGACGACTTGATACGTCGCCCCGGGTCGCTGTCCGGAGAAGGTAAACTCATCACTTTTTCCAAACTTTCTGTTTAAATCTGTATTTTTATGGTTTTTTTGTACGATGTTTGTTGCCTGCAGAATGTTGGTGTAATTTGTGTGTTAAACATGTGTTAGTTTTGTCCATTCGTATTGCTGTGTTCATTGACGCATAAATATGATGGAACAGTTAGTTTCAATCAATCTGGATATGTGCTTACCTTGAGTTGTTGATTAGATTTACGTCTAATACAATATGTTGAAGGTGATGATTAGCAAACTCAGTAAATCTATTTTAAATCACTTCTGAATGTTTGGAATGTTTCTTACGAGTAGCAGAATTAAGATTCTGTGGGTATACTTTAGTACGAATGGTCATACATGTTCAAAGTGTCATTGGTAACTATTGAATCAGGAATTTCAGAAGTTCACTAAGTCATATAAAAGCTCGTGCTATATATTGATGTGTTAAAACACTGCTTGAGTCATCTTGGAAATAATAAGCGCGTATCTAAAACTTTAAAGGAATTTGAATCTTTGCCACCTTTTGTTCTTAATTAATGACAAGGGAATACTCACGCTAGTTTGGTATGCTTGTATTGAAGATTACATAAGTAGTGACACGATGTCGTAGTTTGAGCGATCTGGGAGAATGTTTGTATATAGGAATCTGGGTACGGTTATATGCTTTGCCCTACGCATTACATCTGGCGAGAGATATTGGCTGTCGAGTTGAGATCATTTCTGCCTAACGGCCGTGTGCCCGGTTTACGTATGAAGGGAAATTTGGTTAAGTTCATAATTTGTATTGCTAAAAGGATTAATGCATCATGTAGGCTTGAATTGTATCTTCCCGATATCTATCCGGTATCTTTATCGAACCCCTTGATTCACTAGCCTTAACATTCGTCTCCAAACCTTTCACATGAAACAGATATCTTGTATGTATATTCGAATATCTAAATGCACATCGATCTCCAAAGGCATAAATAGGGGCAGCGTACATGAATAAAAATATATTTATCCATATATATATATATACATGTATATTCTGAATATCCTGCACATATGTATCATGTCGCCTGCATATCGTTGTTGTATACCTGCTTTTCTTAAAATTTGGTAGTCGTATTACTACCCTAGCATATACTATTTGGACAGTAGTTTTGAGCTTTCCATTGTTTTGGATCTGTTTAGCTTTGATAAGTAGATCATAATGCATTATTTGAATATGTGACTATCTTATTTTGAAAGAATAAAATAGGTACTAATCCTTATCTTTCTTGTTTTTACATGGCACGCAGGAGCAAAATAAAGAGTCTCACTGAGACTCATATGAGTTATTTCAAATGGCAACCAGCGCATTTGCATTCCCGCTTGAAATTCCTAAGACAAAATAGGATAAGACGATGTCACGCATCTTAGGCGCGAGCATATCCACCTCTATATTATTTGTTTGAAATTTGTTGCCTAATTATTTAACTTTGTAATTAATAGGATATCTAGAATAATTAGCCTTTAAACATATATGTGGGGAAGGTAATTTAAAATTCATCGCTTAATTTACCTGCCTTTAAGATTGTCATGCATGTCTAATTTTTGCCAAATGATTTAACTTGCATTATAAAACCAACATTTTTGTGTATTAAAATCCACAACAGATTTCTTCCTAAACTCTCAAAATCATCTTAAAACATTTCTTATATAATATTGTACGCAGGCTAGGCAAGATTAATTTAGCTAGCAAAATACACATAATTAGTCCATAAAGCACTCTCTTAGCATTCTTTAGCACTTCCAGCCCTTTTAGCGCTTTTAATCACCCTTTAATATTTAGCACCCCTTTACTTTTAAAATTTCTTTAACATTTTAGCACTTTTTCTAGCAATCCTTTAAGCATCTTTAAATATCGCCTTTGGCGCATTTTGTCCTTAACATTTTAGCACCTCCTATTTTTAGCATATTAGCGTTACTTGCAAAGACTTTAGCATTTAACACTTTTTTTAAGCACCTCTTAGCACCTTTAGCACCCTTTAGCTTTAAAATTAATCTTTTAGCACCTTAAAGCACCTTTCAAACATTTTAGCGTTTATTTTATTTCCCAACATTTTATTAAACAAGAAGAGCTTTATTTTGCATTTTTAAACATAATAATTACCCTAGGTTTGGCAGGACAACCGAGTTAAGCGGATCTTAGAGGTGCCTAACCCCTTCCTCTAGATTAATAAAGAACCCACTAATCTCATTAAGTTTAGCAGACCATTAAAATGGAGTTAATGTTTTACTTCAAACTAGTTAAACATTTAGGTGTCCTAATTCACCCAATTAATTAGGTGGCGACTCCGCGAACCCTTAGCATTCTAGCAACCCTTTAGCATTTTAGCACCCTTTTAAACTTTAGCATCTTTTGCAATTTTAGCATCCTTTTAGCACTTTTAATACTTTAAGCTTTTTTTTTTTTTTAGCTTTTATTTTTTTTATTTTCTAACCTTTTTTAAGCAGCAGGAGTTTTATAAAAAATGTCGCGGTCGAAAATGGGCGCGACAGAAATGGCGACTCTGCTGGGGATTTTAGGTTCTTAACCACAACAGACCTAGGATAATTATTTGGCAATTATTTTGCATTTAATTTTTGTGTGTTGTATTTTGTTTTATTTATTTTTGATTGCTACCTTTCTCGCTTTCCTTAAAGCGGCATCCATTCATATTTCTTCCACTGGAAAATTCACACAAACACACACTACATGCGAGTCTGCGCTGGGTGCATCGACAAAATTCTTTCTTCAAAATCCAAATTTAGGAGAGTTGGTAATATCGTGGAGTGCGGTCTAACAGGTGGCGCGTAGCCTTCTCGCTCGAGTTGTCGCTCGGGAACCTTGCGTCGGAAAAAGCCAAATCTTAGCAAACTTAAGATAGAGCTATACCACTTTATTTTAGGGCATGCGTGCATTTACCTTAGGTGGGTCGGTCCGGCATCGACACCACAATTAGGAAGACACCAAACTTGTCGACGGGTTTCTCGACCCAACGACCGACCAGCGTATTATGTGTGGCGTGGCAATGTGGACAAATCCAAACCCAATCATGACATGCGAAATTGGGAAAAGTGCTGCCGTCATTTGGTCGCCATTTCCAACAAAGGCATTATAGTTGGACGACTTGGACAAATCCGTCATAATCTCGCATAAGTAACGTTTAGGCTTCCCTCTGGCATAAAGAGGTCCCCCCGCATGTTAGGAAACGTTTGAATGTGCTATATGCAATATATATACGCTACATACGCAAATTATGTGCTTTATGCTAACACCGTTTGTTGCATTTTTAGAAAGATTTATCATCTCCCCAAAGTCGATTTGTATTTGACTTAGCAATGGCGAGCATCAATATTTCACAAGATCAAAGGGCGGTCCGGCATGGCCGATTCAAGTGCATCTGAGCGGAGCAGTCGAACTGTTTTGGTTCCTATAGCGGCAGGGTCTCGAAAAGAAGAGCAGCATGACACCTTCTCAAAACTGGGACAATGTAGGAAACCAGACGGGGGGCTGCAAATCCAAACAGGCCTGGCACGCAGATATCAAGGAACAAGGCGAAGTCGGATCTGAATCGACCCCAAAACTCACAATTTTTCTTTGGCGCGAGTCTTTTCATATTAACAAAGCGAAAGTGCAAATACGGCGAAAGGTTTCTTCAGATTAGCGAAGCGACAAAGCAACAAAGGCGAGAGGATGACAACAATCAAAGTCGCATCGTAAGCGGCAGTGAAAGGCATCAACAATCGGCAATCAAAGTTCGAGTTCGCAACAAAACCTAGCGCATCAACTAGGGCACAAAGTCAAATTGGCAACCAATGCATCACACCCAGCAGGCGTCATGGCAATTCGTCGATTCTGAGATTTAGCACGTCCGTGCAAGGACGACATCTCGATATTCAAATGCGTAGCGAGACAACATCTCTACCCATAAAATTGCACTTCGTATGTGTTTACCATTTCATTTAACGGTATACACTAATGTTTTCTCAAGCTTGCGGGGCATCTATCCTACAGAGCGGCGAAGAACACGTCCGAGCAACGACGTTATCGGCGTATGTCGGCGGCGACATATATCCGACTCGGTTTGTCGATCAGCGGGACAATCTTTAAGGACTTCGCCACGAAAGGACACCGACAAATATGATTCCATACGCCGAGAGATAGAGGCACCGATAATCAGCGATCGAGAATTCAAAGTCCATGACCAATTATAGCGCATCGGCTCGGGCCTGAAGTCAAATTGCAACTCATGCGATTACCAAACGCACAACAAAGACATCATGACAATCCACGTGGTTCACGAATGCATCACAACAAAGCGTCGTGGCAATTAAATCGATGCGGCATCTAGCGTCTCGGCGATTCACAACACCCACATATCATACGGGAAGACATCCTTATTCACATAATTGCATTTCGTATATTTATCATTTTGTTTTACCGATTTATACACTAATTTTCTCAAGCTCGGCTTGCGAGCATTTATTATCTGAGGCGGCAGCAACCGCGTCCGAACGACGGCGTTATCGGCGTGTGTCGGCAGCGACACCATCGGCGTGCGTCTACGCAACGACGCCAACGGCCCAGCGTCGACGGCGGCGTTATCGGCGTTGTGTCGAGCGGCGACATCATCGGCGTGCGTCACGCAACGACGCCCGGCAACAACACGTCCGAACGGCGGCGTTATCGGCGTATGTCGACGGCGACATCGCCGTGACGTGCGTCTACGCGACGCCCGGCGGCAACACGTCCGAACGGCGGCGTTATCGGCGTATGTCAAGGCGGCGACATCGGCGTGCGTCTACGCAACGACGCCCGGCGATCGCGTCGAGCAATGGCGTCGTCGGCGTGCGTCTACCACAACGCCCGGCAACGTTATGTCCGAGCAACGACATCATCGGCGTGTGTCCAGAACGACACCATCGGCGTGCGTCTACGCAACGACGCCCGGCGGAACACGTCCGAACAGCGGCGTTATCGGCGTGTGTCGAACGACACCATCGGCGTGCGTCTACGCAACGACGCCAAAGGCGACGTCCGTGCAACGGCGTTATCGGCAAAGAAGTTCAAACGACGCCATCATCGCGATATCACATCTGCATGGGGCGATTTTCTCTGTTCTCAAAATTGCATTTCCTCATTCATGCTTTATTACGTCTTGCGCGATTATGCACTAACTCTTTCTTGAGCTTTAGTCTACAGGTACATTTGCAGCAAGGACGACATATCCGCGTTCACAATCGCAACACGTCTGTGCAAGGGGTAATTGCAGCAAGGACAACGTATCCGCATTCACAATCGCAACACGTCCGTGCAAGGGCGAAATCACAGCATTCGCAGCATCGCATCAACACAGCAGGCATCATATTTTTGCAGGATAACCTTTTCTATTCACAGTTGCATTGTTTTTAAAATTATTTTGCCTTAGCAGTTATGCAATAACCGTTTGTTCAAGTCTTAGCATGCAGCAGCAGGAGCACAACGTGGATTTTCTCTTCTGACGGGGCAATGTTGGGGCAACCTTCCAACGGACGATTGGCGAAAGACCTCAAGCATCGGTCCACTCGCTCACATCACCATAGAACCCAGACGCGAAGCCATAGCAAGACACCCGAGTTCAAGCCAGTTATATTCTTTTACTTTTTGCACCATAGCCCAGTGTCATCATAACTCGACACTGGGACAGCTTTAAGTTCGTGTTAGCCCGCCTTGGTGTTTTGACCATAGTAGCCCAGTGTCGTCATAACTCGACACTGGGACATCTTTAAGCCCGCATTAGCCCGCCTTGGTGTTTTGACCATGGTAGCCCAGTGTCGTCATAACTCGACACTGGGACAACTTTGAGTCCGCGTTAGCCCGCCTTGGTGTTTTGACCATGGTATCCCAGTGTCGTCATAACTCGACACTGGGACAGTTTTTTTGATTTTTGCGTCAGCCTTATCTACCTGCCCAGCATTTTTGCAACTCTGAAGATCGAGACAAAATTGGCTATGAGTCAACGTCTTTGTCCGAAGATTCTTCCATCATCTCCATACAAAGAGGGACATCTGTTGACACCCAATTTTGACCCTCCCGTCCAGCCACTAACTATAAAATTACACTAATTTTGTAAAATAATTTTTTAGGATTTTTTACAACAATAAAACATTAAATACAGACATAAATAAATAATTTAATAATGGCATCGCGTCTTACGTAGAGTTTTAAGCATTTAGAGTCCCGCGCCCGCACTTATTAACTTTAAGCTTTGTCGTAATTCTTAAATAATTAATAAATGCATAAAATAAATAATTTAGCGATAACATCGTGTCAGGTAGCATAGCCGCATTTATTAGTAATCATTTGTAATTTAAAATCATTTTGAATAATAGCGCCGCATTTATAAAAGCCTTAAACAATTCTTAAATATTATACTTGCATTTGGCATTTAAGTAATTTAATATAAACTCAATGCAATTTTAATTTAACTTCGCAATAATGCATAACAATAAGATTTTAAATAATAAGCGTCGCATTCTAAAGTATTAAGCATTAATTAAATAGCGCCGCGTTTATTTATCATAACAATTAGATTAATGAAGCACCTAATTATTTTAATCACATTTGTTAAATTAAGTTATCACTAATTAATTAATACACTTGCCTAGAATTAATTAGCTAATTAATTAACTCCTAGAATTAAGCCTAATTAAAACTACCTAACTAATGACCCACTTAAAATTAATACTTAATTTAACTAACTAATTAATCTATCACTAACTAATAAATAAATACCTAATTAGCAACACACCTCTTCCACTCTTAGCCCAATCCGCAGCAGCCCAGCTCCACTAATACCCAACCCACTTCACGTCGCCCAAACCCGCAAGCCCACTCGCCTCTACCCTTATCACCACTACCCACGACCCAACCTCATTTTCACCTTAACCCCATCGTCGAACAAAAAGAATGGAAGAACAAAGCGTGCTTAAAACCTAAACCTAAGAAGAAAATCCGCACTCGTCCAACACCCGTGCCGATTCTCACGAGAACCCAAATCGACTACCATATCGACACCCATGTAGAAACCATATCGAACCAATTTCTTACCATAATCTTTTCAAATCGAGCCAAATCAAGACCTATTTTTGTAAACAATCACTCGAATCGACTTTGAAAACCTTACCAAATCAAAGCCGAATTTGGAACTATATATACATAACAAGTTAGGCATGCGAGCGAGGGCAACGGGGAGCACGCCGAATCGAGAAAACTCACTCGAATGTGATAGAACATAGAGGAGATAGCATAGCGGCGATTAAGAATCACGCGACATAGCGAGAACACGAGCGAGCAAAGGCGGGAGTCGAGCATGGGTCGAGCACGGACACATGGCGGAGAGAGCATAGAAAGCAGGCGGGACTCGGTTGGAGTTCAGCGAGTCAATCGATCGGTTAGGGCAAACCGATGCGTCGTAAATATCGAACCCACAAAAGCTTTTACTCTCTAGAACCCCTCCGTTATCAATCCAAGCTTCATATTCAGAGCAAAAGCTCGTTCTATCCACTGCATTAGCAATCCCTCCGAGTGGACCGACGACTTGATACGTCGCCCCGGGTCGCTGTCCGGAGAAGGTAAACTCATCACTTTTTCCAAACTTTCTGTTTAAATCTGTATTTTTACGATTTTTGTACGATGTTTGTTGCCTGCAGAATGTTGGTGTAATTTGTGTGTTAAACATGTGTTAGTTTTGTCCATTCGTATTGCTGTGTTCATTGACGCATAAATATGATGGAACAGTTAGTTTCAATCAATCTGGATATGTGCTTACCTTGAGTTGTTGATTAGATTTACGTCTAATACAATATGTTGAAGGTGATGATTAGCAAACTCAGTAAATCTATTTTAAATCACTTCTCCCGGCTGAATGTTTGGAATGTTTCTTACGAGTAGCAGAATTAAGATTCTGTGGGTATACTTTAGCACGAATGGTCATACATGTTCAAAGTGTCATTGGTAACTATTGAATCAGGAATTTCAGAAGTTCACTAAGTCATATAAAAGCTCGTGCTATATATTGATGTGTTAAAACACTGCTTGAGTCATCTTGGAAATAATAAGCGCATGTCTAAAACTTTAAAGGAATTTCAGAATGCTGCCCGCTTCACCTTTTGTTCTTAATTAATGAGGAATACTCACCCGCTAGTTTGGTATGCTTGTATTGAAGATTACATAAGTAGTGACACAGTATCGTAGTTTGAGCGATCTGGGAGAATGTTTGTATAGAGGAATCTGGGTACGGTTATATGCTTTGCCCTACGCATTACATCTGGCCCGAGAGATATTGGCTTTGTCGAGTTGAGATCATTTCTGCCTAATCGTTTGTGTGCCCGGTTTACGTGTATGAAGGAGAAATTTGGTTAAGTTCATAATTTGTATTGCTAAAAGGATTAATGCATCATGTAGGCTTGAATTGTATCTTCCTGATATCTATCGGTATCTTTATCTGAACCTTCAATTCACTAGCCTTAACATTCGTCTCAAACCTTTCACATGAAACAGATATCAGTATGTATATTCGAATATCTAAATGCACATCGATCTCCCTAAAGGCATAAATAGGGGCCCGCGTACACATGAATAAAAAATATATTTATCCATATATATATATATACATGTATATTCTGAATATCCTGCACATATGTATCATGTCGCCTGCATATCGTTGTTGTATACCTGCTTTTCTTAAAATTTGGTAGTCGTATTACTACCCTAGCATATACTATTTGGACAGTAGTTTTGAGCTTTCCATTGTTTTGGATCTGTTTAGCTTTGATAAGTAGATCATAATGCATTATTTGAATATGTGACTATCTTATTTTTGAAAGAATAAAATAGGTACTAATCCTTATCTTTCTTGTTTTTACATGGCACGCACCGGAGCAAAATAAAGAGTCTCACGGCGAGACTCATCGCAAGTTATTTCAAATGGCAACCCGCGCATTTGCATTCCCTTGAAATTCCTAAGACAAAATAGGATAAGACGATGTCGCCACGCATCTTGGAAGCCGCGAGCATATCCACCCTCTATATTATTTGTTTGAAATTTGTTGCCTAATTATTTAACTTTGTAATTAATAGGATATCTAGAATAATTAGCCTTTAAACATATAAGTGGGGAAGGTAATTTAAAATTCATCGCTTAATTTACCTGCCTTTAAGATTGTCATGCATGTCTAATTTTTGCCAAATGATTTAACTTGCATTATAAAACCAACATTTTTGTGTATTAAAATCCACAACAGATTTCTTCCTAAACTCTCAAAATCATCTTAAAACATTTCTTATATAATATTGTACGCAGGCTAGGCAAGATTAATTTAGCTAGCAAAATACACATAATTAGTCCATAAAGCACTCTCTTAGCATTCTTTAGCACTTCCAGCCCTTTTAGCGCTTTTAATCACCCTTTAATATTTAACACCCCTTTACTTTTAAAATTTCTTTAACATTTTAGCACTTTTTCTAGCAATCCTTTAAGCATCTTTAAATATCGCCTTTGGCGCATTTTGTCCTTAACATTTTAGCACCTCCTATTTTTAGCATATTAGCGTTACTTGCAGCACTTTAGCATTTAACACTTTTTTTAAGCACCTCTTAGCACCTTTAGCACCCTTTAGCTTTAAAATTAATCTTTTAGCACCTTAAAGCACCTTTCAAACATTTTAGCGTTTATTTTATTTCCCAACATTTTATTAAACAAGAAGAGCTTTATTTTGCATTTTTAAACATAATAATTACCCTAGGTTTGGCAGGACAAATGCAAGTTAAGCGGATCTTAGAGGGTGCCTAACCCCTTCCCTCTAGATTAATAAAGAACCCTTACCCAGAATCTCATTAAGTTTAGCAGACCATTAAAATGGAGTTAATGTTTTACTTCAAACTAGTTAAACATTTAGGTGTCCTAATTCACCCAATTAATTAGGTGGCGACTCCGCGAACCCTTAGCATTCTAGCAACCCTTTAGCATTTTAGCACCCTTTTAAACTTTAGCATCTTTTGCAATTTTAGCATCCTTTTAGCACTTTTAATACTTTAAGCTTTTTTTTTTTTTTTAGCTTTTATTTTTTTTATTTTCTAACCTTTTTTAAGCAGCAGGAGTTTTATAAAAAATGTCGCGGTCGAAAATGGGCGCGACAACAGTGTGTTCGACCCATAACCTTTTATTGGAATTGTATGGCCATTTCCGACAATAATACTATTTTCTTTGCTCAAATTATAATAGGGTGAGAGTGTACCTTGCGACGCCGTCATATGTGACGTAGCCCCGGAGTCCATATACCAATTAGAATCCGGTGAATTGAGTCCAAGAGTGTGCATTGCCTGCTCAATATCCGTAGGATGGGTCGTGGTTGAATGGGCCTCCTGCCATTGGGCCGGAGGAGGCCCAGCTGTTTCTTTGAAACATTTCCGATGTTTGGGCTCTTTGGGTGGCCGCTTTGAAAATGTCTTCTTTGTTGGCTTCTCTGCTGGAACGGATTGGGTTGCCATCGTTGGGCTGTTGGTTTTGCTGCCCAATACCCATCTGGATCATTGTTGCGCCAGGTGGCTGCCGATTCTGGCTGACGGCCCGGCAGTGGTTCTTGTCGATGCGCCGCGAGTTCTTCTTCGCCATAGCCTCGCGGAGTTGGTGTTCTGCGCCATTTCGCCGCGAATTCGGTGACCCCATTATTATTTCGCGATTTCCACCATTCTTATTATTACTACCACGTCGCTTTTGACTCTTATTGTGTGAAGAATAGTCAAAATAATTACCTTCATTTGAATACGTGGCAACCATGGCGGAATTTGTTGAAACCTTCTTAATCAAACCCGATTCTTCAAGAACAAGCATGGGTCTTGCTTGATAAAACTTTGGTAAGAGATTACTTTGACAGATTAGTGTTCCCACGCCACTATAAGCATCCGTGAGGCCGTGACTAATCAGTAAAACTAACAGGTTGTCGAAGCGGGGTGAACTACGTTCTCGATTGATCCGCCACCACTTTGAGGCGTTGTGATGGGTTGAAACGTTAGGAAGTCTGTCGTGACGATGGTTGAAAATTCTTGTTCCAACGCAATGACGAGTTTTGATTATCTTGAAAAATGTCTCTCAGCGTTCCCGTACGCCGTGGCGATGAATCTGGTTCCATTATTGTATCAGACAAAGTGCGTGGATATTGTTGCATAAATCAACCAAGAACTGTGGCATCAAGGGTATCCACAATTCTTTGTCCGCTTGACGATTGTTCCGTTGTTGTACCATTTTTGGTGGAATTATATGATGAAGAACTTTGTGAGCCTACAACATATTTTGAACAACTCCTCCCGTATTTGCGTAGTGAGCAGTTTCCATCTCTAGTTTGTGAAATATGTGTTTTGATGTTGGAAATAGTAAGGGCTGAGTGAAACGAAGATTTTGATTCAGACATGGTTGACAACAATAATGGAGAAAAATAAAGTATAACAATGGAGAAGACAAATTCGGTTGGAAGGATGGAGAAGATGGCCGAATTTGGAAGGAAAATTTTATTTAGAACATGATCTTTGAATTACCTTCTGATACCATGTAAGAATTACTTAGAATTGGAAAATCTTCCTCAATCTTATTCATGCCCAAATGGTCACAATATATACACTAAGTAACAATTAATAGGAAGATTAAGTCTTCCTTAAAATCCTCCTACCTATCCCATAATATATTCTTATTCCCTATATTAATACTATTCTATTTAATACATAATACTACTTACCATTTACAAAAGATTCTACATAATTATATTATTAATAGTAATTAATAATATTCAAACAATTACCATGCTTAATTTTATCCCATATATGCTCTATCACATGACAAATTATCCAAGGTGATTTTTTCAACCTTTTGATAAGGTTAAGGACAATCAAAGAATCACTCTCCGTATTGAAATTTAGGAGGCCATATCTGTAACATAAGGTGATGCCTTTAAGAATGGCCTTAGCTTCAGCCATATTATTACTGCAAATACCGTAATACTCAGCAAAAGCAAAGATAAATTTTTCATTGTGATCTCTAATAATGCCACCACCGCCACGATCCTGGATTGCATTTACTGCATCCATCAACATTTAATTTTATCCATCCATAATCAGGTTTGTGCCATAGAACTGCTTTAGATTGAATATCAGATCTTAGGTGCTTCAATTATCTGCAAATATCATTCCGTAATAAAGGAAGATAAAGCCCAGGGAATGTACAATTGATATACATAGTAGTGTGTTTGATCACTTTCTGAATAATGAATCAATCTGACATTTTAATATTGTCAAACCTGGCAAAACACCTATTCTTCCAAATCTCCCAACAAATGAAGGTTGGCAAGCAATGGAGAATAAAGTTATGCACCTCATTGTTGCCTTTTGCTAGCCACCAGTTCATGGCTCTCTGTCTAACCTATCTATGGACAATTTTGATGCCACATGAATTGCAAAAGAAAGAGCAAACCTTGTTAGCAATTTGGCCTTCACTGAGCAGATGAAAAATAGTCTCTTCCTTATAGTCACTGGTACAACAGTCACAAATAGAGGATATGTTGATTCCACTTTTCTTTACAGCAATATCAGTAGCAATCTTGTTCATCAAAGCCCTCAACATAAAGAAGGAGATTCTGAATGGAACTTTCCTGTACCTAATATTCTTGCTAGACAGATTTGTTCCCTTTCTCTTTCTTACAATATCCCATGCTGATTTGCAACTGAAATTACCTGAGGGATCAGGCATCCAAATAGGACAATCTGACTTGTCAATATTGACTTTGATGATGATAATTGTATTGACAATATTGGGAGGTAACTTCCTTCTTAGCATCACATGTTCCAGCTTGTACCCTTTAAGAATTCCTTCACAAGGTCTTTTAGGAGTTCTAATACCTTAAACTTGCTTAGCTAAGGGGCCAAACTCAGTCCAAGTGTCCCACCAAAAGGAAACATCCCCTCTCCCAATAGTCTAATAAATACAAGGTTCAACAATAACTTTAATATCCATCATTTTTCTCCATGTATGGGATCGTGGTGCGATTTCTTGCTCTTTGGATGATATTTTTTTGCAATATTTAGCCTCTAAAAAATTCTTGAGAAGAGTATGTTGTGTCTAAATTTCCACCAAAGCTTAGCAAAGGATGCATTGCAAGTATCTTTGATAGATCTGAAACTTGCACATCCTTCACTAACTGAAAAACTTAAGTCATCCCAAGCCACCCAATGTTTCTTGGTTCTAGTTCCATTCATGTCCCAGAAGAAATCAGCAATAATCTTCTCTATTTGGTACAAGGCTGTTTTAGGAGGATGACCAATAGCTAATACGTGTAGGGGTAAGGCTTGCAGGACAGACTTGATGAGAACAACTTTACCACCATATAAAGGAACTTGTCTTGTCATTCTTGCATTCTGTTAGCAACTTTAGCCACCTTATTATTAAAATAAACAATCTTCTTCCTGCCTACATAGATAGGACATCCCATATATTTCATAGAAAAATGGCATTGATTGAATCCAGTAACTTGCTTGATATCATTGACTTTAGGATCATCCTGCTCAAGAGTATCAGCAGTGCAATTACCTTCTCTCAGGGTATGTGTAAATTTGAAATTACCATGCTTAATTTTATCCCATATCTGCTCTATCACATGACAAATTATCCAACGTGATTTTTTCAACCTTTTGATAAGGTCAAGGACAATCAAAGAATCACTCTCCACATTGACATTTAGGAGGCCATATCTGCAACATAAGGTGATGCCTTTAAGAATGGCCTTAGCTTCAGCCATATTATTACTGCAAATATCGTAATACTCTGCAAAAGCAAAGATAAAATGTTAAATTAATTCGGTAAATGATTGTGGATGCTCTACTTTGGGAGGTAGAATGAGACAAGTATGTGTGTAAACTTGATACTAATTTAACTAAATTATATGAATATTATGCTACATTACATGACAACAACAACTCTGCTACTAATATTCCTTCTAGTTCTGCTTCTGCTTCTGTGTCTACATTTGTAGGATTCGATGAAGACGATGAAAATAAATCTTTATCTATATGGAGCACTTTTGCAACAACACAAGCAAACACAACTCAAAATTGTGCTGAGATGCAGTTTTATTTGGAAAAGTCAACAGAGCCGAAGAAGAACTTTCAACTTTTAGAATGGTGGCAGGATAACAAAAGATAATTTTTGGTACTAGCAGCTATGGCACGGGATGTTCTTAATGTGTCTATCTCAACAGTGGCTTCTGAAAGTGCATTAAGCCAAGCACGAGATCAAATAGGAGACACACGTCACTCATTGGGCGGAAGCACATTAGAAGTGTAAGTATGCTTACATGATTAGATCAGATCAGAGAGAAGAAATCAAAGAATGAATACGTTGACTCTCCGGAAGATGAAGAAATCGGCAATATTTTGGAAAGCGGAAGCGGGACTGAAATTAATACTCCAGATTTAGAAACTATGGAACATAACTAATTCAATCAACCTATAAATTACGAAGAACTTGCAAGAAGGATGCATAATATGTGAATAACAATTATTATTACTTCATTATGTACTCTTATTAACATTATGAATAATAAAAGTTCGAAAGTTTATATTTTATCATTAGTTTTTATTTTATTATCTCTTTACTCTTTAGTTGTTATTTGTTAACTTGTGTCTACTAATTTAATAAATTAATAAAAGTATAACAACAATATAAACTATAAAGTATAACTACAATTAGTTTTTATTTTATTATCTCTTTAGTTGTTATTTGTTAACTTATGTCTACTAATTTAATAAATTAATAAAAGTATAACTACAATATTATAAAGTATAAAGTTATAAACTATATTATATTATTATATTACATATTTAATTTGAATTTAATTTAATTTTAGAAATTAAAAAAAAGCGGACCGATAAGCGATGAACCGAACCATACGCAACCGAAATCCGATATTGAACCTGCAGGTAAGCCAGTGAACCGGTCCAAAACCGGTTCAAACCGGGCCTACCGGTCCGGTCCGAATCAGCCCATTAGACTGGTACAATACAATATAAAAAAATATATTTACACAATCAATTTTCTTAAAATAAATGGTAAGTAAGATGATCACATCTTAACTTACATTAATGATAGATAAAATGTATTATAAGTACTCCACTTCTTACTATGAAATTATCGTTGAAACTTTGACCATACTAATTTTCATTTTCCAACATCCTATGGAGACGATGGACCAGAAATTAAAAGATATTTCCTCTGTCTCATATTACCTAGCAACATTACTAAAAATATTTATTTCAAATTACTTGATCACTTTATAAAAATAAGATAGAATTAATGAAGGTTTTCCTATCTTCCTCTTAATATTAATTATTTTTAAAATAATTAATATTGATTAGAATATAATTAATTGGTGAGATAATAAAAGAAAAAGTGACTTAATTATTTTGGGACGGAGGAGTGAACTCTCTCCTTGGAAGTTGAAACAAAATTAACAAAACAATAAAAATCAAACCTTTAGAATCATTAATGGGAACAACTAAATTTTGAAAAACTCAACAGTCATCCCTGCTTATTTACTTTCGGCATGCATGGAATATGTACAAGACCATTCATTTTCTTGTTATCTTAACTAATTGATGAACTTTAATTGAATAAGAAATAAGAAATTAAAACTTTGAGTTTTCCAAAAAACGATTAACTAAACACATATACTCTCTCTACTATAAATAGTCATACTAGCCATAAACGAAAATTCATCAATCCTAATTTTTATTTTCACAATATGTACTCATCATATGGTAGCACCAGCTCTGGCATCACTTCAAAGTACGACATCAAATTTGGTGGACAAACAATTGAAATAACAGTGACTAACAAAGCTGTTGTTGCCAATGAATGGGCCATCAAAATGCTCTCCAAGTATGATGGAAAACAAACAGTTGTGGGCTTAGACAATGAATGGATGCCCACTTTTATGCCATACACTAGCAACAAATCAGCCACTCTCCAACTCTGCATCGACAACACGTGTCTAATAGTCCAGTTGTTTTATTTGGATGAAATCCCACAAACACTCAAAACATTCTTGGCTAGTCCTAATTTCATATTTGTGGGAGTCGAGGTAGCTGAAGATATCCTTAAACTGAAAAATGAGTATGGGTTGGTTTGTAGTACTAAAGCTGATATTCGTGATGTTGCTAAGAATAAGTGGCCTGGTAGATATTCTCGTCCAGGATTGAAGGATCTTGCTTATGAAATATGTGGTCTTTACATGCCTAAGCCAAAACATGTTTGCCAGAGTAATTGGGAGGCGAGGGTTCTTAATGACAGCCAAATTGAATATGCTTGCATTGATGCTTATGCTTCCTACAAGATTGGTCACAAACTCCTTATGGAAACTTAATTAAAGTGATCATAACTCCTAATTAATTAAGAGTTTTAGATATGTTATTTGTTCGTGTGGTTTGCTAGTAATCTAAGCTAATATCGGGTTTCAGTGTTATTGCTGTTTTCTTTAAGTATTTCCTATTATGCATCTATGTTTTCAGTTATGAAGATTGAATGCAACATATTCGTACTTTATGCTTAATTTTCACTATTATTATTTGAATCAATGTTGTTATCACATTATCGAGTATATTACCAGTTCAGTTAGACTTTATAGTTTTGTGACTTTGTCCGGTTACATGTTTGATTGAGCTGAGGGTCTATTAGATCGCACTTATGCAATTTTGTTTTGTTTGATTTTTCTCCTATATGGATTTACAAGTGCTAAAAATCTTATAATTATTTGTCACATCTATATCCGTGTTATGCCTCTGCTTGTATTGCATGAGCTGTTGTGCAGTTTTTTTTATGATGGGGAGTTAGGCATGACTCCTACATATATATTTACCAAAAATCATAATTTAGAGGACATAAACCTTACCTCAATAACTTTGAAGATGTTAGCTATGACCAACATATTATTAATTATATAGTTGTACGCAAAAACTTCCAAGTTGATCAATATAGACAGTCCTAGGGTAATGGGTAGCATCATGAGACAGTGCTATGCACAAATTTGTCACATAAAGAAGCATATAGAAGGTTTCAGTAGTCATCGATAACGAACTTATTCCTCTTCTTTCTAAATCTGAAGTTGGGATGCCATCAAACTAACTTCACTGAAGCTCTATCCTTAGAAGAAAGAGAGACAACTTCATTGAATATAGTATCAATTTTTGAATCTTCTCCCATGTTGGTAAAGAGTATCAGCAGTGCAATTATCTTCTCTCAAGGTATGTGTAAATTTGTAATTACCATGCTTAATTTTATCCCATATCTGCTCTATCACATGACAAATTATCCAAGGTGATTTTTTCAACCTTTTGACAAGGTTAAGGACAATCAAAGAATCACTCTCCGTATTGAAATTTAGGAGGCCATATCTGTAACATAAGGTGATGCCTTTAAGAATGGCCTTAGCTTCAGCCATATTATTACTGCAAATATCGTAATACTCTGCAAAAGCAAAGATAAAATGTTGAATTAATTCGGTAAATGATTGTGGATGCTCTACTTTGGGAGGTAGAATGATACAAGTATGTGTGATGGACTTAGGGATCTGGTTACCTGCAAAGAAATCAGAAACCATTAGTAGTAGATCATTTTTAATAACATCCTAACAAGAATGATAAAATTTTCCAGATAAACCATCTGGACCAGGACCACTTTGTGAGCTTATGGAAAAAAACAATATCTCTCAGCTCATCCAAAGTAGAGACGGCTTTGAGTTTTTCATTATCTTCAGCATTAATAACTTTAGGGATGTTATTGATAGGAGAGAATCATGATCAGTAGGTTCTTTGAGAAATTGTTTCTAAGAAAGGATACAGCCTCAGTAGCAATTTCCTCATCTCCTTGAATCCAATTCTAATCTTCTTTAGTGACAGTCTCTTCTTTTTCCCTTTAACAATAGAATGAAAAAACTTTACTTCACTCTCAACAAACCATCTTATACCTGATTTTTCTTTTCAGAAAACTTCTCTTTTCTAGGCAACAATCAGCTGAGCATTGGCTTGTTTTAAATTGCTTCTGTTGGTTTCAGAATTGTCAATAAGATTCTCATTTTCAATGTCAGCAACCTTCTTTTCTAGATCTTTGACCACATCAAAGATGTTACCAACGGACTTTCTTAGCCATTCTGATAGCATTCTACAAGTATTTTTCAATTTCAAGTGAAATCTCCACATTTGAGACCCTTGAACTTCAATATCCCAAGCTTTTCCACCACATCCATGAAGCCAGATTCCTCAGTCCATAGATCCAAAAATCTGAAGTACTACCCGCAAGGGTAGCCAAGTTGGTGTAGCAGTAGAGCGCGGAACCGCAAGGTCACGAGTTCGATCCCCTGCATAAACCTTCTTGGTTGAGCCTGTCACACATGGCTTGCCAAGTGTGGTTTACATGGCTGACGTGGTTTGCAGGCTATTGCGTCAGTCCGGGGTTTACCCTGTGCGCACTCGAAAGAGTAGCGGCTGCGGGTTCCTTCGTCAACAAAAAAAAAAAATCTGAAGTACTTAGTAGGCTCTGTGAATGGACTTAGCAATAGTAAAGAGGGGTGAATGATCAGAACATGTTCTTACTAAATGTGGTTGACACTAGTGGACCCGTCTAATCATGTTCCTGCGCATATCCCGTCTAATCACCTCTCCCCAATACTCCTTCGGCCTACCTCTATCCCTCCTGAACCCGTCTATAGCCAACCTCTCACACCTCCGCACTGGGGCATTTGTGCCTCTCCTCTGCACATGCCCGAACCATCTCAACCTCACTTCTCGCATCTTATCCTTCCCCGAGGCCAATCCACTCTGTTCCGGATATCATCATTCCTAATCCTATCCCTCCTTGTATGCCACACATCCATCTCAGCATCCTCATCTCCGCAACTTAAGTAAATAAGGAAGAAATGGGAGAGGCCAAAATTTAGCTTGCAGCAGTTGCCTTTATGCAAAACTATATCTCCTTGCTTATTCAAAATGCTCCAAAGATTTCATTAGCTTAATGCATGAAGTCAAATTAACAACAACAACATCATACACATTATAGTCCCACAAGTAGAGTGAATTAAGTCTGTCATTATTAAGAGCCAAAACCTCTTGATTTGTAAGTTTAAAATTTCCTCTTCTGGTTGAATCATATAATGTCAGAAGCTTAGTGAAGCTTGTTTTCTTCATCGTCTTTATAGTTTTCCATGAAAGTCTTGAGCTGGTTGAATTTGGCACGCTTCTAGTGTTTCAATTGTAGCTACATATATTTTGATGACATTAAATAGGTTGTTTCTGGTTTTCCAGGCTTTACAAGGTGACTAAATTGTGCTTAATGAAGCATGGCATATGATTTATCATTTCATAATGTTTGTTCAAAGATTTTCCTAATACGTAGCTGAACTTTCTTAGGTATATTATCACTATTTGTTGGAAGGACCACTTTCTCCTATCAACTTTTTTAAAGATGTACTATTTACAGATTTCGGAAAATACAATTTAAAATACATGTACAAATGAATTAGAAAATAAAAAAATTGCATGATTTGGAGCTTAACTTCCTTGAGAGTGATCATTATCTGTTAAAAACTTGTTAAACTTCATCTGGTAATATTCACTCCTTGGTGGAAACAGTGGAAGAAAATATCAAAACACGGAAGAATGAAATTCTAAGCACATTTGCTATCAATATGGGGTAAAAAATGATAGTGTATCTGAGGAGTTACTATGAACTTAGCTCAACATTGATGGGGGAGAATCAAAATATTGTTGCAGTGCAAATATATTAACTTGAACCAAAATATATCTTTAACAAATGAATGATACTTAATAGTTTTTCGTTTATAAAAATAAGAATATTGAGTGTAACTCAAATAACAAGTCGTAGACAGTATTGCATATTTACTATTTGAGAACATCGTGAGGGTGAGTATCACTTAATATTTCGTTTAAAAATACATAGTTGAATTTTACATTTTTCACTAAAAAGTGGTCTTTGGTCCTATGTATCAATATTATCATATTTTATTATTTTGCTATTTGAAAGTAATTTTATTTCTATTCACGAAGGAGTTACGTTTTAATTATAATAATTATAAAGTTTATTGATTATAAAATGAATAGTATGATAGTAATATTGTTTTTAGAAATTGTGATTTTTCAATATTTGAAAGTTAAAATGTTAGAGTTGATTTGCATTCCATAATAGCTTTTATTTTATTGTATTATTTATACTTGTAAAATTATGTTATATATAATTACAAGTTGTAAGTGGCGTATAACAGATTGCTTAAATTAGTCATAGTTCACACACAAACACACACACATATATATATATATTCATTTGTTTATATTTTTTTTATTTTTAATGTAATTTTACCTATTTAAAAATATTTATTGTAATTATATTATTTATGAAATATTTACGTTCCGTGCCTCAGTGCTTACGCCTCCCGCTAACGCATATGAAAAACGCTCCGCCGAAGCATATAAAAAACGCCCCACCTTTTAAAACACTGTTCCAGTTACAAAATAATAAATTAAGGAGATACTTTTGTGTCGTCCAAAAAGGATTAAATGCATAACACTTTCAAGATTTCAAAGATACCACATCCTACTGTTAAACACAGAGATAAGATATGCTATAAATATATAGTCACCTTCCGGCCAAATTTATCAACCCTAATTTGTTTTAGAAAATATCACCACTATGTATTCGTCTGGTAGCGCCTCTAACGTGAGCTTCAACCCCGTTAGTTCTAAGTACAACGTAAATTTTGGTGGGAAAACAATAGAAACAACAGTGACTGACAAAGCTGCCATTGCAAATCAAGGGGCAAACCAAATGTACTCCATGTATGCTGGTCAACAAACCACTGTTGGTTTAGACATTAAATGGAGTCCCAGTTTGGTTCCAAACGCGAGCAACAAATCAGCCACACTCCAACTTTGCATCGACGATGATTGTCTGATAGTCCAGTTGTTGTATTTGGACGAATTCCCACAAATCCTCAACACATTCTTGTCTAGTACCAATTTCGTATTTGTTGGAGTTGACATTGCTAAAGACATCCGTAAACTTAGGGATGAATATGGTTTGGTATGTAACCAAACTAGTGTTCTTCATTATTCTTATGACAATTGTTGGTCTGAGATTCTCTGAGATATTTGGTTCTCCGACCAGTTTAGAACAACTTGCTTTTAAATTTTGTGATCTTGATATCTCTAAACCGAAACATGTTCGCATGAGCAATTGGTAGGCAAGGGTTCTTAGTGAAAGCCAAGTTGAATATGCTTGCATAGACGCTTATGCTTCCTACAAGGTTTCTCACCAGCTCCAACTTATCGATCGAACTACTGATTATGCATATTAGGAAATTTGTAGTTTTAGATATGTTTGTTTGTTCTCCCATGTCGTTTGCCAGTAATATCTTATGTCTTTTTAGGTTTATTCGGCGACTTCCAAATTAAGTTTATTGCAGTGCAGTTTCCAATGTACTTATGCTATTATGATTTCTTAAGTGTGGTCAATTAATTATGCTTCTTAATTTGCCTATTTGAAAATGCAGTGTTGATCGTTCATATGTTATGTTCAATTTGTTCTCCTTAAATTTGTTTTGGGAATCCTTCAACGGTTGGGCCGTGCAAGTACTACTCCCTTTTATAAGATTGGGCTGGGCTTTTTATGTTCGTCCCTGCCCATATGACATGTTTTGCTGTACTCGAGAGTTCTTGCCTTCATCAGTTCATCTATTGCAGTGCAAGTACTAGCTAGTACTAACAAGCTTTAAGTTTTCAATTAGCAAAATCGGAAGTGCACGGACCCGGATGACATTTCTTTTTTAAAACAAGTAGTACAAGGGTCCATTTCCTCAAGTACGTAAAGCTTTTAACATGATTATTAAACTGGTCCGCGCTTCACGTGGTTACAGAAAACTTCACGTATGTAATTTGCAAAATAAAATTTTCTAATTCATTGGACATTTAAATATCAAAATCTCGAATTTACTTAACAAATAAATTAAAATACAAGTTTATAATTTTAACGCGAAAGTATTTAATAGATCTTACATTTAAAAAATGAAGCAAAAAATAAAAATCATAACATAATCTTATGAAAATATAATGTACCATGACAGTCAGAGGCAAGTCTAGGATTTATATTTAACGGGTTCAACTTTTTAAAAGAATTAATATTGTATTGTTAGATTATGTATTCAAAATTAATATTTTTTGAAATCTTGGTAGATTTTTTTCAATATATATACTCTATGTAGAAACTTATGAGTTCATATGAATGTGTAGCCTGATAACAACATCACATTAGTTTTTTTCACATCAAAAATATTTTCCTCAAAGAAAATAAAAAAAATCTCCTAAAGTTTGCATCATTATATTAAACGCCACTAAGTATTTAATTTTAGGTAAAAATACTTGTTACGTTATTATACGTTTTTTTGTAAATGTATATATGTTGGAAATAGTTTTGTACATGACAGTATTTTAAGAATATATGTGATGCAAACTTTATATTTTAACGTGAAGCAATGACATAAAATGTAGGGAAGGGAGAAGAGAAAGTAGTTGTAAATTGGTGAAATTTTAAATGATCATAACTATGCGCCCGGACGTCCGTTTTTCACCTAAAAAAAATTGATTTCGCGTATTTTTTCGTGACGGTTTGGCACAACCAATTTCAGGAAAAACGCCCGTCTTTCCAATCGATTTGACGTTTCTCCCAAATCAGTTTCTATTTTTTCTGTTTTTTTAGCTGAAATTTCACGATATACAATAGATTTCAACGTTCAAATTTTGTGGTAATGTTTCCGAGAATGTCAGTTTCAGTATTGGAAATTCAATTTTTTTTAAAAAAAAAAATCACCCCGGCCCCCGTCCAAAATTTTTTGTTTTTTTGTTTTGTATGGCGGGTCAGGGTTGACCCGAGGCCCGTTGGGTCCCCGAAGGGTGTCAGGGTCGGAAAAAAAAAATAAGATCAGGATCGGGCAAGTAAGAAAAAAAAGTCACACGATCCGACTCTGGCCCGATCCGATCCGAGCTTTGGACATGTCTAATTCGTATAGAACCCTAATGAAAATATTATGACACGTCATGTCTTTCAAACATAAATAAAAAGGCTTATCATTTTTAAATCATTCATAATAAAAGGTTCTTTATCTAATATTTCTTTATTAGCATAGTTCGATACTATAACGATCTTTCCTTTTCGTTTTAAATTGTATATGCAAATTGGAAAATCTTACTTAAATTTCAAAATTCAACTAAGACCGGCGGACGGGTCCCACAAACCGCACATAGATTTACCAATTGCCCTTTTAACATTATCTTGGGAATGTTCCAAGCATCCTTTGACCATTACAAAGGTAATAACCATGTCTTAAGGACAAGTTTTTTCTTCCCTAAACGACCTCGTTCCCTTCTCTTCTTCCTCCTCATCTCCCACCTCACCATGATATACCCCCCATGTTGTCACTTTCAATGTATGTATACACTTCTTCTTTTATTTCTTCCATAATATACTCTTTAAAGCAGCAATTTTTTTTTCAAGAATGTATCTTTTTTGTGTTTGATCTGCGTACACACTATCTCCCCACGTTGTATGCTTTTACTGGGGTATGTTGTTGTTGTATATTTTTTGTGTTTGATCTGTTTGTTATTCATATGTTATTATACACACATCGTGTATTCCTTTTATTTTCCTTTTTGAGTTTTTTTTTTTTTTAAATGTTGTGTTTGAAGAAAAAATGGGGACAAGGGATTTAAGTATTTTTGGATTATATGAAATAAAAAAAATTAAAATGGGAAACCCTGTTAGGAATTGTGACCAACTTCCTTTCCTTTTGTTTGGACAGTAAAGAAATTAGTAAATTTACACTCTTTTGGATAAATGTTTTATTCCAGCTGCACAAAGGGACCACTTTGATTTTCAATTTTTTCTTTGTCATTATCCATGTATGTCTTTGTGTGTTGGTGAAACGAAGCTTCCATGTGATTGAGATTGTCTTGTCCTTGCCAATTTCTAAACAACTACTATTGATATGTACAATGGTATATATGTGTGTGTGTATATTGTATTTTTAAAAAGCAATAATATATGAGTGCTTGATGATGGTGTTTCTTCAAGATCCATTTGGAGTATGTGAAACATGAGAAAAAGTTGGTATCTTTTTTAGGTTGTAGGATAATGTTGTTTATTGGCCTAAATTTGGATAGCCTTTTTGGTTCAAGTAAATATATTTAAAATGGCAAAGAAAGAAGTGTTCATTTGAAATGTTTTGGTGTATTATGCCCGTGTGTTTTGTTTTATAAACAATTAGATTAGCTTTTCCTTGTCTTTAGTTGGATGACTGCAAGTATTTTTGAAATGTCATATTTCCTAGATTTGGAAACAAGAGCATATTTGTTGTACAATGGCTTAGTTTTTAGTAACTTTATTCCTAACTTATGCTTTTGTTATCAGCTAAAGGAGTTGGAGAGAGGTAGACAAAGAAGTTTACGGGTTAGCTATGGATCATATACAGTCAAGGGAAAGTGATTTCGAGATAGATTTGGAGAGTGGGGGAACAACTAGTGATGAAGATGGAAGTAGTAACTATGATCTGACTGGTGAAATTTATAATAAAGAGTTGTATAAAGCAGGGGATGGGTTTCATGGTGTTCAATTATCCAATGGATCTGCAAGGAACCAAGATGGTTCAAATACATATAACAAGAAGTTTAGTGCTGATGATCTTTCTGTTAGGTGTACAGAAATTTGGTCAAACAAAGTCAGGGAAGAGATGGAAAATTTGAGGGACAACAAAATGGATATTGACAAGACAAGGAAGCCAAAGCCTCCTAAACCGCCTAGACCTCCAAAGGGCCCATCACTGGATGCCTCTGACCTTAAGTTTGTCAAGGAAATATCTGAGCTAGCAATATGGAAGCGTAGAAGGACCGCAAGAATTAAGGCATTGAAGAAAATTAAAAAGGAGAGTGGATCATCTTCGAAGATGAATATATTAGCAACGGTCATCACAATTCTGTTCTTCTTGGTTATTATATTTCAAGGTACTCTTCATATCCTAGGACATCTGAACTTTTAATTCGTCAGCAGTATTGAGAGTATGAACTTCTTCATTAAATTTGTTATCATGGAGATCTTTTGAATTTTTTGGCTTCTAAACCAAGTATGTTGTTTTATTGCTGACCTCGTGTTTATCGCTGACAAAATTTTAACTCGTCAGCAGTATAAGTTCATTTCTTTTGTTTTCACTTCTGCTAATTTGAAGATATGTCTTAGTTGTCCTGTAGCTACTGAAATGGCTGAGGAAAATGAAGATCACAGCTTTTCCTATCAGGTGGTTTATCTTGTATGAAAGCTAACAGATTTTAGTATGATGCTATAGCTCTATGAGCTTACTGGTTGTCAATACTTATTATTCCTTCTGTTTTCACTGTTCTTGTTCGATGTTCCTTATGAGAACTTTCGGTATGAACATGAAATGGTGATGCACACTCAGAAAAAGCATGATGTGCTGAAGAGACTTGAGTAACAACAACAACAACATACCCAGTGAAGTCCCACAACGTGGGGTCTGGGGAGGATAGAGTGTACGCAGACCTTACCTCCACCTTGGTAAGTAGAGGTTGTTTCCGAAAGACCCTCGACTCAAGAAAAAACATAAGCACAAGCAAAGCAAAAAAGACTGTTAGACCCGGACAATAAATTTAAAGCATTATGAAAATGAGAGTAACAAGAGTGAATAAGCCATGATAAAATATTCTAAAAAAAGAAGCAGTAGAAATTAAAGGACATGGGACTATAAAATAATATTGCGCCTACTAGTATTTTTAGGCTAAGCAGTGCTACAATAATAACACTACAACTACCAGTGTAAGCGTAAGTAGGAGTACGCTCAACTACCTACTACCCTAATCCGTGTCCTCCACAACCCCCTATCTAAGGTCATGTCCTCAGTAAATTGCACCTGTGTCATATCTCGTCTAATCACCTCTTCCCTATACTTCTTCGACCTACCTCTACCCCTCCCGAACCCGTCCATAGATCTTACATTTATCTTGGTAAGTAGTAAGTAGAGAGACTGTTTCCGAAAGACCCTCTGCTCAAGAAAAAACATAAGCACAAGCAAAGCAAGAGAGACGGTCAGACCCGGACAAGAAATTTAAAGCATTATGAAAATGATAATAACAAAAGCGAATTAGCCATGATAAAATATTCTAAAAAAAGCAGTAACTAACGTAGATAAATAAGATAAACAAAGTACCCGAAAGAACACAGCAGCAGAAACTCTCACACCTCCGCACAGGGGCATTTGTGACTCTCCTTTGCACATGCCCGAACCATCTCTACCTCGCTTCCCGCATTTTATCCTCCACCGAGGCCACTCCCACTATATTCCGGATATCATCATTCCTAATCATATCCCTCCTTGTATGCCCACACATCCATCTCATCTCCGCAACTTAAGTAAATAAGGAAGAAAGGGAGACCAAAATTTAGCTTGCAGCAGTTGCCTTTATGCAAAACTAATCTCCTTGCTTATTCAAAATGCTCCAAAGATTTCATTAGCTTAATGCATGAAGTCAAATTAACAACAACAACAACATACCCAGTATAGTCCCACAAGTTGACAACAACAACATACCCAGTGAAATCTCACAATGTGGGGTCTGGAGAGGATAGAGTGTACGCGGACCTTACCTCTATCTTGGTAGGTAGAGCGGATGTATTCGAATAGTTTCACTAGTGGAGTGAATTCAAATTAAGTCTGTCATTATTAAGAGCCAAAACCTCTTGATTTGTAAGTTTAAAATGTCCTCTTCCTCTGGTTGAATCATATAATGTCAGAAGCTTACTGAAACTTGTTTTCTTCACCGTCCTTATAGTTTTTCCATGAAAATCTTGAGCTGGTTGAATTTGGCACGCTTCTAGTGTTTCAATTGTAGCTACATATATTTTGATTGCATTAAATAGGTTGTTTCTGGTTTCCAGTTAGGCTTTACAAGATGACTAAATTGTGCTTAATGAAGCATGGCATATGATATGTCATTTCATAATGTTTGTTCAATGATTTTCCTAATACGTAGCTGAACTTTCTCAGGTATATTATCACTATTTGTTGGAAGGACCACTTTCTCCTATCAACTTTTTTAAAGATGTACTATTTACAGAATTCGGGAAATACAGTTTAAAATACATGTACAAATGAATTAGAAAATAAAAAAATGCATGATTTGGAGCTTAACTTCCTTGAGGGTGATCATTATCTGTTAAAAACTTGTTAAACTTCATCTGGTTTAGAAAACTAATATTCACTCCTTGGTGGAAACAGTAGAAGAAAATATCAAAACACAGAAGAATGAAATTCTCTAAGCACATTTGCTATCAATATGGGGTAAAAGTTGATGGTGTATCT
This sequence comes from Przewalskia tangutica, assembly GCA_029844215.1. Classification (NCBI taxonomy): domain Eukaryota; kingdom Viridiplantae; phylum Streptophyta; class Magnoliopsida; order Solanales; family Solanaceae; genus Przewalskia; species Przewalskia tangutica. The sequence goes on along the minus strand of CM056721.1, from coordinate 14,500,793 downwards.
GAGGAGTTACTATGAACTTAGCTCAACATTCATGGGGGAGAATCAAAATATTGTTGCAGTAATGGCTGCCAATTGTACATCGTATACTTTTCGTTATCATGATTATGTTTTTTTTTAATTTACAGGTGTTTTGGGCACTCGTGTATGACATCAGTCGCCTTTAAATTCAGTGGTAGGTTCACTTACAATTTCTTTTTAACTTTCCTGCTCGACTGGTCTATCTTGTGGCATCTCAAACAGTTCTCATTCTACCCTTTTATCTGCTTACCAAAGTCAGCATTCACTTTAGATACTCTTGTCCGCTCAACAATCAGTCGGGCAATTTTAGAGGGAGTAACTGGAGATTTCCATCCCCTTAACTATTCAAATCTCATATTTTAACTTTTCCTCTTCCGTTTTCTGTACAAATATGTTGGTAGTGTGTTTCTTCCTCGAAATAGAGACGAGCATGCACAAATGGCTGAAGAGAAGCATGATTTCTTAGGCACTTGAACAACTACTGGACCATGACATTATCTTTCTACATGAGAATTGTTTTCCTCCTTATAGACACAGGAACTTTACCATGCAACAACCAACTGCTTTACTGCAGGTCAAGAATGCTAGTTTAGTCTGTTTCAGTGTAAAGTGCCTATACAAAAGTCTTGCTTGTAGATTTAACATGTAAACTCACGGGTGTGCTTTCTTATCCTCGGATATTCTCCGGCCCAAAAAAAAAAGGGCAATGCAAAAAAAGATGTGAAGTCAGATGAGTCGAGAGAAAACAATGATATCAGTACTAGAGAGTGATCATTTAATAACTATTTTCTTCGTGCACCATTGCAGATCAGAGTTTGTGGATTTGGAATCACAGAGGAACTGACTTAAACAAGCAAAATCATCTTGAATCTTTTGGCAAATAGTGGCTGCTTATTGTACAGTAATGTAACAACTACTATGGATTTTGTAAAGAGCTCCTGATATTTGTAGGTGCTCTTAAGTAGCTAGGAAAAGGTACTCTGATTACATGCCCCTACGGGGAGCCAGGCATGATTTTGGTGTTGTACTCTAGGAAACAAGAAGTTTAGAAAAGGGGCCATTGCAGAGCTTCACTTGCGGAGTAGAATTACTACATCTTCATTTGAGATATGTACGTTGTTACTGCTTTGGTCATATTAACTCTTCGTGCAAGTATTGTTCCTTTCCTCTATGCGACTAATTTGACTGAGGTCAGACATCAGACTTTTAACATCATATTACAAGATTTCCTAAAGAAAAAAGAGATAGTGGCGTCTGTTTCAAAAGCAGGTGAAGAGATTTTCCAGAAATTTTTGTTCAACCAAACGTCATTGAAGAGAAGTTTTTAATTTTTGCAATATTTTTAGAAACAAAGGCATAGTCCATATTGTCAGTCTTTCCTGTTATATCCCAATGTTAAATGATCTACTTTTATTCTAAAGCAACCTTCTACATATCGAGCTTACATATAAAACATGATAAACTAGTCAATTGACAATCTCGATAGAATTGAAAATAAAGAAGGCATTCGTTATTGATGTAATGCAAATCCCTAATTCACACTTTACTTTAAAGTTCAAACACAGTTCCTAACAGAAGTCAGAAAGCATGAGCATAATATAACTTTCTGCTAAGTCGAATGACTGTCCCTTTTCTTTGCCGGGGGAATATTCAAGGATAAGAAGTACAAAGCATGAGCATCATAACAGAGTTTTTCTTCATGAAAATGACCACCAACAAAATGAGTTAATTATGCTTTCACAGGCTCAGCCCTGGGCCTCCAAAGTCCCAGCCTATATTTGTGGGTGTACTTCAATATCAGCTTCCTCTGCAACAGCAAAAGCCAAGTGTCAACAATGGATGCAAAAAGACAGCAGAAATAATTGATGGCTGTAATTCAACACAACGTCTACTATGGCGTGCTACTTATCGCAAAATAAAAAACATACAACTATATTGTGCTATTCTCCTGATTTCAGAAACTGTCCATAGAAACTAATTCTAAGCACTACTCCCCTCATTTTCTAGGGTTATCACTTTGGCAAAGAACTAGGAACTGTTCACATCAATCCCAAAAGAAAATATTACTTTACTAAAGACTAGAAAGTGTTAAGTTCGGCCAACGGGGAAACAGTAGACTAGAAAGAGATTTTGATCCAATCAGCAAAATTTCCACTTTGCGTTGCAGTTTATAGGGTTTTGATCTCAGTACAATATTGCAGAAGTCGAAAAAATCTCTGGTATTATCAATCTAGAGTCCTGGTGTGGCTTAATCGTCATAGCCAACAATGCCATACGTTAAAAAAGACAACATTGTGCAAGGTGAGCCAACTTAAACATTCACTCCAAGCTATGCATTTACTTTTCAACCTTTATATTCATGTGTGACAATTAGACCAAATCTACGATTATGGACATGCTTTTTTACATTTGACTTGAGAGTAGATTTTTGGAATACCTCAAGATTGTAAAGTAAATAGAACGAACCCAGGCTTCTCTTTCCCCACACTATCTTACAGTATAATTCCACCTATTTTCCTAACACTTCCAAAATTTAGCAACCCGTTTCATCTGAATTTGCTAGAATCCTTAATCCAAGACCACCCTGTGAACCTCTAAGGTGCAGAAAGCAAGCATTTTGTGCATAATGATAATTGTGTGAGATCTCATAGATTAACTTTGCAGTTTGGAGGATAAACTTCCAAATGTACTAAACTTACACAACGGACTACGTAATCATCTCAATACGGTAACTTGAATAGGGCATCGTCTTTAAGCACATTACATCATTTTAAATACATGTTTAAGCACACAACTAACACATCCTCAGTAATAGCTCATCCTCGGCTATGATGGACCACAGACTTTTTTATTTGTTTTACAGGTAAAGTTACGAGGGACCAAATAACTCCATGGAGACATTATTCACTGAAGAGCTCAGTAATCAGTAAATCAGATCATAGCTTTCAAAGCATACTAATGACTTGTGTCGATTAAAATTTGGATGCAAAAACTTACGAACCAAAATTGAATGTGCTTAAAAATGCATATCAGAAAACAAAACTGGATCCTTTAATTGATCATACTTGGTAATCTTGTCTAGAACTACTTTGTTAAAAGCACGCCTAGTCTCAAAAATTCCATCTTGAACGTGATCTCTTAACCAACTAAGCTAATCAAAGAACATCTTTGATGAACACTTAAAAGTACCCATTATATTCTTCATGAAAAAGACTTCAGCACTATCTCTTTATTCGGGCAAGCAAATCAATGTAGGACTATTGACACTATCAAAGGGAAACTTTAGGCCCACCGATTTAATCCTTAATTCTTTCTCAATTTTTAAGTCATAAAATTTCTTGGTTTCAATTTTTAATTATTTTGCATGAGAAGGTACAATATAAAGAATTTGTTCAAGCTATAACATCTCCCTTAATCTCTTTCTGTTAATACGGAATAAAATTATCTAATTCATCCATGATTATCTACCTAACAGTCCCTCATAAGTCATTTCATCCCTAATAGAGTGGTGTCCTAATGCCACTTCTAATCCAAAGGTGATTGTAATCCTCATTACCTTATCATCAAGCCAAACATCATTTGAGGGTCGGCTCCATGCTTAGATTAAAAGGTAGTCCCTATAGAGCTCTATTCAGGTTCTTGTATTAACATTTGGCAAATATAATTTCCATTTCGTCCATCAACATCATCTGATCATTTGGAAGTTTATGAATTCTAGTATGGTGACTATTTTTAGTAGTCTCAAGGATATTGCTCTCAGTTTGCTGAACCTCCTCATAATGTTGAAGGACTAGGGAAGGCTACACTGGGAATGCGTACTACGTTGAGGGTCATGAGAGATGGCAATTATACTGTCACGTGGAATTGAAGAGATCTCTCTGAGGATCAATTATTGTAGCAACCCCTATTACTAACCAATAGCAATATATCGAAGAGGCTTTGCACCTAAAAGAGGACTAATGCAGATCCAGAAGAATGATCTTTAACTTCAGCAAAAAAAGACAATTATCATCTCAAAGTTAAACAATCTCCATGATGCACCTCAAAGTTAAACAATCTCCATGATGCACCTTGAATCGAAAAGGGCTAAATCGAACTGAAGATTTTCTACAGAACTCAATTACAGAAAGATTCCTGAACAAAAATCAACTATGAGCACGATAGAGACGGAATTCGAGATAGAAAGAGAGAGAAAGATTTCATTTATCATCAAAGCCAAAAGAATGAATCTGTACACTTGTAATTTGCTATTTAAATCTAATCTCCCCAATTCCCAGCTAATTGTTCTAACAAGATAACGACCTCAGCTAACTATGCCCTTAAACGACGTCGCATACGACTCCATCAGCTCACTTATCCACACGACCCCGTTTACAAGTTCCTTTTATTACACTTTAACCCCTGAACTATTATTTACTATTTGGCACATAACACTCCATTAGCTTAACAATTTACAAACTTTAACAAGCATACAACTTCAAATATCAAATACCAAACGCGAATTGAAATTTAAAATGCTCCAAGTATTAACTCTTTCAAAGCCTTGATTACTCATCATCACATCTATTGAGATTTTCTTACAACTGCCCAACTAGACAACCTACAATTAACCATCGAAAATGTGTTTCATCATCCTGATATGAATTTTTACTATCTATATTGGTCTACATATCAAATATTGAGAATTTCAGAAGAAATACTGACATGTTTACAAGGGATGCCAAGTTTCTTGAGCTTAAGAGTGCGAGTAACAAGAAGCTTCGAGAAATCTCCAATCTCTGATTCAAGCTTCTCAACGTGCGTCTCTACTCCCTTCCCTACTCCATTCAAGAACTCTGGTATCCCTACCTTCTCTGAAATCTCCATCTTTTTTTATCATTCCAAGAAGTACAAAAATTAAAACTTTATGAAATTGAATATACCTAAGTAAGGATTGGATTTGGAGGAAAAGCTAGCGAATCCATATGGCAATGATTTGCTGTTGCAAAAGAGAAATTGCCTCCACGCCATTGTTGAGCCTCCTGTTGATTAAGTTTCTCCGGCTTCTTCCTTAAACCCTCACACAACTGTGCAAAATGATCAAACTAGTCCTTAATGTGTTGGGTTGTTTTATATTGATCCCTTATGTATCACTTTTGATAAATATAATCCCTAATGTTTCAGAAAAATGAAGTTTTTTAAAAGAAAAAGTAATTCATTTTATCATATTCTTAAGAACTCAACCGACCCTTATGCAAGTAATAACTAATAAGTGTATCCCAAAAATTATACTAGAGTAACAGATTTTTATAATTTTGCTGTTAACTTTAAATATTATAAAATCTAGCGTTAGAGTTTAGGATCAAATATGTCTATATTTTACGTACATCAAGGATTATAACATGAAGTACCAAAATAAAGCGACCATAATGCATCAAGGACTATTTTGATATTTTTTTCGCGCAAAGAAGGTGGGACTCACCGTTTTAACACAACTTTCTTTTTCGTGAAAATTATCAAATGAATAAGATGGATTGAAATTCTATTATTAATATTATACTAGTGAATTCGTCTGTATTTCGCACAATTATAAAAAGTAGCGTAAGATGATATTAATCTTCTTGGAAAGTCTTTCCATTAATATCAAATATATAGGTGTACAATATTCATCTCAATTACAATAAGAATCTTAGTCTCATATACAAGAGGAATTCTAGTCTTACCATAATTATATTACATAAATATTCTAATTATGGGTGGGGATCTTATACACCTACACGTTTACACACCCCCTCAGTCGGAGCGGGAGGAGGCCGGACGCTGAGACTGGATCTGAAGTCAAGAAATAACTGTCTCAGAAGGTAAATATATTTGCATACTGATAGGATGATGAAACATGTAACACTCTGACATGGCCTAACGCAACTTTCTCACGAACAAAGTGTAGGTCTATCTCAATGTGCTTGGTTCACTGATGTTGAACATGATTATGAGAAAGATAGACGACAGAGATGTTATCACAGTACACAATGGATGCTTGACGCAAATGACACTGAAGTTCTAACAGTAAATTTCTGAGCCAATAAATCTCAGCTATCACATTTGCAACGCTCCTCAAATTTCTCAAGATCGAACGAGATAGTAGTAGTCGTCCGGCGACTAAGAAATCAGATTATCCCCTAAAAATACACAAAAGCAGGAGGTGGAGCGTGGCGTGTCCGGACACCCTGCCCAATCTGCATCCGTATAAGAGAGCAACATGTTTGGTGCAGAGGGGTATAGGTGCAAATCATAATCAAGTGTGCCCTTAATGTATCGGATGATACGCTTAAGAACAGTGAAATGAGACTCTCTGGGGGCATGCATGAATATGCATACCTGCTGAACAACATAAGCAATGTCTGACCTTGTAAATGTGAGGTACTGAAGTGCACCTGCAAGACTCCTATACAGAGTAGGATCAGAGACTGGAGCACCATTCATAGCACTGAGCTTAGATTTTGAATCAACTAGAGTAGGTGAAACTTTGTAATTCGTCATCTTAGCCCTGTACACGATCTCCTCTGCATACTTACGCTGACACAAGAACATGTGGTTGGCAGACCTGGTCACTGATATCCCCAAAAATAACTCAACTTTTCCAAATCAGTCATTGCAAATTCGGACTTAAGCAAGGCAATAATATCATTTTTCAATCCATCGGAGAAGGCAATAAGAACAATATCATCCACGTAAAGTAATAAGTAATCAGTGTTACTACCTCGATGAAAAATGAAGAGTGATGTATCACTCTTGGTGCATTGTAAAATCCGAAAAATAATAATAATATATAGTTGTTGGTTGTGTTAATAAAAATATATATATATAAGAAAACAAAGAATAAATTGCATGGGATGGAGTTAGTGTTAAAGTTGGATAAATAGATAGATAAAATAATAATAAGAAAACAAAAAAAAAAAAAAAGAAGATGTATGTCTTTGCGTCCCTCCCCACCTCCTTCATTTCCTCTCAAACTCTTGTCATTCTACCTCCCATAGGTTATAGAAACCTTTTCTACTTATACATTGTACATGACACAAATAAAATATCTAGCACATGGAATAGAAAATCAGAAAAAAACAAGTGAACAAGAAGAAGAAAAATCTGGGGGAAAATCAAGAGGGCAAGAAGAACAAAAATAAAAAGATACTAGGGAGCAAGGTCACTTGTAGCATACGAACAACAATCATTTTCATGCTTACAAGGTGAGTTTTCTCACTCAAAAATTCTTGGTAACATCATTTATTTTAAGTTCAATACATCTTAGAATAAGAATTGAGTATTGAAAATAAATAATGAGTTTTTGATTGTTTAAACAACTAGTTGCGTCATAAACTTTACGAACTGGTTTCACTGAGTTATAATTGTTAGAATTTGATGAAATTCGGAAGAATTGTACACCTCTCTATTATGATCATATAGAACCAAAAATGAGGTAAAATGGACATACGATTTGAAAGTTATCATAGTTCAAAATTTCTACCTTATTTTTGGCCGAAATTCGAAAAGGCATAATTACATACTGTTTTTATTGAGTTTTACTTATTAGAATTATATAAAAATTTACATGGTTGTAAATATCTCTGTTACGGACAGATATAGCTAAATAGAGGTTAAAACGTACTTACGAGTTGAGAGTTATTGTAGTTTGAAGTTGCTGCCTCGGATTCATCGGAATCCAGAAGGGCATGACGTTGAAACGTAAAACTGTACTAATCTGTGGGAAATATGAAAATTGGTATTAAATGAAAGTTATAGATCTCTCTGTTGTGGACATTTTGAGACCTTACGGAGGTCTATCCGACTTACGGATTGAGAGTTATCGTTGTTTACAGTTTCTATCTCGGATCTATCGAGATCCAGGAAGGGCAGCGAATGAAAGTGTAAAACTGTACCAAATGGTACAGAATATGAAAGGATGGTTCACATGGAGACGTGTATCTCTCTGTTCTCGTCGTTTTGAGATTTTATGGGGCTTGAACGGGTTTACAGATTAGGAGTTATGACTATTCTAAGATTTGGTTCTGTTTAATAAAAATTTTACCGAAACAAATTTCATGTGGCTGTTTTGAGGATAAATTTGTATTAGTTACCCAAAGTAGTTTTAAATGAAATTTGGTACAGTGAAAGATCCCCGTCTTACCTTAGTTTCCGCTTGAGAAACACCTTAGTTGGAGTTATGGTTAAAAAGTTATAATCGTTACAAGTATGAATGACAGAATGTTGGGAAAGAGAATAGTATTTATTCGATCTTCTGAAAAATATGAAAAAGTAAATACGTGTTCACATAAATATATAAGTATATAATGGATCGGGTTGCACGCCGCAACAAAACGTAAAGTGAATACGCGTTCACAAATACGTAAACATAATGGATCGGGTTGCACGCCGCAACAAAACGTAAAGTGAATATGCGTTCACAAATACGTAAACATAATGGATCGGGTTGCACGCCGCAACAAAACGTAAAGTGAATACGTGTTCACAAATACGTAAATATAATGGATCGGGTTGCACGCCGCAACAAATATGAAAGATGAATACATGTTCACCTATATATAAATATAAAAAGTGAATACGCGTTCACAAAATGAAGTGTTAGTTAAACTGAGAATTTCCTATGAGGAGTTGCTGCATATTTAAAAATGTTGTAACCTGATATGTTTTTGCAATATGCTTATTACGTTATAATGTGATTGCACTTGGAATATTGTGGTGTTACTTTGAATTGCAGGGTAAGGTTCTCACTCTGGATGGTAGGTGACTCTTTTATTTAACATGTTTCAGAAAGCGTGATAGAGGAAAGACTCACGCCAAGGCTAGCGATCGTCCATGACCTCTTGTCATACCAAGTCCATTGCTTGGGCTTGATACTCGTCGAGTTCGAATGTCGGTTCGATGTCTCGGGAAATGCCCGTGTGGAATGGTCTCCCTTCCAACTTAGAATAATCCTTGTCAGTATGTCTATATAGAAACAATATTTGTACGAGCATGGGCTCGCGTTATGTTTTCAATAAAGTCATAAACAGATTTCTTTATTGTTATTTTTATTAATAACTCCGTATTTGAATATAAGTTTAAATTTCTAAATAAAGAGAATTAAATGGTGCTCCTGGTGGGAAATAATTGTCCAGGTGCCATCACGCCCTAAGTAAAGGCTTAGGAAAAGTCGGGGCGTGACATGCATACAAACCCAATCTGCAAGATATACCTGGCAAAGCGATCATACCACGCACGGGGGGCCTGTTTCAGGCTATATAGTGACTTACGGAGATGACACACATAGTGAGGAACTGCTGGATGGGTGAACCCAGGCGGCTGATGCATGTAGATTGTCTCTCTCAGATCCCCATGTAAAAATGCATTCTTCACATCAAGCTGATAGATCGACCAGTGTTTGTCCATGGCAATGCTCAAAACGATGCGAATAGTAGCCGGTTTGACAACCGGAATGAAGGTCTCACCACAATCAATGCCCTCCTGCTGATTTATGTCATTAGCCACAAGTCGTGCCTTATACCTCTCAAGATCTCCATTGTCTCTGAAATTGTGATGAAATAGCCACATGAAACAGATCACATTCACCCCCTCATGTCTAGGTACTAGATCCCATGTGTGCTGTTTAGTTAAATCATTGAATTCCTCATACATAGTTGCATTCTAATTAGGGTCTTGTTTGCCCAATTTAGGGTTCTTGGGAATTGGAGAACTGGTTTGGATAGACAAGTTAAATTAGACTTTGGGTTTGAAGATTTCATGTTTGGCACGATTTTTCATTTGGTGAGTGGGGACATTTAGTGGCTGTGGAGTCTGAGTGGCGGGAGTAGAAGGCATTGTCGGGTAAGGCATCACGGTTACTACTGAGGGGCCGCGACTCTAAATGTGTTTCGAGAACTGGGTGCTCACTGGAAGAGAGGCGTCGCGGCGCATCCCCGAGGGGCTGCGACGCTAACTCCCTGTAAAAAATAGTTTTCTCACTGGAAGGGAGACGTCGCGGAGCTGACGTCTGGGATGGTTTAGTGAGTTGATTAAGGATAATGAGAGAGATGGTAGGCTCGTCGAGAAAGGGGTAGTCCGGTTTTTAGAATTTCTGAAGATTAAAAAACAGGAATGTAGTCTCGTCGAATGTGATAAGAGATATGGATTTGACGAATTGACAAGTCGTAGCATAGATAACCCCTATGGTTAGGCGGGAAGTCAAGGTAGACACAAGGAGTGGATCGGGGAGCTAGTTTGTGAGGGGCAATAGAGCAATGTTAGGATAACATAGACAGCTGAATATCCGTAGATGGTCATAATAGGGGACTCTATGATATAGGATTTCGGTAGGGGTCATAATGTGAAGGGTGCTAGTGGGGAGAATATTGAGAACGTATTCTGAGTATAGACCCAGAAGGACGGAGGTAGGGAGGCATAAATTAATAGAGTGTGAATCATATTATTAATGGTGCAGATGATTCTTTCAGCTTTACCGTTTTGAGGGGAGGTGTGGGGGCAGGAGAAGCGAAAATTCATGCCATTATTAGTACAAAAATGGTGAAACATAGAGTTGTTGAATTCACGATCATTATCGCACTGAAAAAAAGATTCTATACCTTTCTCAAACTGTGTTTGAATGAATGTTCGAAATTCAAGAAATTTGGCAAACACTTTCGATTTAAATTTGAGAGGATACAACCAAACAAAGTGAGAAAAATCATCTAGTAAAATAATATAGTATTTATGACCGAGAGAACTAGCAACAGGTGATGTCCATAAATCGGCATGTATAATATCAAATGGTGCAAAGGAACACTAGTAGATGATTGAAACGGCAAACGAGTATGTTTACCTAAAGAACAAGAAACACAGTTTTGGGCAAGCTTCTCATTACAAGTAATAAATATTGTCTCTAAGAAAATTAAAAATTGGGGCTACTGGATGACTAAGCCTATTGTGCCATGTTGAAGAAGAAATAGCCGCTAGAGAGATGGGAGAGCAAGATCTGGCAGCGGAGGTGGGAGTGAATGGATATAGATCCCCCGTGCTATTGCATCTCGTAAGAGGTGTCCCCATATGAATATCCTTCACAGTGAAACCAAAAGGGTCAAAATCAATAAAGGCGAAATTATTACAAGTAAATTTGCGGATAGAGATTAGGTTCTTAACTATATGTGGGGCATATAGGGTATTATTAAGGGGGAATGGATAATGAGGTGGTGTGTAAGATGTACCATAGCCCTTTACTGGAATGCGGTGACCACTACCAACTGTAACAAATTGAGGATGCTTTAAACTGAACAGTTTGAGAATATTACCTGCAGACTGAGTGAGGTGAGATGTGGCTCCGGAGTCCATGTACCAATTGTTGTCAGGATGTTGCATATTGAGACTGTTGAAAGCCTGACCCAACTCAGATGGGGCCATGCTGAAAGTGGGCTGCTGGAACTGTCCTTATATAAAATGGGCCTGTTGCGGGTATTAGGCTTGCCGAGTGGCTGGAGATGGGCCTAACAACCCGTGTTGAGAATACGAGTTGAAGGGTTGTTGATACTGCGGAGGCGCCGTGGCCCAGTTGTTCTGCGGACCTTATTGTTGGTTCTGCTGAACGCGACCCTTGCCACGACCACGACCTCCTTTGTCGTCGCGACCCTTGCCGCCACGGCCCTGCCGTGGTTGAGAGTTTTCTGGTGGCCTCTGGTCTTGGGGTTGCGTGCCGACGGCTAACGCCTGCTGACTGTGCTCATCCTGCTTAGCCCGACGGGTCTCTTCAAGCAACAACTGCGAGCGAGCTTTGTTAAATCTGGGTAACGGATCTGCCTGTTGAATCATAGTGGCTAACATATCATAGTCGTCTTTGGGAAGGCCTGCAATCAATTGCAACACCATTTTAGTGTCCGAGACAGGCGTGTCGACGTTGGAGAGTTGATCCGCCAGTAGTTTCAACTGTCTGCAGTACTCAGTCATGTTGGAGAAATTTTCAAGGCGTGTATTGTTAAATTGTTCGTCCAAATACACCGCACGAGTGTGCTTGTTTTCTTGAAAGATTTCCTCCAAGCGGTTCCATAAATCAAGGGTTGTGGTGCAAGTTTCATGATAGTCTGAAGAAGATCCTGAGAGATACTACCATGAATTCACTGTTTGACGTCAACGTCTAGACGATGCCAAGTAGAATCATCAACCTCCGGAGGGCGTGGAATTGTGTTATCGATATGATCAAGCACATTATAGAGACATGCATGATTACGAAACAGTTCAACCCAAAGAGAATATTGACTGTTTTCTTGATCAAGAAGAATGAGAATAAAGTTCTTGATATTGGTAACAGTTAGGGCGGGATGAAACGATGATGACGACATGGTGGTGGGATTGGTGGAGGTTGAAGCGTTAGATGTATTGGAAGAATCCTGATCATCCATTTAGAGAAGAGAGGAATGGAGAAAAAACCAAGAATTAGGGAGGATGAGGGAGGTGCCGCGACGAGAAGCCCGATGGTGGGGGGGGGGGGCCGGCGGCTGCTGCAGAAAAAAAAATCTAGGTTTTTATTTTAGGCTATTGATACCATGTAAGATGATATTAATCTCCCTTTGGAAGTCTTCTCATTAATATCAAATATATATAAGTGTACAATGTTCATCCCAATTACAACAGGAATATTAGTCACATATACAAGAGGAATCCTAGTCTTACCATAATTATATTTACATAAATATTTTAATTATATGTGGGGATCTTATACACCTACACATTTACAAGTAGCAATGACTTTAGAAATAATGTTTTCTCTATAAATTTGATGGAGATAGAAGAGATAAATTTCATGTGTATACATAAAAATAATAATCTCTACATATAAATATTTTTATTTTTGTTAGAATTAGAGCCTAGCTAGATGAACAAATATTTAAGAAACAAATTGATCAAACATGTCATAAAAGAATGAGAAAGAAAGACCAACCACTTCCTCTCACTCTTTTTGCGACTTCTGTGAAAGAATCCTATAGACAATGGATTCTCGTGTACTGAAACATTTTGGATCGAAAAAGTTTGATCAAATTCTAAGAAATTTTGTGAATTGAAAACTTGCTCAAAATGAATTCTTCTGATTTTCATACCAATATATTTACAAAGTTATTCCATTTTTTATTAATTGGCATTAACCTTAAACCTTTGCCCCGAGAACTAAATTACTAATGCTTTCTACTCGAGCTCTATCACGAATATTTACATTAATTTTCAAGACAACAGAAGAAAAGGGATTCTCCTCCCCCACCCAAAAAACAAAAAACAAAACAAAAAAACTCAAAGAATCTAATAAATTATATACTCAACTGAGAAGTCCAATATTCAAACCCAGAAACAAAAGTAACAAATAAAAAAATTCATAAATAAAAAGCAAATAAAAAGATGATTAAATATTTGCAGCACCTCCTCCTAAAGCAGGCACTATAAGAAAAAAGACATACGGTGACGGTTAAAAACTGTCATCGGAGGGGTTCATGACAGTTTTTGTAAGTGTCATTGTAGCTTGTGTCACCGTAGATCCTTCGTCAATGACAGTTTAAATAACTTTCACATAGTATGTGACGAGCATAAACCGTCACACATTTGGTCGTTGACTTTGACTATTTTCCCGTTTTTTTTCCGGAAATTTATAAATTTTGGCGGTAAATAGTTGAATTTTATTAATTTAATATATATTTTTTTGCGGTAAATTTTTAAATAAATTTTAATTAATTTAAATATAAAATAATTGCGGAAATTTTGATTTTAACACATTTTATATTTAATAATTAATTTAATTTAATTAATTGTTTTATTTTTATTTTTCAATAATAGTTAAATTGATGGGAAAATGACATATTGTAACTAAAATGTAACTAATTAATCAAATCATTTTAATACATAATATTGAAATATTTACGATTGTAACTAAAATGTAACTAATTAATCAAACATGTTACAAATCTTCTTGTTCCCAAAATGTTTTACAAAATAAAATGAGCCTAAATACATATTATCCAAACATCATGAAAGTGACACAACTTCTGTAGTACGGAGAATCATTAAAAAATGATGCGCCCACTCAATCCGGACCTCATCAAGCTCATGCTATGAAAAAACTTATTTTCCATTGTACTGTTAAACACAATAGAAATCAATTAAAATTTCTAATCATAATTAGGCCATTCTAATGTAATTACATCCAAATATAATTAAACATGTTAGATCAATTATAATACACAATAGAGATCAATTAAAGTATATATATACAAGTACATAAACAATAAATAATGTTAGATACTTACATTTTTTGGCAGCAGAGATAAATCATTCATGATGTCTTTAATGAAATGCAACATATAGTAACCGCACTCGTATCCATTAGGCTGTTGTGACATCTTAAAACAAATTTAACTCAAACATTTACTTAACTGAACAAATTTGAATTTACATTACATGCAAGTGAATTAATCAAGAGTTTTTCAGGTGTATCATAGTGTAAATAACAGGAAGGTAAACAAGATGAGAACAGATACACCATTGACACGCTGCAAAAAGGAGAAAAGGTATCATGCATTTACATTGTAACTCTGTGAAGTTTGATTCTATGTGTGTGAAAAACATGTTAACAAGGAATCAAATACTCACTTCCAAGTACTATGAAAGAAATTTCCATATGCATCGTCTCAGTCATCATGCTTTAGTATTGTCTCTCTCTTTTCCATTTTTATAAATCTAAGAAATCTCACTATGAGAAATTCATCATCAACTAGTCAGCTCAGTGCACACTACAAATCTATCCATTTTGGTGCTCATTGGCATGAATTTGGCAGGATCGTGCAGGGTCCTGCAGCTGTAACCTGAGTGTACAAAGAGCATAATAGGCTGATGTGTATTGTTTGTTTGCTTTGGGAGTATTTATTGCATTGTATAAGCACGCCATCGGGAATGAAAATGGGAATGATAGTAAAGGTGTACATATTTTCTCAATTTTTGTCTGGTATAATCTGGCAGGTTATGGACAACCTTTGATTTTCTCTCCTCTTTACAGACAAATGGTACAACCTATAAAGAAAGTAAATCTGATTTTTTCACATAAATTGCATGTTTCAGTCTAATTTACAGACATATTTCAGCCTAAATTAAACAACTATCAAGCAAAGTATCAAATTAAGACTCAGTTGACATACAAAGGTCAAATGGACTTCTATGAACAACTTCCAAGTTAACAGAGAAAGTTTAGCTTAGTTTTCCAATTTAGATTATGCTATTAGCACACAACAGCTAGCACAAATATGCTGAACTTCTCATCTTTTATCTAGATATGCATTTGAAACAAATTGGATGTATTTTAAACATAAAGCGGTAGCATGAACATATAGATAGATGCAAACAATCTCTTAACTGAACAAATTTAAACTTACATTACATGCAATTAAAGACTTGAATAAAATGAAGTACCTTAATAATTTTCAGCATTCTAGAAAAAGCTCATTTCTGATTATAACATTTTTGAGCTGTGTACATGCGCATAGCGCTATAAAAAATGACAAAATATTAGACATGCTTGTCAACATTCTTGAAATATAATTGACTAACAATATTTAAACAAGTTAGTAAATAATAACAAGTAAACGATACGTACTGTGTGATAAATTTTACCAAGTCTTGATGAAGAACATTAGTAAGAGGATCCAAATAGTATACCTCAAATTTAGATACATAAAAAACAACCAATACCCAATGATTCATACAAATCATGTATATTCAATATTTGTCAATCTAATTAAGGGAAAAAGAGACTTTAAATACAACATATAAATAAAACATAATTGACATACCGAGGATTATATGACATGAAGATATATTGTCCGTCTTTCCCTTTCAACAAACGATCACATAGAATTATTGCCCTTTTTTCAGGTGGACTGTTTGATTTACCTTTTGGATTTATATTTGCACAAACTCAAATGGTCGCACTCTTCCTCTTCTTGACTGGTTGTATTTCACATGCAACAAGCTAAAATAGAAACATGGCCAACAAATGTCAAATGCATGAAATTAAAAGTAAATATCAATTCAAATCGAAGAATCACATGAAATTATAAGTAAAATAGAACAGTTTTTTTTTTTAAAATGTAATTTCTTTAATTGCAATTTTACTATGTCATTTACAACTTTTGAACGACACTACAAAGTTGTAAATTTTGACAATTGTATTTGTATACTGTATTAGAAAAAAATCACATTTCTATTAAATAATATAAGAGACACAAAAATAGCATTGAAATATTTTTATTACATTCTTGTTCAATTATTGAGTTGTTTATATATATGTTATTTTTTTTAATAAGTGGAAAAAAAAAACCGACCTACTAGCCAACGGGACGGGACTTGATCTCGTCCCGCTCGGACCCGGCCCACTGGCCACGCCTATGTCACATCACCATATCTATTTCTAGCTTTATATTATATATAGATATAGATTATTACTTTTAGAGCTTCAGAACACCTAGGTCTAGCTCGAACATAAATTGTTTATACACAGATTTGTTGTCTGAAAATCAAAGATAAACAATGGAGTAAGAAATTAAATGCTTATTTTAAAGAAATAATAACAAATTAACCATGATAAAAAGGGGCAGTTACATTATAAAGGCTGCCTGATTTAATAAACTCCGTTAACTCATCAAAGCAATCAAATTAGACCTTGGCAAAATTGCATTTTGCTAGACGCACTTGGAGGACTTCTGCTTAGCAATTAATTTGATCAATGTCACAATGTTACACATGTGACTAAGTTTTATTATTAATTAGGCATTATTATGTTTAGTTTGGGCAGTTTGATCCCTTAGAATGTTTAATTACATTTTAGTACTTAATTTATTGTATTTGCTATTAGGTCCTTTGTAAGCCTTAAAAGAACTGTAACCCTCATTTGGAAAAGTTATCCAGATTATATACAAAACTCTCTCTCTTCTCGACCTCTCTTCTCTTCTCTCTTCTCATCCCTTCTTCTTCTTCTTCTTCTTCTTCAAGAATGCACTTAATCCACAAATGGCATCGAGCCAAATCCAACACCACCGAGTCGCAACTCGCATACCGCATTTACATACGAATGATTAAGACACAACTTGAGGTGTTCGCCGAAGACACCAGCAAGAGATTCGAAGCTTTGGAGCAAAACCAAGCACGATTTCAAGCACAACTGGAGGAGAATCGTGAAACCAACAGAAGGTTTGAGCTCATCATAATGAATCTGAATCTGGTCCCATCGGGGGATCGACGCAAAACGCACCGGCAACAATACATGCAATCACAACGGGTATACTACCAGTACCCACGACACAAGAGTACGTCCAAACTTCAGGTAATAAAACCCCTATCGATAACTCGCAAGCTGTTTATACACCCTCAACTTTTCCGACAGGGAGAGGGTTTACCTTCCCTCCGGCACCCCCAATATTTTCAAACCCACCTATCTACCAAAACCCTAATCTCTCTTTGACACCCCAGCATCTCCAATTATTACAGTCCAAAACCACGAAACCAATGCAAGCCACAAAACCTTTAAACCTAAAATAAATTTCCCAGAATTCGATGGCATTAACCCCAGAAGCTGGCTCAGAAAATGCGAGAAGCTCTTTGAATTATATGACATAAATGAGCAAGAGAAGCTCAGTTATGCTTCGGTTCACATAAGAGAAGAGGCTGATGTGTGGTTTGACAGTTTTATGATCAATAATAGGGGGAAATGACATGGTCGAGGTTCAGCAGTGAGGTGTGCAGAAGATTTGGTAATATTAGACCACAAGACATTGTGAATGAATTCAATAAGATCATACAAATTGGTACTGTGGATCAATATCAAAGTAAGTTTGAAGAGCTTGCAGGTTATATGACTATAATCAACCCTTTACTTAATGAAATTCATTATGTGTCTAGTTTCATTGGTGGATTGAAACCTGAACTTAAACCCCTAGTTAAGATGACCAATCCACATACAGTTTTAGATGCATATGAGACTGCTAAACTCTATGAGGATTCTTTCAAGGCTCTCATTCCTATTGTACAACCAAAGCCTATAACCACCCATTACACCAAAAATATCCCAACCACTTCTAAATATCCTAATACCCAACCACCTATCAGACCTTCATACCCAGCCAATAGACCACTAAATAAAATTCCCTACAAACCCAATACACTTTCACATAATCTTGAGAACCACAGAGAACAAAACAGGGACTGTGCTACAAACACTATGGAGGGAATGACTGTGGAGGGAGATGGGGGAAATCATGAGGTATTTGTGGATGTGGCTGAGACTCTGGAAGAGGCAGGGGAGGAGCAAATGGAACAAGCTGAAGTGTCTATAAATGCTCTATTGGGCATAAGTTCATCCAAAAGAAATGTGCCAACTATAAAGATCATAGGGTATGCTGGTAAAACACATATGACAGTCTTGATAGATAGTGGATCTACTCATTCATTCATAGATCCCTACATTATTAAGAAACTGAGATTACCAATACAACCTATGGAAAAGCCTATGAGAGTTTATGTAGCTAATGGGCAAGAAATGAACTGTCACCTGGAGAGCCCTGTGTTTAAGTGGAAAATGCAGAATGAACCTTTCACTTTCAGATTAAGACTAATGAAGGTGGGGGTTGTGATATGGTATTGAGAATGGATTGGATAAATAGAGTAACACCCGTGATACTACATACCAGACCTCATAGCTTGAGCTTCATGTGTGGAGAAAGAATGATTACATTATATGGGGAGCAAGAAAATATTGGAATAACAACAATGAATAATGAGGAACTGGAGAGAATGTTACAGTGTGGCACTGGTGAAGTGGTTGCTGAAATAGCCATGATCAATCCAGTGATGCCAAGTCTGGAGAAACAGTACATACACCCTACTATCAACACATTATTACAAAAATACAAATCTCTTTTTCATGAACCCACTGAACTACCCCCAAAAAGAACTTGTGATCACACAATCAACCTAATTCCTGGAGCCCAACCCTTTAACCTTAAACCCTACAGGTATTCTTATGATCAAAAGAATACCATTGAAGTCATTATCACTGATATGATTAAGCCTGAGACAGTAGTACCCAATCAATCAACCTTTACATCTCCTGCCTTGTTGGTTAAAAAGAAAGATTCTACATGGAGGTTGTGTGTAGATTACAGAAGGTTAAACAGCCTGACTGTGAAGAATAAATATCCTATACCTATGATTGAGGACTTGCTGAATGAATTATGTGGAGCCAGGGTGTTCTCTAAGATAAACTTGAGGGCTGAATATCATCAGGTTAGAATGAAGGAAGGAGAAGAGTACAAAACTGCATTTAGAACCCACCATGGCCTGTGGGAATTTAAGGTAATTCCCTTTGGCTTAACCAATACACATGCTACCTTCCAATCCCTTATTAATTGTGTATTCAAGGAACATTTGAGGAAATTCATATTGGTGTTCTTTGGTGACATACTAGTTTATAATAAAACTATGTAAGTGTTGACACCCAATGTTGACCCATCTTTTAATCATTTCTTGCAATTTTAAGCTCCAAGCTCCGGCGAACACCCTCACAGACAGCAGCCGCACGTCTCACCCTCCTCACCTCACTCCCGTCACCCTCTTTCCCCAGTCCCATCGCCTCCAGTCTCACCGTCGAACCACCACACCACCACCGCCAGTCTCACCAGCGAACACCCTCCACAGCAGCCGCCAACACTCTCCCCTTACCCTCACAACCCAACAACCCTAAAAAAGAACTCCCTCATCCCTCACTCTCTCGCCGCCCCAGCTCCCTCTCCCGTCGACTTCCACACCTCACCGACGAATCACCGCCATCTTGCACCTCCCGTCGCCGCCACTATTTCCGTCGACCTCTGTCACCCCCACATCACCGCCGAACTCACCATTGTCCATTAACCACTGGCGGCGTCGCTGCCGCATGTTGCCGCTTGACGCCGCCACGCCGCCAGGTTGCTGAAATCACTGTTTGTGTCCCTTCGTGGCTATTATATTATTGACTGTTGGACTGTTTTTACTTCTCTGATTTTTTACTGTCTTGCCGGAGTTTGAAGACTCCGGCGACCTTTGGAACGGAAGGATTTTCTGATTTTCTATATTTGTTGGTTGTTCTTGTTGGTGGGATTGACTTCAGCTCGTTGTGTTGTTGTTGCTGGACTGATTTTCGCCATTTTAATGGACTGATCTTCCGTCGTTGTTGCTACTAATTTTGGTTATTTGTTCGGCTGGTTTTGGCTGTGGTGCTGGACTGATTTTTAGGCTATTTGCTACTAATTTTCGGCATTGTTACTACTGTTTTTGGCCATATTATTGGACTGGTTTTGGCGTATTGCTATTGATTTTGGGCATTTTTTGCTGGTTTACTGATTCAGAACAAATACTACACTGTTGGTATTAAACTGATTTTGAATATGATACTACACTCTGGCCAATGAAAAAGTTATCCGTCGATTTTTGAGGCCTCCACAGTTGCAAAGACGGAAGATAAAATAAATGAAGCTTTCTGGGCAATGATGATTTCTTCCACTTACACTGGATAACCAACATGCGCTGGCAAGGCGAACGCTCGCAGCCGCACTTGTTTAGGCTGTCCCACTTTATATATTTTTATATCTGAGCCCTCCGTGTTTAAAACTATTACTGTTTTGACGCGGATCCGAATGTTTTATTTATTTTATTATATTAGCCGATGAAGGAATCTCCGTCTGATTTCCAAGGCCTCCCCTGTGCAAAAGACGGATTTATTTTTGCTTTATTTATTAATTCTTGCTATTACTTTAAAATCATTTATTCTATTACTAACACCTTTACTAAGTGTTTATGCAGGTATCCGGAGATGCATTTCAAAGAGAATGTCTCGGAGTTTTATTTTATGCCGTATTTAATTTTAGCTTTATTATTCTATATTGCATTTCATTGTAATTGTAAATTATGTAAAAATGCTTATAATAGATAGAATAAAAAGGCAATAAGTAATTAACCTAGGTTTGAACGGATAACCGCAAGTTAGCGGATCTTAAAGGATGCATAACCCCTTCCCTTTAGGATAATAAAGAACCCTGATCCAGAATCTCATATAGCTTTCGCAGACCTTTAAATGGAGATCATTAATTGCAGTATTTTATTGCAATAAATCAAGTGTCCTAATTCACTATAATAATTAGGTGGCGACTCCTTAAATACATCTAGGAATCAACCATACGTATTACTCCCGTTTCGACTCCGGTTAAAATGGGGTGTTACAGTAAGATCATTTAAGACACCTCGAGTCTGTGTTAAAACTGCTGATAAAACACCAATTATTTGCCAAGCTTAGCAAATGTGAGTTTGGGCAAGGACAGGTGGAGTATCTGAGACATCATACAGAACAATGGTGTAAGTACTGATCCTAGCAAAGTGGCAGCAATGTTAAATTGGTCCTACCTAAAACACTGAAGGAACTGATGAGTTTTCTGGGATTAACAGGTTATTATAGAAAGTTTGTTAAGGGGTATGCACATATTAACAAACCATTGACAGACTTACTAAGAAAATGGGAGTTCCAGTGGAGTGTGGAAGCTGAGGCAACATTTGATCAACTAAAAGAGGCTATGTCTAGTGCACATGTATTAGCACTACCAGATTTCACTAAACCCTTCATTCTGGAAGTGGATGCTTGCAACACAGAAATTGATGATGTGTTAATGTAAGACAAAAGACCTTTGGCATTTATGAGCCAAGTTTTGAGCAAAAGACATCAAGGCATGTCTACTTATGAGAAGGAATTAATAGCATTACTACAAGTTGTTGATAAGTGGAGACATTACCTACACCCTCATCATTTCATCATCAAAACTGATCATTTCAACTTAAAATTTCTACAAGATCAGAAGATAACCACTTCTCTGCAGCATAAAGGGATAACTAAGTTAATGGGCTTAAGCTTTGAAATACACTACAAGAAAGAAGTGGAGAATATAGTAGCTGATGTCTTATCCAGGAAAACTATGGTTCAGCAGGATAGTACATGTTGTGTAATAACTCAGATACAACTCAAATGGATGGAAGACATTCTGAACAACTACAAAGGAGATCATGAAGTGTTACAAGCTATGACTACAATTGGGGTCAATGGTAACAGGGAACAGACCCTCTCAATGCAACAAAAAGTGTTGAAGTATAAAGGTAAAGCTTGAGTGGGACAAAATGGAGCTTTGAGACAGCAGCTGGTTCTAATAATACACCAATATGGATTATGAGGGTACTCAGGGGTGTTTGCCACTTACCAAAGGCTCAAATCAATATTCTATTGGTCTGCAATGAGAGAACAAGTTAAGGAGGTGGTACAAGCATGTGAAGTATGTCAAAGGTGTAAGGATGAACAAGTGGCTTGCCCAGGCTTGCTGCAATCATTACCCATCCCTGGAGGGGCTTGAGAACACATTTCCATGGACTTCATTGAAGGCCTACCAACATCTGAAGGGAAGGATACCATACTAGTAATTATTGACATATACAGTAAGTATGCACATTTCCTAGCTATTGCCCATCCCTTTACAGCCTCACAGATAGCCAGATTATTCTTGAATAACATCTATAAATTACATGGCCTACCCAAAAGTATAGTGTCTGACAGAGATAAAGTGTTTACTAGCATTTTCTGGAAAAAAATGTTTAAACTACTACAAGTTCAAATGTGTTACAGTTCAGCTTACCACCCTCAAACAGATGGTCAAACTGAAAGACTCAACAGATGCCTAGAAAACTACTTGAGATGTATGATTGGGCATAAACCAAAAGAGTGGCACAAATGGTTACCTCTGGAAGAGTATTATTGGTACAATAACAATTACCATACTTCATTAAAGATGACCCCTTTAAGGTACTATATGGTTATGATCTTCCTCAATTAATCTTTGAACTCATTGCACAAACCAAGGTAGATACAGTGGATCAATTACTCAGAGAAAGACAATTAGTGGCCAAGGTTTTGAAAGAAAATTTGAAGAAGGCACAAAACAGAATGAAGGTGAATGCAGATAAAAAGAGGACTGAAAGAGAATTTCAGGAGGGTGACTGGGTGTTCTTAAAGCTACAACCTTACAGACAGACATCAGTAGCCATCAGAAAGAGCCTCAAATTATCATCTAAATTCTATGGTCCTTACCAGGTCATCCAGAAGATTGGGCCAGTAACATACAAGTTGACATTAGTACTACTGCAAGGATACATCCAGTTTCTGTGTCTCAACTCAAGAAGAAGATAGGTGCTCACATAGTAGCTTCTATTGACCCTCCATTCTGCTCTGCAGAGGATCAAGTGATAACAAAACCAGTTGCCATATTGGAGAGGAGGATGATCAAGAAGGCAATAGAGTTGCTACTCAGTTGCTAGTACAATGGGCTAATTTACTGTCAAAAGAAGCTACTTGGGAGGATTATCAATTCATGAAGTCTCAATTCCCAGAAATGGCTGATTTTTGAAGGGATAAGTTTGTTTTCAAGGAAGATTGATTGTCACAATATTACACATGTGACTAAGTTTTATTATTAATTAGACACTATTATATTTAGTTTGGACAGTTTGTTCCCTTAGAATGTTTAATTACATTTCAGTACTTAATTTCTTGTATTTGCTATTAGGTCCCTTGTAAGCCTTAAAAGAATTGTAACCCTCATTTGAAAAAGTTATCCAGATTATATACAAAACTCTCTCTTCTCGACCTCTCTTCTCTTCTCTCTTCTCATCCCTTCTTCTTCTTCAGTAACAGACCCTAGTCTGTTACAATCAAGTATGTCACAATATTACTTGAGAAATGGTTTCATCTCATTTGTATTTCAGAGGGAAAAAATAACACTCTCTGTTTCACCTCTTTTCCGACCAAAATATTTGTGTATTCACCATTCTACCATTTGAAACTTAAAATAATGTATCCACTCTTTTACATTTCTCCGCTTAAAAGTATCAAGTCTAATTTGTATGACACAGGCTTGAAACGGTGAGTCTCATTTAAAGTCGTTTGATTAGATATAAAATTTAATAAATAAATATTTTTTTAAAATTTGTAATTGTAAATATATCATAGCAATTGTTTGGTAATAAAAACTTTTGAGATCTATAATTATAAATATGTCATAACATTTGTACGACTTATCTTCTCATTTTTGTTATTAATAATGAGGAACATAAAACAGTTCACCAAACGTTCAACAGGAATAATATAGAAATCTGTCACTTTCGACAGTATATTTTGTGTTACTCATCATAATTAAACAACAAGTTTTCCAGATTTTACACCCGCAAGAGTAGCCAAGTTGGTGTAGCAGTAGAGCGCGGGACCGCAAGGTCACGAGTTCGATCCCCTGCATAAACCTTCTTGGTTGAAATCACATTGGCTTGCCAAGTGTGGTTACTACCGACGTGGTTTGCGCTATCACGCGTCCGGGGTTTTACTGCGACTCGAAAGAGTAGCGGTCATGTTCCTTCACAACAAAAAAAAAAAAAGTTTTCCAGATTTTTCTTCAGTTATTTCACTTTAATCCTATGTGAAGTTTATATGTTTTTCCTGAAACTAACCACACCTTTTATGACTATATTTATCGGAAATACATTAGTAAAGTTACACTCCTTTTTAAATTGTTAAAAATTACACTCCTTCAACTTGAACACTTTTGTTAAATGCTCTCTAATAATGTAGAGTTGGAAATATTCAATAACTACTGTAATTCGTAAATTTTCAAAGTAGTATCATTCTTTACTTTATCAATTGTTCAATTTGATGTGAGGAAGGTGTAAAATAAGTACTCCCCTCGTTCCAATTTATAAGACTTTTTTTAGTCACTTATAAAAAAAATTATATCTTTATATATTTAATAATAATTTAATTAAAAAATTATTTTTATACTCTTAATAAAATAATTTCAAGCGACACATTTTTTAAAGATTATTTTAGATCATAAGATTTAAAAAAAAATTCTTTATTTTTAAATTTTTTATCAAATCAAATTACATCATATAAATTTGGGAGGAAGAGAGCAACTAATAATATAAAATGTTATAAATAACTAAAACTACATCAACTTATATACAAAGGGCAAAAGGTGCTAGTTAGATACTAAAACATCTTTTAAAAAAGGACTTATATGGGCTCGTTTGATACGTCACACTCGACTGTATTAATTTTATTGAATTGTATTGGATTGTATTATATTGGACTGGACTATATTAATATATAATGGACGATATTAGAGTATTAATATATAATGAACGATATTAGAGTATTTTTTAGTACAGTCCAGGGGAGACCACCTGCTAGATGTGTCTCAAAAATGGCAGTTGAATTATATTATTTCTAAAAATAATATAGTCTAATATAGCTGAAAACATTCACCAAATATTATATTATTTTTTATCGAGCAGAATCTATCTTAATCTTAATACAACTATGAAACGTGCCCATAGTTCACTATGAGAGTACTAGCTTCATAAAAAAAAAGTAAAAAAATTTTAAAAAAAATTGAGTACCCCGGTACTCTTACCTAATTGACAAAATTACCCTCAGCCATAGGAGTCACGGCTGGATTCACCACTACACGGCACACTCCACGTGGCCCTCGCGTGCTAGATACAACCTCAGCCTTTTTCCCCCAATCATCGATCACCTTTCCGAAACTACTCGCCGGAATATCAAAACGCCGATCACCGGCCGACTAATCTTCTGGTCTATAACTACGTTAGATATAGAGATAAACTTCAATCTTCAATTTAGATAGTACATCCACAGAAAACGAAGAAGAAACAGAGAAAGGAGACAAGAGAAACAGATTCAACGGCGGAGATGATAGACCAGACGATAGAATCAACGATGGATAAAGGCAAGTCAAGGTACGGCCATGACCATGACCACTGCCGAGGAGAGAAAGCGAAGCTGATACTATTCCATGGAAACGAAGAAGCCGAAACGACGTCGTTGTGGCTTCTCGGACTCCAATACGAAGTAAACAGCCTTGGCCAACGCATGAACGACGTCGGAAGTGAGAAACTAGCTCGGATCCACTGGAAATATGACGTGAACGATCGCTGCTGCCACCCTGACTCCGCCATCTAGCTATCTGGTTCGTTTTTTTCTCTTCGAGATTTTTCTTTGGCGGAAAGGAATAGAATATTTCTTAGTATATATTCTTTTGTCACAATGGGATTCTAGCAAGTGATAAAGTGGGCTTTTTATATATAGAAAAAATTGAAACTATTGTATGGTTAATCCTTTAAAAAAGATTATGTTATTTTTCTTATTAGTTTATCTCAGAAGATTGATATATTTATAAATAATTTAATTTTGAATTATTTATATTTCAAAAAAAAAATTAATTTTTTTTGTCAAGTCAAACTATGATAATCCTTTTTGGAGCGAAGAGAGTACGCATACAGAAATGAAATTTGAGTTAAGTTAGTGAAAGAATACTTCTAAATACAGTAACTTTTGTCCGAATGAGTTCTGAATAAGAACAAAGTTTAATTATAACCAAACGACAGGTTTTTAGAAAAAACATCTACTGTTGCCTAAAAAGATATTTTTTCAAAGTTGGTTCAAACATGCAACTTTGCCCAAAAATTAATTCCTTGAAATTCTTGTAAGACCAAATTAAACCAAAACTATGCCCAAACCATCACCTAAGAATTTGATACATCTCTTTTGATGGTTTCGGCATAGTTTTGGTTTAAATATAATTAAAATGGTACTATGATAAATATAATTAAAATGGTACTATTAAATATAGTCTATATGATAGATAATTTCTGAGTCGGTAATGACGTTGGACCACTAACATAACACTACAAGAAAAATGACTTACGGTGACGATTAAAAACTGTCATCGGAGGGGGTGGATGACGGTTTTTGTAACTATGTAAGTGTCATTTTAGCCAGTGTCACGAATAGATGACGGTTTACACACAATATGTGACGGACATAAACCGTCACAGATTTGCTCGTTGACTTTGACTATTTCCGATAATTGCTCGTTGATTTTGACTATTTCCCGGGTATTTAAAAAATTTGGCGGTAAAATATTTAAATTTTATTAATTTAATATTTTTTTGCGGTAAATTTTTAAATAAATTTGAATTTGAATTAATTGTTTTTTAAATTTTTCAATAATAGTTAAATTGGAGAGAAAATAACATATTGTAACTAAAATGTAACTAATTAATCAAATCATTTTAATACACAATATTGAAACATTTACGAATTGTTTTACAAAATAAAATGTTCCCACATGTAAATCAAGACACCATATTGTAAATATGCAACTTGACAGTAAACTCAGAATACCAATTGATGCAACATACATCTGACTCTACTTTACAAACAACAATAATAGTCTTAGGCATACTCTCCAAGGTGTTGTTTGTATGTTCAAACTTCCTCAAATTCATTTTCATTCATAAGCTATGCACAGTTTCAACATTCACTAATTTGAACAACTGAACCTATCTTGAATTTTCTTTAGGATTCTTGAGTACCCATTGGTAGTGTTGATCCCAGTTGTGAGCTCTAACATGTCGACCATGTAGCCAGGCTAATATTCTGCTCCATAGGCCCATAGGCTCACAGTAAAATCACATGTAGCAAACAAATGGTTTCTATCTTCATCACATTGGTTACACATCACACACTTGGTGTCAACCTCTATCCCAGGTGCAAGTCTATCAACCGTGAGCAGTCTTCCTTGTATCATTAACCAGACAGTAAAGATAGCTCTTAGAATTGCATTGTTCTTGAAAATCAAATTTGAACTTACATTACATGCAATTAAAAATGTATAACCAACTTAAAGCAGACATGAGAGACAAACAAACAAGTTCGAGGAATCGTTTAAAGGCAACATCTCAATATAAGAACCAAACTAATCATGTGCAATCCTACTCACACTATACTATGCATGGTGACACTTCATATTAATCGTAACAGGCTCAACATGGTAACTGAGTTGATTTTAATTCCATGGACACTTCATATTAAACAAATGTTTTCTGATTTTGTTAAGGTATTTGGAATCCAACCAGCAAGTTCCATTTATAGTAAGCCGAATAAGTAATTCTTCATTTGTCTATCTTTGCAAGATTACAGGACATTGAACTTCCTAAGGTGTGATATCAAATCTTATCATCTCAATTACAAACATACAACTCTTATGTGCATGTAATGTCACATAAACAAATAGAGAAGAATTTTTTTTGGCATATTTCAAACTCCCATGAGTTGCTTAGAACCAACAAAAACACGAGTTAACCCCTTATAAAGTAAGGCACCAATCACCACCAACATACATAATTTATAGTATGTACCCATAGAATTCTTGAAACTTGCAGAACTAAAGGCAACATAATGCACCTAGAGGATTGACAAATATTTTTTAAAATTTAATTTGACAAACATTTATTTACTGATACTAAAGTAAAAAAGATCTTTCGTTTGCACTGCACAAGATTAGCAGATTCTGATTGTAGTTAAAGTAAACTTATTATATCTATGGAAACAAATACTAGATGTCTATTCAAGCAAACATACAACAAACTCACACGCTTATGGTAAAATATTCAAGAGATGTGTCACAAAAGTACAAAGTATACACCCCCAACTACCTCCACAAGATTCAGAGGAATAATAAGCAATGAAATCAACATGCACTTAAATATAGACAGAAGAGTAATTACCGATCACAATACGAATATTGCGGAGGGAAAGAAAAACACCAAGAGGGGATCCAACAGCAAAAAATGTATCGACCTTTTCATGAAAGAACCAAAGAATGGAACAACCAAAATTAGAAGATGTTTTGGAATATCCAACAACAAATGGAGAATAATCGCGAGAACAAAGATCAAATTATCAAAAGCAATTTAATGCATTCAAAGAAAATTGATAATCACACTATACTTAAAAGGTAATTGAATATTGCTAGTCTTCTACTAGAGAAATGATGAAAGCACAATACAAGCATTTAAAGAGGTGAAGATTTCTATAAGGCCAATGACTTTCTTCTAGGAGTTTTTAAGGAATATTGAAAGTCCTACTCCAACATCCAACTAAAACTTGCCCAAACACACCCAAAATACAGTAGTATCTTACAATAGAGAAGTACTCATTATCTTAAATTTCAACTTTCCACTACAAGTGAGCCGGAGCATGTTCCATCCAAGTAGGTGCAAAGATGTTTATCCCTCTGTTTGTGTTTTTGCTAATATGAACAACAGAAGATAAACCATCGAGAAACACACACAGTGAGACAAATCGAGCAAAAATAACAACAAAGTTAAAGAGCAAAATGAACATGAGAACAGATCTAAGTCCACCAGTGTACATCTCAGGTAAGCAACAACCAATTTTAACATCAATATCAGCAACAAACCCAGATAATAGTGATGAATTTGAACATACAAAGAAGATCGAATGGAACATAAACCAAATGACCAGATGCGACAATAAAACCGTAATCAAAGATAAAGGGAGAACTAAATACCTCAAATCCACGATGAAATCAAAGATCAACTGCAGCGGCTCCGACGATGACATGGACTACATCAGCAAAAATGACATAGGGCTACTTAGATGAAATTGAACGAATTGTTAGTTGCAATAGTACTCTACGCCATAGCCATTTTGGCAAGGAAACAACGACATGAAGAGAGAAGCTAAGAGTGGAGAGAGATAACGACATTAGGATTTCTCTGACCCTAGATGAAATTGAACGAAATTAGGGTACTTATCCCCTTTTTCGTTGGTTTAAATTACACTTGGGCTGGGTCATGTTCAAATTAGGTCGGGTTAACTAAAAGAATGGGTCAATCCTATAAAATTATCACAATCATATGCTTGTCATAAATTTATGACAGTTATATGTCATAAGTGTGTGTTGAACAAGAAGTTAAGGGAAAAATTGTCATACTATGTGACAATTGCAAAAACCGTCACACTGTCACCGTTGATCATTTTTCTTGTAGTGTAATGTATTTTTTAATAATACAAAATTAAATTTTTAACATAAAGGGTGTCACATGCTATATGAGTCTTTTTTTTTTTTTGGTGTAGCAGTAGAGCGCGGGACCGCAAGGTCACGAGTTCGATCCCCTGCATAAACCTTCTTGGTTGAGCCTGTCACACATGCCATGTGGTTTACTGGCGACGTGGTTGCGCCATCACACAAGGTTTACTTGTATTTCGAAAGAAAGAATGGCGCCTTCACAACCAAAAAAAAAAAAAATGCTATATGAGTCTTGCACCTTAGAACACGCGTTTAGATAAATTTATTGTTTTTCAGGTCTAATCCTTCTTATTTATATATGTCTTCTCTTCGTGTGTGATTATGTTGAGCTTTTGACTATAGTAAAAAAGAAACTCCTAATAGAGTACAGTGAGGGGTCGTTTAATTGACTATGTGGGGTACTCGATTATATGGTATAATTAATTCCAGCATAAACTTTCGCAAATAATTATTATTTAATTGGTTGTATTAAAAAAATAGACTATCATTATATTATGTGTGAGTAGTAATGTGTAGAACGGGAAAATAACAATAACAACTATTTGTTAGAAATCTAGAAATGATCAAGTATGAGAACTTGTTGAGTCGACCAAATTTTTGATCTAATCCTTAAGATAATATTGCCCCGATATCCTTTCAATGGTTGTAATGACAACTTATCTCCCAAGATAAAATAACAATCAAACAAATGAGCAAAAAGAACTCAAGTGTTTGTTTTGGAAGAAAGATCTTTGAGTGTTTTGTAATTGCAAGAGAGGAAGATAATTTCAAAGAATTGTTGAGTGTAAGATGTCAAGTGTATTACCAAAATGAGCCTTGTGTTTCATTTTATAGTGTGTAGATGATGACCCTCAAAATGGCTAAGTAATGGCCATGAATGACATGTTAATGCCTTGAATTTGGAGTTACAATTCAGCCAAGTAATGACTGAATTCATGAGCAAAATAATGGAGAGTAAATGCTCCAAAGTCAGCCCAAAAATCAGTTTTTAATTCACCTCCAACGGATTGAAACAGTCGAGGAGCCACGACCCTTCAGTTGTAGTAACTCACTGGAACTGGAACGTCAATTAGAGATGCGGCCCTTCAATTCCAGTAACTCACTGGAATTGAAACGTCAATTAGAGTCGCGGCCCTTCGGGGAGGCACCGCGTCACTTCAAGCGCTGCGACCCTTACTTGAAGGAGCCGCGACCCTTCTCGGTTTTGTGGTGATTTCTGATTCATTTCATCTTTACACATTATACACTTCTTCCTTCATTTACCAACGTGAAATCATTCGTCATTTGGCCAATAACCGTCTATTACCTTACGTCTCAAACAATTCGTATGCGTACCAATATCTCTTCCATTAAGAAAATTTGATCATTGGCACTACGTGTGCACGTGTGTGGAAACAAGATTTCCTACGTGCGGGGCCCCAATTGTTCAATTCATAATTAATAGGATTTACTTTATTTCACGTTTAATAAATATTTCCAACATTATATATTGCAGTATTTAATCGGCGATATCACATAATACCTGGATTAAGTTATACGAAAATTATTTTATTCGAGATCGAATGTGGAACAAATTAAATATGTGTACTAAACAAAACGACAATTATACCATTTAAAAGACAAAAAAATACCCTTAAGAGTAAGTTAATTCTTACATAGCAACTTTTTTGTATAATAGCTTCTTCATTATAACGTATAACTGTTTATTCATTATTAATCACTGTATGATAATATGTGAACTCAACGACCCCTACAATTTCACAGTCCGCCTTAGAAGACAGCTGTTCTAGAAGCTTTCCTTTTCTAAATAAACTCTTCCCAACATCTCAATTTAAGTGTCTTGGTTTGATTAGAAATTAGATACAAAGTTTAAGAAATAAAAAAAGATTTTTGAATTTTATAGTCCTAAATTAAAGATGTGTATACTGTATTAAAATGTTATTTGAATTTTGCGGCTATAAACTTGTCATATAGGACGTTTGAATAGTCAATTTACTAAAAAAGACACTCTTTTTGTGACATACAAAAAAAATAAGACACTTAAACAAGGTCGTCTCAACAAGATTGGAGCCTAAAGTCAAGTGAAATCTAACCTTTACATCGATCTTCTTTAGCAGGGCGGGTCACTTTAGTGTCAAAATCAAGCGGTGATTGTTTTTCCTTGGCTTATCGAACTAGCGTAACTTCATAGAGAAACCCTAATTTTTTTAAAGATCGTCATATACATTTTTGTTTAAACCCTATTTTTAAGCTTTTCTAGATGCAGTCATTAATTATTATTTTATATAATAAATTTGTTTTAACATATTCTTTTCAATTGAATATAGCTAATTCATTCAATCTCTCTTGATACATTGTTGATCTAAGTAATGTTTTATCTATTTTAATTTGAAAAAACTTCTAACAACAATTATAGAAACTATTAACATTATTCTGTAAGCAATATATGAATTTGAAAAGAATCAAGTCTTTTTATTTGTAACTTGTAAGCCGCTGTAAGTTGTTGTTTGAGAAAAATTTCAATATTGAGAATAAAAATAGTAAAATGGAGCATGAAACAGGTAAATAAATGAATAATAATGGGCTCATGTCAGTTTTTACGATATAAATGAGATAATAAAATAGCTATTCAATTACCACGTAAAGTTATCCCACTTTCAATTATTACAAGGATCACCACATTAATATATAAAAACTTATTATACTTTCTCTCTGGGTTTTTTTTCTTCAAATTTAACAGTACGCGCAATTTTTTTTTCTTTTTTTAAATATATATAATACAACTTTTAGAAAAAACGAGTCCAAAAAAGTTGAAGCCCCGAACAATTGTTTTACTGATCTTATAGTCGAGCCACCCATGCAATTAAATTGTGATGGTTAGAAAGTATTCTAACAAAATGCCATAGAATATATATATATATATATATATATATATATATATATATATATATATAGCCTTAAAAATGTCATTATAATTGAGTCCTTAATAGTCATTTTAAGGTGAAAATGAGTTTTTTCTTAGTTGTGTGTCTCACGACTCCGACCCCTTCTTGGTCAGGAATTCGGTCTTACTAATGCTCGTGAGTCGTGTCCTTTCAATTTCAGTACTTCCAAAATAAAAAGTTACGTATACTGTAGTAGTATTTCACATCCTGTTGACATAACATGTTCCATTTGGCATCTCTCGTTTCCCTCCAAGTTCCTTTCTAATCTCCAAATATACACATAACATTTGTAGTTGTCGTATATGTTAAGAGTCTCACATCGGTAATGGAATGAGAACATGAACTCCTTATATGGACTTGGACAGTCCTCACCCTATGCCAAATGGGGTTGAAAGCAGCCCAAGATCCATTATTTACATGATCGTGTCTGCACTCATTTCAATTCTATTATCACCGATGTTAGACCCCCAAATTATATTATCCACGCTCCAGTTAACGGGGTCTGGGCGTGCGGGGAAGTGTTAAGAGTCCCACATCGGTAATGGAATGAGAACATGGACTCCTTATATGGACTTGGACAATCCTCACCTTACAAGCTAGCTTTTGGGGTTGACTTAGGTCCAAGATCCATTATTTACCGTATATAGGAGCTTCTATCGTTATCTTTCGTTTAAAATATGTCCTACTAATAGCTTTACACAGAGACAAAATTTGTCAATTCATGTAGGGGTATAAATACTTGAGTATCTTCATTTGCTTAGAGGTATATTTGAATCTTTTCAATTAGTTATATGAAGTAATTAAAGATTAAATGTAAATCGTATGAACACTAATTGTGAGTTCATGAGAGGAAGAATAAGTTAAGATGGAGAGAATTTTACATTTCATATATTCATTTCATTATGTAATGCATGTGTGATGTACTAATATATAGACAAGATTGATTCTTCCAAGATTTAGCTAATCTCCTTAGCTACTAGCCGTTGGAGCCATTTCTAATCCTAACTGTAATTTGGACACCCGTAGTTCCCAAAATGCCATTCCTTCTGTTTTCTTCATTTTGTGCATTCTTCTACACTCCCCCTCAAGCTAGGACTTAGGGTATCTCAAAAGATGTTTAGCAGACCTAACTTGGAACTGAGGTAATTGTGCTGAGCTTTTGTCAATCCCTTTGTCAACATATTAGCTGACTGCTCATGAGTTGAAATGTAATTTGTAGTAACCATGCCTTGCATAATTTTTTCTCTCATAAAATTACAATCAATCTCTATGTATTTAGTCCTCTCATGATATATAAAATTTGCAGTAATCTGTATAGCTGCTTTGTTGTCACTAAATATGCACACTAGGCTGTCAATCTTTACTTCCAATTCTTTTAATAATCCAGTAACCAAATAATTTCTGAAAGAGCAATTGCTATGCTCATATACTCTGATTATGTACAACTTCTTGAGTTGAGACTGTGGTTTGTTTCTTTGATTTCCAAGTAACCATAGAATCACCCAACTTAATCGAGTAACCATTTACAGATTTCCTTGAGATAGGACAAGATGCCCAATCAATATCACAATATACTATCATTATATGGTTACTTTTGCTTGACAAAAGTACTCCTTGACCAGGTTTATTCTTCAAATATCTTACTATTCTTAGAGTTGCCTCTATGTGTGATTGTTTGGGTTGTTGTAAGAATTGACTCAACGAAGCTCTTAACAATATACTACAGTTGCCTTTATTCTTCAAATATCTTACCATTTCATTTCCGATGTGGAACTCTTAACAAAATCGAATACTTCAGTAATAAATTTTAACATTTTTTAAAAAATAATTCAATATTCACAAGTCCAACATACAACTATATATGCAATCTACAATATATGTACATTACGTCGCTGCATGAGGATGAAGTCATTATTTATAGGACTCAATTTCTTTCCAATATTGAATTCTTGGCTGTAGCACTGTGCGTAAGTTGAAAGTACATTTTGATAAGGTTGTTTTAAGAGGGCAGAATGGGTCATACTTCCTTCCCAAATCAAGAGAGAAGACAAACTCATATATAACTTTAATTGTTTGTCCTCCACTTAGCTCCACTCCAATTAAAGACCCAGATGATGATAATGACTTCCACAGTGCATGGTCATGTGTCATTTAATTCCGTCGGCAGAAACAGTTGCCTTTATTCTTCAAATATCTTACCATTTCATTTACGATGCGGAACTCTTAACAAAATCGAATACACGAGCCAATTTTTTTCAAATCAAGAAAACAGGTTTTGTTGATTTGCAGACCCATTAAGCTTTGAGTTTGGATTCAAAACCAAACACCACTTTTGATTAAATGACATTTCATGTCATCATAGTCTGATACCGCAAATACTGACTTTGATTTTGACACTAGATCACGTTGTGGTAAACAGCTAATCTTAGGCAACATTAACCATCATATACCATGAGTTCAGCCATAAAGATATCATGTACTTGACACAAAAAGCCAACCAAAGAGAACACTCATTTATAACACGATGTTGAAAGTTCAGTGAAAATTACGGGGGAAAAAAAACTAAACCATTACATTTTCAGACAATTCAAAAAGCCTTTGTGCCAGAGCAAAAACCCTGACCCCCTTGGCAACAAGTAAATCCAATTACATAGTCTAATATTGTGATCCACGAGTGAAGAGACCTATGAAACAAAACAGACTCACTATGATCTTCTACCCAAACTTGAATCCACCTGCAGGAACGTTAGGCTGGGTGTTTCCGAATTGGAAACCTTGCTGCTTACCGTCAACAACATCAGAAAGATTTTGCTCTTCATCTTCTTCAGCCCAGTATTTCTCCAAGATCTTTACGGCCTTCTCATATATCTCGTTGTTGTCGTGAGTTTGGAGATTCTCAATCTTATCCAATCCATCACATTCATCGATCATTTGTGCATACAAATTGATTCCACCATTCACGCCGGCTTCTTTGTCCACCTCGCCCACCTTCAGTATATTCTCGAGCCCCTCCAAGCATACTGTAACGATTCTGGGATCTGGACAAATTAGGAGATCACATAGTGGCTTAATGCAACCTTGACTTGCCAAGAACCTGCAATAGGATAAAATACAGATCCCATTAACAAAAACTGAAATGTTCACCATCTTTCCACAGTTGCACGGTAATTCACAATTTGCTATTCAAAAACCTAGGAGCTATTCCCTTAAAAGGTTTAAAAGCTCTTTCCATAGGTATTGGAAATCCTCTAGCATGTCAAGATGACAAGTAGACCAGCACTCATTAATTATCAGTTCATGTTTCAAAACCAAGAGCTTTATATCATAAGATAACACTCCAATAGAATGTCTATAAGAGTCCCTGATCATCATTTATCAAATAAGAAGAAAAACTGCTTGTTAGTTTTGCTTAAGCTTCAAGAAGAATAGTTATTTGCTTACAACCTCATCAAAAATCATATCCGCTCAGATTACAAGAAGAATATGACCCGATCATAAGAAATATCAGACAAACAGCAGAATTAAAGGACTCACAGAGATTATACAGACAAAGAACAAACCTAATCTGGTCATTAGATCCTGCAGAGGTAGCATTTGAGATAGCCCATGCTGCCTCCTTCTTAATGTCAAATTCTGCATTTTGCAATAGGTGTACCAAGGGAAGAAAAATATTCGCCTCAATAACAGCC
Source organism: Przewalskia tangutica (assembly GCA_029844215.1). Classification (NCBI taxonomy): domain Eukaryota; kingdom Viridiplantae; phylum Streptophyta; class Magnoliopsida; order Solanales; family Solanaceae; genus Przewalskia; species Przewalskia tangutica. The sequence goes on along the minus strand of CM056721.1, from coordinate 14,464,064 downwards.
TGTTTAGAAGGAAATAAAAAAGTGTAAGTGCATTAGTAGCAAGAGTAATGAAGAAAGGAATATTTGAAATTCCTGAATCAATTCATTTCATCCTTGAAAGGGGAAAAATGGAAAGCAAAACAATCCACAAAAAACATGACCAAAAGGAAGCGAGCTTCTCTTGAAATAACTCCGTAGAACAAAAATATCTTTCCATCAAGTAACACTCCGGTAGCACTTTTTCATGCTAAATCTTCATTTATCATATCATTCTCTGGAAAAGTCTAGCCCAAATATCTAATTGTGTAAATTTATGTAGCACAATCCCGTTTAGTCTCACCCAATTTCACTCTTCTTATACCTAAACTTGCAGCGGAGATATTGCTCCTACTTATGCAAAAACCTTATTGTCTAACGTGCTACTTTGTAGTTTAAGCTTTTTGGTTGACACCCTCACTATACTACGGGACCTCATCCTGTGTACTGTTAGTTAGCTCATTCATATTTAGGATAAACAAAAACGGGTCCACTGCGGATCTTTGGTGTAAATCCATTATTGCGTAAACTTTTGTTGTATGTCCTACGATTATTCTAACGCTTGTAATAGTTCCCTCGTACATATCCTCTCTTTTTTTGACGAGGTAAATTTAGTTCCTTTGTACATATCCTTAAATAATAATTACCTTGTCCAAATAATTATTATTTGTGCTTATATTTAGTTTTTCTGTGTTGCATATATTTTTTTTAGATTTTCTTCATTTGCGTTTCCCCCCACTAAATGCTATTTTTAATTACACTTTGACCTCAAAATTCCAGTGAACCTAGCGCTTTCGACACATTTTACCTTTGTCAACACTGACTATAGTTAAACTCTATGTTACTCGGACTCTTCAAAAATGTCGACGAGTACACGTCAGATCCTCTAAAAGTAGTGCATTTTTGGAGGATCCGACACTGGTGTGGCAACCATTTTGGAGTCCGAGCAACTTAGGTTAAACTATATATACCCCCAAAAGGAACTTCTCTTTACACCAAAAATGAATATATTAATCAACCACGCTCAATCCCAAATTAATAGAGGTTGGCTTATGAATCCTCTTTATCCGTTCCGCTTTTTTCCTTTTATACTTTGTTACATCTCTTTCACTTATCTGGAATATTTTTTGAATTCTCATTCCAAATTAGTCAAAAAATGCAAAATGAAAATTGTTCTCCACACTGCCTGCATTTCCTTACCAATTTTCAATAACCTCCAACCAATGAGTCTCTTTCATTGTCTTGGGTAGCACCTAAGCAAGGTTAAATGACAAGAACACAACCTTTTCTAATCCTCACATTTTTCATGTCATCCTTTACCTCTGTCAGCCTAATTTTATGAGTGTAGCTAAAGTTTTCTTCTTCTAATGTACACTATAATTTTAAGTTAGAGTAACTAGATGCTCATACCAACTACTCATCCAATTATAAGTCATTACTGATTCACACAAAACTCATAAGTACAGATGCATCTTTTACTGTCTCAACGTGGTAATGTTTCCAAAAAAATAGGAAAAAGTACAAGAACGTAAGAATATAAGTACATATAAAACCGGTGCATCAATTTGGAAGAAGGGAGGCACACCAAATGTACGAAAATTAAGAGATAAAATCCAATACAGACCAGTAATACATAGGAGAATAAGTTGGGATTTAAGATAATGCGACATTCCACTCAGCCACTAGAAAACCTACTCTGTTCTACATTTATCTCTTCTCAGTGACACACACCATCAAGTCCTTAAAACCAGATCTTATCCTGTAGTTATTTTTTTTACTCTCACAAAACGCATCATACTTGACAACATACAAGCATGGGTGAGCCTATTTGCATCAAAGAGAGCCAAGAAAAAATAAAGAAAATTGCAATAACTACAAACAGGAGCTCCCTGTGTCCAGGCGAAACCTAGAAAAGAAAGGAAAAAGTGCATGTACATTGAAGCCCTTAACCTATTTCCCGTGAAAACAACATCAGTTTATTCAGTAAATATCGAAACTAAGCTGCAGGTGTACAAGAAAAGCACGTGATAACAGAAAAAATTCACGGAAATACCATACGTTGTAGCATCTAAAGACTCTCTTCTTTCCTTTTTATAACTGTGTTACATTAAATTCATCATAAATAAATAAGTTATATTAAATATTATGCTAATTCGTGACCCATTCACCACGAGAAGGGGAAAGTGCAATACAAAACCACCCCGACCTAATAATGCCCATCAAACCCTCAGAAAAGGAAGGGACAAAGACAGGTGTAAAGCATAGTCTGTAACCTACTTCTGGAAGGTCCTTGAATAAATATATAGAACAACAACAACATACCCAGTGAAGTCCCACAACGTGGGGTCTGGGATGGTAGAGTGTACTCAGACCTTACCTCTACCTTGGTAAGTAGAGTGGCTGTTTCCGAAAGACCCTCGGCTCAAGACAAAGCATAGACACAAGCAAAGCAAGAGAAACGGTCAGATCCGGACAAAAAATTTAAAGCAGTAACAAAAGCGAATAAGCCATGATAAAGCATTCTGAATAAATATATAGAACTACATTTTAAATAAAACAGAACTACCTGACAGTGACAGAGCAACTCACGACTATGTCTAGCATCTACAAGACGATAACACGGAGCTTGAGAGCCAGAGTGTGGAAACAAGAGAGGATGAGCAAGGTAATAATTAGCATCAAGCACAGAGTACTTTCTCAATCCCAATTTTTTTTACGTACTTAGCTTCCGTCCAAACAACTTAAAAACAACATTTGATGTAGTATTGCTATGTATAAACCTTATTTCCAACTGAGCCAAAAAAGTGTGAACTACTCCATGCACAGATATGACCTGGCAGCAGACTACATAAAATCAGAAGCACTTCAGTGGAATGGAGATATACCTGTATTTGGGCTTTGTTTCCAGCAGTGATATTAGAGATTGTCCAACATGCTTCCTTCTTGATGCTTTTCTTGTGATTTTGAGTTAACAATTGATACAGACATGGCAAGACTTGGTTGTCAATCACATACTGAAATATGAATACCAGTAAGTCATGTGAAAATAGAGTGGAAGAGAAAAGAGCACTTTGAACACTTAAATCCATATCCAAGTAGCAGCAGGTGATATTAGCAGAATTTTCCAATCCTTCTGATTATAAAAAATATATACACAAGTTCATCCCGAAAGACAGTGCCATAATAAATTTCTGGCAATACGTTACTCAGTACATTTGTTTTGCTCAATAAACAATGATTCACATGATGCTAAATATGGATAACAATCTAACATAATCAACTGCATAACAATGTTCATATCATTTAGATTTTTGATGTGGAGATAGAGTGACCTGAAAGACAAAGTGCAAAGATAATTTGAACACTACAAAGGTAATACTAAAGCATTGATTCGGGCGGAGGATGACGTCGCAGTACCTGTGTCTGAGCATCATCACCAGTAACAATATTTCCCGCGGTCCGGAGAGCAGGTATGAGAACGGTAGGCGATGGATGACTTCATAGGGCAAGGAGGGAAAAAGGCAAGGTTAGCATCAAATCAGCTGGATTTTTATAAAAATGTCAAGTATAAAGCTGGATGTCAAAGAGCAATCTCCAACCCCCTAAACGCATCGATGCTGACTAATTTTAAAACAATGATTGTAGAGATATTTGGAACTTACAGAAGAAGCTCCACCAGTCGTGGACAGACACCTGCTTCAATTACAGCCTGAATCTTATCATTTGGGCCATCAGATAAATATGAAAGAGCCCAGCAAGCATCTGTCAAGACTTCTTCATCATTCGTGTGGATAAGTTGTTGAAGAACGGGCAATGCAGGTTTGACCTATAACATATACTGTCAGTCAATTATTTCTGAAATACATCTTTACATATCTAGACAGATTCAGAAACAGCACAACAAATAAGACGCAAAAATGCTGTCATTAAAAAGGAAGCATAATTTAAGTCCACTTACTGCCTCAAATGGCGTTGGTGGTTTGCCTCGACAAAAGTTTGAGAGAGTCCACGTTGCATTTCTTAGCATTGAAAGCTTTGATTGTTCATTTAGCTGAGCTAGCAATGGCATCAGCGCACCCTGACTTAGAACAAGATCTCTACAACTTGGGGAATCACCAGCAACATTGCCCAAAGCCCAGACTGCCTGTTTGGTAAATTGGTGTCAAGATAGAATTGTTGTCAGAATTTTTAGAGAGAGCCAAAAAAAATTATTAAAAACAAATGTTTACTTTGTCAAGGGACTTGCACTATTTTTTAGAAGTTCGGACACATAATCCTGTGAAGAAAACACAGCATAACCAACACAAATTGCAGAAGCAAAATCTGGAAAACTTTCAGAGCTCCTATATCCATACAGCAGTTAATACCGGTTTCACTTTATATTGAACTCCTTGAAAACGGCACTATACAACTCACTAATCCCTTCGCAAAGGGCAATATGAATCCCGCAGTTGCGACACAATGCCCTATTTACTTGGAAATTTAAAATTAGTTATCCAAATTATTATCTTTTGTTTCACATCTTCATCGCTTGCCCATTAAGAAAAACGTTATTTGTTTAGTTTTCTCTTCATGATTCTAATATTTAAAGAAAATCAAAGCTAACTTATGGAATCATTGTTTTCCTTATCAAGGTTTCTTGAAGTATATTCACTTTAATTTAAAGCTCACCAATACTGCCTTACGTTTTAAGTTACGTAGCAAATTGCAAAGTCGTTCCTGTTCCACAAATAGAAGATGTCGGTGCAACAGGTGCATAATTTAAACTCTTAACGCTTACCCGGAGAATATTGAAATTCACGTCCAACAATTGGGTGATTGAATAAAAATAAGATGAAATAATGAAACAAGATTACCTGTTCACGGACATCATCACTAGCTGAGCTAAGAAGTTGTACAAACATAGGAACAGCTCCATGGTCAATCACAACACGAGTATGTTCTGATGTTCCAGATGCAACATTTGTCAACGCCCAGGCAGCTTCAAACTTCAGACATAGGAAAGATCAATGCAAACTTAAGATGGTTGCTGCATCTTGAGTAAAGGCAACATAACAGGAAGAGAAGGAAGAGAAGGAAGAGTAGGCAACACTTACTTGAAGCTGAGGTAGGTCATTCCGTACGAGGAATTGTACAAATCGAGGGATAACTCCAGTTTTAATTACCTCATCAATTGGAGGGCTGCGCTCTACAGTTAACAAAACTATAGTCAACAGCAAATAAAATTTAGGAAAACTAAATTCAAAAACGACGGAACAAAGAAATACCAATCGATAAGAGCTTCCTGAAATGTGTAGTTGCTTCGATTTGCGCCGCAGGATCTTCTGACCATACTCCTTGGACCATAACAGGAATACTTTCCAGCTGTTAGAAAAAACAAAAAAAAATATTAGAAGTGGACCTAGATTATAGTAAAAGGTTTGGGGAAGGAAAGGATGAGAGAGTCATCATTAATCTCTCAAATATACTCCACCTGTCCATATTCTAAACGTTTGACAGTTCCATAAATAAAAAACTATCTGTAAACCTTTGTCATGTGCAAGAAGCCACGGTCCTCAAGTATTCATAGCATGATATGATATTTCCTTATAAAACTAATGCTACCTTTTACAGAAGAAGGAAAGCTTAAATGCTTTAACCTCTTCAACAATAGTACGCAAGCCAGAGGAACTTACTGATTTTCATTGTTCTTAATTTCAACAAGAAAACTTGCTAAATTTTACATTTGTGTTTGCGCTTATGCTAGCATCATTCATCTTCTGTTGTCATCTCTTCTTTCAACTATTCCTCGATCTTGTTTCCTCATTGTGCTGTGGTACTATTACTGAAATTTGAAGCTAAGTTTTCTACTGAAATTTATGTATGTGATATTATGTGACTAAGATTGTGATTTTTCTTTTTTGATCAAGTGACTAAGGTTGTGATTTTATTAATATTATTCTGCAAATTAAAGCTAATATATTTTACACTAGTTTTTAGTGATAATATTGTATGTTCAGATTGGTAAATCCTTGACCTTCCGTAAGTTCAAATCAGCATTTTAAAGCAAAAAGCACAAAAAAGCGACAAGGTTCACGAGGTTGAAGCGAAAAGTATAGTGCACTGTTCTTCAAACTAATATTTATTACACTAATTTTTAGTGTTTCTACCATATTGTATGTTCAGATTTGTAAGTCCTTGACTTCCTTAAGTTAAAAACAGTTTTAAAGTGAAAAGCACAAAAAAGCGACAAGGTTCACGAGGCTTGAAGCAAAAGCGAAAAGTATAGTGCACTGTTCTTTAAACTAATATTTTTGCACTAATTTTTAGTGTTTCTACCATATTGTATGTTCAGATTGGTAAATCATTGACCTTCCTTAAGTTAAAAATAGTGTTTTTAAAGCGAAAAACACAAAAAAGCGACAAGGTTCACGAGGCTTAAGCAAAAAGCGAAAAGTATAGTGCACTTTTCTTTAAAGTGAAGTGTACAATTTACAGAAAGTTAAAAAAAGATCAAACTATGAATTCAGTACTATAATAATCAAATTGCAAATAAAATAACTAATTTCAGCATCATTTGTACCATAGAGGCAAGTTCAATAGAGTGATAGTTAAACCTACTATGTTGTATGGGCCTGAGTGAAGAAGTCTCACGTCCAGAAGATATGAAGGTGGCGAAGATGAGGATGTTGCGATAGATGTGTGGGCATATTAGAAATGATAGGATTAGAAATAAAGTGATCCGGGACAAGATTGGAGTGGCCTCGTGGAGGACAAAATGCGGGAAGCGAGACTGAGATAGTTCGGACATGTTTAGAGGAGAGGCACGGAAGAGGCCGAGGTAGGCCGAAAAAGTATTGGGGAGAAGTGATTAGACAGGACATGACACGGTTGCAACTTACCGAGGACATGACCTTAGATAAGAGGTTGTGGAGGACGCGAATTAAGGTAGAAGGTTAGGTAGTAGTACGTGTCTCGTGTATCCTTCCATACTAGGATGTGTAGTGTTACCTGTAGGGTCTTGTCCCTCGATTTTCTATTACTATATTTCTTATACTCCGATTATCATACTAGTTTGATGCATTTACGGTTAAAATTTCTCCATTAATGCTTATTCATAGTATTTTGCCATGATCTCTTTACTTTAACTTACTTTACTTTACTTTCTTCAAACCTTCTCTGACTTATTGTTGTCATGTTTTCTCTTGAGCCGAAGGTCTTTTGGAAACAACCACCGGGTACCTCCCAAGGTGAGGGTAAGGTTTGCGTACACTCTACCCTCCCAAACCCCACTTACACTGGGTATGTTGTTGTTGTACAATAATATTGATATTAATCCAACCCCTCAAAGTTGAGATTGGCTATCGTTTGGAACTCTTTGCTCTTCAGTGTTTGAAAGGTACACTTCGCTGAAACGCACATAACCTCTCGCTTTGCATCACTTTAAGCACCGAAGCGATGGCTTTTAACAAAAATGTAATCATTTGGTCAATTTTAATGAATTTCTGAATATAAAGAGTTAATCTTATTTATGTTAGAAAAACTTTCAGATTTTCTAACCCATATGACATTTATTTTGATGAAGCATGCACCTTGCTTGAAGTGTGCACTTCACTTCTCATCAAAGACAATAATATTATGAAACTGTGTTTCGCTTTTCGGTTTTCATAACACGAGCGCAATTATCAAACAATTTCATGCCAGAAAGAGTAGGTTAGTGATGACATGTTACAAAATGGACACTCTCGTCACACGGAGCCTCAATAGGTAAGAGTTCCTTTTGGTCTTGACAGAAGTCCAGCTAATTATTTCCCCAGATCAATTAAGGACACGTTTTCTCATTAAATAATTACAGATATATTAACCTGATAAAAAATAATTACAGATATATTAACCCAAGATTTCAACTTGTCTTTTTCGCAGTTATCAAAAAATGCAATATACAACAGAAAGATGTGAAAGAGAGAGCGGAACAAGAACTCGATTTGAAAAAGAAGTTAGCTCTAATTATGACTATCAGAGATTGCAAGGGACTTACTGAATAGAAATTTAGTTGATCTGTTTATAATTGCTGTCGCACACTATTTATAAAGTATGGTTTCCCTTTTTAGCTCTTTTAAAGTCTTGCCAGTGCTCTATTCCTATATCACTGCTACTGCGACGTATTAACCTACTAGGTCTACCACTCCCTCAATTAGATCAGCATATTGAAATCCGGCAAATAGTTTAACATTTTTAATATATCAAGATATAATTTCATTGATTTCAAACTGGGTGGTGCAAAACTATATACAAAAGTGATTGAGTGTGGCATCCACCATATACCACGGTCAGTGGCGGAGCCAGGATTTTCATTAATGAGTGTAAAAAAATTATAATTATGTTGCGAGCTAGGATCAAACTCACAACCTTAGGGAAGGCTTGCAACCCCTTAACCATTGCACTAAACCTTCAGTCTGTGTTAAGGGGTGTCAACACTGGAATATATTTGTATAAAACCAAAATTTTACCTATCTATATAATGTAATTTACCGGAGAAGGAGTGTCGCTTGACACCCCTCGGGCAAGAGTAGCTCCACCCCTGACGATTGTCCTAATAACCTATACATACAAGCATTCTCTCTTTACACCAAAGAGAATCAAGCTTTTCATTTATATTAATTAGCCAAATTTGTTATGGGTTTTGATGCCATGTGACCGGGAGGTCATGAGTTCAAACCGTGGAAACAACCTCTTACAGAAATGTGAGGTAATAAGACTGCGTACAATAGACCATTGTGGTCCGGCCCTTCTCCGGACCCCGCATAGCGGGAGCTTAGTGCACCAACTACCCTTTTAGCCAAATTTGTCAAGTATAAGATTATAATGGTAAAGAATGGACCTTGAGGCCCAAAAGCTAGCTCATGAGGGGGATTGTCCAAGTCCATATAAGGAGTCCAAATGTGGGAGAATCAATATATAAGGAGTTCATTTGCTGATCCCACTGGTAATCAAGGGGTGCACAACTTTAAAAAGTATTGTAACTAAGCAAATTCACACATAATTCTCTGCCACATCAAAAAAATATAATCGAAGTCTAAATATCTAGTGTCTCTTACTTATAGCTAAAGCAATTAATCAGGATGTCAATAATAAGACATAAATAAAAAGTAGAGTATTAAGTAAGTAGAGTCAACCCTCAGCAACATCAACATACAAAAATAAAAAATGAAAGTTCCATTAATTCACCTCAAATCAGTTAATTCAAAATAGGCAAAAAATACAAACTTTTTGTCCAAACTCCAAATCAAGAATCAATCACCCATCATAAAAGATAAAAACTTTTTAGACATTATTACAAGATCAATGCAAAATAAACCCAAAAGGGGATATAAAATTACCCTTTTTTCAATAGCGGCAGGGGTTTGAGATGCATCAGGCAATTGAAGAAGAAGACCTTCTCTACGCTTCTTGAGTAGATTGTCTTCACGTTTATTTTTCCTGATCTCAACCAAATTGTCTTCTCTTCTTCTACGGGCATCATCTGCATCAACCCCAATTTTGTAAGATTTCTTACGAACTTCAGTACGAGTGTTGGGTCGAAGTGACATTTTGTGAAAATTGAGGGGTCAGATTGAAGAATGACTCTTCTCTTCCTCTTCTCTGTAGAGAAACTGGGATAATAAAAGTATGGTATACGTGTTTTTGCTAACATGTTAACTAAACTAAGGGGTGGTTTTTCGTCTTTAGTTAACACTAAGTACTACATTTGTCACTAAATAAAAAGTGAGTTTTAATCTCAATAAACTCATTTAATGATCCTCCTATGTCATTCAAAATTCAATCTATATTCTTTAACTTTACAAATATGAAAAAGTCTAAAATTTATAGATAGAAAAGAGTAATAATTTTTTGTTCAAAGTAACTCGGTCATTATCAAAGAATCGATAAATTTAAAACACATAATTTCTACGTTTTGTAAAGATGTTTGACATATTTAAAGGTATTTTCGTTTAACGTGCATATCAACACTTAATCGATAGATACTGTTATTAAATAAATTAATGATCAAATACATAGTATTTTATTTGACAAAAGGTTAATATTCCCATTCTAAACTACTACTACTTGTTTTTACTACGGGGAACAATTTTAATGTGAAAAAAAATGAAATCAAATAATTGTAGTACTAGTATTAAATAAAGCTCTACAGACAAGTAGACAACCATTCATTAGTGTAAAGTGTAAACCTCGAACTAAACATCCCACCTCCTTTTACATAAAATGATCACATTTTAATATTGCTGGCCAAGCCGGGATAAAGCAGCAGGGTTGTGGAGTGTCAATAGAAAACAACCTCTGTACAAAGTTAGGAGTAAGACCGAGTAGTTCTTACTCTCTCCATACCTGCTTGGCCCATAAAAAATACAGGTACACACACGTACGTGAGCTCGCGTGGAGAATATAATTAAATATTAAAAGTGTTTGAGAAGTTAATCTCTTTGATAGACTTCAACAATCTACACTCTTACTGTTGTCTGAGCATCTGGGTATTTATCAATCATTGATGTTTTTCAGGTACTGTACTGGAGGAATTAGATGCGAGATGGCATCATCCTATATCAGGTCTAAAGGTGCCGGCTTTGGAAATGTTTTCCAGGTAAACTTTTATGAGAATCAGATCCCTTTAGTGCAGTTGTTTAACATTGTTGGGCCTTCCTTTGGCATTGAAAACCTTATGTCAATGGTTAATTTTTTAAAAATTCGTTTTGAAACCATGAAGTTGATCTTTTAAGCTTTGCCATGGTAGGACTGAGATTTCATAATGCCTAGATGCCATGTTTTACTTTCTGACTGAAGTTTTTTTTGGGGAACCACCAGATTCATTTTAAATTATGGTTAACAGAAATTCCATTTCACGAAAATCAGGATCTTTGTACTGTGGGTAAATTCTGGTTTACGGACTTGATAATGTTGAATGTTGATTCAAACTATATACTTTCCACAGCTTTATGGTGGGATACAACGATATCTGGAGCAATTTCCTGATGATGGGTTTTTCAGAGGAAAGAATTTTGTCTTTTGACCACAGGTTATACCGTTATAGGTGTCTAACGGGCTGACCCGGTCCGGACCGGTAGCCCCTTACCGGTTTTAACCGGTTCCGGACTGGTTACCGGTCCGGTTCACCGGACTACCGGGCCAACCGGTCCGGGTCGTTACCGGATTCCGTCGGCCGTGCGGTTAAGTCGAACCGGTCCTACCGGTCCGGTTTCTATTTTTTTTTTCTAGTATTTATTTTCTATAATATAAACTAAATTCAATTTAAATATGTAATATAATAATATAATATATAATTTAGTTGTATATATTAAAATTGAAACTTTAAAGTTAACTTTTTATTTTATAGTTTATAACTTTATACTTTATACAGTTTATAGTTTATAACTTTATATTGTAAATTTGTAATTATACTTTTATTAATTTATTAGATTAGTAGATATAAGTTAACAAATAAGTAATAACAGATTAACAACTAAATAGATAGTAAAATTAAAATTAATGATAAGATGTAAACTTTTGAACTTTCATAACGTTAATAAGAGTACATAATGAAGTAATAATAATTTTATTTACATATTATGCATCCTTTTTGCAAGTTCTTCGTAATCTATAGGTTGATTGAATTGGTTATGCTCCATAGCCTCTAAATCTGGAGTATTAATTTCAGTCCCGCCTTCCAAAATATTGCCTATTTCTTCATCTTCCGGAGAATTAACGTCTCCACATCCTTGATTTCTTCTCTCTGATCTGATCCAATCCCTTAAGCAGACTAACACTTCTAATGTGCTTCCACCCAATGAGTGACGTGTGTCTCCTATTTGATCTCGTGCTTGGCTAAATGCACTTTCGAAGCCACCGCTGAGATCGACACATTAAGAACATCCCGCCATCTGCAAGTACCGGAATTGCCTTTGTTATCCCGCCACCATTGTAAAGGGTCAAAATTTTTCTTCGGCTCACTGGCTTTTGCAAATAAAATTGCATCTCATCGCAAGATCGGCCTTGTGGTTGGTTGTGTTGTAAAAGTGCTCCATATGTCTAAAGATTCTTCTTCATCGCCATCATCATCAATCCTGCAGTGTAGACACGGAACTGAACTAGAAGGAATATTAGTAGCGAGTTGGCGTTATCATGTAATGTAGCATAATATTCATATAATGTAGTTAAATTAGTATCAAGTTTACTTATGCAATCAAATGAAGATGAAGTTTCGTTTGACCTATTTCCATATAAGTATATAAACTAAATATTAAATTATGACAATCTACTTTTTAATAGAAGGATTTAAGATCGCACTAATACAATAAACATCGTGAATATGAAAAAATATTTTTAAACTTTTCAAACATAATCAGAATCGCATCTTTATATTTCACATTTGATTTTAAACCATAAAGTAAATATGAAATTTCAATATATGAGCTAAAGCATTACAAAGCTGGGTAATAAGATCACGAAAATTCAACGATTGCGATGTAAAATTTACGTAAAAATTTTAAAAGTTCACCAATTGATAACCAATGTTCGTCGGTTAACATATACATCACGTTCTTACAATGCGCATTTGCAACATGTGTTATGGGGTCTTTATACTTATAACATTCTTTTAAAAATAAATAAGTATAATTCCACCGTAATAATCTCTTCCGCATGAATTTAGGTCTCAAATTAAATTGTTTACATTTTTCTTTAAATTCTATAATTCTATTTTTCACATTATTACCTGAATAACTCCAATTTATTTTGACAAGTTTTATTTGTGAAAATAAATCAAGACCACTTTTAACAATTAAATTATAAATATGACAAGCACAACGAACATGAAATATATCGAAGTGGTGGTTGTACTTCCTTTAAAAGATCTACAAAGATCGGTATTATTAGATGCGTTATCGAATGATACACAAAGTATTTTATTATAAAGATTATATTTTTGGGCATAAAAACAAATAGTTTAAACTTATATATTTTCGAGATGACTTTGATCCTCGCTATACGCAAAAGCAATAATACGTTTTTCCATTCTAAAATTTTCATCAATCCAATGACAAGTAATTGTTAAATAATCATAACCGCTCAACGTGTCCAATGTCCAAGTAAAACTAACGTGGCATGGAAGGTTAGCAAACAAATATTGCGAAAATAACATAATCATTATGAAGTCTAAAAATATCGGCTCTAGTAGTACTACGAGGAACACCTTTAAAAAAAGGATTATATACTCTTTGAATATATGTAATTAAATATGAAGAAGAAGCAAAAGAAAAAGGCAAACAACCTCCGACACTCATTTTTGCTGATTCAATGCTATCTTTTTTGGATCGTACTTAGCCAACCCCGTTAATGGATTAAGTTGTTGTTGGCCGGGTTCTAAATCGTGATGACATTCCATCGTGCGTATGATCGTATTTTATATGTCTACCTATAGTGCGATCCTCCCGCCCGCATGCTTATGTTTATAAGTTTTCCCACAAATATTACATTTAACTCTATCGGTACCACAACTTTATCATAAAAGAGTCACACTTTACTCCTTTTTTTTCTTGCTACTGGTCCTGGTAAAGGAGGTCTACGACTACGACTATCACTAGCAGTCCCAACATTGACAGAAGGAACACTAGTAGGTGTAGGAGGTTCTTGTTCTTGTTCTTCTTCAAGTTCATCAATATCATCTAATTGAACGTTATCACATTCATTATCTTCTATTCCAAAATCTTCGCATTTGATCATAATCTATATTTTGATTAGATGATGAAGAACTCTGATTTTACCCTCAACTAGATTTACTACAGATCCGACGCAATTCCCTTAGTAAAGACATTATAAAATATTTAAATAATCAACAAATAAATATGGCAATTTAATAAAATAATTAGAGAATGAAACGAGTGTACCAAACTTCGGGATTCAGAATTCAATTGAAACTCGAAGCTCGAAGTCTTGCGTCTTGCTACTTTGAATTTGAAAACTAATAATAATAATAACTTGAAAATTGATAATAAAGATGATTAAGAGAGTATGAGAATAAGAGAATTGAGAGAAATGTTGTGTGATAAAAATGAAGAAAATGTAGAGAATTTATAGATTTTTTAAAGGGTAAAAATGGAATTAAAATAAATAAATAAACAAAACAAAACAAAAAAAAATAAATAGGGCCAACGGTCGAAATGACCGTTGGCAAGGCCCCCCCATTTCCCCTCCAAGCCCAACGGTAACAATACCGTTTGGGCAAAATTTTATTTTTTTATTTTTTTGTTACCGTCGATCCGGTTAACAGTAATGGAACCGGTTTTCCGTTCACGGCCTTACCGGGTTTTTATAACCGTGCGGGTTGGGGTTGGGCCAATCCAACTGACCCGGTATGCCCTACCGGTCGGGCGGTCGGTCGGGCGGTCCGGTCCGGTTAAACTACCGGGTCAACCGGTCCGGTTCCGGGTCAACCCGGACCGGTTGACAGGTATACCACAGGTATGGTCACTGCATTTCCATGCTTCTTAGTCAAGCCCTACTTGAATTCTTGGTTTCACTGATCCAGCATGCTTACCTATGTGATTACGACCTCATTAGCAGGGGCGGATCTACGTACACAAGGGAGGTTGTTTAAAAAAAAAATCACGTTGTATAAGTGAATGAGGATGTTGTGCTTGTTCAAAAGTGGAAAATAGCACTGCAAAAAAAAACACGGTTGTTCAACGGAACAACCATGCACACAGTAGATCCGCGGCTGCTCATTAGTACTAGGAAACATCTTTTTTTTAGCAGAAACTAGGAAAGTAGCTGCACTTTATCTCACAGGAAATAACCACAAAATAAAAAATAATGCGGGTCTCCATGTTGGCACAATAAACATATATAGGTCTTTAACTCGATTCAAGCTGTATATATTTCCAAAATATGCATATAACCAGAGTTTTTCCTTTCATGTGTTAGTATCCATGCTATAATACTCTTCTAGAAATGCTTGCTGGGTGTTCACTTACTTCCTTTTTAGAGTATCCATAGGAGGCATTCTCAATTTTTTTCCCTACATCTTTCTGGTTTTGGCAGGGTTTCAGTTGGAAGCTCAGATTCACTAATTTTGGGTACTTATCTTCTCTGTAGTTTCCTTTTGATGATTACTCGTCACGGAGCCGGTGCACATACTGTAGGATGCTTGTATTAGTCTGTGATAATTTCCGGGTAAGTATCAGTAGGAAGATTGGTCTTACAACCCTTTTGACTGCATTAGCTTAATTGGGTACTTATAAGTTATAATTATTTGGTGGCTCAGAAATTCACTGCATACTTTATTTTGTGAATTTGATAATTTGAGAAAGAACTTCCAATTGTATTTTCTTAGACTCTCGTAGGAGCTCTTCACCAAGTTTGAAGATGTTTTGACTCCATGGTTTTATTTATTTAACTAGAAACCTTGACCCGGCAGTTTCCACTTTCCATTGCTTGTTAGGGATTTACTTTCTGCTGGAATTCTCTTCACTGTCATTAATAATTGCAGATAGGACAGTAGTATAGGAATTCTATGCGGCAGAAAGATGTGTAACAAGATGAAAGGCAGGTTCTATAAGATGGTTGTGAGACCAAAGAATTGTTTTTTTCCCTGTATCAGACCCATGATGTTTACCTACCCTATAGGCGAGTGTTTAATTTACCTTGAAGGACAAGTTATTTAGAGTTAGAACGCCAGGGGTCTGAATAGAGGGGGCTAGATATAAATGATTCATCTAGCTAATTCCAACTAAGAATAATTGATTGATTGATATAAACAGACACTAATTTTCTACTTTTAGTCCTTTGGTTGTTATTGGCACGCCCCGAACCATGGCCTGAATATAACACGGCACTCGGTGCCTGGCTGCATATGACCGAGCGAACCAACTGGCTGGCTAAATCAACATGTGATATCAAAACATACTGAAAGCGGAATATAAATTAGAACATGAAAAAATTGGGTAAAGCATGAGTCTTGATAATAATAATAATAATACTGAAAATAATGTTTAGTCATAAATGCGGAAATAGTCTTAAAACATAGTAGTGTAGCCCACAAGGCTAAACCCATCTGAACACTGAAAACTGACATACGACTAATTTATGAAACCTCTGACATGAATCTGAAATACTGGACTATTGCTGGGACAAGGCCCCATCATACCTGACATGACTGCTGAAAGTAAAGACAATGCCCCGAAGTAAATGGAGCTCACCAAGTAGCTGATACGATGAAGTCCTAACGAGCAAATCTGTTATCTTAAAAATCCGCGGCTG
The DNA here is from genome assembly GCA_029844215.1 of Przewalskia tangutica. Classification (NCBI taxonomy): domain Eukaryota; kingdom Viridiplantae; phylum Streptophyta; class Magnoliopsida; order Solanales; family Solanaceae; genus Przewalskia; species Przewalskia tangutica. Next base: position 14,447,762 of record CM056721.1, on the reverse strand, counting down.
CATCGTGAAATGCAGGCTCTTGGCAATAGGGACATCAGTACATTTGAAATGTATTGGCATGTTAAAACAACTGAATGAAAGAACTATAAATGGGGTGCTTGGGAAAAGACAACCCAATCAATAAACAGATAAAAAGGGGCAGCCGTGTGCACTAAACTCGCGCTATGCGCGGGGTCTGGGAAAGGGCCGAATCACAAGGTAAACATATAATAATACTGAAACTGAACATGCTGATAGCTGAACTGAACTAGAGAAGTAAAAGTCATAAATACTTCCTGTTCTGAATAGTAAATCACATGTGTAACTGAAATAATAACTGTGGCCTTAGACCCAATATATGTGCACAAATCTGTGACCTCGGGCACAAGTATACGTATACATAAAATGTGGCCTTGGGCTCAAATACATCTGTGCCTCGGGCCCAAAATACAGGTGTTCAACATTCAGGAATATAAAATAAGGAACTGAGACTCATACTGTAATACATGATACTGAAATATTGAATCATACTGAAGTACATGATACTGAAATATTGAATCATACTGAAGTACATGATACTGAAAATACTGAATAGAACTAGACTGAGACATATACTCACAAATTGATTATGAATTTTGAAGCAGTAAATGTTCATAGTAAACTGAATTATACTAATATGAGATACTGGACTGAAGTTCTGATATAAAATACTGACTACTTCTGTACTGATTTGGGACATGAATTCATGAACTATTCATGGATATTAAAGTAGTCTTTTTGTACAATATTTTTATAGTCTGAGACCGAGACTCATGAAATATCAAACACGAGTCTATAAAGAATATGTACTGAGTTCACAACAATCAAAGTGATAATTATGAACAACTATGAATTTATAATCTTAAAGATAGACGTTCTAGTCTTTTTCATGAAATAGGGCATAATCTCAAATTCTGAAGTAATTCGTAGTAATCCTCATGAACGAGGCGTGAGATGATTAAAGACGTTCCCACACGTAGAGAGTTAGCCTCACATACCTGTAATCGCTCCTAGCAATGAACTATGTTGTTTTCTGACGAAGAAGCTTCAAACCCTAGCTTGAATTGCTCGCAAGGATTATGTGGTTAATCCTATATTTTTGGTTGAAGAAACATGTTACTAATCACGATTTAATGTCATAAATACTAAGGAATCGTTAGGAAGAAACTTACCTTGTTGTGGGAGGTTGAGAGGAGAGAAAGATGCTCTTGATAGAGTTTTCTACGAGGTTGAACGAGTTGGTGAATGATTTTTCGGACTAAGTGTTATATTTAAAGAATAGATATTTTGGACCCCCTGTCTCGCTGAGCGAGGTCCAAAGCGAGGTCCTACCTTGCTTTGAGCGCTCAGCGAACTCACCTGTTCAAACTTCAAAATACACTTAGCTAATTTTCTGAAATTTTTGTTTTTGGACCCTACACCTCGCTGAGCGAGGCCCAAAGTACAGCTCTATCTCGCTTTGAGCTGTGCTCAACGAGCTCCTAGGTCCATTTTACACTTAGTCAAAATTTCACGTTTTTAGACTTTGCTGACAACGTTCAGTAAAATGGCCATAACTCCTAGCACAGAGCTCGGTTGAGCTTCACCATATATGGTTGGAACGGTATTTCAAAGATCTACAACTTTCATGTTTTGAGTTTTCTCCAATTCTCAACGGATTTTCACTAAATCGGGCTGGATCCTGAGATTCTGCTTTCTCTGTGTAGTAGATGTATCCCATGGGCACCTATTCTGAACACTCTTGGCTCTAGTGCTAACCTAGCACCCCGCAAGCAAATTTTTTAGCTAGACTATTTGCTTAACTCTAGGCTTCCTCCAAATTTTAGAAACACTAATTGTCTATCATCAATTCTGAAGTGTGAAGCACCTTTACCCCAGGAGGGAAAAAATCTGTCCAGGCTATGTTTCTCACATGAGAATTTGCCCGTCATATGCCCATTGACAACCCCACTGAATTTGGGGACTTAGGCCCCAATGCTTGGGCGCCAAGACTTATTTCCCTCTATTCTAATTTGTTGGAACCCTCTACACATTGAGGGTGCGTTTGATTCGGGGTAATAAGGAAAGGGAAAGGGAATGGAATCCCCTGATTCCCTTTGAAGTTGTTTGTTTGGCCTACTTTTCCATTCCCTTTACCCTCTTTTCCATTTCCTTTCCCTTAGATTGATTCCCCCCACCCCCTAGGTATTTCCATTTCCTTTCCCCAACCCGGACCCCGGACCACCCAGAACCAAACATGTAGGGACAATCAAGGTAATTCCTTTCCTTTATTTTCCATTCCCTTACTGGATTCAATTCCATTTACCCTGCGCGAACCAAACGCACCCCGCAGACTTTCAAAAGCTAGATATTAATTTCCAGCACTTTAATTGGTGGCATGAGTTCTAAATCTTAATTCCAGATCCTCAATGGCCTTGCTGTTTCGATCTGGATGTGAAAAATGAGAATGGTAATAAAATCCCTTCTTATTAAAAAACAAAATCTTGATTTTACTTCTTCGCTACAGTTATGCGTGAGAAATAAATTCTTCCCTTGATATGTTTTCAACTGCTACTTTTCTGTGATAATATCTACACATTTATTGTCTGGAACTTGGTGATAAGCTCAAGACTTGATCTGTGCCTTCCAGGAGGAACTTTATGATCTTATTTTGGAGACAAACAAGGAATGCGTGGAGATGTGCAGGCCTGGCACAAGCATCCGAGAAATACACCACTACTCGGTACTATTTTAGTTAATCCATCTCGTAACTTATTTTGTTTTATATTCCAGGGGTGGGTGGGAGTAGGATTTTTTTTGGCCTTTCAACTTTCATAGTCTTAGAGCCAGTTATATTGCCAAGTTACATTGGTATTCCAGTCTCTGTGATCTAATTTTGGATACAGTTCTTAAGACCAGTCTTACTTTCTGTTTTGCCTAATTGTCAAATTACGCTGATTGCCACCTCCTGTTGCGAATAGTTATGAAGCTTCGAGGTTTTCATTTGCATGAGCTGAGGGAAATGAGGTTTGATGGTATTTTCCAATATATGGACAAAAATTAAATTCCTTTTAAGCCTTTTGAGTTTAGTGATGTTGAAGAGAGACAGATGCCTGTTGGTTGCCTCTCCCTTAATTTGAAAATAGTATCTCTTCTCCCCATTTCTTCATAGAATGGCAATGCTTTGGTAAAGATAAGCCTGTAAGGTTATGGTTAAAGGTGTCTAATTAATGAGTGTGCTTTGGTAACTGATTCTCATTGAAGGGTAGCATTACTCGGTTAATGCAAATGATGGTTTGCTTTATTACATAAGGGTCTTTCTTTGTCTTTGTTGTTAGGGCAACTGTTGAAGGTCGTATTACTGTTCAAGGTATGGGGTATATAATATACATTTCTGTAGTGAGTAATTGCCCCATATCGGCTACTCTTTTCTTTAGATACTTTAAGCAGTGCAAAAGTCTCATTCTTGTTTTTTATTATTATTTTGATTTGGGATAGGTAGAAAAGTTGTGAAGAGGATACAAGGAGATTGGGATACTAAAAAATGATCGGCGTGGAAGATATGAAATGTTAAATCCTACGAATATAGGTTATTCCTTTAATCCCTTAGTCTTCCGCTGCAGATATATGAACAATGCATGTGCAATAGCAGCAGAAACTTGCTCCCTTTCAGATTGTCCGCTCAGTTGCTATTCCTATTGTATTTCTTGCTGAAAAGATCAATGATTTTTTGTACCACTGACCATCTCTGAATGAGTTTGGTTTGTCAATCATATTTCCAGGTCCCTTTCTAGGAATGGACATTCATGATTCTTCTACAATTGGATATGATCGACCTCTGAAACCTGGTGTAGTAAGTTTCCTCCCTTACCGATGATTGCTTTGACTTCTGAAACTAATTGGGGAGGTGCAGGGTGTGCAAAAGAAATTGGTTGTCATTCTTTTGAAACCCTCCTCGCGAATGAGCACCAGTGACTTGTTCATTTGGAAACAAATGATATTTGCCTTAATGCTCAAAATGATCAGATGAAATTAGACAACGGTAATAGTCTAGGATAAAATTGCCTGGGCATTATTTAGACATTTGTAAGCTCCTGCTCGCTCTGGTGGTTTCTACATTTAACCTTGATGAAGCACTGATTGATACGAAGAATTCCTGACCACATAAATAGATGAGTCCTTTTGGTGTTAGCTTCTAATTACTTGTGATTTTTGCAAGAACTTCTAATCAATCTTCATTGACTTTTATATGTAGGTCATCACAATTGAACCAGGAGTATACATCCCTTCGTGCTTTGATTGTCCAGAAAGGTATACTTTTTACTTCATCAAATTAATGTTATGCATGCAGATTACTGTATCTTATATCATCCTCGAGTTCCTTAGAGATTCTGGGTTTATTGAACTGGTTCTACAACAATAACAACAACATACCCAGTGTAATCCCACAAGTGGGGTCTGAAGAGGGTAGGTGTATCCAGACCTTACCTCTACCTTTGTGGGGCAGAGGTTGTTTCCGACCTCGGCTCAAGAGAAACATAGTCAATGCAAGAATTCAAGGAAAATAAGAATACAAAACAAAGAATCAACACATAACAATACACACATAAGAGTATGGATCTACGCAAAACCTAATTATGTTGTGGTGGGTGGACGAGGAATTACTCTTTTATGCATAAAATATAAGAGAGAATCATATGATTCGTAACCTGTTAGTTCTTAGAGTCGTAACCTGTAGCAGTAGTAGCCATTTTGAGTGATTGTACAAAGGAGTCCCAGTTAGGTTGAGTGAATGACTAACGGCTAATTGTATGTTCAACCAAGAATGGGATCAGCAACTTTTACTTCGAAATTTCTTTTACGGATTTATAAAAGATTCCACACCTCGAAAGAAATACTCCATGTAGCAATGGCATTTTCAGGTTGTCCCATTCAAGGGAAGATGGTTGCTTTTGTCATAAATCTTTGGGAGAAAGAATTATTGCTAATTGAACTAAGTAGCTGTCAAATATACATTTCTGCTGTCTGGTGATTCATCTTTAGTTAAGGAACTAGATTATTCTCTTACCCACATTAAAGAAAAAAGGCGTGCTTGTTTCCCTAGAATTCTTAATTTACTCACTTCTATATGCTTAAATCATTGTCTATAATCATTTCTGTCATTCAGGTTCCGAGGCATTGGGATTAGGATTGAAGATGAAGTCATTACAGAATCAGGTTATAAGGTATGTTTACAGAAATCGTTCAATTGCTTCAAGGAACCTATTTGTACAACGACCAGTCCATATATCCTCTGACCCTTGTATCATGCCCGAAACTTTTTAGCACTCAGACCTAATTAAGTTGGTTTTATGGCATTGCAAGGTCTGACCATTATGCGATTTTTTGACCTCACTGGATACAGGTACTTACTGCTTCCATACCGAAGGAAATTAAACACCTTGAGTCCTTGTTGAACAACTTTGGCAGTGGAAGTGGAATAGAAAGTAGAGCTGCTCTCAGCTAGTTTTGCTTTTACAGCATCGATCAAATAGCAGCACCGGAATCCCTGCGATTATCATGCTTGTTTTCTTCAGAAATTTATATGCCCTCCTTATTCTTTTCAGAGCCATTTCTACTCTTCTAGGAAGAACGTGGATTGTTGAAATTTGATGTTTTAAGTGTTTAATAATAATTTATGTTATTACTTATGATTTTCGAATAAAAACAGTTGTATTGACTTCTACAGTTCTACTCCTATAGAAGTAGTAGTAGAACTACTTCATGTGGAAGCATTTCTTTGTAATACGATGTTGTCTTTTTGCAGTCCAATATTTTCTAAATATCATAGATATAATTACACACTGGATTCTTTTATAAAGTGAGGTTCGAAATAAAGCCCCAAAACACCAAGAATTGGCAATTTCCTCGTTTTAATTTTTCTTTAGGATATAGTACATTCAACCCCCTCGTTTATTGATAAATTCTAATTTTGGTTTTTCTATTCAAATTATAAATGAGTATAAGAAATCATTTCCTCGGTGGTAAGGAAGAGGAAGAGATTTCTTGAATGGAAGGGGAGTTGGCAGTTGCCCTGAATAACTAGCTATCAATTGGTCAGCACTTTGAAACAAAACAAAAATTGAAAGCATGACAGGCCCCGGTAGTTGTTTGGCTAGCCTACTAGTACTACTGGTTAACTTAATATGTAATGTAACAGTCCTGACTCACTCAGGTTTTATAACAGTAATAAATATTCATCCACATTTGTTCAGCAATCATTCTTTTATGGCCAGTTCACCGATTACTTCTTCTCTAACCAAGGCTCTCAATTTTTTTTCTTATACCATCTAAAATTGAGCAAATTTGTCACCCATTAAACTTTTGTTCTAATATTACCCCCTTCACTAGAAAAACAAACTTTTCTTTTCGCTGTTGATTCCAAATAGAGATTTTAAACTATAGTTAAAAGTTGAGGGAAAATGTGGACTTCTTTCTCGAACAATTTGAACATGTATTCTACGTTGTAACTCCACTAATGATAAGATAAATATGAAACGATTTGCTAATGACAGGGGTATGAATGAACTAAAAGTAGAATGAAGGACAGTCTTTAAACCTTTTTCCTTTAGACTACCTTTTAATCGAGATACGTTTTTCCCCGAATCAAGTTTGTCTATACTATTCTACCTTTTTCACGTTTTTCATCAGCTCCTATTTACCTTGTCAAGTCATTTTTACTTCGTAGTAATATTTACATAAATATTACTTCAGTCCGTGAAGTAAAAAACAAAACTGTTTTTCAGAAGATGTTGGTCCGAATGTTGTGACATTTGTTTCAACATTTATATACATTCAAATCAGTCCTCGAGAAGATATGTTGGATAAAATGTCACAACACCAAACCCAACATTAACAGTTTTTCTGGGATAACTCAACGTCTCAACCACAATTATTAACCATGTACAGTCGCATTCTTTCATTATTTTCTTTTGCTTCATACTCCCTCCGTCTCATATTACTTGGTCACTTTTCATTTTACACACCCCTTAAGAAATCATAAATAAGAAGAGTATTTTTACTATATTACTCTTATCTTTCTCCAACTAATTACACTCTAATCAATATTGACTACTTTAAAAATAATTAATGTTAAGGACAAGTAGGAAAATTTAATTAATTCTATCTTGTTTTTAAAAGGTGGTCAAGTAATTTGTGATGAATATTTTTAGTAATGTGGTCAAGTAATATGAGACGGAGAGAGTAATATAGACGAACTATAATTTACGAAGGTGAATACTAGGGAGTAGACGATCGAATTTGACGTTTTAATGATCTGAGGTCCCCTTTTGATATGCATTTGAGTTCTCTTGTCTGCCTTTCTTAGAAAGTGTTATTTTCGCATTAAGTTAGACGTGGTACCTTTAGCCCCTACTTGTGTAAATTAAAAACTACACCTATCTTCTCTACGCTTTGCTAAAAATAGGCTAAACGTGTTTGTTATGAACGGTTAGTAATTTGTATTGTAAAAAACCAATAAATAATAATAACTGAAAACGAACAGAATGAGTGTTGAAAAAAATAATTTCCAGAATATAATCGAGTCCACTTAATTCAAAGTGTGCTTAAGAAAATTATTCTCCTCACAGTACTTGATGAAATATCCCCTCCCAAGATAGAACGATTATCTTACCAGAATAGTAGTACTCCAAATTCAGGTAGCGGCGAACCACTCAACGGCAGTGTATCACACAGAATTTATTCGGGCAGAAGAAGAAGAAGCTATGTAGTTCAGAAAATTAGTAAGTAAAATTCTGAGGAAGCAAACGAATTTATAGCCATGGAAGTACTGTTTCTGAAGGTTTGCAACCCTTCTGAACAGTCACACAAAAATGGTGGGAAATAAAATAAAACCGGGAAAGAATCGGGTCGCGAATTCGGGTCACTAACGGGTAGGATTGGATAAGTTAATTAATTAATTAATTAATTAATAATTAATTAAATAATTAAAATTAAAGAAAATTTGGTCCAAAAAGATTATCAATCAATCAGATCATTTGACCAAATCCAAAGTCGAGCCGAGCCGAGTGAGCGACGACGGCGCGAGGGGTCCTTGCCCCCTCAACCCTTTTAGTGACTAGAGAAGGTGTAATGTAAATTTCTTCCTCCAATTCTCTATTTAAGAAAGTTGTCTTGACATCCATTTGATGGATTTCAAGACCATATACGGTCGTCAGTGCCACTAACACCCGAATAGATGTTATTCTTGTTACCGGTGAGTATGTGTCAAAGTAATCAAGGTCTTCTTTTTGTCTATAACCTTTGACCACAAGTCTTGTCTTATATTTGTAAATAGTGCCATCAGCTTTCATTTTCCTTTTAAAAATTCATTTTGATCCTAAAGGTTTATTTCCAGGAGGAAGATCAACCAATTCTCATGTATGGTTGTTCAAAATTGATTCAATCTCACTATTGACTGCCTCTTTCCAAAATGCTGAATCAGAAGATGACATCGCTGCTTTGAATGTTTGAGGCTCATTTTCAAGCAAGAATGTCACAAAATCTGGTCTAACGGAAGTAGATGTCCTTTGACGTTTGCTACGCCTTGGATCCTCTTTACTTGGTTTACTTTCTTTTGGTTCTTCCCGCGGTCGTTTAGATCTTTCACTTGACGACTCACATTCAGTTTTATACGGATAAATGTTTTCAAAGAATTCAGCATTATCTGATTCAACTACCGTATTAACATGAATTTCGGGATTGTCCGATTTGTGAATCAAAACCCGACAAGCTTTGTTGTTTGTAACATAGCCAATAAAAACACAATCCACAGTTTTTGGTCTGATTTTTACCCTTTGGGCAAAGGAACTTGGACATTTGCTAAACACCCCCACACTTTGAAATATTTCAAGTTGGATTACTTTCCATAGTTCATATGGAATAAATTGTGTTTTGTTGTGGGGCACCCTGTTGGGTATACGATTAGTTGTAAGGATAGCTTCCCCCACAAGCTCTGCGGTAAACCGGAACTTATTAGTAAGGCATTCATCATTTCCTTTAATGTTCGGTTTTTCCTTTCCGCAATTCCATTTAATTGTGGTGTGTAAGGGGCATTAGTTTGATGAATAATTCCATATTCTAAGCATATCTGTGCAAAAGGAGATTCGTATTCTCCACCCCTATCACTTCTAATCATTTTTATCTTTTTATTCAATTGATTTTCCACTTCATTTTTGTATTGCTTAAATGCATCAATTATTTCATCTTTACTATTAAGCAAATACACATAACAATATTGAGTGCAATCGTCAATAAAGGTTATAAAATACTTTTTCTCACCGCGAGATGGTATTGACTTCATATCACATATATCTATGTGGATTAAGTCTAAAGGATTTGAACTCCTATCAATAGACTTATATGGATGCTTCACAAACTTAGATTCAACACAGATTTCACATTTTGATTTATTACACTCGAATTTAGGCAATACTTCTAAATTAATCAATTCCGCAAGATTTTGTAGTTGACATGTCCTAAACGAACATGCCATAAATCATTTGACTCCAATAAGTAAGACGAAACTGAATTCTTATTAATACTGTCAACAACCATTACATTGAGTTTGAAAAGGCTCTCGGTGAGGTAGCCCTTTCCTATGAACATATCATTCTTACTTATTACAATTTTCTCACTAACCAGCACGCACTTAAACCCGTTTTTGACGAGTAGTCCGACAGAAACTAAATTTTTCCTTATTGTTGGAACGTGCAGAACATTTTTGAGAGTCAGCACCTTGCCGGAAGTCATCTTCAGAAGTATCTTCCCATATCCTTCAATTTTGACTCCCATAAACAGTTCCTATTCGGGTCCCGCGGGAGCATAGGTTGCAAATGCTTCTTTTACAGCGCAAATATGTCGAGTGGCACCAGAATCAATCCACCACTCTTTTGGGTTTCCAACCAAATTGCAATCTGATAGCGTTGCACACAGATCATCCATATCATCATTCATTTCCACCATGTTGGCTTGACCTTTTCCCTTGTCCTTTTTTGGGAGACGACAATCTGGAGCTTTGTGGCCAGCTTTCCCACAATTATAGCAGTTGCCTTTGAACCTTTTCTTGTTAGGATCCTTCTCCTTTCCAGAAGGCCTCTACTTTTTCTTGTTCTTTTTCGGAGCATCATCTTCAACGACGTTTGCCCCTTCAATCGGTGAACTCTTACGGTACCTCTTATCAGCGGTTTTGTTATCTTCCTCGATCTTGAGACGAATCACAAGATCCTCCAACTTCATTTCCTTTCTCTTGTGCTTCAGATAATTCTTGAAGTCTTTCCATGAGGGCGGCAACTTTTCAATCATTGCAGCCACTTGGAATGCTTCATTCACTACCATACCTTCAGCAATAAGGTCATGGAAGATAAGTTGAAGCTCTTGAACTTGGGTTCCAACGGTTTTTCCATCCACCATTTTGTAGTTTAGGAATTTGGCAACCACAAACTTCTTCAAGCAAGCATCTTCGATTTTGTACTTGTTTTCAATTGCACTCCATAGTTCTTTGGAGGTCTCTACTGCACTGTAGACGTTGTACAAGTAATCTTCTAAGGCACTCAAAATGTAGTCTTTGCACAAAAAATCAGCATGTTTCCAAACCTCAGTAACCATGAACTTTTGGTTGTCAGGCATGTCGGCGTCAGACACGGGAGGGTCCTCACTGATGAACTTTTGCATATCAAGGTTGGTAAGCCAAAAGAACATTCTTTGCTGCCATCATTTAAAGTTGGCACCGGTGAACTTCACAGATTTCTCAGTCGGTGGCACAGTGGTACTGGTTGTACGATTAACCGCTGGTGCAATATTCGCAGAGGTAGTTTCAGTCTCAATTGCCATTATTTGTTTGTCACTGTCAAATCGACAAACTGTTTTAGTTAATAAAACCAGAATAGCAATTAAATCACAAACTTAAACGATGAAAATTTTATTTCTTCAAATCGCAGTATATTATGAACTTGGTATTCCAACGAAGTTTTTATGTCTTCAAGTCAGAATACTTTTACAATAGCAACGATGAAGTTTTTATGTTCTTCAAATCGTTGTACAAGTATGAATTTTAATATTCCAACGAAGTTTTTATGTCTTCAAGTCAGAATACGAAATTTCATACGGAGTAGAAAACCACACAGGTTTTAGTCTCCAAAACAGAATACATATTAATAAAAAAAACTAATTTCCTTAAGATTGTTAGTAATCTGTATTGAAAAAATCCAGTAAACAATAATAACTGAAAATGAACAGAATCAGTGTTGGAAAAAATAGTTTCCAGAATATAATCGAGCCCACTTAGTTCAAAGTGTGTCCTTAAGGAAATTATTCCCCTCACAGTACTCGAGGTTGATGGAATATCCCCTCCCAAGATAGAACGATTATCTTACCAGAATAGTAGTACTCCAAATTCAGGTAGCGGCGAACCACTCAACGGCAGTGTATCACATATAATTTATTCGGGCAGAAGAAGAAAAAGTTTTGTTGTTCAGAAAATTAGTAAGTAAAATTCTGAGGAAGCAAACGAATTTATAGCCATGGAAGTAGTGTTTCTGAAGGTTTGCAACCTTTCTGAACAGTCACAAAAAAAATGGTGGGAAATAAAATAAAACTGGTTGGTCCAAAAAGATTATCAATCAATCAGATCCGAATCTGAATCCGAGCCGAGCGAGCGACGACGACGGCGCGAGGGGTCCTTGCCCCCTCAACCCTTTTAGTGACTAGAGAAGGTGTAATGTAATATATACACCTCTCTTTTCCTCTCTTTTTCCGATGTGGACAATTGTTTTAACCAAAACAAAATAGACCTTTTACATTCCCTTCACTTTTCATCCCATCATTTTTCATTCACCAATATCAAAACTCAACATGAACTTATGGTACACTTTCTAGGGTAAGTTTTTGAAGGTTGATATATTCTTTGAAATAGGTTTAATTGAATTATAAGTTGGGTTCTATTTTCACATCAATGACGTCTATAACTCAACTAATAGTTATTATCTCATAAAGTCACATTTTTTCTTGATTTCAATTTCCTTTAATAATGAAAGTGACTTTTTGAAATAATAACTACTAGTTGTCAGTGGCGGATCCACTCAAAGCATGGTGGTGCACCACCAGAATTTTTAAAATTTTTGTTATACAAAACGACGTCGTTTTATACTAAAGACTATTAGCGAAGATTTTACTATGGAACATTTTCAACAAATGGACTCTAGACGATTTCCTTTGTAAATGTAAGAATATTTATTATTTGCATGATTTTCTTTATATATTGTTTTAATATAACTAGTCTGTTTGTTTGCTACATTGGTCTCTTGATAACATTCGTAATTTCATTTTTTTTGCTTCGTACATTGTCTCGCAATTTTTTTTTTTGCTACGTAAAAAATTATTATTTAGTATGTTTGCACCATCAGATTTTGTTGCCTGAATCCGTCACTGCTAGTTGTGTGACTATCTTGGAAATACTCTGTAAAAGTTGGAAAACATAAGATGAAGGAAAATGAAAAAGAGCAAACTATATGTTAAACCAAAACTTCAAACATCTTTCTAGCTAAAACTTTTTGGTGAACTTACAATTTTATTTTTTCCCAAAGGTGCAAGAAGAGAGGTGTAAAAACTTATCAGCACCTCGCTGGTAGCGTACTTAGGTTAGGGTTGCAATTCCTCAGTTCTTTGCTTTCCAACCTCTAGTATATAATTTACATCTTTCTAGCTAGAACTTTATAGAATAACAATCATTAATTCTTATTTATTGCGCGCAGCCGTGCCCAGTAGATGTGTTTGCATTTAAATTTCTAACACTTGATCATGATTAACAAATATACATTCTTATTGCATTTAATCACGGTAAGTAAATATGGTTTAGTGTAAATATTGAGTGGAGAGTAAATATATATATCGGACTAGCTAGAATGGAGGGTGCAGATGTATTGATTTGGTTCGTGGTGTGAATGTGGTGGTTGACATTGATTGGTCTGAAAAGATTAGGCATTGTCTTAATTTGGGATTCTTCCAACAGAATATAGGTCAACTCTCCAACTACTCACATAATCACATTACATATGGATGGTTGCTACTGTCCTTCCAACTGCTTTTTAATTCTCCATTAAATGTTAGCAACCCCTACATTTGAATATTTAATTTGTAGTACACCCTTCCATCCAATTCCCATATTGTAGGACCATTATTTATCAATGCTATGATCACTCTTTTCTCATATTTGGTTTTTTTCCAATTATCCACTTAAAAACCAGTTAAGCTGCACCGGACAATTTTCTCATCTTTGGTGGACTGCCAAGTTAATGCTTTACACATACAGTCTTGGAAAAAACAAAGAAGTACATGTAATGCCGTACTCCCCGAATAAAATGAGCGTTTACTTAGTCTTTTTTTTCTTGAGTAAAAAAGAGTGTTTATTTATCAAATTAAAAAAGAATTTTATTTTATTTTTTCAGATTTAACCCTATTAAATGATATGTGATCAAATTTCAATACCTATTTAATTAGAGACAGTTTAGTTAAATTATTAATTTTTTTAAGAATTAATATTTTCTTAAGGGTGTGTAAATTGCTAAGTAGACATTCTTTTTTATTCGGATTGAGTAGTACTTAATAATTAAGCACATATTTTCAAAGTCTAAGCTTTGTTATGTCATTTTCTCAATCAAACTAAATTTTAATTACTATTCTATTTTTTTCCCGACGTACTAGCTATATGGAAAACAGTCCGTGCCCAATAAAATTGTAGGAGTATTACATAAAAAAGGATACAGAGAACAGTAAGCTTTATATATATATATAAAGCACTCAGTCTCAATTTATGTGAATGTGTTTGACACTTTGACTTGACACAAAGTTCAAGAGAAAAACGGAAGACTTTTAAGATTTGTAATTTAAAATAAGTTATAAAATTTATGTAGCTATATATCATTTCATTAACGGTAAATAGAAAAGATGAAGATAAATTATTACTAAATATAAAAGAACGTCATTATTTTTTGAAATGACTAAAAAGAAATCACATATTTTGGAATGAAGGAAATAGTATATATAACGAATAAGTATCTTTAGTCTTTACTCTAGATGATTATTAAATTAATTTTCAGTCCAATCGTCATTGGTGTATTACACAATTTCATACATTATGAAATACCAAGTTTTTGGTGTACTCTTAATAAATTGTTAAATTTTCACAAAAGAAAAAAAAAGTCTTGATTGACCTTGTCATATCATAATGGTATTTGAGAAATTTGAGCCAAACCCAAGGGTAAGTTCTAACACTCCTACCTATATATTAGAAGCCCTTTTATCAATCTATCTCATTCCATCATATTACAATTGTAAGCCAAAGTCTAATTTTCCAGAATATAAAAAAATGTCTCTAGTGACAGATGAGATCAGGGCGAGTGCAACTGAATTCTACACTGGAGATGATATGTGCCAAGAGAAATCCAAGTTCTTGTTAACAGAAATGAACCTCCCTAATGGCCTACTCCCTTTGCAAGACATGTTAGAATGTGGCTATGTTAAGGAAACAGGCTTTGTTTGGCTCAAATCCAAGAAAAAAACTGAGCACAAGTTTGAGAAAATTGGCAAGTTTGTCCAATATGCAACTGAAGTTACAGCCTATGTTGAGCCCAACAAGATCAAGAAACTTACTGGGGTTAAAGCTAAAGAACTCCTAATGTGGCTGACACTTAATGAAATCTGTGTTGATGATCCACCAACTGGGAAAATTCATTTCAAGACTCCAACTGGGCTTTCTAGGACTTTTCCTGTGTCAGCTTTTGAACTTGATGGGCCCAAAAAAGAAGAAGTCAAAGAGGAAGTCAAAGAAGTGAGTGCTGCTGCTGCAGTGGAAGTGAAAGAGGTGTAAGAGAAATGCATGGCCTAATATTATTTGCTTATTGAGAAAGAAAGAAGTTTTTATTTTGATCAAAAAGTTGTACTACTTAAGTTGAGGATGATGATTAATTATCTATCCATCTTGATGTACTCATCAAGTGGCTAATTATGTCATCTCTTCCTTGAATTTAGTGACACTATTAATAAACTTAATTTAAATCAACAGTTTATTTTCGTGAGTCTTGATCATTTTTTTTCAGAAAAAATGAGATCAGAACTTAATAAATTTAAAACTTTCTATTCCATATCCGTTGCAACTAGTACTTGGGTTTGCTTGAGCTATACGAGATGAAAGTCTTATATACGGTTCTCAGAGGGGGTGTTCCGTCTACCTCAATAAAGTATATGATTGGTTTAGTTGTGTGAATGGTCTATGCGTGTATAAGCTTCATATTTGATGGATTCCCATGTAACGATTATTAATGAATAAAAAGTGTTAGTCTGATTTATTAAATATTCCTTATGTATACGTAATTAATAATCCCATATGGAAGTCGGATCTTGAGTGAACCTCAAAGCCATAATGATTATTTGGAATCTCTTAATCTACGCTTAATTTCAACTTTCCTTTGATGCATTTCATTGATTATTATGAGTCTATGACATTCCTCATTTTGGACTTTTGGGTGTTTAGGTTGAATAAATTTCTCAAATGATTATTTAACTTAATGAAATTATCTAGTAAAGTCTTTTCTTTATTTTGAATTAATTATTTAAATTAATGAAGTACGAAAAAGAGTAAATTTTCTGATGGTTTTATAAAGAGCAAGTTATTAATGGCAGCGCCGGTGTTTTTATTTATGTTTCCGGCGTTATTAATTATTATGACTTCGATTTTTCAATAAACATCTTAATTATTGTTGAAAATTTATTAATGTGGAATTAAGATTATCCCATTATTTATAACTTGAACAATTGGGATCCCGCACGTCGGAAATATCGTTTCCACACACGTGCACACGTAATGTCAAGTATCGTAAATTTCATTAGTGAAAGAGATTGGTACGTGAGTAAACGTTTGAGACATAAAATGATGGACGGTCGTTGGTTAAATAACACGTGTTCCACGTTGGTAAATGAAGGAAGAAGTATACGACGTGTAAAAGATGAAACGAGTCGGCAATCGCCGCGGAGCCTTGAAGGGCCGCGTCGCAGAATAGTCTGAGCCGCGACGCTAATGTTGGTTTTGGTCACTGGAGCTGCGGCGTCGCGACGCTTCACATGCAGTGTGATCGACAGAAGATTAATTTTTTTTTACTTTTGGACTGATTTTTGAGCATTGATCCTCCGTTACTTGACACTTGTAATTCAGCCATTATTTGGCTGAATAACACCTCTCAATAAGTGTCATTACATGACCATTGATTGCCATTAGTTGGCTAGATGAGAGGTCATCTTACACACACTATAAATTGAGGTCTTAGGCTCAATTGAAGACTACACTTCACTCTTGTTTAGTTCAAATTTTTCTGAATTTCTTCCTCTCTAGCATACTTCCACACACTCAAAGGTTTTTCTTGAGAAACACTTGAGTTTCTTTTGCTCATTTGTTTAGTTGTTATTTTATCTTGGGAGACAGTTGCTCATATCGTAAAAAAAAATATACGGGGCAATAATGTCTTAAGGACAGAGTTAATATCACTCGACTCAGCAGCGCAATTATAACGTTACTAGATTTAGTGTCTCTTGATTTCAGGCTATCAAGATTAAGGAGTTTGCTGCAATTGGAACGAAGATCCAAAGACCCAAGACTCCAAGATTGATTCAAGAACGAAGATCGAGACCTCAATAGTTTATTGTTACCACAACATTTGTAGGCTTCAAGTTTATTGTTATTATAATCATATTGTTTAACCTTTCAAAGCACTAATAGTAGTTGTATATTATTCTCGTACATCCATTGTAACTTACAATTATATCATACTTACACCTTATTATAGAGATATTTCGTTAATCAATTACACAAAAAGGACATTTCAATCAAGATAGAGTAGCCAAAGTTCAAACGTCTGAATAATTAATTTTATACCAATACTATTATATATATTATTAGTATGTTAATAGTATATATGAATTGTACATATAACAATATAGTTTAGTATTTTTTAATAAATACCGAATATCAAAAATGTTTAAAATGCATACCAAACACTGTAATATCAAAACCACGGAATCAAAAAATTTGGATTTATATATGATAATTATGTATCTACCGTATCATGCCTATTAATTAATAAATGGGGCAGAATTTTGAGATGATGCATCAAGTTATTATATTTATTACAAAAGAAAAATCAAATAATAATCATAATTATAAGCAAATATGATTAGAAAGTGATTTGTCAAGAACACACAATTTATGCTGGCCTGAAAAAGCGAGTTTGGTAAGAAATTATATTTTAAAGATAGTGCACACAGGATTTCCAATCGTATATAACGTTTGACAAGAATAGAAAGAAATGGTTTAGACTAAAGTATTAAATTCATGTCTTCGTGTTGGAACATACCAAGACGTACAATTTTTTATTTATTGCCATTGTCCCAAAATTGATCAAGTGATGTTAATTGTGTGATAGTTCCATTTGACTTAATTTTCGGGATGCAAAGTTTAACTAATTTAGGCTAATCAAGATGTCATGATCAAAGTTGTTAGCTGGTGAGATTTATATATTGGTAGCTTGTCAATTTTATGTGCATTAATATTGGCTAGTTATTTTCTTGGTTATAATTGTTCTATTGACTTCTTAGTTCACATCTTTAAAGAGAGAAATATAAACATAATATCACACACGAAGAAAAACGATATACTCTTCTTCTTTTTTTAATATAAACATAATATCAAGGCAATCAGCTTTCGAGAAAGATAGTTTAAATACTTTGTTTTAAATTGTACTCCGATCCCTTCGATTTCAAAAGTTAGTCATTTCTTAAAATTTATCCTTATTGTTTCAATAGTTGAGTATTAATTAAGTCATGAGATATTTATATCATAGATAAAAGATAGTTTGGATAAATACTCTAATGACTAAAACTAGTAAATTTTAAGGGGTGTGGAAAAACCTTTATAGTCATATAATTTTGACCTGAAATAGTTCAAGAATTTGTGTGTGTGTTTAAGTTATACCTGTCTAACGGATCGATCCGGACCGAACCGGTAGACCGTTACCGGGTTGAACCGGTCCGGTCCGGTTCACTAGCTTACCGGTCCGGTTGTCCGTGCGGGTCCGGATTGAACCGGGCCTACCGGACCGGTTTTTTTTTTTTTTTTGTAAATTTCAAAAATTTAACTAAATTCAAATTAAATATGTAATATAATAATATAATATAGTTTATAACTTTATACTTTATAGTATATATTGTAGTTATATAAACTATATAAATTTTTTTTATTCCGAAAATTTATTAATATATTAAATTAGTAGACATAAGTTAACAAATAACAACTAAAGAGATAATAAAATAAAAACTAATGATAAGATGTAAACTTTCGAACTTTCATTATTCATAATGTTAATAAGAGTACATAATGAAGTAATAATAATTTTATTTACATATTATGGTGATGTTCCATAGTCCATAGACTCTAAATCTGGAGTTGAAATTTCAGTCCCGTTTCCACGGTTCCGCCGCAACTTGTGCAGTTGTAAAAGTGCTCCATATATCTAGAATCTAGATTCATTATCATCGTCTTCATTGAATCCTGCAGATGTAGACACAGAACAGAAGCAGAACTAGAACGAAGATTAGTAGCAGAGTTGTTCAATTATCAATTATCAATTATCAAATAATGTAACTGCATCTTTATATTTTATACTTAATTTGTTGTTGACCAGTGTGTCGGATGAACTCTCTGTACATGTCTAACTAAAGTGCCCGTCCCCCGTCATTACCATGTTTATAAGTTTCCCCACAAATATTACATCTAACTCTATCAGTGTCCCCAATTCTATCATAAAAATTTTACACTTTACTCCTTATTCTGATTCTCCTACTCCTTACTACTGGTAAAGGAGGTGTACGACTAATAGTACTAACATGATAGAAGGCACACTAGTAGGTGTATGAGTTTCGGTTTCAACAATATTATCTATATGAGCATTATCATGATAATTATCTTCTATTTCAAAATCTTCTTCCATTTGATCATAATCTATATTTTGATTAGATGATGAAGAACCTTTAGATTTTGTACCACTTGAAATAGTTTTACCTTTATCCATTATAAAATATTTAATCTAAATTTTAATTTAAATAATCAACAAATAAATATGACAATTTAATAAAATAAATAGAGAATGAAACGAGTGTACCAAACTTCGGGATTCAGAACTCAATTGAAACTCGAAGCTCGAAGTCTTGCGTCTTGCTACTTTGAAAATTAATAATAATAATAATAACTTAAGAATTGATAATATAGAGAATTAAAAGAGTATGAGAATTGAGAGAATTGTAAAAATAATTGTGTGATAAAAATGAGAAGAATGTAGAGTATTTATAGATTTTTTAAAGGATAAAAATGTAATTAACAAAAAATTAAAAAACAAAAAACAAAAAAATAAAAATGCCAAAAACGATCTTAAGATCGTTGCCCCACCTCCAGCCCTCCCCCCAACGGTAATATTACCGTTGGGACAACAACCCTTTTTTATTTTTTATTTTTTACCTTACCGGTAAGGTTACCGATTTTCCGTTACCGGTTCAACCGGTCCGGGTCCTTATCGGATTTATCTGTAACCCGTGCGGGTTGGGGTTGGGGCCAAACCAACCCCCAATTCGGTAAGGCTTACCGGTCCGGACAGGACCCTGGGTCGATCGGTCCGGTTCCGGGTCAACCCGACCCCTTAGACAGGTATAGTTTAAGTTTACAATATAATTTCCAGCATGTCTAGAATGAGAGATAAGTTGTCTATTGCAAACGCAAGATATAATATAGGTAGGAACACCTGGAAAATGAGAAACAAAATGAACATTGAATGTGTCACGCCCCAACCTTGATGGGTGGCCGAACACCTAATGCCACCTCTATAAAAGTAGTGTACTCGACAATTCAAGTAGTTTACTATGTTTAATTACCTGCAAACAGAAGGGCACAAAATAAGTATATAGATATGTGGGCCTACAAGGCCTCAACTGTATAAACCAACATCACATAACACTACTGAACACATGTGTCCATCTATCTACAAAAGCCTCTAAGAGTATTTGACAAAATAATTTGGTCGGAACAGGGCCCCGGCCACCCAACTAGCATGTACAACTATATCCCAAGTGACTCGACTCGGCTACTCCAGGAGGAAGTGGAGCTCACCAAAACTCTGATGATCAACTGGAGCATCTACCCACAAATCTACCACTTGCAAACATGGACCTGCAACATGACATGCAGCATCCCCGGCAAAAGGGACGTCAGTACGAATAATGCACCGAGTATGTAAGGCGGATAAAACAAATGATAAGCATTGAAACTTAAAGTAAAACAAGTAAACAAGTAACAACAAGTATAGGAGGACTGTCACTTACCTGTAGGTGACACTCTGCTAGAACGCTTATCAATTATATCAGTGAATATATCACAACAGGCCTAAGTGTTGTCTACTTATTTAGTCGATCTTTGTCTCGCAAATATGTTCTGCTTAGGGTGACAAATAGGTCCTATAGACCATCAAATAGGCCTCGGTGGCCATTAAATAAGTCTCGATGACTAACAAATAAGTCTGAAAGCTAGCAAATAAGCGCAAGCTGGACAATAGGCCGCGAGGGCCAACAAATCGTATCACATAACTCAACTAAGTTCTTCATACATTAACTCGTTCAACTATTGTTCCCCTTCTGAGGTGACATAACCTGTTATCCATAATTACTTTTGAGAAATACAATTAAAGACTCGTTTATCCTCAGAGTTTAACCAAGTACACAAGCTTCCAACCAGATGAGTAGTAACTACTAAGACGACCAATGTTGATAACTACACAAGTGCATAGACATTTAATTAGCGAAGTTGAGCAACTAGTGCAACTAACAAGGGGCAACTATACAACTAGCAAGTACGCAAACCGGCGCCTACTACACCCAACCTCTAAGGACTTTCATTTCAAGAAAACAACTAATAACTCCAACTATTGTATACAGGCACATCAAGTGGCATAACCTCTAATGAAAGTTTACTAAACTAGAATGGGTCCAATTCAAAACATCAAACTATCAACAAATATCTAGATTGGTTTCTTACTGATAATTACCTTTCAATTATGCAATTTAGGACTCATTTACCTTCTAAATTCAACCAAATACATGAGCATCCAACTATAGGGCTAGCAACTACTATTGTCATCACCACAGACAACTATATGAAGGCATATGTATTCAAATGGGCTAGACGAGGGCACTAGCATTTAGATTGAATTCTTACGGGTCCTCGACTCTTATCACTACCAACAACTATTACTTAATATTGAGATTTTAAGACATAAGCAACGTCATTCCTTACAAGTCACTTCACCTACTCTTTATTAAGAACATTTTATAATGCACACAATTAACTACAATTGATGCAACTACGGCTAGTTTGCCCCTCGAATCTCCAACCAAGTACCTAGGTGTACAATTAGGGCGATCTTTCTAATAATGCAACTAACATAGCAATTATGCAACGAAAAAGTATAAAACCTGATTTTATTTTAAGGAAAACACTAACGATTCCAAATGTCTTATGGTCACCTCGTATGCTACGACGCTAGTAGAAATCTAATGGTTTAGAGTAGATTATGCTCAATGACACACCTACCAACGAGCCGAGTCATCTACTTCAACTATGAGTATACACTTGCATAATGGATCAAATATAATGTTAGAAAACTTAAGAACAACTCGCACTCTCGATCCAACTATATACCATACAACCGATAGTAAAACTAACCTCAACTAAAATAGTAGAATATCTATGACAATTATGTTTCCTAACTCTGCTAGACAAATACGCTTTCTATTGAGTCATTCCAATTTAAAGAAGGGATAGTCATTACATACCTTGTCCTTGATGCTACAATCGCCTTACAAGTCCTCGCACTCCTTACGGATAGTTATCTATATCAAATAAAATAGTCGATATCAATATCGAATCCATTTTTTTATACAGAACTTCACTTTGGCATTTTATCGACAACCTAATGCATATAGAGTTCTTAGACTTCTTTACGATGACTATTTATGCAAGTTGGCCCCATCATCTTTTAATCCGTACTTTCCCTAGCTCCACAACATGAACAATTAGTTAACCTATTAATTCAGTTCATACTTCACACAAAACAGCCCCCAAATCATATCACAATAACTTCATATCTTTACGAGTTTCAATTACGAAAATTCTTTCATAGCTTGCTTCAAATCGTCGATTAATCATAGAACTAGTTAGAGGAGGATAGAATTTAATTTACGTATCAGAATCCCTGTAAAACAACAACTATTTCATCATCCAAGGGTTTCCGAAATTGATCCTTCAAGGAGACAATAATTCCCACGATAACAACGGGGTTTATCACGTAAATCTTGCATAATTCGGCTTGGATTTGGTCTTGGGGTGATATACTACGTTGGGGAGGTGTTGACACCCAATTTTGACCCTCCCGTCCAGTCACTAACTATAAAATTACACTAATTTTTCAAAATAATTTTTAATAATTTTATAATAATAAAATGCGACAATAAAACATTAATGCAGACACAAATAAGCAATTTAATAATGGCACCGCATTCTACGTAGAGTATTAAGCACGCCTTGAGTCTCACGTCCGCATTCGTCATTTTAATAACAAGCAATTTCATTAATATTATTCGTAATTTAAGCCCTATTTCCCATTAATTAAAACTCAAACAATTCTCAATGATAAATGAATAATTAAATACATAAAATAAATAATTTAGCAATGAAGTCGTGTCAAATAGCATAGTCGCATTTATTAATACGCAAAGCAATTTCATAATTATTGTAATAATTTAAACCCAAGCATAACTTAAATAATAATAAATAATGCACAATAAATAAGATTTTAAATAATAGCACCGCATTTTACGTAAAAGCATTAAGCAATCCTTAAATATCATATCTGCATTTAGCATTTAAATAATTTAACAATAATCTAAACTCCATTCAATTTTAATTTAACATCGCAAAATACACATAATAAATAAGTTTTAATAACGACATCGCATTATAAAATATTAAGCACTAATTAAATAGCACGCCCGTCTTTATTTTCATAATAATTTAAACTCAAGCTTAGACTAATAAAACACCTAGGGTTAATTTAATTCACCACTAATTAAATAATACACCTAAAATTAAAACACCTAAAAAAACTAATACCTAATCAGCCCACCCTTTAAATTACCCAGCCCAAACTCGCGGCCCATACCCCAAGTTTATACTCACCCGCAGCCCATTTCCCATATGTTTTCCCCCCCCCCCCCCCATTCCAAAGAAAGAAAACCTAGTAGAACCCTAAGAGAAGCAAGCAACCGCCGCACCTACACTCTATGCACCCACGATTCGCGTCGGATAATCCGGCGTACGCTCCCCTTCATCCTCATACTCACATCCGCAGCCTCCCCACAAACTTACCTAAAATCTCATCCCAAAATTGAACCAAATCAGCACCTATTTTGGTAAACAATCACTCGAAAATCAGTATAAAATCATACCATAAGTATTACACGCAAATCAGCCATAAATGGTTAAACTTTGCCTAAATTAGAGCCTCAATAGGAGGCTATATAAACCAAGCAATAGTTACATGTAAAGGCATCGAAAAATTAGGTGAAAAGCATCGAATTCAGGAAAAAAAATCAGTGGAAAGGCAGTGAATCAGTATAGAAAAACCTAAGGAAATCAGCGAAGTAAAGCAGCAGCAGGGAAAGAGGTATCGATTCCCACAGAAGCAAACATTAGAGAAAAGGCGTCGAAAATCAGTAGTCCGACATGTAATTTAATTCGAGAATTAGAAGTCTAGGTTCTGCCTTTCCAAATCGCATCGCAATAAACCCCGAGTGAATCGACGACTTGATACGCTGCCTCAGTTCGCTGCCCGGAGAAGGTAAACCCATTACCCTTTCAGTCTTAAATTCGTGCAATATCGATTATTAACGTGTCTCTGTCAGACGATCGATTATTCATGCATTCAGTCAAAATTAATAACTGTTTACGCTTATAAAATTAATTGCTGAACTTGTTTAGTTAATATCAGTTGTTATTGATATTCGCGACCATGATCGTTAATGTACTTTACTAGCATTTGTGGTGTGGCTGAGTCAAGTAGTCATTGTTTGAGTTTGTGGGACCGACTGAGTTATGTTACTTATGTTCATTAAGTCTGTGATCGTTGCAATTATTATAGTAATCGGTTTTGTGTACATTAAGTGCTCATCATTGTAAAGCAGTAGACATTAACAAATTCTCGAAGTTAAGAAATCAGTATGAGTAGATCATAGATTAATTTAGTGTGATAGACTCTTCTATGGTAAATCTGGTTCAACCTTAGAGTATAGTTAGATCTTTAAAAGCATGTCTTGTGGTTCATTAATGTGGCATAGTGTCTTAATACTAATCTCAACTAAAAAATGGGCTGAATAGGTTGGTCGAAGCATTGTGTTCCTTAGCATGGGGGTAATATTTGGACCTCTTACTTTCTAGATTGAGGTTCTAAATGAAACTAGTTTTTCTTATCCGTTCATAGATAGCCAAAGCTGCACCTTCCATATAAGCCTCTTAAAAATGATCTTTGTTGCAGAAACTTGATGTGGGTATGTTATTCTCTGTTAGTTCTCAAACATGAATCTTGATGCCTTGTATATTGTCAAGTAACCTTATCACTTAATCAAGACTATGTTGTATGTATTGATCAGTTTGGGTCCCATAGTAAACGGTCTGAAGTTGGATAAAAATCATTGACAATAATTCTGCTTATATCATGGTTCATTATAGAGAATGGCCCTATTAATGATCATTTAATAAAGTTGGAAACCTGAAAACATATCATAACAGACTGGCGAATGTCGTGTGAATGTCACTGCCTGTGATTATAGCTAGGAGTACCCTGTGAGTATGAATAGATGTTGCAAGTATTCTGCTGCCTGGGATTTTGCTTGACTCCTGACTGTTTCAAACTAGTATCATGAATGCTTAGAAGTCAATGTGGTGCATCTCCTATCATGTTTCATTATTATTGTCCATCTATTGAACTTACTCATTCAATACTGATACATGGTTAGGAAAATGTAAGGGAAACTCAATTTTCTGTGTTAACTCAGTTGCATTAATAAAATGAAGTCAAATCCAGTAGGTTAGGAATTGTTACATGTTTGCATATTGATGGAATAAAAACAGTTTGTCTTTTAAATATGTACTGATTATCTCTCCCTATATGTTATTGGACATTTTTCTACATACATTGCAAAAGGTTGTCCCAGGTCCCTCCCCTAAAATTTTATTTCCTTGTCTCGGTCCTACATACATGTTGGGTAGGTGATCGGTGTATTTTATATACACATTTTGAGTCAGTTTTAGTTAGTCTTTTGTCCCGTTTTGCACATATAAGTGTCGTATTAGGATAGTTTTCCTTTCTTTTGAGTCAAAGTGGTTAAAATGGCCAAATGGCGGAAAAGGAGCTAAAAGAGGGCAAAAGAGGAGATTCCAGAGCTAAAACCAGATAAAGTGGCGAACGAGGCTGAAACCGGACAGTAGCCGCGGCCTCCTGCAATCGAGAATCGGGCCGCGCGCCACTATCCAGAGAGGCTGCAGAAGACTCAGCGTCGCGGCGCCAAAAACAGGGTCGCGGCGCCTAAACATCCGGTGTTACGAGTTGCAGGCCGCGCTCTCGCATGCAGAATCGGCCGCGGCGCCAAATCACCCGACGGATTGCGAGTTCGCGCGCGCCTGCTCTGCGAGCGGCGCCACGCTGAAAAATAAGGTTTTGACGGATTTTGGGTCGCTGCGAGGAAAAGTTGAGGCGGTTTTCAGCCTATAAAAGGAGAACCCTATGCAGTTTTTAAGGGTTCCCCTTCTTGCACAACACAAGGCTTCTTGCTTGGAGATTGGAGACCATAGTTTAGTAATTTATTTTCCTTTTATTTACTTTATTTCAGTTTTTGTATGATGAACATGGGATTAGTTCTTGTCATGTCAATGGCTAGGAACTAATTCCTCTATAGGGCTTTCCATGTTGAATCTCTAGAAACTTATGTTATGATTTAATGCATGCTTATGGTTATTCTTCTTCTTGTTGTGATCTATCCAATAATTGAATTGAATGCTTGGTAGTTAATTGACAACTAATTATCACTATATGATTTCTAATCAGACTCCGAAAGGGGATTGTGAATATCTTTGTAAGTTGGGTAGACATTCTTGGATTGGGGATGAAAATACCTCAATTATTTATGTAGCGTTAATGAGAGGCTTAAAACCCTAATTTTGCGCATTGTGCGTGACGGTTAACTAGGTTCTTGTTCTTAATCCTCCTATAGAGTTATCCTTATCACCGAAAGGTAGGTAAGGTGCAATACTGGGGTTGAGTGTTTATATAACCCTAACGGGAGTATAAAACGATTTAGTGAACCTGCTTTCTCCAAAAGAAGAATACCATAAGTTATTGCATTAATAAGTAGCATAAGCGGATAGTGAGGAGACGTGGAAGCCCTATTCTCATCACAACTGAAGTAAACCTTTATAGTTAAAATAGCTTTTATAATTCTTAGTTATAAACAACAAATCCAAATATCAATTTACCAAATAGATACCAAAAAATAGATAGTTGGTAATTGAACCCTAATCCTTGAGGACGATATTCGGTCTTATCAAGACTATACTACTTGTCACGATAACGTGCACTTGCGTTTAAAGTGTGTGCATCTTACCGCGCATCAAGTTTTTGGCGCCGTTGCCGGGGACTAGGCATAGTTCAATATCAAAGTATTTATTTTTAATTTCTAATTTGGTTTTTAATTTTTATTTTTTATTTTAAAAATTTTACGTTTTTGTTATTATTTTCAGAAAATTCGAGGTACCGTGATTGGTTGTTTGTTTTTGATCTATTTCAGGAAATCAGTTTATGCGAAGGAGAAGAGGAGCAGACACTCTTGTTCCCTTCAATCCAGAGATTGAGAAAACCTGCAAACAGAACAGAAAGAATCAGCGGATTGCAACTTTGATAGAAATGGACGGAGGTCAAAACAATAACATGATGAGAGAAGGGTTAGGTGAAAATCAACATAACCCAGGAGTGCCTCGGCAAATGCCACTAGACGTGGAGGAGAGAGTCCAAATCCAGCCAGAAAGAAGTTTGGGAGACTATGTGCTGCCAAGAGTGAATGGAGCACAGACATGCATTAGGCTCCCGCACAGAGCCAACAACTTCGAGATAAACCGGCGATTCTCGAGCATGAGTACGACACGGTGCAATTCGGAGGATCGCCATCGAGGATTCACATATGCACATAGCTAATTTCTTGGAGCTATGTGCAACTTTCGTGATATAACGGCGTTCGATGATGCCGTCAGTTGAGGCTCTTTCCCTTCTCACTCGGTGACGAGCAAAAGTATGGTTGAACTCCCGCCACGATTCGATTTTTACATGGCACGAGCGCACGTAAATTCCTAGCCAAGTTCTTTCCCCGTAAAGCAAAGAAATCGAGAGGAGTTGAACAACTTCTACCAAGCGGATGGAGAGTCCTTATATGAAGCTTCGGGAAAGGTTCAAAGATCTACAGAGAAAGTGCCCACACCATCAGTTGAGTTGTGGAACTTGGTCCACATCTTCTACAACGGCCGAGCAAAGACAACCGTAACCATTATAGATGCAAAGAAGAGTGGAGCATTCATGAGGAAAAACAGCCACGACGCTCATGAGTTATTAGAAGATATGGCCACTAACAACCATGTCACGTAAGAGAGGTCGACAAGTGGGAGAAGAACAACGAGTCCACGAAATAGATGCTATTGCCTTGAATGCCCAGTGGCCGCCCTTTAGCGAAACAATGCAAAGAACATACAAATACGGTAAATGTGGTGCAGATGCCTAAAAGCTGTGAGATATGTGGTGGCCCACATACATTTGATAGGTGTCCTTCAGCTGATCCTAGAGATGGCAATGGATCCTGGACCCAATCCGGATCCGGTGGATCCAGATTCGTTTTATAGGATATGGATATTCAAAGTTTGGACCCGACGGATCCGGATCGGACCCGGATCCGTTTACGATGGATCGGATCTGGATCTGGATCTTGTCTTTGAGATCCGTATCCGGTCCAGATCCGACCCGTGAATCCATTTTTTATTAAATTAATTATACATTTATTATTTATACATCATGAGACCGAATCCTTTGTAATCTTAATTTTATTTTATATTCAAAGGGCCGAAGGCCATTATTTTTTTAATTGAGACACGTTTTGCGTGTTATTCTTTAATCTTATATTAATCATTTATGTGGTACTTATGTCGTATCTTAGGTATTGAGATGATTGTTTCTCACTACATAATAGCCAATAGGCATAACAATTGTCAACAATGTCATTTAGTCTTAATTTACGGATGCATTCCCCATGATTCCTTTAAATTAAATTAACTCATTTTCTAGAAAATTTGGACTGATTAGAAGGTATAACTTAATAATCAGTCACTTTGATTTGGATCCAGATCCGATCCGTGGATCCGATGGATCTGGATTTGGATATGATTTTATGGACCCTATGGATCTGGATATGGATACATGTATGTAAAATGGATCTGGATCTGGATCTAGTAGGATCCGGTCCAGATCCTACCCGTTGCCATCCCTAGCTGATCCCAACAATATACCAATGGAGCAGTGTCGTGCCATGGTAATTATCGAGGCAATGTAACAACCCCTACTCCAACACTTATAATCCGGTGGAGGAACCACCCAAATTTCTCATGGAGAGGAGACTGCGGGCAGAACCAGCACTGTAACTCGCAGAACCAATATCAAGGGCAATGAATCAATACCGTGCGCAGAACCAATACAGGCGCATGCGTAACCAGAACTAATCAGCAGCCGCCTTCATTCAAGCCCCCACCAGCGATTTCAACGGTTGGCAAGAAGAAAAGCGACGAGCCGAAGCAATGCGATAAAGACTTGCAATGCCTGCACTCCGCTCATGTGGTTAGATCCTCATTCAGAAACTTGAAACACGAGTGGGTCACTAGCAAAGCAAACAAAGAGCCACGGGGACATTGCTAGCAACACAGAGGTAAATCCAAGGGAGCAATGCCAGGCAGTGCAATTGAGAAGCGGCAAACAGTTGGAGCATCAGTCACCTCAGCTAGTAGTTGAGAAGAAAGCAAAGTTAGAAAAAGAGAAGGTGATTGAGCCCACCAGAAGAGAGAAAACTCCGCAGAAGGAGTATCAGAGAAGATCCCTTTCCCGCAGACTACAAATAAAGGTGGTTGATAAAAATTCTCCAAATTTTGGAGACATTTAGGCTGCATATCAACATACCTTTCATAGAAGCATTAGAGCGTATGCCCTCCTATTTCAAGTTTATGAAGGAGATCTTGGGGAAAAAGAAGAAATTTGGAATATGAGATAGTAGCACCAATGAGAAGAGTGTAGTGCTATCTTGCAAGAAGTTGCCACCAAAACTAAAGGATCCTGGAAGCTTTACACTACCTTGCAGTGGGCGGGGTGACTTGCAATGAGCTTTATGTGATTTGTGGCGAGTATAAATCGATGCCCTTGTCGGTATTTAAAAGATTGGAGTTGGGTGAGGCCAAACCAACCACAAGAAGCTCTGCAACCGCCAATGTGACAGATGGTTCATCCAAGAGGCAAGATTGAGGACGTAATTGTGAAAGTAGGAAAATTCTTCTTTCCCGCAGACTTCCTCATTCTTGATATGGAAGAAGATGCGAAATCCCTATCATATTGGGAGGCCATTCCTAGCAACGGAGAGCTTTGATTGATGTTGAAAGACGAGAGTTAACATTAAGGGTGGAGAATGAAGAAATGGTGTTTAAAGTTTTTAAACATGTCATCGAGCCACCAACCACGAGTGGGTGCTTTGCAATCAGCACCATCAAACCTCATGCGAGCCAATACAAGTCAACCAAAGAGAGATGAGCCCAA
Source organism: Przewalskia tangutica (assembly GCA_029844215.1). Classification (NCBI taxonomy): domain Eukaryota; kingdom Viridiplantae; phylum Streptophyta; class Magnoliopsida; order Solanales; family Solanaceae; genus Przewalskia; species Przewalskia tangutica. The sequence continues at coordinate 14,417,697 of CM056721.1, read as the reverse complement.
GCGGGCATGGTTTGCGAAATTCCACTAAAGGAGGTATGTGTTCTGAACTCCCCACCGATAATGCGAAGAAAAGAAGAAAAAGCAGAATGTGGAGGAATGGATTTGTTGTGGAGTTAATCACCCTCACATTTATTAAGCTAAGGAGCTTGCGTCCGGCTAAAAGACGTTAAAGACAGCGCTACTTGGGAGGCAACCCAACGTTTTCAATTATGTTATTTCAATTCTTGTCTTTAGATTATTTTAATTTCTCCTAGAAACGATCTACATCTTGGGTTCTTGTGTTTGTGTTATTGATGTGTACAGCAAATAAACCAAGGACGAAAAGTCAACGAAGCCGTGATTTCAGCGTAAAGCGTGGCCATGCGCTAAAAGAATCAACAGCGCAGAAGTTCGGTGCCGCGCGCCAGTTAGGCCGCGCGCAGAAATCCGTAAATGTGCTGTTTAGCGACGCGCCAGAATAGGCCGCGACGCAGAAAGTCCCGACGGAGTGCAGAAGATCAGCCGCGCGCTAAAAGCAGCGCGCGCTAAGCGGGAATCCAAACGAAAGAGCCCGTAAACCGATCTTTCCCCAATTCCAATTTCAAAAACCTAACTCTCCTCTCCAACCACCCACGAAATTCCAAAAACTTGCCCACAAATCCTCCACAAACCCAACCCAACCACAACCAAAACTCTTAAATTCCTAAAAACCCTTAGCTATCTCAAACAACAAAGCTCCATTCCATAGCCTCAAACCACCAATTGAAAGAAGAACGACTTGAATTTTCTCATAAAAGGTAATCTTTTTCGTTTCTTGAGTCCTTTATCAAGTCACGGGAGGTAGTAGTTTGAAGGAGTATTGTAGTTGAAGTAGTTTGGGTCTTGAAAAGTTGATTGTGAAGTTTGGAGAAAAAGTAGAAAAGGAGTGCGGTATTGGGTAGAAGAATTGAAGTTTGGGGTGTTGTGTTCGCTGCTAGTTGCAGATTGTGTAGGAAACATTTGTGCCACTAAATTGAAAGCTCCAGAAACTATTTTAAACCATGGCCACCAGGAAGAGAAGAGGCTCCACATCCACCCCAACCCTACATTACGATAATACTAGGTTTGTGAGCTACGAAGCCTTCCAAAGATACAAAAAGCTTGATACTGCACTCCATAATACCGAAGGGAATGGACTACCGGAGGAGTCATATGGGGAGGAAGATGTTTATGAGCCCATCCGGCTATGATTGAGTTAAGGGGTGGAGGAGATTCGTAAATCCTAGAAGATAGCACCAGCAACACAACAACGGCTGTGAATTTTATGCCAACTTTCCGAAGGTGGAAAGAGGATGCTTTGTTAGGGAGCTTATGTATGCGTGACAGAGGATGTAAATGCACAATTGAAGACGGTTGATGTTGAAGAAAGAAGTGATTGGAATCACTTTAGAACACGGTTCGTAAGACCGACCGCATCGACCGGAATGACGCTGCAGACACCGCGAGCTACCACGGCTGTTTTTATATTGGAAGAAATGGATCAAGAGCACCAACAAAGTGCATTCAACAAAGTAGCCAAAGGTTGGCTATATTTCGTCAGCCGCGATGATTCCATCCACGCACTTCACCAGAGTGCGGAGGATGTGATTAAACCGATATATGGAATTATGAGGAATGACGATTGATGCGGGAAAGAGATAGTGCAGAGCATTGAAGAAATCAGCAGTTGGTGACAACAGTGGATTGGGACATGGTTCACTTATTACGCCTACGCCACACGAATGCGGTCCCAAAACTACCCACCGACACTCATGGAGAAACCAATGCCGGTGTCCCGTGGGATAAGCACTCTTTCTCGCACCAAGCCCCCCAGAAATTGACGGAGAGTACAACCAGCAAGAAGCAGTTGCAGAGCGCAATGATGAGCGAGGATGAGCAAATAGGGCTCAATATGCGGCAGACCTAGCCACCACCAACCACGTAAGGAACCTCCGGTCTGCGATGATGGAGCAAGTGCTCGTAACTGCAGAATGATGATGCAACATTTCGGCACATTGATACAAGGACAAAATGAGTTGAGACAGGGACAGCATGAGTTGCGACAAGAGCAACAAGAATTGAGGCAGGAGCAGCAACAGTTGCACCAGCAGTATGACGAGATGAGTTCCATGTTCAACCAATGGTCAATGCATTATCCACCGCCACCACCACCATTTTAGCCAAAGTTTGTAAGTGTCTTATTTCTTTTACTGTCTTTGAGTCTACACACATTGGGGACAATGTGTGATTTAAGTTTGGGGGTGTTTTATTTGTGTCTTGTTTTATTTGTGTCATGTTATGTTTTATATAAGTTTTTTTTTTTTTAATGTATTTTTGAGTCACAAATTTTTTTCTTTTTGAGTCATAATTGTCTGTCAAAGATCATGTATGTTGTAGTTGCTAGAAACACCTAGTGAAGGAAGGTAGAATAATGTAACAGAATTGAAGCAACTATCTAAACACCTAAGTTAGATATGCCAAAACTTACGTAACTGCATTTGGAGTTTCTTGCTTGAGTTATGCATGCTAAATGATAAATACTTATGTGTTATGATTGATTGCTATTTGAGGCGAAATAGTTATGATATGCATGTTAGGGAGATGACTCAGGCATTTCTTTGATAGTCAATTCTTACCATTCTTTTCTATCCCGTACTTTAAAAATATCCCTAGTCAGCCCCATTGAGCCTAAATTTGAAACTTCTTCTTTGACACCCTATATTCCCACAAATTGTACCATAAGTGAAAATATGAAATAGTGGAATACATTGTGTTAAAAAAGAGACAAAAAGAGTGAATAAGTCCACAGACCCCAATACAAAAGTAATAAGAAATAGGCAAAAGCCTAAGTTTGAAGTCTTGTCATTATTATATACTTCACTCTTCCAAAACAAAAGAGGAAAAGATAGAATCGAAGTGAAGGAAAGAACAAAAGAAAAAGGGAAATCTTGAAAAGTCAAGAGTTTATGGTACACTAAATGAGCCTAAATTGCCTATTTTTACCTACATATACCTAAGCCTACATCAGAACCCTTAAAGTCCTCAAGATCTCTTTATGCATATCCGTGATTAGTGGAGAATAGCAAGTAAGCATGCCATAGGATTTTTGAATTTATATGCATGATTTAGTATATTGACTTCCATTAAAGCATGATGAATATGAGTTTGCGAAATATCTAGCTTAATGTGCTGAAATGTCATGCTTTATGTTCCTGCATATTATTTTGTTAACCTTCATGTTTTTCTAGTTAACACTAATGCAAAGAAAAGTAATCAATGGCAATGAGTCTTTTATTTTCGTTCTTCGAGTCTTTTATTTCGTTCTTTCTATCTTTGCTCGAGGCCGAGCAAAGGTTAAGTTTGGGTATTTGATCTGTATTTTATATACACCTTTCGAGTCGATTTAGTTAGTCTTTTGTCCCGCTTTGCACATATAAGTGTCGTATTAGGATAGTTTTCCTTTCTTTTGAGTCAAAGTGGTTAAAATGGCCAAATGGCGAAAAGGAGCTAAAAGAGGGCAAAAGAGAGATTCGAGCTAAAACCGAGAAAGTGGCGAACGAGGTGAAACCTGCATCACGCGCGCCTCGCAATGTGTTAGGTCGCGCGCCCACTATCCGCAGAGGTCGCGAAGACTCTGCACGCGCGCCAGCTGCGCGCGCCTAAACATCCGGTGCTACAGAGTTGCGGCCGCCTGCATGCCAGAACTGGTCGCGCGCCAAATCACCCGACGGATTGCAGAGTTCCGGCCATGGCGCTGTCGCAGGCCGCGCGCCGACGCTGAAAAATAAGGTTTTGGGACGGATTGGGCCAGCTGCGAGGAAAAGTCGAGGCGGTTTTCACTTATAAAAGGAGAACCCTAGGCGCTTTAAGGGTTCCTTCTTGCACAACACAAGGCTTCGCTTGAGATCGAGACCATAGTTTAGTAATTTCTTTTCCTTTTCTTTACTTTATTTCGCTTTGTATGATGAGCACACGGATTAGTTCTTGTCATGTCAATGGCTAGGAACTAATTCCTCTATGTGGCTTTCCATGTCAATCTCTAGAAACTTATGTTATGATTTAACGACGCTTATGGTTATTCTTCTTCTTGTTGAGATATATCCAATAATTGAATTGAATGCTTGGTAGTTAATTGACAACTAATTATCACTATATGATTTCTAATCAGACTCCGAAAGGGGGGGATTGTGAATATGCTGTAAGTTGGGTAGACATTCTTGGATTGGGGATGAAAATACCTCAATTATTTATGTAAGCGTTAATGAGAGGCTTAAAACCCTAATTTTGCGCATCAGGCGTGACGATTAACTAGGTTCTTGTTCTTAATCCTCCTATGAGTTATCCTTATCACCGAAAGGTAGGTAAGGTGCAATCTGGGTTGAGTGTTTATATAACCCTAACGGAGTATAAAACGATTTAGTGAACCTCGCTTTCTCCAAAAGAAGAAGACTAAGTTATTGCATTAATAAGTAGCATAAGCGGATAGTGAGGAGACGTGGAAGCCCTATTCTCATCACAACTGAAGTAAACCTTTATAGTTAAAATAGCTTTTATAATTCTTAGTTATAAACAACAAATCCAAATATCAATTTACCAAATAGATACCAAAAAATAGATAGTTGGTAATTGAACCATAATCCTTGAGGACGATATTCGGTCTTATCAAGACTATACTACTTGTCACGATAACGTGCACTTGCGTTTAAAGTGTGTGCATCTTACCGCGCATCAGTAGGCCATTTGGTTTATTTCTTTACGTGTTAACCTGCTGATCTTACAGTTTAATCACGACATATGTGCTTAAGTGTAAATCATGTGTTTAATTTTATGCTAAATGCTTATTTATTATTATGATAAAATTTGAACATGTCCTAATCCTTATTTTCTTCTATTTTTTACATGAAACGCATCAGAGCCAAATGAGGAGTTTCATTGCGAGACTCATCGCGACTTTCGTCAAATGAAGACCCACATTTATGTGCATCTATATCCGTATATGCAATTAATTCCAAACCGCAGGCGGAATGACATCGCCACTCCTTCGAGTCATCTTTATTAATTATTTATTATGCCCCATTTATTTGTTGTAAATTATTTGTCTAACATTACACTACTAGTAGAATATTTATAATAGTTAGACCTTGAACCAATAGACTAGAAAGTAGCTTGACATTAGAAATTTGCTCCCTCTTAAGTAATTATTTTAGTTGCTCAAATCATTAAACCACTTAGTAATCTTTGGGTACAATCACTTAGGTAGCTAAAAACGTTACTTCCTAGCATAATAAACTCATCTCCTTAAAAACGCTTACTAACATCCACATAAAAAATATATTTTCCTTGCATAAAAAACCCCTTTTTGCATCCTATTTTCTAAATACCTAATCTGGTCGTAATAATCTTGCATTATTATTATCCCTACATTATATTGAGCAATAAGTATACTTTATAGAATATGTTCATATGCTTCCTCCAATTACTATGTTAATACCTATTTTCAACTAAAATTGACCGTACACATTTTTACAAGTCCTATATCTTTATGGCTATAACACATCTTACACTTACAAATATCTTTTACTTAAATACTTTTCAAAACATGCATTGAATTTTAGCATAATAATTACCCTAGGTTTGAACGGACAACCGCAAGTTAGCGGATCCTTTAGGGTGTCTGACCCCTTCTCTTTAGGATAATAAAGAACCCTTAACCAGAATCTCACGCTAGTTTTGCAGACCAAAAATAGAGTTAATGTTGACTTTAACCTAGTTGACATTTAGGTGTCCTAATTCACCCAAACTAATTAGGTGGCGACTCCGCGAACCCTTAGCACTTTTAGCACCTCTTTGAACCTTAGCATTACTTTTAACATTTAGCACCCCTTTTAACCATTTAGCATTTTATTTCATTTTCTAACATCTATTTATTAAGCATGATTCGCTAGAATAATGTCGCGGTCGAAAAACGGCGTGACAGGAGGGTTTAGAGAGAATTATGGACTAGTTTTGATGAACAAATGAGCCTCAAATTGTGGGATTGACGGTACCGTCGAACATTCGATGGACCGTAAATCTTAAATCTGCAGGGATTTTACCGGTCTGGGTTGGCACTTTGATGATCCGTCACCTCGGCCATCAAACTGCCCAATTTCCGATTTCGTTGAAACGTATTTTCTCTGATCCGTTTGACTTCGAAACACTCTGGAACTACCACCAACAAGCCGCAAACCTTCATTACCCTTTCGTAAAGCCGTACCTCTCCCCGGAACTTCGGTATCCAATGATGTCACGGCGGAATGCGAAACTACGGGGTGTAACACAATGTACAAAAATGCCTATAACTACGAATCTATACCTTTAAATTTTTTATTAGCTTCACTTCATATGTGTTTAAGAAAATAGAAATGGCATGTAGGCATAATAATTTTTAAAAGATAAAATGATCTTTCCTTTTAAAACTATTATACAACTATCTTGCGTGCAGGGAACATACATAAATGAAATTAAGTCGACTCTCACTACTCAACACTTAGCATGAGAAAAAAATTATTTACTGAATGTTTACATGTGATGTACAGTACCTTATTTATTCAGTGTAAACATCGATTATGGATATGCATTTTGTTTCCTCTTCAGAAAGCATTCAACTCCATTAACGGGCTGAGATATCTAGGGTAGTATGATACTATGATCTCCTTGGCATATGTTCATAAATCATACATACGATAAGTGCACGATTCATGAGATCATTTTGATGATAAACTCACATGATAGTACTGATAATGTTAAATTGTTAATAATATACCGCCCCACAAATATTAAAAGATTCAGAAAATTAAGAATAAAAGAAATACAAATATCTGTAACTAGCACGACGGATGGTGCATGAAGATAGTTCTTTGGTGATTAAAGTTGACAACAACTGAAGTTATCCATAGACTGGCTTACAGTACTACACACACAATTGAAATTAGCACAACAACATCGAGACATGGAGCGACCTTAGGTTTCTCTCAAGCAGTACAGAGTTCATTTTCATAATCTTGATAGGCCTATCTCTTTAATCCAAGAAGGAACACATCCTATATATGTAATACAAGCTACTATTTTACAGGGAGGCCACCTTCCCCATCAACTTACAACCCTAAGCAAACTGAAATATCCGTCAAACCTACAGACAAAAATAAATGAGAGATTAGATATGGCTAACTTGAAAGCATACTTGATAAAGTGCTAATCAACCTCAATGAGAACAATTGTACATATTTGAAACACTAAATTAGCTCGAAAGTTGCAGAAACATTGTAAGAGATTCATGTAGTAAAGACATTGTAGACATGAAAATTTTGTAGGACTCTACAAGACAAGTCCATTTCATCTTCAAACTCTAAGACTATTATGGTTTCTTGGAGGCTACTCTACCCTAAACCATAGCTCACTCCTATATAAAGGGACATATACTCCCTTGAAAAGACATCTCGAAAGTTCCATAAAGTCATGTAATAATCACAAAGAGATCAAGGCAACAAATAATGCCTTTATCAAATGGCCCGACATAAATACATCACAAGAAGGTATTCCTACGTTCGAGAAATACGCTACTAACGGCCCTCGAATTCCGGAGAAAAAATAAGGACAAGAATTACGGAGAAAAAATAAGAAGAGAAGAATCAACGGCCCTCGAATGAAGGAGAAAATAATTACGAGAAAATAATAAGAGAAAAATCAAGGGATCAAACAGATCTTGTACCCGCAATTGTTTATCAATAAAAATCTTGTTTCTTCATATTTTATTTGTGGTTGCAGTTTATTTTCCACATATTGAAATTTTGTGCAAACAGCCACATCGTGACAGACTCGGACAAATATACATGAATCTACCTTACTAAGCTTAGGAACCAAGACTTCTGAGGAAAATATTGAAACAATGAAATGAAGTACAATATCTTGTTTCAGGTAAGAGAGACTTATGCAATCCGTACAGGAAATGAAGTCGAGAAAACAAAAAGAAAAAAGAAGAAGCTAAATGAATGTTCACAGCCTTTGAAAATCACGGAGAAACTTTAAAAAGGACTAGGAACTGTGATAGAAATGTACGTTGAAAAAGCATGCAGGCCTAAGAGACTGGGTAAATATATGAAACAAGAACCTAAAACTTCAAACTGAAAGGTTGAAGTAACTTTCTTAGGGTCAGGAATCCTTGCTTGCTGGTGCATAGAAGGATTATTAGATGAGGAACACAGTTGCTAGTCCTTTGTAAATAAGGGCAGCCTATATATTTGGCATGAACCCCTGAGCATAGTCAACATAAGAGAAAGATGTGCTGCTCATTAGTCCTGTAAGAATGATACTTGGGACTAAGGCAAACTCGCAAAGGGAAGGATGATGCTAGATGCCCAATGGGACAAGGGGAGAAGCTGGAATAGGCTGCCCAAACAAGGCATTACCAGGGAAAATAGGCAAAAGGGATGAAAAGAGTGAAAGAAAATTGTTTACTGATTTGCAAGACAATCAGATAAAAGAAAATCAAGAGATGAGAAATCAAGTCAGTTTGAGAAACCGTTTTGAAAACATAAAGGAGCTTTTGTTAAAATGAACACATGTCAGGTGGTAAAAACTTGAACAGTCTGAAAGCAAAGGCAACTATAACCTTCATCATCCTATAATCTATAGTCGTAATTGATGGAAGCTATAAAGTACCTCAGAGTCTAGAGGGAATGATAAAAAGAGAATAGGGATCAAAAGAACGAATTAAGAAGATGGTTCAAAAGGAATTTACAGGGAGATTACACAATGAGAATTGAGGTAAAGAGGCCATAGATGGTATACATAGAGGTGCATGTTACCTCAATACAAAACTTGGTTAGCCTCTCTACGGTTGGAAGAGAAAACTAGAATTTCAAACTAAGAAAACCATTGGAATCAACAATAGTGAAAGATTTATTTTTAGGCCATAAGAATAAAAGCACTGGGAAAAAATACTATTGCCACCAAAATAGAATTTTCTTACTTCTCAGACAGGAAGAAAAGTATGTACCTAACGTACATTTCTATCACACCAGAAACATCACGACTTTAGTACAAGATGAATTATGAACAAACGATTAAGACAAAAGCGTATACCATTTAGAAGCTACACTAAAAGTCCTGATTGCGGATCTCCAAATATTGCAATTTCTCGAAGATCACAACTTCAATGCCTGGGAAAATCAAGTAGTATGTCAATATTGGTCAAATTGAATTAAGATACACAACTAAGTCATATATTGAAGCTTTAAATAATCATGTTAGCTAAGGAGTTTATATGAGCAGCAAAGTATTAGTCTAGTTCATATACAAGTACCAAATATCTCTTAGAAAATGTTAGTCATGGTATTGTGCCATACCAAGTTTCTACAAACTCTCATGATATTGAAGCGTTTTACAAAAACTCTTAGGGCTAGTGGCTATCAGCTAGAGCAAGGAGAAGCAACCAAATGTGTATGAACAAGTACCATACTGAACAAGAGCTATGCAATCTATGGCAGCTAGCTCTGGATCCTGTTGGAGTCTCTTTAGCATCACATGTAGTGTGGTGATGCAAAACTTAGTATAAAAGCATCTAGGATTGTACTAAGATAATGTATTCCTGTCTCATAACAAAATGTATGATTCACAACAATAGTTAATAAGGTCTGGTGGAATTCATATTGGGTTTCATTCTATTTGGTTACAGAGGGGAGAGCCAAAAGTTTCTCAACCTGATTGCTGAAACCTTGCTAGATAGTCACTAGCAAGGTAATACACTACCCTTAAGCAGGAAGAGTTTGTCTATGCTCTTTGCCTTTATATCAATTCCAGGGGTGATACTGAAACTAATCACTACTTAGACTATTTGTTTAGGGATAGGGGGGGATCGATCGATCGAGAGATTGAGAGAGAGAGGGAGAGAGAGAGAGAGGGAGGGAGAGAGAGAGAGATAGAGATGGAGGGAGGAGGGGGGGAGGGAGAGGGAGAGGGAGAGAGAGAGAAAGAGAGAGAGAGAGGATGGGTGGCCTGAACCCTGTTCCTCCAGTTAGAGCTATCTAAGTTCTGTTGTTTGTCCCTCCACACACATTACAGTATCACCAGTGTTTCGCCTAACTGGAGTTCAGAAGCTCTATGAGTACACACATACTTGAAGGAAGCAAACAAAACCTGCAAACTACTTTCCAGTATCTTTATTAAACTGGTAACTACAATATATATATAGAGAGAGAGAAGATCTTTTTCCAGGACAGAAATTAATGGTCTTCCAGGCTACATAATATCAGTCTTAACTTAAGAAAAGAAGACCCTCCAGAAGAAACAAGAATTATTGAATGATCAGAAGCAAGCAGAGTCAGACAGTCAGGGTATTCTTGATCAGTTGCCACTACAGTCTTACATGCCCGGTCAGAGTGCTCAGCCAGAGGTTCAGGGTTTTCATGCTACGCCACAATCAGAGCCTCCTGATCCTGTCTTTTCGGTTTGCAAGCTTAATATTTCTGATACTAAAGAGTTCAATGAAGATGATTAAGACAAATCAACTCACAAGATGAAGAAGTTGTTGAATCAGGGAATGAAGAAGTTAGTCCCTCTCACGGTGGTACTTTGTTGACAGAGGAACAGGTACAAGAGTTAGCAGATCAGCAGGTTTCTCCACCTAGACCAGGTACTGGCCCCCCAGCTACCAGGACCAGACAGAAGTTAAAATCGCACCAACTTCATGATTAGTTCACTCATATGGAATGCAAGGGGTATCGGGACACTTGGTGCCCTGGAAAGGTTAAAAGCCTTGAAGCAACTTGACTTGCCTGCTCACGTTAGAGGATTTGTTCGGACAGACACACTTGGGTTGGCTAGCTTCAGACGGAGGAAGACTAAGAGGAATAAAGAACCACCTTGATCACATCTGGTGCCTGGGTTATGTGATGGAGAGCAAACCATACTACCCAGGGTCGCACTCAGGTATCATTTCATACATCTATATCTCTTCTTTGGGGCTATTTATTGCTTGCAAGTCAAAGCTGCATTGAAGGATCTTATATAGGGTATAGGACTTTTTTCTTTGTTTCTTTACTTTGTAAAGGGAGAGTCTCCCTTGTTTTATTTTCCTAGTAATCTATTGTATTGAGATGAGTCTTCTCTTCTAGGTGCATAGATGACTAGGTTCTTTTCTTAGAATCTGGGGATGAGTGGGCTGACCTTAGTAGGATGGTTGACTTATGAACCACCATAGGATCGGAGGTAAGGTTTATGTCCCCCTCCTTGTACTTTTCTTGCTTTCTTTATTAATGATAAGGCCGGGGGTGTTGCTTATCCTCTGACGGACACAAGCCCCGTCGTTAAACCAAAAAAAAAACAAATAATCTAATTCATGAATTTTTTAATTCAGTCATTCAAAAAACTGTACCTGGGAAGCTCTGACCCATTTTCCGTTAATCCAGTCCAGATGCAGCCTTATATCAGCATGGTTAAACTCCAACTCCTCATTATTCGCCTTAAAGTAAACCTTGTATCTCTGGCCTTTAAGTACTTTAGAAACCACACCCACCCACCAGCCATCCATGTGCAGAGCATCAACTTCTTCAAGGACTTTGAAGCTTTTAAAAGGTCCAATATCAGGTGGACATGGTCGTACATGCAAATGATCAGTTTCTTCTTGCAAAAACTCTGTATCGTCACTGGTTCGTAAGTTCTGATACTCGACAAGGTAGTTACCGTTATCTAAAAGCTTAACAACAGTTGCAACGAACCAAGCACCCTCAAAACCCTCTTCATCACTGCTGACTTCGACTAATGACCCAACACTAAAAATTTCTGCAGCTTCGTTGTTGGGTTTAATTTCAGTAGATACAAGTTTCTGTATTTCATGCCCAAGTCAAAATAAGTGGGGAGAGAAAAGAACAAATCAAAAAGTGAAACACATAGACAGAAATTGAGAGAATGTCAAAAACTTGAAAAATGCATGCCATATTTAAATAATGTTTCGTTGTGTGTTATCTTGTGCAGACATGTATAATCATGAAACAACAACAACAACATAACCAGTATAATCCCACCAGGTGGGGTCTGGGGAGTGTAGAGTGTACGCATACCTTACCCCTACCTTGTGAGGGTAGGGAGGTTGTTTCTGATAGACCCTCGGCTCATATGTATAATCATGAAAAGAAATGGAAAATAGACATATTTCAGATGAACCTAAGAAGTGCCAGATTTGCTCGTCAGTTAAATATAATAATAGAAACATGCTTCCAACTCCCATTTTTGTCCCTGGGCGTGTGTGTTTAGCGCTTCTATGCTGAAGCTAGATTGGTCAAAAGAGATGACTGAAGGTTGGCTTAGAATAATTATTTTTTTTGGACAGAACAGACTTAGAATAATTATTTTATCAATGACAATACCATTTATATCTCCTATATACTTGCATAGTCATCTTGTACTAGTTTTAATAGTATTCCACCTAATAGGTAAATAGGATTTGATTAGTGATGGGGAATCTCTGTTAGACACAGTTGACCATGTTGCTTTGATGTGAAGCTGGATCTTTTTGTAAATATTCAAGCACAATTCGTGCAGCTTTTACAATACTTGCCCTTTCCTGAAAAAATAAAGATTATGCTCACTTGGGAAGGTTTTCTTTTCACGAGTTATCTCTACTCTATCTAGTGGCAGGAAATAACATATGTCACACAGACTCAGGTGTAAGTATGTATTCATACATGTACAAGTGTACAAGTATTTGCAACGGATTCATAATAACTTAACAAGTTTTAGTGTAATTGAAGGATTTAACGAATTATCCATACCCATAACTTACCTATTCAAAATGGGTACATCAAGACGAATGAGTAGTTCTAACAAAGGATACGATATATAGGAAAAGGTTTCCACATTAGGGGATGAAGGTCAATATTCATTTTAGAAACAAAAATAAGAAAATGGAGAAAGTAGATAGTAAAAGCCTATCATAAGCAATATTGAACTGCAGTCTACATAACCTAATCTTCTTTCAAGTTTGCAGCATGACTTTTGCTTAGCTGGGTTGAGAAAGAAACCAGCAAGTAGACTTCTTTGAGCTTTCAAGTTTCCCTTGATTAGCTGAAAATAAGAACACCCTATCCAAGAAAGTATAAATTGATTTGACTCGAAATGTTGTTCAATGCCCCTATATCTACAAAGTTCCCATGCATATTCACATATCGTCCCCCCTCAAGCCTTTAAATCAATTATCCCAAGAATCCAACATATGTAAAATGTATGTGTTGGTCTATTGTGGAAACACAAGTCTAGGTGTTTAGTTAGTCATTTCAGTTGTCACTTTTTCCCCCTATAAACAGTGTGGATAACATTCTGGATTTTGTTAACTCCCTGTCTCTAACACGGTAGAGATTAGGGGTGGCAAAATTAGCCCAAACTCAAATGACCCGCCCAATGTTTGATGAGTTTGGGCAAGAGTGATTTTGATGATGGGTTGGTTTAGGCTAGCCCAAGTTGACCCATCATAAATCAACAACCCAAATGAATTCGTGATGATGCCCAAACTTGATCCACGAAAATGCTCAATCTTAATTATTAGAGCTCCACTTTAGATTAAGATTTTTGTTTATAAATAATTATTAAAAAAATTCCCTTATTCTTTCGAAACAATAAAAATACATCAACGTACTCCAACCACCCACCACACTATCCCCACCCCATCACTGAACCACCCTCACATCCCTACCTAGTTTACCACTTTACCCCACCCCTACCACCCCCACATTACCACCCCACTTGCCCTGCCCCATCCTCAAATTTCTATTTCATATTTTTTTCTTTTATTAAAAAAAATATATATATGATTTTTTTTCTTCTTACTCCCCCCACCCACCGTCTCCCGTCCCCCCACCCCACGCAATCGTCAAATTTTTATTTCATTTTTTTTTTACTTTTTTAAGAAAATTATTAAAAATATGAATTTTTTTCTTCCCCCTCTTACCACTGGCGTCCCACACCACGCCCAAAGTTTTTACTTTATATATTTATTTTACTTATATAAAAAATTCAAAAAAAATCTTACCCCATCACCCCTCCCCCTACCCATTTTCTATTTTATATATTTATTTTATTTTAATCAAATTTTTATAAAAATGAAAAAAATTGCTTACCCCAACACCCCACCACCCCCGAAAGTTTTTACTTTATATATTTATTTTACTTATATAAAATTCTTACAAAAAATGAGAAACTTTTCTTACCCCACCACCCAGCCCCCCAACCCCGCTACCCCCTGCCCTCCCACCCACTATTTTATATATTTATTTTGCTTTTATAAAAAATGAGAAAATTCTTTAAAATACTATTCTTATTTTAAAAATAAAAATATGTGAATCAAAAATCATACAAAATAAAACATCATAGAATGTAAGTTTGAAATTTGTAAAAGTAATGGGTCAAGTTGGGCAAATTGGGTTATGACTCATCATTTAGCCCGTCTTGACCCGCTCATCTTAGCCCAAATAAGCTTTGGGCGGGGGTTGAGCATTGGCTCATATTGACCCACCCAATTTCAACCCAAACGGCTCATCTACCACCCCTAATAGAGATGCAAGGATTTCTTTAGACTGTTTTACAGGTTTTGTTTAGTCTGCTTCATGTTTTGTTTGAAGCAGCTTTTTGTCCATCTGTAACCTTGCATCTTCTTGATGCTTTTCTAATGACATTTTATTACTTTACCAAAAAAAAGGACAATCGATCAATCAAATATGCCTCAATCCTAGACATAGTCGTGGTTAACCATATAAATATTATGTATCTATTATGCTCTATTCGTGTAATTCATTTCAACACTAAATAATTTGTGTTTATCGAATACTAGTAGTTCTCTAAAACTAGAAGTTCTTGAACCTCATACTTATACCTACACTGACATACAAGTTTCTAACCAAACTAAAAGGATTCCTAACAAGCATAAGAGTTAATCAACAATACTATATCAACTATATGTATCATTTGCTTCCATCGTATTTTTTTCTTAATTTAAATTTACACACTGCTTTTTTGAGATTCCATACCTTTTTGAGACAACATCCCTCCATGTGATTTAAAGTCTCCTCATCCTAATTAAGACTTTCAGTTATCATAGTGTTGCACCTAACATTGGAGAACTCGAAGGCCCGCCTAGGACATGGCCATCTAACACGACCTCTCAATTAATCCTCCATGTGCTACTTGCACCCTCATGAGACGTAATTTCTTCTGATAATGTAAATATATTTATTAGTAATAGGGAAAATTCTTTAGTATACCAAAGGTAGAGAATTTACAGTGTACTATGATTCTTTACGAACAACACCCCAATCTTCTACACACTTCGGAACCGCATGAGAAAACAAACAAGAAATAAAAGTTACTCCTCGTGTGTAAATAATCTTCTTTATCCAATCAAATCAAAAGCTCTCCGATTTCTTTCCTTCCACAGGATCCAGATGAGTGCTGATGGTGCAACACCTAAGACTGTTCGACTAATATTTTTTAACTCTTCCTTCGTATGGTCCTTCTTCTAAATTTCCAGTTGGAGAGTGTCTCCATCATCGCGCCTGATATCTCCCATTGCATCCCAATCCATCTCAAAATCTCATACCACCATCGAGTTGCCACCGGACAATGTCTGATGATGTGATCCACATCTTCATCAAAACATTTGTGCATAGCGACTAACATATATATTCCATATACTGATGTTCCGAATGGATTTATGAGACTCTTTCTTCTCTCTAGAAGCAAAGAAACTCAACAACCAATCTTACAAGGAGATTCTAAGTATGCTTATTCAAGTTCAGACTGAACCGTGAACATGTCAATCATAGGAAAGACTTCTTAAGGAGATGCTTGGTTGGGAGGTTTGAAAAGAGGGTGTTGTCACTGGAGCCGATTGCATCTTGGGCTGCAGAGACATGGGGGGTGATGTCAGGTCTGAAGGTATTTAACAAGATAATCCTATTATCAATCTTTTTAGTTATGGGACTTTATACTTTAGTTCTACTTCCACAATGATTCTGACTCAGTTGCTATAGTATTCCTGTATCACCTATCTTTCTAGCCTTTTTTAAGATGAACCTGTTCCCATGCAATAGTCAAGAATTCTTGACGGTATCGAGCTGGAACAACCTGTTCTTCCTTGAGTACGACTACTGCTATGAAAAGCTTATCGAAAGAGGAGGAAAGAGCTATTTAACCAACCCGGCAACCAGGTGCTTCGACCCGCATTGAATGCTGGCCACATGTTGGGTTTGAGAGCCGTGTGATGGGTGACTATCCAGCACGGTTCGGAGAGCACTTTTAGTCTGCGCTGGTGAATGGAAGGAGATCACCACTTCTCTCAGTAATGAACTTCCTTTACTTCGTAACCTTAGCCTTAGATGTCCTTTCATAGATTCTCGAACCTCCGACAGACAGGAAGAATATTTACTGATTTTGTTGACTTTCCCGTTAACAAGCCTATGTTCCAACTATATATCTGAATCCAACTCTCTTGGACTAACTTCTTCACCGCCATCCGCGCATTAAGAGGCGGGAATCCTTCCCCTCTAGCACTATACCTAAAAACAGATGTGATGGGACTACTTTTTTACCCACACCAGTTCATGCTTGGTAATTGAGAGTACAAATTCACATTCTTGGATATCCAATAAGCTATTCACAAGAACATAACCATCTGGATAGAGTATTTTCTAG
Organism: Przewalskia tangutica; assembly: GCA_029844215.1. NCBI lineage: Eukaryota > Viridiplantae > Streptophyta > Magnoliopsida > Solanales > Solanaceae > Przewalskia > Przewalskia tangutica. Next base: position 14,400,981 of record CM056721.1, on the reverse strand, counting down.
TCTAATTTTCTCAGCTTCGTGCGAGGTAAATGGAGAGCTAAAACACATCGATAACCCTATAATATGTGACAAAAATCCTAAAAGATCCACTCTCCCTAAAGACCCTTCCTAATGGAAGTTACAAGTTACAAGATCCAAAAGAAAAATAAGTAGCCAGATAATGTTTCATATTAACTCCACAACATCCTTCAAGCAAGTTCTTTAACACAGTCTCTTGATTAATTAACAAGTTCTCTTGGAGCCGAAGCCTTATCAAGAAACTGATAGAACCACATTTCTTGGAAAATGAGAATACAACATATCCAACAATAAAGAAAGGCGGAAAATGAGAATATCCAGAAAAGAAAAAAGGAATATACCTCCTCCTCCTCCTCATCTTCTTGATAAAATGGTGGGGTCCACACGCCATTGGCCCACTCACGGTGGATCCGTATCTGAGACCCGTCAAATTCAAGCTGATCCCTTGTTCCCCTAAAGAAGACAGAATACCTCCCACAATCCAACACTTCCATTACCACACCTTCCCACCACCCATCATTATAATTAGCATCCACCTCTTCACTTACCTTAAACCTCCTTCGCCTTTCAGGTGGTGGTCGTGGTCGTAACTGAACTAAACTCATCGTCTCTTTCAACGGGTTTTTACCTTTTTTATCAGCCATTAAAGTTTTGTACTCAACCAATACTCGGAGCTTGTTGCTGCTACTTTCGTCATCGTTGTTCCTTCTTTGTTTCTTTGGAATAGGGCGTATGACTGTTCCTTCATACCACGCACCTCGAAAGCCTTCTTCGTCACTGCTTATCTCGATCTCTGCGCCGTTTGTGAAGTAAGTGTTGAGCATATCTGTTTCATCTTGGTCATTTGCCATAGGGAGATTCTTTGGCGGTTATCAGATTTTGAATGAATTATTCACCAAGAGGGGGCTTTTGAGTTTTAGCAAGATTGGTTTGGTATGAGTATGACTAGGGGGTGTGGGTAGGTGGGAGTGCACATTTTAAATGAATTTTTTTTTTTGGTTATTCTTAAAAGCCCTCCAACTTTGAGAAAAATGGGCATATTTGCCCTCCGTCAAAGTTGGGGGACAAATATACCCCTTCCGTTAATAAACTTTCACCATTTGCCTATATTTAACTTCGACGCACATGTGGATTCCACGTGGACGCCATCTGTGTGCCATGTGGATGACCCGACCCGACACATGAATTACCCGATCTGTTCCCTAAAAAACTCAAAACGCATCAAATTAAAAGGAGAACACCCAGCGATTTGTTCTTCAATTTTGTGCCCTAAAACCGCATCATCATCTTCAGTTATCTTCATTCTCCAGCAACAGTAACACGGATTCCATTCTTCCAAAATCAATATTTCAAGTTTTTTCCTCGAATTCAATCAGTAACCGTCCAATTCAGCGAGCTCTTCTTCCCCAAAAGCGAAAATTGAAGTTGTCAACCCTCGAAATTTCATCAACTTCCGTCTTAATATTTAGGCGAATCCAACCAACTAATCGTGTACAAGAAGGTTAGAAATTCTTGAACTTTATGTGTTAATCGATACTTATATGGTTCTAAGTCTTTCGTCGACATATAAATCACGTTCAAGGTTAGAAATTTATTATCTTTATGTGTTAAACGATAGTTATATGGTTCTAATCTCTCTCTGTGAAATTCGAATTTCTGCAAAAAAAATAATTCTGAAATCGACTTGTAGACTGTGACGTTATTAGACTTTAACGACTTTGTTTTGTTTTTAGTTGTTATTTGTTGTATTTGTTCGATATTATATTTCGACGATGCCGACGACGATTGAAATCTCTAATCGACAGTAAACCAACAATTTTTTTTGACACGAGTGTTGTATTCTTTTTTGCAGATCATTGTCATGGAAAGACTTGTAGAATGTGAATTAGATGTTGATGTCGTAGCTGAATGTAAATTAGATGTTGATGATTTTGATGCGACTAACATTGCACAACATTCTGAGTCATATTGTATTGATGTTGAGGCTGGCACAGACTGTGACAGTGTCAATGAATCATTAAACTCTTCTGGTAATGAGTCTAGTGATGATGATTTTGATGCTGAAGATTAGAGCTTATTAGACTTCAGAATAAAAGAGAGATTACACAAAAGTTAAAGCATTTCAAAACTATATATCCTAGAATGTCTTTCAAAGATATCATTGAGGCTAGAATGTTTATGAAGCTTTATGCCTTATCGCAAAATAAATGGTTGGTATTGTTGAAAAGTGACAAATCTAGGGTTACGTACAAGTGTGTTGAGGGTTGTCCTTTTAAATGTTCCATCAGTAAATGCAAGAACGGGATCGGGGTTTCAGTTAAAACATTGGTTAATGAACACAATTGTCCACCAGCATTTGAATGCAAAAGAGTAGATTGTGACACAATAGCTCATTATTTCCAAAACAAGCTACAAAATGATCCAAAAATGAAGGTCAAAGAGATGAGGGCAGAACTGAAAGTCGCCTTTAATGTCAATGTTAGTCTTCATAAGTGTAAGAGGGCCAAGAGAATAATTTTGGGAGAACTTAGTGGTAGTTACAATGATGAGTATAATAAGTTAGAGAGTTATGCTAATGAATTGAGGAATAACAATCGTGGAAGTGATGATGTTGTAATCAACATATCTAGGGATGCACTTGAAACGGGAGTACGAAAGTTCCTAAGAATGTATATATGTTTTAATGCAATGAAGAATGGATTTAGTGGTGGGTTAAGACCTTTCATAGGATTGGATGACACATTCTTGAAAGAAAATGCTAAAGGGCAACTGTTGGTAGCTGTTGGTCAAGATTCAATGAACCATATTTATCCACTAGCCTGGGCAGTAGTCTCTAAAGAGAACAAGGTCACTTGGAATTGGTTTTTAGGACTACTAACGAATTCATTAAACCTGCAGCAAGGCCAATGGATCACCATCATGTCTGATATGCAAAAGGTAAAATATTTCTGATTTAAGCACCATGGTTAAAACTGAAAATCTGAAAATTGTGAAAACTAAAAATGCAGGAATCTTAAAAATTCTGAAAACTGAAAATCTGAAAAACTAAAAATTTGATGTATATATATAGGGTTTAATTGATGCAATCCAGACAAAGTTACCTAAAGCTAAGTATAGGTTTTGTGCTAAATATATAGAGCACAATTTGTTGAAAAGATGGGGTGGTTCCGAAGCATTGAAGAAGAAGATGTGGCATTGTGCATGGAGCTCTTATCATGAAGAGTTTTGTGACCATTTGAAGGTTATATGTGAGATGGATCAGTCAGCTGCTGAGAATTTATTGACATACCCAGTTGTGACTTGGATTAGAGCCTACTTCGACACAACTTGCAAGAATTAAAATGTGGAGAACAACATCACAGAGTCGTTTAACAAGTGGATTCTGGAGGCAAGACACAAGTCGATTATCAAGATGCTTGAAGATATTAGATTAAAGGTAACACTTGACCCTTTTAATTTAGTTTTAAGACACAGAATTAACACCTTAACATTGTGTAGGTAATGGACATGTTGGTAGCGAATGAAAGTCAAGGGCATAAATGGACTACGAAATATAGTCCTACAACATTGGAGATTTACAAGGACTTTGTGGTTATTGCTGAAAATTGTGAGGTACATTTCAGTGGTGATGATGGGTTTGAAGTGTCTGAGGGAACCGATACACACATTGTCGATCTAATGACAAAGAAATGTAGTTGTAGGACATGGGAACTTAGTGGTATCTTGTCCTCATGCTATAAGAGCATACAAGCATAGACACAAGGATCCTATTGTCGAGGGAGTCCTTCACCCATATTATAATAAGTCAACCTACTTGTCAATCTATTCACACAAACTTCAACCAGTTAGAGGGTCTAAATTCTGGAAATATGAAAAGAGTCATGATATGAAACCACCAGAAATGTGTAAGATGGTGGGTCGACCCAAAGTTAAGAGAGGAAGAGTGAGGAATGAAAACTTGAAAAGACAAGGTGAATGGTCCGCTTCAAGGAAAGGAAACCCTATGACATATTCTACATGTCATCACAGTGGACACAATGCAAGGGGATGTGATAAGGTAACACTCTACACATATGGTAACATTGCTGATGTTTCTTTTTAGTTGTTGTTGGTGTCCTGTTTTTTCAATTTTTAGTTGCTGCTGCTGTGGTGTTTTTTTAGTTGCAAATATGCCCCTTTTTAGTTGCTGCTGGTGTCTCTTTTTTTTCAATTTTTAGTTGCTACTGCTGTGGTGTTTTTTTAGTTGCAAATATATTGTTGTTGTCCTGTTTTTTCAATTTTTAGTTGATGTTGTGGTGTTTTTTCCTTGTCTTGACGTAGTGTTTTTTTTAAACAGCAGGCTAGTAAAGGGAAACAACTTGCAAGGAATAAAAGCAGCAGCAACACATATTTACTCCCGGCAGGAGAACGATAACCAGAAGAAAGTTTTGTAGCAGCAGAACCAAAAGAACATCTAACTCAATGCAGCAGCACCGCCACTATGATAGAAGCAGAACCATCATTAAGGCCAATGTCATTTTCTGAGGCAAATACTAGAATACTTGAAAGGATGAAACAAAGATTAGCTACACCAATAAGAAAAATCTCCATTGTTGGTGATTCTACTTCAATGAGTGAGCCAACCAACTTGCATTATCAACCACCAAACAAGGCTCTTGTTATAAGAGAGAAATTGAAGACATGGAAGAGAAATAGGCAGTCCGAAACATGACGAAGACATGAATTACTGATGTCTTGGCCATTGTCAAACTTTTTTTGTGTTTGTCTTCATAGTCCATCAAACTTTTTTTGTGTAATGTTCTTTAAAGTGTAATGTTTTTTTGTGTAATGTATAGGCTTTTTTTGAGATGATGAAGACATGTTTTTTTGTGTAATGTTCTTTACTGATGCCTTGGCATGTTCTTTACAGTGAATGGATTTGTAGCTTTTATCAGCTTGTATAGGTGCATTCTCATGTTGATTTGTACAGTTAGAGGTGGCTACTGATGGAAGATACATATATGTAGTGACAGGACAATATGGTCCTCAGTCCTTCGAGTCATTATGCATGTTGGTTCAATTAAAACTAGAGCTAAACGAGTAGATAAACGGTGTCCACGGTTCTGCTTATAAGTACTTAAACATTGGCACTATTAACAGGCAATGGGATATTGAAAAGTGTTTGGTGTGGAAAGCAAACAGCCGAATTAAAAATGGAATGTGTACACAATTTCTTCATATGGCTGCTAAGAAATTAGTTTTCTAACAGTGATATAAAAGACTTAGATACATCCAACTGAAATTGCATAAAAGAAGATTCATAACATTACATTAAACGTTCTTACACATCTACAAATACATAATCATTTCATAATTGATGCCGCAACAAATCCAACAAATAACGCCAATGAAATCATCATAAACACGCGCATCTTCAAAACTTTGTTCATTTCAGCTTGATTTATACCCATCAACACAACGATTTCTGCTTTCAACATATCTCTTTCACTCTTCAAATCTTCTATTATATTCTTAAACACATTCAATGACGACATTAATTCGCCAGAGAAACTTTCAATATATTGCTCATCCTCTCATTGCCAATATCCACAAGAACTTCTCTATAAGCAAAAAATGAAGAAAGAATAAAAAACAAAATCAAACAAACAAAAAGTTGTCAAGGTATTACATTAAAATTACTTACCTTAGGTTTGGGGCATTTGAAGAATTTCCTTCCGGGATTTGAAGTAGTCCTCGAAATAAATTGATTCGCAGTCATACCACAATGACACCTCCTTTGTGAAGAACAACTAATTTGAGACATTTCTTACTTGCTGAACATAAACACAATTGTATTAACTAATAAACTGAAACAAACACTATCGACTATAACTTAATCGAAACAAAGACTGTCAAAACTCATCGACGAACCAAATTTACACTATCGAAAGTAGAATAAGAAGCATAGACTGGTTTATCTCGAGTAATAAACATTGTCGAACATAATTTATCTCGACTGGTTTTCAATCTACAACATATCAGAATCACAGAAATTCTACAACCAAATCTAATAAAATCAACTACCGATTTAAAACCAGTCGACATTGAGTTCTCAAGTCCGAAAAAATATGCCTATGTCGACGATTGAGTTCACTGTTTTCTTAGCGACCAGATGAACCAAACATTATAACCATATATATAAGACACTGGATTTCAATCTTCCAACACTAAAAATTTGCAGAAATTCAACTGTCGATTAGACATTTATATGTCGACGAAAGACTTAGAACCATATAAGTATCGATTAACACATAAAGTTCAAGAATTTCTATCTTTCTTGTACGCGATTAGTAGGTTGGATTCGCCTGAATGTTAAGACGGAAGTTGATGAAATTTCGAGGTGGTCGATTTCGATTTTGGGAAGAAGAGTCATTGAATCGACTGATTCTTGATTGAATTCGAGGAAAAAGCTTGAAATATTGATTTTGGAAGAATGGAATCCGTGTTACTGTTGTTGGAGAATGAAGATAGCTGAAGATGATGCGATTTTAGGGCACAAAATTGAAGAACAAATCGCTGGGTGTTCTCCTTTTAATTTGATGCGTTTTGGATTTTTTAGGGAACGGGTCGGGTAATCCATGTGTCGGGTCGGGTCATCCACATGGTACACGGGTGGCGTCCACGTGGAATCCACATGTGCGTCGAAGTTAAATATGAGCAAATGGTGAAAGTTTATTAACGGAAGGGGTATATTTGTCCCCCAACTTTGACGGAGGGCAAATATGCCCCTTTTCTCAAAGTTGAAGGGAAAATATGCCCCTTTTCCCTTCTTAAATAAGCTACACACATATATGGTCCTTTAAACTAGTCAAACTTTTCATTTAAACACTTAGGTGCGTTTGGTTCGGGGTAAACAGAAAAGAGAAAGGGAATAGAGGAATGAAATTTCCTTTGTTGTTGTTTATTTGACCTTATTTTTTTCATTCCCTTTACCCCTTTTCCACTTTTATTCCCTTTCCTTTATTCCCCACCCCACTAGGTATTTGTATTTTCTTTCCCCGACACGAACCCTGGACTCCGGACCACCCAGAACCAAACATGTAGGGACAATCATGTAATTTATTTCATTTTCATTCCATTCTCTTATTGAATTTCATTCCGTTTACCCTGCGCGAACCAAACGCACCTAGGGAGATACGCTTTTTCGTCATATGTTCATTAGTTATACACCATATTTTGATAATATCTCATGTATAATTAATATCTAGCAAATTATGGTATTACTCGGGGTCTCGTTTGATTTCGTTCTCTTGAGTTAGGAGTCTTTTAGAAACAACCTTTCTATAGGGGTCATTTTAATAAAAAATAAACTACGTTGGGATAAGTTATGCTGAGATTAAATATATTGAGATTAGTTATCCTAAATTTATTTCTTATTGATTATTTAGTATGTTGTATTAAAAGTAACATACGTTTGATAATTTCTAAAAATATCTTTACAATCCTAGGATAACTGATTCTACTCTATGACATGTATAAGTTATCAACAACAACAACATACTCAATGAAATTCTACAACGTGGGGTATGGGGAGGATATAGTGTACGCATACCTTACATCTACTTTGGTATGTGTTGACACCCAATTTTGACCCATCTTTTAGTCATTTCTTGCAATTTTAAGTATTTTAGGACACCACATTTTTATCACCATTTTTGACATTTTTGTATATTTTTTACCTAACATTCTATGTTGTTTTATTTTTTGTAAATTGACATCATGTTTTTACTTTAATTAGGTATTAAACATTTTTAAATATTATGTTATTATTGTTGCGCGATCATTTTATTTTTACTAATTTTGTATCTCTTTAAATAATTAATTGACATCCCGTCTTTACTTTTAATTAGGCATTAAATATTTGCTAAATATTGTATTTTATTATTATTGCATCAGCATTTGCATTTTTATAATTTTGCATCTTTAAATAATTTTTCTTTAATTAACCCGTTTTGCATTTCATCAAACCAGTCCATGTCCAAGGCACAATCTGGACCAGTCCAATCCGCCAAAAACCGAAGCCCAAACTGAGGCTCAATACACCTTTCATCTTTTCCCTCTAATACCCAATACCCAATACCCAATACCCTAAACCTAAATCCCACACTATAAATAAAACCTTACCCCCCCCCCCATTTTAAAACCCAGTCGTCTACCCTCTCTCGACCTTTATCTAACCCCAGCCGCACACCCTCTTCCCCTATTACCCTCAGCCCCCTCAAACCCTTTTCCAGCCGCCCCCTATTATCCTCACGCCCCTGCCTCGCCGGAGGTGATGACCGGCGGGAACCTCTCATCTCTACTCCCCACTGCTCCCGTCGCCACCATCCGGCGAACCACCACAACTGTTTTCCCCTCTCACCCCCATTCCCGTCAAACCTTCAGCCTCCCAACACCACCAAGAACCCCACCGACAATCCCTACCCTCTCACTCGTCGACCCCACTGCTCCCTGCTCACCGTCGAACACCCTTACACTATGGCGGCGTCGCTCAGGCATCTTGCCGACAAGGCGACGTCGACACCCTGCCCTTTATCTTATGGATGATTATTGGACTGATTTTTTGCATTTTTTGATACCTTGCCGGAGTACTAAAACTCCGGGGACGTTGTATTGTTCTCTTTCTATTTCGGCATATTTTGTGTTTGTTGGACTAAGATTGTTCTCTTATTGGTTAATTTTGCTATTGCGATTATATTTAGCCTTGTTATTTTTCGGCGAATCAGATCCATTGATTTCGTCATTAATTTACTGATTTTGTGTTTTTCCGGCGATATTGCGTCCACCACGACCATGTTTATCACTGCTCTTGATAGTTATTGATTTTGGCGGACTGATTTTGCTATGTTGCTACTGATCTTTCGCCATCCGACTCATCGATTTTTAGGCTATTGTTGTCACTGATTTTCGGTTATTTGCTACTGATTTTGGCTATGGTGCTTGACTGATTTTTATGCTATTTTTCTACTGATTTTCGCTATTTACATCGATTTTCCAAAGAATCGCTCCCACTGATTTTGGCTATGATGCTGGACTGATTTTTAGGCTATTTTGCTACTGATTTTAGGCTGGTTTTACTGATTTTGAACAAGATACTACACTTTTGGTTACTGATTTAAACAAGATACTACACTTGGTATTTTATTGATTTTGAACATGATACTACACTGACCGATGAAGGAATCTCCGTCTGATTTCCAAGGCCTTTCCTGTACAAAGACGAATTTATTTTTGGCTTTACTTATTAATTCTTGTTATTGCTTTTAAAATTGTTTATTCTATTACTAACACTTTTATTAAGTGTTTATGCAGGTACCCGGAGATCATCTTGTGCAGAAGGCCTAAAAAGGGCTAAAAGATGTCCCGGAGTTTTATCTTATGTCACCTTTAATTTTAGTTTTTATTATTCTGTGTTGCATTTTATTTTAATTGTAAATTATGTAAAAATGCTTAGAATAGGTAGAATAAAAGTCAATACATAATTAATCTAGGTTTGAACGGATAACCGCAAGTTAACGGATCTTAAAGGATGTCTAACCCCTTCCCTTTAGGATAATAAAGAACCCTGATCCAGAATCTCACATAGCTTTCGCAGACCTTTAAATGGAGATCATTTATAGCATTTTTATGTCATTTAATAAGTGTCCTAATTCACTATAATAATTAGGTGGCGACTCCTTAAAATAAATTTAGGAATCATACCATACGTAGTACTCCCGTTTCGACTCCGGTTAAAATGGGGTGTTACAGATGGCGACTCCACTCAGGATATCCTAGGTTCTTAACCATAACAAACTTTGGTTAATTATCGTGCTTTATTTTTCTTTATTTGCTTAGTTGCTATTTTGTGTTTTTACATTTTTTTGCTCTTATCTATCCTTTGCCTAAATTGTTATTCTTTACATGAATATTTGCATGCTGTTATTTGTTACCGCTTTTCTTAAATTGACATTCCGTTCATATTTCCTCCATTATGAAAAATTCACACTATCACACACAACACGCGGGTGTGCTTTGCGCACCTGCAAATTTCTTTCAAACACCCAAATTTAAGAGAGTTGGCGTTTTGCGCGGAGAATCCGGTCCAACCGGTGGTCGCGTAGCCTTCTCACTCGAGTAGTCCGCTCGATAACCTCGCGTCCAGTAAGCCAAATCTTAGAAAGCTTAAGATAGAACTATACCACATTTTTTATTAAGTCATGCATGCATAAACCTTAGGTGGGTTAATCCTTGATATTAACGCCACAATTAGAAATCCACCAAAACTTGTCGACGGGTTTCACAACCCAACGACCCATTAGCATACTATGTGTAGCGTGATGATGATAGACGGATCCAAGCCTGGTCATTACACACTGAAATTGGAAAAAGTGCACCGTCATTTGGTCGCCATTTCCAACAAAACATTGCAGTTTAACGGCTTGGACCTATTTATCATAATCTCGCATATTTGGCGTTTAGGCCGACCTCTGGCATAAGAGAGGTCCCAGGCATACTAGGCGCGCGCTTGATTTGCATGATTTGGTTTATTATTGTTGTCGCTAGCAATTCTGTACATATTATTTAATGCAATAATTACCCTTTTAACCCCTGTACATATCATGCTTATAATTTCGTCCATGAGCATTTGCATTTTTGCACTTTTTGTTGTCACATTGCAATCAGGACTTCTCACAGAAATCGCTTCTTGAACAAAGACAATTTGGACTTTGTGAAGCATCAACCACCAGTCCGGTCGAACCAAGCAGGGGAGTCTTTGACTATATTGTCACTCCCTTACATTTTACTATTTTGTGGCTTGCCTACTCTCACCCATTTGTAATATTTTTTGCAGGAAGACCGTCCTCGCAAATAGTCGAGGGCGGACAACAAAAAAAAAAGTGAAGAAAAGAAAAAAAATCATCACAAGAATGAGCTGGAGTTATGTTGACGGAAAGAAGTCAGCTTATACCAGATTCAACGAAGCATCGCTCTGGGTCCTATATTTTGTATCTTTATACATATTCACAAATCCAATTGATATGTCTAGTGTCGATTACATCATGCATTTTACAACATAATCATCCCGAACTACGCGTGTCTGATTCTCACCACACGGTGTGATACGTAGGCAACCCATCTAGGGTTCGACACCACCACGTAAAAAAAAAAAGAAAAAAACAAAAACAAAAAGGGGGACATATTTGGTTCACCCATTCATTGCATTTATCCAATCACGGGCATTCATTATTGCATTTCAATCATTCTAGCACATACATTCATTCATGCATTTCATTCATTCCATCACAGTCATTCATTTTTTTCATTACATTCCTTTTTCTTTGCATTAGTCTTATAGTGAACAATCATTTGTTTTGCACAGCTTTTATTTTTGCATTTCTTTCATGAATAAATTCTTGTAAATCATACGTTTTATAACATATATGAACGAACTACGCACACCTGATTCTCGTCAAAGATGAGATACGCAGGCAGCCCTACTCGGGTTCGGTACCATTTATTCAAAATACAAAAAAATGTGTTATTCAAAAATACAAAAATATTTTTTAAGCATCATTGTTTGACTCGGTTGATACCAACACAGTTAGGAGTGTGCATAGGAAAAAAAAAAGTAATAATCAATATGAGTTGACTTTGTGGTAAACCATAGATTCTTTAGGTACCTCTTATTCACCCGTAAAGGACATTGTCTTGCATATTTCCAAGATAAGAATGAAACCAACCTCATCGTTTCATATGCATTGTGTGGTGAGTTTTAGAATAAGTTCAATTGTATTGCATTGTGATCTAGAACTTGGCCTGAATGTTTGTTGAGGCAAAATCCTGAGTAACACTCAGTGTAGGAAATGATCGTAGGCTTTCTTTGACCCGTTTGAGCCTTTTCAGCCTACCAAATAACATTATCCGTAGTACACCCCTTTTGAGCCTAAAGCCTATTCTTTGACAACCGCATATTACACCTATACCGTTTCTAAGTGCGTACGCACTATCCCTCTCTTGGCCCGACCTCCTTGAGCGCTTTAGAAATGTGCAAGTGGCTGACAAATTCTGCGTCGAAGTTTGCAAAGACAAAATGGTCAAAGTTCCAAAAGGGAAAAGAAAACACAAATGACGACTTCACAAAAGAAGAAATCAAAAGCCCCGACATTATAAAAAAAATGATGAATGAAATGAGAGAATAACTTTGGGAAAAAGAGGGCCCCAAACGAAAGATCCAAAAAGAAGTCAGTACAGAAAAACTGGGACAACAAAAAAAAAAAACAGATCAGCATTAAAGCACACACGGACGTCGTCCAACGCTCGAGGAAGGATTAGTCACTTTTTACCCAAATGATATCCATCCCTTTCCCCAAGCCTACATTACAAGCCCGTGACAAGCCCTACATGATCTTATACTTAGGGTTCTCACATTAGTGGATACTTACATGACAGCCAAGCCTATGGTATCACAATTGCATGCATTAACATCCTTTTGAGTGTGAGCGTACTCCTCTAAACGCCCCAAAATTCAAAATACTGGAATATATGTGAGAAATGAGACTTTCTTTCAGTGAGGGCATTTGAAACGTGAGATTACGTGTAGTTCGAAACATTGGCTGCAAGCAAGTGTGTCGATACTTAGGTGTCTGAGGTACCATTTGAAACTATAGGAACCCAGAAGTCAGTCTTGGTTAGACTGGAAGTGAATAACGAAATTCCTAAGCACAATACTAATTGTTGGTATCAACTGAAGTCAGAACGTGATGCTGTCTTTCACTTTTCAAAAAAAAATGCATATAAAATAATCATTTTTTGCATCATGAACTACGTTTTGACCTGATTCCCTCTACGGGATACGTAGGCAGCCACATTGGCTTCGGTCCACATTATTTGAAAACCCATAAAAATCCTTATTCTTTGCATCACGAACTACGTCTTGACCTGATTCCCTCAGCGGGATACGTAGGCGGCCACATTGGCTTCGGTCTCATTTTTTGAAAATTGTACAGTCATTTTTTGCATCACGAACTACGTCTTGACCTGATTCCCTCAGCGGGATACGTAGGCGGCCACATTGGCTTCAGTCACACCATTAGAAATCTTTCCATTGGCTCGTGTGCGACTGAATGCGTTTGATTATTCTGAAAAGGGATATGAGCAATTTCCGCCAGAGTTAAGTCTTGTCCATGCGCCCCTCATAACAAAAACTGGGACAATTTTGGGAAATGCACCATGAAGAGATCATAATAAGGCGTCAGTTGCATATCGTTCATACAAGACGACAACGCCCATACAAGGCGTCATTTGCATTTCGTCCATACAAGACGACAACGCCCATACAAGGCGTCATTTGCATTTCGTCCATACAAGACGACAACGCCCATACAATGCGTCATTTGCATTTCGTCCATACAAGACGATAACGCCCACACAAGGCAACATTTGCATTTCGTCCATACAAGACGACAACGCCCATAAGATAGCATTAGTGCACCCTTGGGGTCTGTTGTCTTGTGTGATAGTGATGAGTGGATATGTGTGTACGATATCTTAGGACCATGTGTGGCATAATAAAGTTCCATTAGTGTAAAGTACGAGGGGGTACCGAGGGATATTAGATTGGCTCCAAAAGAACATTCGGGGACGAATGTTTCTAAGGGGGGGAGAATGTTACACCCCGTAGTTCAGGTCATGCGTTTGAGTACGTATGGAAGGGGGTAAGACTTAAAATTTTCAAAGGATAGGTTGACGGGTCGTTCCGGACGGGTTTTAGTCAACTTTGAAGCGGGTTATGACCCGGTACATTGAGAGTTCCTAAGTGTTTCAAAGGCCTAGGGCGTAGTTCGTTGAGTCTAGATTCCAACGCAACCAACCGTTCGTCGATAGGACATCGGAGTAGAAAGTTATGAGGGTTACAAGTTCAGTGCGCAGTCGGACAGAAATGTGTTTCGGGCAAAGGCGACAGGGCCGCGGCGCCGGATGCAGGGCCGCGGCGCCTAAAGTTCTGAAGGGTCGCTGAAGTTGCAGCGCCGGATGGCGTGCCGCGCGCCAAAGTTCGTAGGGTGCGGAGGTTTCAGCGCCGAGGCGGGATTTTTGGGCGGAAAAACTTAGAAAAGTCTGATTTCTCTTTTAAAAAGGCCATGGGAGGGTGACAAGTGTCCCCCCCCCATCTGATTTTGCTTGCATGGCTTATATTGACCAAGTCTTGTAGACTTGGTCATCTCTCAAACATCTTCTTCTCTCTAAAAATCAGCTCCTCCTTCTCTCTAAAAACCCAAGAAAATCTGAAAGTTAAGAACAAGAAAAGGAAGCTTGTAGCTAGCTTGTTGGCATTGTTGTGGTGGTGTTCTTGGCAAGGAAGCTAGCAATATTTGGAATAAGTTTTGGCTAAAACTTTAAGGTAATGATTCTTCCTTTAGATTTAGTTTATAGTGTTGCATGTTAAGAAGAAAGAACTTGTGGTAGTAAATAATGCTCTTAGAGTCATTGCATGCTAGAAATGTGGTTTGGATATGAAGAATGGGTTAAGAAGAGATTATGAGCATGTTGTAGCCTAAAAACTACCTTAGAATTGTTAAGTGAATTATTGTAAACTTATGGGACAGAATTTTGGGTGTGTAATCCCCTTTGTATGGTTGGATTGATTGAGCCTTAAATGTGGTGTTTTGATGGTAATTTCGGCCTTGAGAAAGGTGGCAAAGTGAGTAGAAACAAAGGAAATGCTGCCCAATTTTCCCTAGAATTTAGTGGCTTTGAGTTAGATTATTCTACATTGAAATTAGAGGTTAATGAACATATCATGGTTATTATAGGTTGAAATATTACTTGCGGTAGTTGGACTTAGCAAGTGGATTGACCAAAGAGGTATGTGGAGCTTTCTTATCTCTTGAGCATGAGTAGTTTGAACTATATAGTACGGTAGACGTACGTGTTTTAAATGAAGTAAATCTATTTGTTGTACCTGACTTGTTTTAAGAAAATGTCTAAGTTGGTCGGGTTAGAGAGTTAACCCACTTATTCCTAAGTAATGGTTTAACCTAAATAAGGTAGATAAGGATTTCGTGACATGAAGAAGTATTACTAAATTGTGTGAGGTTGATTTGAAGTATAAGTCTCTTGGTTAATAAAAAGAACGAAATCTTTTGAAACATAGGAGTTATAACTACTTATGGGAGGTTAGTTGTAACGGCCTTATGAAAGAGTATGAACGTCTAAAGCTTTAAAGCATAAAGTTAGTATAACGGCTTTATGGGGAGTTGGTTATAATAACTTTATGAAAGGTTAAAGAGTTGGTTTTTCTTGAATAAGGTCATGAAAATGAGATTCATTTTGTATGTTAATGAAAGCCTAAAGAAGTTATGAGTTTACTTGGGCGTCGCCGATGATGAAGGATTCCACGTATGCTTTCATTGTTCGATTATGAGTTTACTCGACGCGCCCGATGATGAAGGATTCCACGGGTATGCTTCCATTGTTCGATTATGAGTTTACTTGGACGCATCTGCCGATGATGAAGGATTCCACGTATGCTTCCATCGCTCGATTATGAGTTTACTTGACGCGTGCGCCCGGTGATGAAGGATTCCACGCACGCTTCCATTGTATTTTGATTATGAGTTTCCTATTCTTCATGCCGCAGAGTATATGATTGATGTTCTTATTGTTAGTAAGGCACAAGAAAAGGTAATTTGATTTCATCCCCGATCCCGGCTTGTTTTCACTTATGTTTTCATTACGATTTTCGATGCCACATACTTGGTACCTGTTATCGACCTCGTGGGCTGCGTTCATGCCGCAGGTCGAGGTACGTAGCTTGCTGGTCTGCACTCTTAGGATCACTGTTCATTTTCTAGAAAGCTCCATCACTCCGGAGGCTTTGTCTTTTGGTATGATTCCCTGAGGTTATTTACTTTTGTACATTCAGGGGGTATGGCGGCCCGCCCCGCCACTCGTTATTCCTGAGGTGCGTAGTCACGTTTGTGGTTTGGGCTGTAATGATAAGATGTACTGCTTCACTTTCGCTTAAGTTATTTTATGAAAGGCGGCCTTATTGGCTTGCTAGTGATGTTTACCTTATACAGATTTTGTTTCATGTATGTTCACGCTATTCTCTCGACGATACCGATGGTACCCGTGAAGTACGCCGCGGCCCCGGGGTCGGGTCGTGACAAAAGTGGTATCAGAGCAGTTAGTCATCGGAAAGTGTCTACAGACCGTATCTAGTAGAGTCTTGATTATCGGTGTGTTGTGCACCACATCTATAATCAGGAGGCTGCAGGATATTTAGGATTGGTTTCCATTCTTCTCACTCTGAGATCGTGCCTTAGAGCTGTGTTATAAGTTGGACTCCCTCTGACGTATTCTTTTATAGCAGTGATGCCTCCACGTAAGGCAACCAGAGCCCAGAAGGGCAAGGCAGTTGAGGGAACTGCAAGTAGGACGCAGAGGGCTACGAGGGCTCAGGCCCAGTCTTTGCCGGAGATGATGTTTCGGGCGGCGAGTTCCACGACGTCGCCAGCCTCAGCGGAGTTCGAGGCGGCGGCGCCATCGATACCGCGGTACGAGCCTCGTTCCACACCGGGGCGAGTATGGGATTACGGGGAGCATATCGTTGTTGACTAGCATTGTGGCGGGCAAGACGCTGCGAGCCGGGCTAACCCAAGCCGAAGTATAAGGATTCGGGACTTTCTAAGTTGTGATCCACCCGAGTTCTATGGTTCGAGGTCTGAGGAGGATCCTCAGGAGTTTATCCGACAAGTGCGCGACTACGCAGTGCTAGGGCCCTGAGGCGAGTCCGTTGTGTTAGCTTTCTACCGTTACGCGATATTGCGTTGAATTGGTTTGAGTCGTGGTGTTGTCAAAGGTGTGCGTGCTCCTCCACCGCTGGGATGAGTTCACTAAGCCTTCCTCGGTCACTTTTTGCCTCCCGAGACGGCGAGAGCCCGCTGGATAGGTTTTTGGCATTGAGACGAATGGGAAGACCATCGTGAATACAACCTGTAGTTTGATTCATTGGCCAGGTATGCGCCCACTATTGTGGCAAACATGGCGGACCAAGTTCACCGCTATGTGATGGGGTTAGATCGTTACATGATTACTGCATGTCTGGGAGTGGCTCTTCAACCAGGTATGGATATTGCCAGGATGCAGGCGTTTGCACAGGGGATTGAGGACAGGGAGAGTGAGGGTCAGCCAGGTCGGCCGGCCAAGAGGGCGGGGCAGCGGGGTTTCGTGGATAGCTTCGGGGTGGGCGGCCTCGAAGAAGTTGGTCTACATTCTCGCCAACGCAGAGTGCCCCTTCCCGGTCTTCCGGCGGGTGGTTTGACCGTCGTGATATTCGTGAGCGGTCAAGGCTCGGGGCGAGTGTGCGGTATCCAAGATATTATGCAGGGGGGGCTACCTTTGCCTCGATGTGGTCATTGGGGTAGATCTTATTTTGGGGAGTGTCGGACTAGATCGACAGCTTGTTACACTTGCGGCCAACAGGGCCATTTGGCGAGATCGTCAGGCAGGTAGCCACGGTGGGATGACACAATCTATTGGATCGATTGCGGTTCTTCACTTTCAATGGCTAGGCAGGATGTTCATACACCGGCAGGACGCGGCAGAGGTCGTGGTAGCGGTTCCCAGTTTTAGCGGTCATTTGACCCGCCTATATGACGTCAGGTATACCTTTGACCCTTTAGAGATTAGTATGCATGATAGGATTGTTGTATGATGGAATGCCATGAGTGGATGATATTAAGGTTATGTATGTATGCTAGCAGTAGGTTGGAAGTACGATAAGAGAATCCTTTTAGGACTTGAAAAGAAGTAAGATAGCATTAGTGCACCCTTGGGGTCTGTTGTCTTGTGTGATAGTGATGAGTGGATATGTGTGTACGATATCTTAGGACCATGTGTGGCATAATAAAGTTCCATTAGTGTAAAGTACGAGGGGGTACCGAGGGATATTAGATTGGCTCCAAAAGAACATTCGGGGACGAATGTTTCTAAGGGGGGAGAATGTTACACCCCGTAGTTCAGGTCATGCGTTTGAGTACGTATGGAAGGGGGTAAGACTTAAAATTTTCAAAGGATAGGTTGACGGGTCGTTCCGGACGGGTTTTAGTCAACTTTGAAGCGGGTTATGACCCGGTACATTGAGAGTTCCTAAGTGTTTCAAAGGCCTAGGGCGTATTTCGTTGAGTCTAGATTCCAACGCAACCAACCGTTCGTCGATAGGACATCGGAGTAGAAAGTTATGAGGGTTACAAGTTCGGTCTGTGATCGGACAAAAATGTGTTTCGCAAAGCGCGGGCGCGGCGGATGCACGACGCATGGCGCCTAAAGTTCTGAAGGGTCGCTGAAGTTGCAGCGCCGCGGCGCCGGGATGGCAGGGCCGCGGCGCCGAAAGTTCAGAGGGGCTGCGGAGGTTTCAGCGCCGCGGCGCCGAGGCGGGATTTTTGGGCGGAAAAACTTAGAAAAGTCTGATTTCTCTTTTAAAAAGGCCATGGGAGGGTGACAAGTGTCCCCCCCATCTGATTTTGCTTGCATGGCTTATATTGACCAAGTCTTGTAGACTTGGTCATCTCTCAAACATCTTCCTCTCTCTAAAAATCAGCTCCTCCTTCTCTCTAAAAACCCAAGAAAAATCTGAAAGTTAAGAACAAGAAAAGGAAGCTTGTAGCTAGCTTGTTGGCATTGTTGTGGTGGTGTTCTTGGCAAGGAAGCTAGCAATATTTGGAATAAGTTTTGGCTAAAACTTTAAGGTAATGATTCTTCCTTTAGATTTAGTTTATAGTGTTGCATGTTAAGAAGAAAGAACTTGTGGTAGTAAATAATGCTCTTAGAGTCATGCTAGAAATGTGGTTTGGATATGAAGAATGGGTTAAGAAGAGATTATGAGCATGTTGTAGCCTAAAAACTACCTTAGAATTGTTAAGTGAATTATTGTAAACTTATGAGACAGAATTTTGGGTGTGTAATCCCCTTTGTATGGTTGGATTGATTGAGCCTTAAATGTGGTGTTTTGATGGTAATTTCGGCCTTGAGAAAGGTGGCAAAGTGAGTAGAAACAAAGGAAATGCTGCCCAATTTTCCCTAGAATTTAGTGGCTTTGAGTTAGATTATTCTACATTGAAATTAGAGGTTAATGAACATATCATGGTTATTATAGGTTGAAATATTACTTGCGGTAGTTGGACTTAGCAAGTGGATTGACCAAAGAGGTATGTGGAGCTTTCTTATCTCTTGAGCATGAGTAGTTTGAACTATATAGTACGGTAGACGTACGTGTTTTAAATGAAGTAAATCTATTTGTTGTACCTGACTTGTTTTAAGAAAATGTCTAAGTTGGTCGGGTTAGAGAGTTAACCCACTTATTCCTAAGTAATGGTTTAACCTAAATAAGGTAGATAAGGATTTCGTGACATGAAGAAGTATTACGGAAATTGTGTGAGGTTGATTTGAAGTATAAGTCTCTTGGTTAATAAAAAGAACGAAATCTTTTGAAACATAAGGAGTTATAACGGCCTTATGGGAGGTTAGTTATGAACGCCTTATGAAAGAGTATGAACGTCTAAAGCTTTAAAGCATAAAGTTAGTATAACGCTTTATGGGGAGTTGGTTATAATAACTTTATGAAAGGTTAAAGAGTTGGTTTTTCTTGAATAAGGTCATGAAAATGAGATTCATTTTGTATGTTAATGAAAGCCTAAAGAAGTTATGAGTTTACTTGGACGTGCCGCCAGTGATGAAGGATTCCACGGGTATGCTTTCATTGTTCAGTTATGAGTTTACTTGGACGTGCCGCCAGTGATGAAGGATTCCACGGGTATGCTTCCATTGTTCAGTTATGAGTTTACTTGGGCGTCTGCATGATGAAGGATTCCACGTATGCTTCCTTGCTCGATTATGAGTTTACTTGGACGTGCCGCCAGTGATGAAGGATTCCACGGGTACGCTTCCATTGTATTTTGATTATGAGTTTCCTATTCTTCATGCCGTGTAGTATATGATTGATGTTCTTATTGTTAGTAAGGCACAGTAAAAGGTAATTTGATTTCATCCCTGATCCCAGCTTGTTTTCAGACTTATGTTTTCATTACAGTATTTTCAGTTCCACATACTTGGTACCTGCCAGATCGACCTCTTCGGGCCGTCATGCCGCAGTCGAGGTGCGTAGCTTCCGTCCGCACTCTGGATCACTGTTCATTTTCTCGAAAGCTCCATCCTCCGAGGCTTTGTCTTTGGTATGATTCACGAGGTTATTTACTTTTGTACATTCGTGGGTATGGCGGCCTGTCCCGCCACGATGTTATTCCTGCAGGTGCAGTAGTCACGTTTGTGGTTTGGGCCAGAATGATAAGATGTCTTGCTTCACTTTCGGTTAAGTTATTTTATGAAAGCGCGCTTATCGGCTTCTTAGTGATGTTTACCTTATACTGATTTTGTTTCATGTATGTTCATTGCTATTCTCTCGATGATACGATAGGTACCGGTGGGTACCGCCGCGCCGGTCGGTCGTGACATTGCATTTCGCCCATACAAGGCGACAACGCCCATCTGGCGTCATTTGCATTTCGTCCATACAAGGCGACAACGCCATACTGGCGTCGTGTGCATTTCGTCCATACAAGCAACAACGCCCATACAAGACGTCATCTGCATTTCATCCATACAAGCGATAACGCCACGCAAGGCGTCATTTGCATTTCGTCCATACAAGCGACAACGCCATACATGCCATTTGCGTTCGTCCATACAAGCAGACAACGCCATACAAGGCAATCTTTGCATTTCGTCCATACAGCAGACAACGCCCATACAAGGCGTCATTTGCATTTCGTCCATACAAGACGATAACGCCCACACAAGGCGTCATTTGCATTTCGTCCATACAAGACGACAACACCCATACAAGGCGTCATTTGCATTTCGTCCATACAAGACGACAACGCCCATACAAGACAACTTTTGCATTTCGTCCATACAAGACGACAGCGCCCATACAAGGCAACTTTTGCATTTCGTCCATACAAGACGACAACGCCCATACAAGGCGTCATTTGCATTTCGTCCATACAAGACGACAACGCCTATACAAGGCGTCATTTGCATTTCGTCCATACAAGACGATAACTCCCACACGAGGCAACATTTGCATTTCGTCCATACAAGACGACAACACCCATACAAAGCGTCATTTGCATTTCGTTCATACAAGACGACAACGCCCATACAAGGCGTCATTTGCGTTTCGTCCATACAAGACGACAACGCCCATACAAGGCGTCATTTGCATTTCGTCCATACAAGACGACAACGCCCATACAAGACGTCATTTACATTTCGTCCATACAAGACGATAACGCCCACACAAGGCGTCATTTGCATTTCGTCCATACAAGACGACAACGCCCATACAAGGCGTCATTTGCATTTTGTTCATACAAGACGACAACGCCCATACAAAGCGTCATTTGCGTTTCGTCCATACAAGACGACAACGCCCATACAAGGCAACTTTTGCATTTCGTCCATACAAGACGACAACGCCCATACAAGTCGTCATTTGCATTTCGTCCATACAAGACGATAACGCCCACACAAGGCGTCATTTGCATTTCGTCCATACAAGACGACAACGCCCATACAAGACAACTTTTGCATTTCGTCCTTACAAGACGACAACGCCCATACAATGCAATTTTTGCATTTCGTTCATACAAGACGACAACGCCCATACACGGCGTCATTTGCATTTCGTCCATACAAGACGACAACGCCCATACAAGGCGTCATTTGCATTTCGTCTATACAAGACGATAACGCCCACACGAGACAACATTTACATTTCGTCCATACAAGACGACAACGCCCATACAAGGCAACTTTTGCATTTCGTCCATACAAGACGACAACGCCCATACAAGGCGTCATTTGCATTTCGTCCATACAAGACGACAACGCCCATACAAGGCGTCATGTGCATTTCGTCTATACAATACGACAACGCCCATACAAGGCGTCATCTGCATTTCGTCCATACAAGACGATAACGCCCATACAAGGCGTCATTTGCATTTCGTCCATACAAGACGACAACGCCCATACAAGGCATCATTTGCATTTCGTCCATACAAGACGACAACTCCCACACAAGGCGTCATCTGCATCTCGCCTATACAAGACGGCGTATCATCACATCACTTCATCAACATCTACAAACACCATGTCTTTTTCAGCACCACATCACTTGCAACCCAGTGTCAATCACACTTCGACACTGGGATAAATTTTGAATTTTGCGTCTGCCTGCTTTTATTTTCTAGCATTGCAGCAATCCAGTGTTCTCATAATTCGACACTGGACAAATTTTAAATCTGCATCAGCTTTGTCTTTTATCTTGGCATCACAACGACCCAGTGTCGGCTTTTGCCCATTCTTTTCTTGATCCTTGTTTTAATTCTGACGATGGGAACAAAATTGGCTCTAGTCAGCGTCTTTGTCAAAACTCTTTCATCGTCTTTCAAAGAGGACAATCATTGACACCCAATTTTGACCCATCTTTTAGTCATTTCTTGGAATTTTAAGCATTTTAGGACACCACATTTTTATCACCATTTTTGACATTTTTGTATATTTTTTACCTAACATTCTATGTTGTTTTATTTTTTGTAAATTGACATCATGTTTTTACTTTAATTAGGTATTAAACATTTTTAAATATTATGTTATTATTGTTGCGCGATCATTTTATTTTTACTAATTTTGTATCTCTTTAAATAATTAATTGACATCACGTCTTTACTTTTAATTAGTCATTAAATATTTGCTAAATATTGTATTTTATTATTATTGCATCAGCATTTGCATTTTTATAATTTTGCATCTTTAAATAATTTTTCTTTAATTAACCCGTTTTGCATTTCATCAAACCAGTCCATGTCCAAGGCACAATCTGGACCAGTCCAATCTCACTCGTCGACCCCACTACTCCCTGCTCACCGTCGAACACCCTTACACTATGGCGGCGCCGCTCAGGCATCTTGCCGACAAGGCGACGTCGACACCCTGCCCTTTATCTTGTGGATGATTATTGGACTGATTTTTTGCATTTTTCGATACCTTGCCGGAGTACTAAAACTCCGCGACATATTGTTCTCTTTCTATTTCGGCATATTTTGTGTTTGTTGGACTAAGATTGTTCTCTTATTGGTTATTTTTGCTATTGCGATTATATTTAGCCTTGTTGTTTTTCGGCGAATCAGATCCATTGATTTCGTCATTAATCTACTGATTTTGTGTTTTTCCGGCAATATTGCGTCGACCGCGGCCATGTTTATCACTGCTCTTGATAGTTATTGATTTTGGCGGACTGATTTTGCTATGTTGCTCACGATCTTTCGCCATCCGACTCACGATTTTTAGGCCATTGTTTGGTCTTGATTTTCGTTATTTGCTACCGATTTTGGCTATGGTCTTGGGTGATTTTTAGGCTATTTTGCTACGATTTTCGGCTATTTACTCGATTTTCCAGTGAATCGCTCCCACCGATTTTGCTATGATCTTTGGGTGATTTTTAGGCTATTTTGCTCACGATTTTAGGTGATTTTCTTGATTTTGAACAAGATACTACACTTTTGGTTACTGATTTAAACAAGATACTACACTTGGTATTTTATTGATTTTGAACATGATACTACACTGACCGATGAAGGAATCTCCGTCTGATTTCCAAGGTCTTTCCTGTACAAAGACGGATTTATTTTTGGCTTTACTTATTAATTCTTGTTATTGCTTTTAAAATTGTTTATTCTATTACTAACACTTTTACTAAGTGTTTATGCAGGTATCCGGAGATCATCTTGTGCAGAAGGCCTAAAAAGGGCTAAAAGATGTCCCGGAGATCATCTTGCTTCTGTAGTATTGCGCGATAAAAATGTGTCACCGAAACTTAAAGGCAAGTTCTATAGGGATGGTTAGACTGACTATGTTGTATGGGGCAAAGTGTTGACCTCAATGCTATTTTTATTAATGGGATAACTTATCTCAGGATTTGTAACCAAACAAGGAATAAAAAATTGCCACATTCTTATCCTAGAATTATTATTGCTCATCCTTCGTACCAAACGATTCTTAGGACTCATATGGTACGAGTTTACCTGGAGCATTGTAGTGTTATTTTTATCCCACATTGAAGCTGAGACAATAATTTTGAAATAACTAATTTCAAAATATTTAATCCTGAGATGACTTGTATCCAACCAAACAAGCCCTTAATTTTAGAAGTTCAATCTATAAGGTCAAAAGACAGATATTAGCCCTTAAACTGTACTCAAAATCTTGATATCACATTCAAACTATTAAAAAGACTTATTACACGATAATCTTAAAAGTGAATTTTATAACACCCTATGAATTGACGTGGCTCAAAATAAATTATAATTAAATAATACTCTAGGAGCGTGAAGTCAAAATTAAAACTAAAAAAATAAATTTTAATAAAAGATTAATTTCTACAAACCCTTGTTCATTTCACCACTACCGCCACCCCTGCCCCAAACACTTCTTCTTGTTCCGCAACTCTCAAATATAAGCAGCACAAAGAAGATTATCCATCCATTCATTCTCAAAAAATATTCAAAATTGTTAATTTTCTAGAATTTCTCTCTTCACACAAATTCATCTCAACAAATCTTGATTATTCCACCTTCTTATTTTAATTCTCAAAACAAAACAAATATGAAGAGGGTCAGCAAAATAGATTCATCCGAATTTTATCACTACCATGGAAGGCATCAATAAAAGCAAGAGATTGTTAGGTAGGCACCATGCTGTTGTAAATCCACGAATTTTGCCTAAGAGTTACATTGACTAGGTTTGATAATAGCAAGAAATTTCGAAATTACATATTCACAGCTAACCCATCGTAGATTTGAGCTTTGAGTTGAAGCTTCAATGGCGGTTTAGAGCCGGAACTTCCAGTGAAATGGGCTGGTGGTGATGAAGAAAGATATAATTATTGGAGAATTTTAATGGTTAATTAAGAATTAATTAGTATAAATATAATTAATAAAAATTAAAGAAAAAAATATAAAAATTTCAACGTAGTGGCATGAGAGTGTGCAACATGTATATCAGGGTAAAATTATGAGTGTAATAGTTGGGTGATATCAGGGTATAATTATGTGCAATGTATGTTTTTTCCCATCTATACATCACCAGATGTTGAAAAATATGTATGTGGATTATAAATGATACTCATAAGTCACCCTCCTATTTAAATGAAGTCATTATAATTGAATCACCCAACTTACAAGCCTTTTTCCTTGCTAGCAATTTAAATAACTATGTAGCCCCTCCTCTCATACAAGAAAGGCGCGAAACCCAAACACAAATCTCATATAATCGGAACCCAATGCTCCGGTGACCGGGCGATCCCTATCTCCTTTCATTACGTAACTTACTTTCCCAAACAAGGACATAACTATATGAATTTAACAAAGGTATGTACCTTTTCACCCTTCAAGTCAAATCTTGTTCAAAACCCCACCTCAAAAACAACCATAAACCTCTCAATCTTGGAATTTCTTCTGTTAAAATGCCGAAATTCCAAGCATTTTGGGCAAATTCTTTCACAGATGATCTCCACTGGGTTCATCAAAGATACATATGCTGCAAGTAGGATTCTCAAGTTTTCCACCGACTCCCTTTTCATTCACGTTAATTACTCTCATAAAATCTTTGATTACGTCGAAAACCCAAACGGGTTTATTTGTAATACCATGATGAGAGCTTATTTACAGCTTAACCAGCCTAAAAACACCATCTTTTTGTATAAATCAATGTTGAAAAATAATGTATGTATTGATAATTATACGTTTCCGCTTTTGGTTCAAGCTAGCACGATTAGATTGTCCGAAACAGAAGGAAAAGAGTTTCATAATCATGTTATTAAGACGGGTTTTGGGTCGGATGTTTATGTCAAGAACACTTTGATTAACATGTATTCTGTTTGTGAAAACACGGTTGATGCACGAAAGGTGTTTGATGAAAGTCCTGTTTTGGACTCGGTTTCGTGGAATTCTATGTTGGCAGGTTATGTTCAGGTTGGAAATGTTGAAGAGGCAAAAGTAATTTTTGATAAGATGCCTATGAAGAATGTTATTGCATCTAATTCTATGATTGTGTTGTTGGGTAGGTCTGGTAGGATGAGTGATGCTTGTCAATTATTCGATGAGATGATGGAGAAAGATGTGGTTTCTTGGACTGCTTTAATTTCTTGCTATGAGCAACATGGGATGTACACTCAAGCTTTGGATTTATTTATGCAAATGTGTGCTAATGGCATTTCCATAGATGAGGTTGTTGCAGTAAGTGTGCTGTCTGCATGTGCACACTTGTTGGTTGTTCAGACTGGGGAATCAGTACATGGATTGGTTATAAGAGTTGGTTTTGAATCTTATGTTAACCTTCAGAATACTTTAATACATATGTACTCTACCTGTGGAGATGTAATGGCTGCACAAAGATTGTTTGATACGAGTAGTCATCTGGACCAGATATCTTGGAACTCAATGATCTCTGGCTACTTGAAATGTGGCTCTCTCGAGAAGGCTAGAGAATTATTCGATTCCATGCCTGAGAAGGATGTTGTGTCATGGACTACATTGATTTCTGGTTATGCGCAACATGATTATTTCTCGGAGACTTTAGAACTGTTTCAGGAGATGCTGCATGAGGACAATAAGCCTGATGAAACTACTTTGGTTAGTGTTCTTTCGGCTTGCACCCACTTGTCTACCCTTGATCAAGGAAAATGGATTCACGCTTACATACGAAAGAATGGGCTCAAAGTGAATATCATTCTTGGTACAACTCTTGTTGACATGTACATGAAATGTGGTTGTGTAGAGAATGCGTTGGAAGTCTTCAATGGAATGGATGAAAAGGGGGTTTCTTCTTGGAATGCTTTAATTCTTGGGTTGGCCATGAATGGGCAAGTGGAGAGATCACTAGACATGTTTCAGGAGATGAAGGAATGTGGTGTAACCCCTAATGAGGTTACTTTTGTGGCAGTACTTGGTGCCTGTCGACATATGGGCCTGGTAGATGAGGGCCACTCCTACTTTGATGCTATGACCAGACATTACAATGTTGAACCTAATATCAAGCACTACGGATGCATGGTTGATCTACTTGCACGTGCAGGGTTGCTCAAAGAAGCTGAGACGCTTATCGACAGTATGCCTATAGCTCCTGATGTTGCCACTTGGGGTGCTCTTCTTGCAGCTTGCAGAAAACATGGTAATAGTGAAATGGGGGAGAGGGTTGGAAGGAAGCTCCTTGAACTTCAGCCAGATCATGATGGATTTCATGTGTTACTGTCCAACATATATGCTTCAAAAGGTAATTGGGATAGTGTTCTGGATATTAGAGGAGCAATGACGCGGCAGGGTGTCGTTAAAGTTCCTGGCTGCAGTATGATTGAAGCAAATGGTGCTGTTCATGAATTCTTGGCAGGAGACAAGTCTCATCCCCAGATAAATGAAATCGAGATAATGTTGGCTGAAATGGAAAAGCGGTTGAAAATAATGGGCTATGCTCCAGGCACAGATGAGGTTTTACTTGATATTGATGAGGAAGAAAAAGAAAGTACCCTGTTTAGACATAGTGAAAAGCTTGCAATTGCATATGGGCTCATTTCTATCGCTCCTCCAACTCCTATAAGAATTATCAAGAACTTACGCATATGTAGTGATTGTCATGCAGCAGCAAAACTAATATCAAAAGCTTTTAATCGGGATATTGTGGTTAGGGATCGCCATCATTTTCATCATTTTAAGAATGGCTCTTGTTCCTGCATGGAATTTTGGTAGCTAATACGCTGTTGTTGGCCCCTAAGAACTATTATGAAGGTTGTTCAACTTGAATGTCTCAACCTTCTTGCAACATTAATTGGCGGTCATTCATGTATGAACTGTGCAGAGGCTCCAACAAGGCTATCATCTCCCATATGGCCACCTAAAGTGCAGTGGAAGCTTGGCTATCACAGACTCTATTAGCAGCTTCGTTATGTATTTAATAAAGCATTTACCCCATTCTCGAAGATTTACTGAAGCTGAACAGGTGAATACGATTTTCAACGCTGCTGTTATAGTGGTTTTAAACCTTTTCAAGCTTAATATAGACATGCCTATTTCAATTTGGATATCCACGCTAGCTTCACTTACCAGCACTTCATTCACAGAAGAGATCGGACTTTGGAGTAATATATTCTATATAACATTGCAAATTTTTTTGGTTACTTAAGCTCGTGAACCAGATTACTTCTCCGCATTCCAGTGATATAGTCTTACGGTGCACTTTTGGGTGCTACTAATCATGTAAGGTTGTCAATATTGTCATATTGACCTCTTTGTTTTTCTGGCATATTTACAGTCGATGGACACAAGGAATTGTAGATCTGATTTCCTTAGACAGAGTTGGTAAGACAACCAGAGGTGGTTCATTTTTCAGCACATGGAATTAGGGTGAAATCGCTATGTTATTTTTGCAGTAAGTTGAAAAACTTCTGTAGTAGTTATTGGACTAGTTTGTGCATATATGGTGGAAGCAAATGGGTTGGGGATCTCAGTGGAATTATACGGCCAACTATACCAGCAATACTCCCGAAATATTGACATGTACCATCATATTTTTTATTTCTAAAAATCACAGTTTGTTCTCTAGATAAGATAGAAAATATCATCTACAAAGCAGCAAGAAGGTTTCATGACCTTAAGCTTGTATTTATGATATTCTGCTCCATTTGTAGTTGTATGATGTATTTTATTAACTGGGAGAATGAAGTTCAAATTGTACATCTCTGCCTGCTCCTCATCAAAATGTCTGTCAAGGGACACAACACAAGACTCAATCTGGTCTGTTTTGTTGTTTCACCACAACTTACGCAAATGTCACCATGTGCATCAATCTGGGTGTTGATCAATGACACTTCATAACTATGTTGACTGGTGCATGTCGCGAATGATGTTACACTTTCACCTAAGACAATGAGCTAGCAACTGACTGGCTCAGAAACATAGCCATTCCGCAATACCCTCCAGACAAGAAAATTACCGACACAATCCATACCACTTTGATGTACAAGTAGAATGTGTTTCACCTCCTAAAGAATGGTCATTTTAATATACGGAACTGAGATTTAACAATACTACTTGAGAAATTTCCTCCCAGAATGGCAAAGACAGCAGAGGCAAATCTCTTAAAGATCGTATTGTTCCTCAAATAATAACAATGTCCGTGTTGGATCTTCCAACACATTTTATAAGTCAGAAGATCCACTGGAGTCCACATATTTGTACAACTAAACTTGCTTTCCTATGAATTCAAATACCCTGTATCATATTCACTAGAGTCCATGTTCGGCACCGAGCTGTTTTTCCTTCCAGATATGGTAGCGACTAACAAACACATACGAATTTCAAGAAGATCGCAGAGTTATTCAATCTTCCCATAATAACAATGCCCCTCGCTGGATCTTCCAAGAGCACTTGGAATTTAGAAAATTCACTAGACTCCAAGTTCAGTATAATTAAGAACTTGCTGCCCATGAACTTCAAATGTAGTGCATCATGGCGCAGAATGATTTTAGTTGGTTACATAACCTACTAATTCCCTTTCTCACAATATCAACTATTGACCAAAACTGATTGGTTATCCTCCCTCAACTTTCTTTAAAAGATCTCTTCTTGTATAATGCAACGTGACTTCTGAGGAAAATGAATCTATCTTCTTTTGCATCTACTTAAATTCAATTGCACCAAAAGAATAAATGAATTACACCAACATATAAAACAGCAAGCACTTTGTTCCTCATTTCTGTTACTTTTCAAGTTCCATCTTCTAAGTCATGTATAAAGAAGTCCAAATCAGGAACATATCGTGCGTCTCTCATATGTTCGACCAGGATTTTTACAACTTCATCAACACAATCCATATGTGAACCCATCTTATCTCCCGCAACAAAACTATAGTTCTGATTCTTTATCTCCACCGAACTTCTCCCAGCCTCTTTCTTGGTAGCCATCCTTCTCATCAGCTTCCTCATTTTTGCAGAGTCACCCCATTTACCGTCAGCTGCATAGATATTTGACAAAACTACATAAGTTGCTGCAATTTTTGGCTTCAACGCCAACACCTTTCTTATGGCCAGCTTGCCCAAATCTGGATGATTGTGTGCTTTACATGCTCCTAGGAATGCTCCCCAAACAGATTCATCAGGATCAAATGGCATACTCTCTATCAAATTAAAAGCCTCCTCAACTCTTCCAGCGCGTCCTAGCAAATCTACTAAGCTCCCAAAAATTTCCGGATCTGGAGTTATGTTGTAATCACCAACCATTGACATAAAATACCTTAAACCTTTATCTACAAGCCCAGTGTGGCTACATGCATTTAAAACTGCCACAAAGGCTATCCTATCAGGCCTGGCTCTAAATTTAGCCGTCTCTTCAAAAAAGTCAACAGCTTCATTTCCATATCCATGGCTTCCATAACCAATCATCATTGAGGTCCACGAAACCAGATTTTTCTTGGGCATTTCATAAAAAATTCTACGTGCACTTGCAATATTTCCAGACTTTGCATACATGTCTATTAAGGCATTGTCCAACTCCAAGTTCCCTCCGAGGCCTCTCTTTATGATTCTTCCATGAATCTGCTCTCCACAACTCAAAATTGCCAAATTGGCCACAGCTGCTATAATGCTGGAAAATGTGAAGCAATTGGGACTAAGACCTTCAGACTCCATACATATGTGCTGATAGATTCATATGGATCAGACTTCTCATATCCAGCAATCAGAGTGTTCCACGTGATTGAATCCCTTTGTGTCATTTCATGGAAGCATTGCTTTGCATCATTTAAGCTGCTACACTTACAATACATATCTAAAATAGAATTCATAACAGGTAGATTAATGTCCAACCCATGTTTGACGATTGCAGCATGAAGTTGCTTCCCACATGTACATGAATGGACCGAGGCACAAGCTCTAACTGCAATTGAAAAGCTAAATGGGTTTGATTCACCCTCTTCCTGTCCATCCAAAAACACACACAAAAAAACATGAAAAGTTAGATTTAAAATTTCCACTTGATTGCATAGGCAACTTATTTTTATTGAAACAACTTTGTAAGTCTTTCACTGATGATACGATAATACCTACATACAGTCCAAGCAATGATTTCCATGTATATTAGTATCATTTTTTTGAACTTAAGAAGTTGCTTTCAAATTAAATACAAGAAGTACCAGCCCACTACATTTTCGAGTCACAAGCCACTTACTACAAGAATACTTCATTGAGTAGAGAATATGATACAGTCCAGCATTTTTCTGTAACAGGTGAATCAAGAGATAACAAGTGACACTAATTTTTATACGCATTAACAGGCCTTTTGCCAGAAAATATCTAACTACATACCGATAACATTCTTCTGAAAACATTAAGCGCCATATAGCCATCACCACAATGAGTATATCCTGTGATTAAGGTAGTCCAAGACACATCATTTTTCCCTCTTATCTCATGAAAAACTGCGGATGCTTCATCCATATTAACACAACACGTAGCATAGACATCCAAGAGCGCATTCGACACATAAAGACTTCCACTCATGCCTTGCTTAAGAACCAAACCATGAACCAAAGCTCCACGAGAGGACGAGTTAATCCCTTTACAAGCCTTCAACGTACTAGATAACGTGAACTCATTGGGACGCACATCCGTATACCTCATCACCGCACAGAAAACAAACCAGGCACGTCCATGAAGATTGCATGAAGTATATCCAGAAATCATGGTTGTCCAAGCAACAACATCTCTGTCAGGCATTTCATCGAACAGTGTACGTGCTTCTCTAATTAGACCCCTTTCAAAGTAAGACTTGAGAAAGCCAGTGGCTAAGATTGATGGAGGCTTTGGTACAAATGGTGGGTTTGAAACTTTGAATGGGGTGGGTCGATTGCAGCACAAAGGAGAGAGTTTCTGATAGTTTGAGGAATTTGAGTTTGGTATACTAGTTTTCTTGCATTCAGTGCTTAAACTTAAGATTAACACAAATCGGTTTAAGGATTACAGAGAGTAGGAGGAGTCTTCCAATCACTATGTATAAACATGTGTTACGTATGTCCAGTGGCAACTTGGTATTGTCTGTCCTCTACGTCCACCAAGCACTTGCTAATACCATTAATTCTGATTTTAACTCTTCTTTTAGGAAGAAGTATTTGCGGAAAAAAATTCTACTCCTTCCGTCCCAATTTAATAAATATGTATATAATGTAATAAAATATCTTAATCTTGTGGTTATAAACTTGTCACATAGGATACTTGAATTGTCAACTTACTAAATATAAAAAAAAAAAAAAATTTAGACAAATAAAAAAAGAAAGTAAGACTTGAATGAGACGAAAGAAATAATCTTCAAAATTATGAGAAAAAACATTGACATACTTTTAAATTTGTCAGTAAATTTTATTTAAACACTCGAACTATTATCTATTCCGATTTGAGTATTTCGATACATGAAATAGTATTCCTATTAGATATACAACTTAAATTTGACAAAACTTTTGCGTGTGATCTCCAACAGATAAGTTAATTACTTAATATGTCAATCTCATTTAATTATACATATTCCAACAATAATTTTCTCTTTTTGGCCTTCGACGTTAATGTTAAAAGGGATTCCTCCATGAGCTATTTTTGTTCTCCAACTCAAAGGGGTAAATGAAATTTTCTCTAATTTTTACCAGTATAATTAAAGATTAAACTGGAACCAAAATAAAGCCTAGGGGTGACCCTTTTCTCCTGGTGATAGGTCGTGCCGAAGGTTTATTGGTTCAAATAAATGAATTTGCATATGAATAATGTACATTACTTCCCTTTCTAGACTCAAAAGTGAACATACATCGGGGAAAAACAAACAATAAGTTAATATATGAAGACTAAAGGAACCAGCATAGACAAAGCAAGTATCATTCATAGAGAAACATAAAATCTCTCTCATGTTGCATCTTATCTTACACAAACTATAAGCAACAAATACAAACATATATATATAGATGAGAAATTTGTATATATACCCATCAAAACTTATCTTTTTAGATATTATCCACCACAATTCTAAATTTAGTTATATACCCATCAAAACCCAATTATATTATTTTTATGCCCAATTCTTTATTTTACCTCTTAAAATTTATAAAATATTTTAAAGACTATTTTGCCCTCCCTGAACTAATTCCCTCCTTTTTTTCCCTTCCCACTTTATCTTTCTTTCAAGAAATTTCGCACGATCTTTTGGAACTAACACATATATTAACTTTCTTCTCTACTACAAACTCTTTATATCTTTGTGACAAACATGGGCATAAGACATTCTGCTATTTCTCTACTAAAGTTGTGTTTTGCAGGCATTCGAGATCATCTTACAGGGTAACGGAAAGTTCATAACTTTTTCCTTAATCTTTTGGGATTTTCTTGTTTGTTGTTATTACGGGGTATGTAATTAGATTCAAAAGATTTAATTTTTTTTCTTATATGGGTACTTTTTTATGTCCGTGCAGCTCGAATGCCTGCAAAAACATACCCCCAGAGTTAAGAACTTTTAAGAGGTAAAATACATACCCCTTGTAAGATACCCATATAAGAAAAAAAAATTAAATCTTTTGAATCTAATTACATACCCCAGAATAACAACAAACAATAAAATCCCAAAAAAATTAAGGACAAAATTATGAACTTTCAGTTACCTTGTAAGATGATCTCGGATGCCTGCAAAAACACAGCTTTAGTAGAGAAATAGCAGAATGCCTTGTGTCCATGTTTGTCACAAAGATATAAAGAGTTTGTAGTAGAGAAGAAAACAAGAAAGTTAATATCTGTGTTAGTTCCAAAAGATCATGCGAAATTTCTTGAAAGAAAGATAAAGTGGGAAGGGAAAGAAAAAAGGAGGGAATTAGTTGAGGGAGGGCAAAATAGTCTTCTAAATATTTTATTAATATTTATTATAAATTTTAAGAGGTAAAATAAAGAATTGGGCATATAAATAATATAATTGAATTTTGATGAGTATATAACTAAATTTAGAATTGTAATGGGTATATATCTAAAAAGATAAGCTTTGATGGGTATATATACAAATTTCTCTATATAGATTAATTCCTGTAGATGCCTGTTATGAAGGGATCAACATTAACTTGGTTTGATTTCCTAAGTTGATGAACAATTACAACTAACTGGCTTACAAAAACAATGGTAATTCCATACTGCTGTGTGAAAAACTTTTCTTCTTTAGTTTTAAGTGAGGTTGAAAACCCCCTCCAGACATACCCTTCTCCTATCTATTTCCTGTACATGTAAAATGTGTTAAACCTCTGAAAGAATGATGGTTATCTCATACAAGGATCTGAGACTTGGCCGCGCCACGTGAACACTTTTTCCTTCCAGATTTCTTAAGAGAACAGACACAAATCTCAAGAAGATCATAGTCTTCTTCCCAGAATAGCAATGAAGCCATCTCTGGATTTTCCAACAGCATTTTCGATGTCAGAAAACCAGCTATAGTCCATGTTTGGTACAGCCGGGCTTGCTTTCCCGTAAATTTGCCATACCTTGTATCATAATATTCAGGCCACTGATCCACCCGAAGCCTTTTCTCAGCTAAATCGACTGCCTTCTTAGCCAGGTCGATCCTATTCATCTTGATGCATGCCAGTGTGAACTGAACAAACAAAAAGAGCAACATCATATAACAGCAAAGCCGAGAGCAAGCTAGCAATGTTTGTTACAATAACTTTCGCCTAACATTACTTTATCATCGTAAGCAACAATTCAGAAACCAACTAACTGAACAAAACTAAGAAACGGAGAGGAGAAAATCGATGTGTGTGGCGGAATTCTCTACAAGTTCCACATCCATTTATAAATAATCAATTATAGATTTCAGTCATTTTAAGTTCAGAATTTAGCTGCTACATCATCTTAAATATATCAAGAGGGAAAGAGAACTTTTAATCTGGTCATTTGTTTTCGTTCAATAAGTTTAAGCTGCTTCTTCAGTCTGCCAAATGGGTACATGTTATATTTCGGGCATTCCATATAATTCTGTGGTTCAATTTACTAGGACAAACTAAGAGAACTGTTTTAATTGCAATTGTAATGAAAAGATAAAAACATTTACAAACTTATTGGATTACTGCTCAGCCTCCTAGGCCCTACCACTCCAAAGACGATAAATACATGCAAAGAGAGAGAAAATAATTGCATTGTAGTCGCAGTATCTAAGCGAAAGCAGTCAAATGAATTTAGCGGAAATTGAGTTAAAAACAAAATCATTTCAAATTCTGATCGCGGAAAGAAAGAGAGATCATTAAGGAAGAGAAAATCATCAATCAACCAAGAGAATGTGACCTTACCTGCCAGATAAGAGTTGGCCAAGAACCCCCATTATGATATGACCAAGGTCTGCAACAACAGTCAAATTGGAAAGCTTAGTAAATTGACACTTTAAATGCCCAAAGATAACACACTATACATATCTACAGAGAG
The DNA here is from genome assembly GCA_029844215.1 of Przewalskia tangutica. Lineage (NCBI taxonomy): Eukaryota > Viridiplantae > Streptophyta > Magnoliopsida > Solanales > Solanaceae > Przewalskia > Przewalskia tangutica. The sequence continues at coordinate 14,365,340 of CM056721.1, read as the reverse complement.
AGAGAGAGAGAGAGAGCTCACGTGTTCTTAGGATCACTACCAGTGATTATACGCCACTCTTCAGACTCCAGAGCTGGGTAACATATCTTAAGGGGCATAAGACCCACAAGATCATCCCACTTTGCTTCGACCATATTCAGGATTGCCTCATTCTGTTTTGGGGTGCCCAAAGATGACACAATGGACCACAGATTTCCAAGTGTGAAGAATCTAAAGTCCATGTGGGCAGGCTGTAAATTGCCAATAAGATAACCACCTTCCTCAGGAATCCAGTCCATCAACCAATGAGGGATTTGTTCAGGGTAGATGTTAAATTTGTTAGTGGCTTCAGTGGAATACTCCTCTGTCTTATATCGGTATATTTCATTGATCTTCTTCATATCAACCCAATAATATTCTCTAATGTGAAATGACAATGCACTAAGTCTGTTGTTTATGGCATTCACCAAATTGGATCCTTCATCCAAAGAAAGCATCTCACGGGAGCACCTAAGTGCTGAGTAAAATAATGCCTGCAACATCAAACATGTCAAGCCCAGAAAAGATCATAGAGAGAATCATACAAAGAAAACAATGATTGCATTTTAGATCACTCCCTGAGACGTGCAGCACGGAAATATAGAAAAAAATATTAACAATATTATTTTTGGTTCGGTAAAGCCACTCCCCTAAATCCTAGCCTCATTGCTGGAGGTGAAGGGGCCTTCCGACTAGCCATCCAACACTTGTCAACATAGAATAAAAATATTAAGCTTATGTCATCCTCTCCTACAGTGTAAATTAAGGAAATATCAAGTTCCAAAGATCCTTAAAAAGTTCATACATCCCATCTATCACCAAATTCTGATTCACTGTAATATCCTACTATAAGCGGGTTCTATCATAAAACTATACACCAAGCATACCGGGTCATGGAAAGACTCACAAGATGAACTTGAAATGTATATTAAACTCAAAAAGAGGAAACCGACTATGCCACTTGCAACATTCAAAGAATAATTTCAAAGAAAAATTGGCAATATCAGCTTACTTGAATCTCAAGCGGATGTCCATGAATACCCATACGCCTATCTATCATGCAGGAACCATCGGTGACTAGCAAAGAAGGAAACATATCAAACCCATCAGATAGACACAGGTTTATTATCAGCTTTATGCCAGTCTGTACATCCACTCTTTCTTGTAATCCATAGTCACCGGTGATCTTCCCATAAGCTCTTAACAAGATAATCCACCACAAGCCTGAAAAAGTCACAATATTTAGATCTTTCAATATCCATTTAATGGATGGAACTAAAGTAACAAACTTTTGTGATGATTCCTTTCTTGACCAATTTTCTTCCCTTCTTCTGATGTTATTAAGTTATTTATTTTTTCTAGAGGACGTCCTAAAAAGAAAGAAAACAATATACTATAACCGTGAATACTTCCTCTTCACGGGTGATAAACACTTGTGGCGAATAGAATCATTTAACATAGATACTCTCTTCTTACATTTTTTAGAAAGGTAATTATTAATACTCTCTTCTTACATTCAACAACCAATTTTCTATTTTGGTTCAGTCCATATTGGCATTCACTTTCCATGTTTGTAAGGGTTTACAAATGTAACAGTATATTGCTCTGGAAGGAAAAGTTCTAACGTAATTTGTACAATAAGTGAAAATTTGAGAAAAGTTCTCTTTTTAAGACATCTTTTATGTTAACTGATCAAAAAGTAACTAATAGTTCCCAAATGTTCCATCATTAGTTAATAAACAATACATTTGAATTCTCCCCTGAATAAACAGCCACACAGAGACTTTATTAAACGAAGGGAATGAAAAGTAAACATTTACCTGAGTCAACAGGTGCTACGCGGCCAATAGCTGACTCCCCAAAATCTGGGTCTAGAACTTCTTCATATTTGTTATCATCTAGAGGCACTGTTCTAACTTTAAAACTTGCAGGCATCAACCCTTGCCCTGGACTGTAACAGTCCACAGTTTTCTCCCAACTCTAAATTACAGAAACCAACAGCAGTCAATTCTTTTACGGTAAATCAATAACCTAAACCAAGATCTACTCATACACAGAGAAAGTGAGAAGGAAAAACATGAATCCAACCTCCCAAAAAAAGAAGTTTCTCCCAATCATTGGTTTTTGACTAAATCTGAAGAGAATCAACGAAATATCTCAACTATGAAGTATGTAGTTAATCATGCCATCACATAACAACATAGGCAAATTCAGGATTTAAACTATATGGGCTCAACACTTGAGATTCTTAGCATTAAACCTATTATATTTTTTGAATTATGGGTTCAGACCTATTATTTATTACAATTTTAGTAAATTTTATTCATAAATTTATACTCCGTGTCAAAATTGGGTGTGAATGACCCCAATGCTATAAGGCTGCATCCATCTCTGCATAACAACAATCTAAGAAGTATTTCCTTTGGTGGCATAAAAGAGGACCTATCTTTAAGAAGACGAGAAAATTACCATCTCATGCTGATGGTACCAAATAAAGGATATTTATTCAGATTTACAAAATAATCATGAGACTCATTTCTAAAAAGATCAATTCTCCACCAAATAAGGAGTCAAAGAAACATCTCAAAAAAGCAAATCATGTTCAATCACAATCTCACAATTACCTTGTATATGGAAAGAAAAACCAAAAAGTTCTGCCCGCCTCCCAACCCCTCTATCCAAAAAAAAACAGAAAAATCATTTCTAAGTACTACATTAAATACCACTGCTGCACATGAGACCTTTCTTGTGTTTTACTGTAGGAAGTGGGCAAAAGCGTTATAAGCAATAATAATTATGTGAATCTAAAGCTACCACAACAGCATATCCAATAGGTATTCTGTTGTTCCAAAATGAAGTCATTTGCAAATTGTTTCAATCACATTCCATTTTTCAGACAGATAAAAGACAATTTCTTGAGCCGACTATATATGGGAAACAACCTCTCTGTCTCCCAAGGTAGGGGCTAGGGGTAAGGACAACGTATAATCTACCCTCACCAGAGCCCACATGATTATATTGCTTATGTTGTTATTGTAGACAGATAAAAGACAATCATAATACCACAAGCAATAAATTTTCAAAACAAAAGACATGCATGCAAACATTACCTGCAGTTGCAGGGTATGAAGTAGGAAATTCCTAACAATCTCTTTCTCCCCCTTGAGTAAAAATGCAAGGGCAGATGGAATAAAGTCCCTAATAAAGACTTGATCATAATTCAATGGCAACTTATCATTAGGATCATTAGCAGCAAGTGTCCCTATAGGACTCCCACAATATGTAACAACAGCATTCTCCAACAACTTCCATGCTTCCTTCACCGCTTGCGACTCCTCCTCTTTAACACTCTCATCATTATTATACACATTATGTTCATCTAAATTAACCTTTTCCACCACTAATGGCTTCACATTATTCAAACCACCTTGAACATAAATTCTTTCAAAATTCTTGTCATTAACACGGGTCTTTTCAACTGAAGTTGAATAATTCCTAAAATTAGATGCAACACTAGCAATAACATGGTAGCCTCTAGGGTTAATAATACCATTGTTACAATGGCTTGAGAAAACCCTAGATTGACCCAAAGATGAATTTGAGCCCAATAGAGTCCGGGTCCGATTGAGTATCCTTCCAGGGCCCAATATATGAGGTGGGTAGTTGTAAAAATCACATTTTTTCTTCAAATGCGACGAATTTGTACAAAATGAATTCTTCTTCTTCTTGAATGGAAGACCCAGAAAGGAATTTATTCTACATGGGATTAAAATTCGACAACAAGGTGTCATGGTTATCAAATTGATTGATTTCATACCAAAAATTATCCAAAATTTGGCAAATAAAAAAAATGTAAGAAAGTAGTTAATATGTTTGTTGATGATGTAATAATGGATTGTGTGATTAATAGATTCTTATGATTAACAATAATATCTGGATCTGAGAACATATAGGGAATGGCTAATTGTGTAAATTTTTGAAGATGTTTGGAAAGTGGGAATGGCTAATTGTGATGAACAGCGTTATTTATAGCCGCCTGCCTTGTCATGGAAGATATTCTATTTTCTTTTTTGACCACTAGAAATACGACTTTGAGAAAAGCACCAAATTAACAATTAAAAAAAAACATATTTCTCTTCCATGATAAAAGTATTTTTAATGAACTTTGAAAATTATAAGGAGGATTTCTGGGTGCATTAGTGACCATTTGGTTGAGCTTATTGAAAGCTCATAAAATAAGCACTTATTGAATAAATGAGAGGTATTTGGTTGAATGGAGACTAGAGTTTTTGGCCTAAAAATAAGTCAGTTTACCTCTTATTTCAAAAGCTTAAATTTTGGGCTTTTGGAATAAGAGGTAAAATGACTTATGTATTTTTTTGTCATATCATAAATATTCTTATAGATTTTAATAATTTCAACATATCCTTGTATATATATTATTTTATGAATATCGTCCGTTTTACAACGATTATTATGATGTACAAGCTTGAATGTTTATTTTATTTGAATTTTAATTACAATTTGATATTTTGTGCTTTTGCCAATTCTTTTTTTATCTTATGTGTACAGATATGGAACTTGTAGAAAATCAAAATGATTGTGAGCATGACTACATTGATGAAAGTGAGAAATATCATAATTTGTTGCAAATGGTACGAAATGGAGTTGCATTCAATAGAAATCCTATAGTGTTTTTTTGTACGTGAAATCCTATGATACGGGGAAGAGAATAATGAAGAGCAAAATACAAGTTCATTCAATGTACGTGAAATTGACCGAGAACATGATCATATAACAACACTCCTCATGCATCGTTAATATTTGAATTATTTAATTTGAATAGCATTATAAGCTTAGAAGAATGTACTATTTATATGCTTGAATCTTGAGATGTACAATCTAATTTGTAAATTGATTGCATTTTATTATAGTTTTATTGTTATAAAGTTAATTCTTATATCTATCCTTTTTGGTAATTTTGATAAAATAAAAGCATTTTTAGAATTGTAAACCAAACAATCTAATGTACAAAAGTGCTTTTTTGATTGTTAACCAAACGCCTAACAATTTTTTGATAAAAACTCAACTTGAAAAAGTTATACTCCTATAAGCTCTTTTTAATAAATTGTACCAAACGAACCCTTAGTCCATAACGGCTCAATAATATTGGTGGCCTAAAATCAATTTCATCGGAAGTTTTTTTTTTTTTTTTGCTCAATATTTTTTATAAGAGAAATCAACTTATAAATCTATTATAGGTAAAAATTAGGCATCATCCTCTCTTAACTTGAGGTTTTGGATTCAAACTTCGGAATAAAAAAAATCTTTCTAAAAAGTGTTTTCCTCTTTAATCGACTTTGCGTATATCAAAATTGAATTAATCTGAAATACAAAACCAAACTAATAAGTTGAACCACTAAAACGCCCTGATTTAGTGGCTTGACCGACCCTCTGGCGGCTCTGGCATTAGTTGTACAAAACCAAACTAATAAGTTGATTTCGTGGTGCATTTATTTGTGTACAAAGAGTAACAATAACAAGGTGAGAACATTAATTTCTTTCTATCAACTCTTGCAAGATTTGGAAAAAAAGGCAGTAGGACAACACTTAATTAATAAAGATATATATCAAGAAATCCTTATCAGGGACAGTTTCCCTTAATAAGTCTTTAATTGATCGAATTTGATTTAGTCAATCAAGTCGCCATGTTATTCTTGGAAATCTAACTCATGACATTGATTTTGATATCAATTATTAGGATCAAGCGTTTACTATCATGTCAAAAGCTACAAATAATAGTAAGGACACAATATTATTCTTAACAAACCTACCAAACACGCACCCACCCTGTTCGATCATGACTTCGACCCGAATCACCTAGCCCGAGGCGTCATAGACACGTTGTTGATGTTACCCAACAATTAGTTAGCTATATATCATGCTTTCAACTTCATTGTCTTTCGCTCATTCATCGACGGGACGAAAGTTTTTATCTTTTTTAACTTTCAGTTACTTTAGTATTTCTGGTAGAATATCCTGAGGTCATTAAAATCTTTTTGATATTCTAGTTAGGTCATAATGTTACAACAAAATTAGACATTTCGTATGATTTGATTAACTACCTATGATTGTTTGAGATTTGTATTTACTCAGTATTATTAGATAGATAATTTTTTATTTATGATTTTACTTTCAATTGCAACAATGGGTATGTAGCTCAGTGATTGAGCATTTGACTGTAGATCAAGAGTTCACTGGTTTGAATTCTGTCGGCTTTTCTTTGAATTTGCTTTTTTCAGACCACACATTGTGGGTATGTTGTTGTTGTATAATTTTACTTTTAATTAAATATATGTGCGGTTATTTAATTTGAGTGGTTCGCTGATTGGGGATAAGTAGGTCAAATGTCAGTCACAAGCCCTAGTTTGGATCGTAACAAATGTCTTAAACCACTTGGCTAAGCCCATACGTTTAATTACTTTCAAAATATAATTTATGCACATATAAGAGAACGAGAACTAGCAAAGCATTAACCCCATCAATTAGGGGGAAAGAAAAGCATGGTAGACCTACTTTCGAAATTCATACTTTGGCAGAAATAGCAAGAGTCTATATTTACTTTATTAATTACTCAGAATTAATTTTCCACTTTGCACAAACTGTCAATTCTAAAAGGAAGTTGCAAAATTGTACAGCTTCTCACAATTTGCACCTTTTATTGTCTAACCAAATACCCTCTCGCCACGTGTTGTGGATAATTCCAAGACATAACACGTACAACAAATTCAATAAAAATAGACTAGTGCTGCTGGCCGACAAATTTTAGAATTGTTATTCCCAAAGGCAATACTTTGGTATTTTCCGGTGCAAATTGGATAAGGAGAAAACCAATTTTAGATTCATGTATTTGAATTGTGAGCCAAATTGATGGTTTGAGCTGAATTTGAACGGATTATTACTAAAGAAGGTCATTAATCCGCCCAAATTTGAGCGGACAACAAATTTCGCCACATGACTCGTATCACAACTACCTTGGGAAACTCGACATAAACCCTGGCCACTGGCCAAGAATCAGGCAGAAAAGAATTGTCCTTAAAAAGAATTTCCAAAAACTACTACTACATCTCACTATCAATTGGACACAAAAATTACTAAATGATGGGTCATCCAGATGAAGTTTATAAACAATTGCTCTGCAAATTGCCCTTGAAAGACATTTGATAAAAACTAGGACGACACAAAAGAAGATAAATATGGTCCCAAAGTAATCTACGCATAATAAGATTTAGATAGAGAACTACAGATCCCTAAAGGGTAGCTGACAACATAGCCAAAGAGTTCAATTTCCAAAAACTGATGTCAATTTTGAATCACTTGTCCTCTCCTCTGGGACCTAGACAGGCTTCCAACAAATCCTGCTAGCTCCAATACTATCACATTATCAAGTAAGGAAGTTAAGGGAAATCCAACTGATTCCAACTTGACTTTTCTACAGGTACAAATTTAGGACAAAAAATAATGGGGATATTGAACACCAGCAAAACAAAAAATCCAAGTTGCAAAATCTGGTTTACAGAGCTTATGAGTCAATGATCAATCCAAAGCATGTTTCATTAAATGAATTTGGCGTGACGATTAACAGAAAAATCTCTTCTGAAACAGTACAATATTTTTCAGACTGGATAAAAAATAATGTAAGTGAGATTCTAATACTGGTATCTATCATACAGAAAACTGTTCAACACCCTGGGGTCTCAAGCAGCACCAAAACTCTGAAATCAAAACCAAGAAACCATAATAATTATGACCTGACTTCATATTGCCCAGCCCTGGTTAGAGCTCGAAACCCCTTATAAGGTCGCGTAGGTAGATTCTTGAAATCAAGTTTTTCTATTTTCAAACCCGAGAGTGCAACACCCATAATTTTAAATCCCACAAGAAATGTAGGGAATACACGAAGCCGCTCAACACCCGTTTCCAACACTAACGTTCCAGTCATTGAAGGAGTTTTGTCTTTCGGCATCCGACCAATGGACCAAGTGCAGGTCTACAATAATAAATCAACATGTCAAGACACAACTAGAAAATTTTTGCAGATTAGAGCCTGCAGATCACATAATTCCAAAATGGAATCAGACTTTAATAAGATTTTTTTGGAAAAAAAAACTAAGTTTGGCATCGATTTACAAGTTTATCATTTTACAGTAGGGGTAGAACTGTCTAGAGTAGAAAGTAACTTCATTCATTTACTTCTAATCAACAACTATAGGACACATCCATTTAAAAAAGACATCAAGGACAAGCAACTCTGTGAATGAGAGTTAGTACTTAGTACCAAGTACCTTGTTGGAAAGGATGTTTACTGTTCCATAATTTGATGTAAGATCCGCAGATAAAACACGAGTAGGAAGTTGAAATTGCACGCTTATATCATCAATTGCCTTCCCAGGATCATTCCGTATCCCAACTAACAAGCTAATACGACATGTCCCTGAGTCTGAAGTAATTTGTGGCTTTACATATATCGGGGTGCTCTTCAACTTCTTTATTCTGCATGGGAAAGTTTAGAGGGGGAGAAAGAAGTTTAGACAAGGTAAAAGCAGCAAAGAAGTGAATTCTTTAATGCATTCCTACAGTGAAAACACATGCTATTGGTTTAAAAGATAGCCATTTCCTATTTTTCACGTTTATTGGATGCACCTTGTAGTTTCAAAATGTACTTGTAACCCCATCAACAATGGACTAACTGCCACTTCTCTTATAAAATAAGTAGTGGTTATAAAAAAAAAGACATGCTTTGCCTTCTGTAAATAGAGTGCATCAATGAATAGTTCAGCTTGCATTATGCATTTATGACAGTTCAATCTTTGTTACTAGAAGGAGCAAGTTCAGCAGCGGAATTTCGCCAGACTTTCAATAGTGACCCAAATATTTCCATTTCCTCAAAAAGGATTTTTTTTTGCTGGGTTTCACCCTCCTTACCAAGCGAGGAAGAGGTTAGTTTTATGGGTTTCAATATCAGAGGGGATAAAGAGTAGATAACTCTGTGATGTACAAGTACATACTAAATGTGATCAGAAGATTAGGACATTCTTTACATAAAGTCAAAACCACCAAATTTTGATCATGAGTGAAGGCAACTGCAATAGTTAACACCACAAACCTGTAGCTCATGAGTTTAAATTGTCCATCAGGAGGAACGAAAGACAGAATTTGGTTTGATTCCCACGGTCGTAACCGAACACAAGGATGGAATCTCACATCGTTCAAGATGGAAGTATTTGCAAATGAAAGGGTAAGATCAGGAAGACCAGAAAGATGAGAATTCACTTGAACTTCACCATAGATCTCACATTTCACCAGTACCCCATCTCTGAGAAGCATAAAACAAATAGAATGAGAAGCCTTTAGGTAATTGGCTATTCCTGTAAACCCAAGTTCAAGCATAAAAACAGATAAGCAAAAGATGCTGCGGAATCCAATGGTCAAGCGTATTCAAACTTAGAGCCCCAAATGTAGAAAAGCAATCCATTATTCGGCAATATAATAATCATGAGTGAAGAAGGAAATAGAATGAATTTGGTCACGGCAAAGAGAAGAATGTGGCATGACCTTTGGTGCAGTTTCATTGCCCATAAAAGGGAAAAGAATGTGCCCACAAGTTAAACATTTTCTGCAATTTTTGTGTGTTTGCTATGGAGGGAAGTTTGTTCAGAAAAGCAGTTAAGAACTCTCACATGTCCTGCAAATACCACGGAAGTCGGAACCTACAAGAAAACAAATTTCCTTTACCTTTCAAAGAAACACATGCAAGGAAATAAATTCATTTCCTTTATTTTGATTCACTGCAGTCTTCTGAAGAAGTTCAATTTCTACCAACTTTCTTGACAATCCAGAGGAAGTCTTGTTTATTTTTTTTATAAAGGTCTAGGAGTTCAGTTTCATAAACTAAGAGATCGCAATAAAGACATTTAGTCATCAAAACAGTAAAAAGCATGTCACTTTTTATACTTTGACAAACACACGCACATACATGGATTATAATATAATAATAGAAGAATGTGGTGCATTTTGAGATATTCCCAAATAAAGAATGTCATATAAATTGAAATAGCGGAAGGAGGTCATATGTAACATATAAAATACAAAGTATACCTTCAAAATTAACATGTGCCGCTTTCACACCATCCTTTTAAGATCTCATTTTGGTTCTTGGAATCCTAGCCTCTAGACGTTTTTGAAATCTCAATCTCTAGGTTATACCAGTGTTCTAAAAAACGGCCTGGGTGGCCGCCTAGGTGCCCCAGACCGTCCCGCCTAGGCGCTAGGCGCCCACTCCCCACCCTGGTCCCGCCTAGCGTTTTTTAGAACATTGGGTTATACCCTCTATTGCTTCAAAGTAGCTTATCATTATATTTACCCTTCACACTCTTGTGACACAATGGGTTACGTCATGTCAAACTAGAAAGTTTGATGATAATTTTAGACTTTGAAGATATTATTAAAGATATTCTCACAATACTGAGAAATAAAGAGCAGAAAATGGAGGTTAAGTAATAGTCAGGTATATACCTATTTATAGTTGCATCCATTTCTTCAACTAAATCAACATAAACTTCATTGCTTGTATGCTTCAGGTCCATTTTTCTCCAAGGAACACAAGATCCTGTTGCACCTGGAAGTGTGTTGCTCATGTTGGAAGTGTTGCCAGTGACGACACTCAATACTTTGCTTACGATATTTGGAGGAGCTATCATCTCCCTCAGTATATTAGGTTCTGTAGTAAGAGGGAAACCATTGTCTATCATCTCATCCAATAGCTGCACATCAAACAAATGTTAAGGCCATAGTAAATTTGAAGTCCATCAGAATCTAATTAGTGCATAGAAGGAAATTTTAACAGGACAGTTGGGGAGGAAAAACATTCTCATTCTTTGTCCACACAAATCTTATTTATCTTCCTACTTTGGAAGAAGTTCTTAGAAGGAGCCTAAACCAATACCAACATTCTCTTCTCTCTAGTTAGTCTTTAGTACTGCAAAATCACCATGTTTAGACTCTGTTTCACGATAAATTTTTGTTAACTAAAAGATAGAAGATTTCGAAAAAAATTCCATAACACTTATGGGAATTATATAATATTTATTAAGCATATGTTTCACAAAATAATATTTAAGATACCTAAGAAACTATACGATAACATTGATTAATAAAAAGCTATGCAATACATTTGTATCTATGCATCAAGTAAAGGTTTACACATGAGCACCATATGTGGAGTAACATATTGGAGAATAACCATATCTGAATTCAATGATTTTTTTTTTTGAGACTAGTGACAAAAAAAAATCTAAAAAGTTAGCAACATACCATACTAGAGAGGGGGGATGTTCAGTATTGAACTGTGATTTATCAAAATAAAATACACAAACAATCATCATTGGAGCTCCAACAGGTGAATCAGATGAACTGGCATATTGTTTTTACTTTTCAGCTAATTGACTTCCAATTTTCACAGTAGTCAGGCACAAAAATGTGTTGACTTTCAAAGGGAGGGTTGGGAAGGGGAATAAGTACAATTCTATCGACTATTGTAAATGCATCAATCATTGTCGAAAAACGAAACGATGCTCACAATGTTTTGACCTTCTCTTACTTGGCTAGTTTTTTTTGTTGATGAAATAAGAAGGATATCATTAACAAAAGCACCAAGAAGATTAGATCTATGGAACTGATAAATTCTAGGAAAGAGTCGACAGTAACTACATAGGAGAGGTTGACCCAACTAAAAAAGACAAATCAGACATCTACCCCTAAGAATGGGGATTGGAGTTGAGATGCCATCAAAACACCTTTTGTTCCTCTCTAACCATAAGCACCACAAGATACATGCAGGGACCGAAGACCAGATCTTTTTGATGGACTTTCCAATTTTCCAGGATCTCCAACACACAAAAGCCTCTCTCAAGGTGCCTGGCATGACCAAAGCACTTCCGAAGAGAGAAAAGAACATATTTCAAAGATTAGTTGCCACCGAACAATGAAGAAACAAATGGTTAATAGATTCTGAGTAGGACAAACACATGTAGCATCTGTTGGATAAATGAAACTTCCTTCTCATAAGATTGTCTTGAGTTAAACAAGAACCTTTAAGAGCGACCCAGCTGAAACAAATTATTTTTTGAGGCAGATTAGTTCTCCAGATAAGTTTCCAAGGCCGCGTATTAATAAGTGTCTTCTTTGAGGTTAGATGCAAATAGCCTTCTTTGACTGAATAGGTGTCATCCTTGCGACTTCCCCAAGCGAGCCTATCCCTGCCTTGATCATTGATTATGCTGCTTTGTATGGTGGCCATGAGAGCTATAAAATCTTCCACCTCCCAGTCATTTAGATTTCTTCTTAGAATCAGATTTCAAACATTGCCTTCCCTACACTGAGATATGGTTGAATCAGGGTTGGATGAAATTCGAAAGATGGTTGGAAAAACATTCATAAGGGGATGTTTCCCAACCAAGTGTCTTTCCAAAACTGAATATGCACTCCACTTTCCACATTGAGAGAAACATTGCTAGAGAAGACCTTCCACAAATTTCTTATAGCTTTCCAAACTCGTGTGCCATACGGGGTTGTAACTTGATTAAAGCACCAGTGACTAGTGCTACCGAATTTTGCTTGAATCACCTCATTCCATAGACCAGTTGTCTCATGATTATACCTCCAGTGCCACTTCATTAGCATACACTTGTTATGTAATGCCAAGTCTTTAATCCCTAAGCCTCCAAATTGTTTTGGCATGGTGACTTTGGCCCATTTCACAAGGTGAAATTTGTGGTCCTCGCCTTCCCAAAGGAAGTCTCTCCTAATCTTGTCAAGTCGCTTTCGCACCTTATCTGGTATAGGAAAAAAGGGACATAAAATAAGTGGGAATACTATCCAAGACACTATTAATAAGTGTTACCCTACCCCCTAGTGAGAGATATTGTTGCTGCCAGGAAGCCAATCTTCTTTCAAGGTTTTCCACGATAACATTACATGCCTCAACTGATGTGTGACTAGCACCCAGAGGTAACCCCAAATATGTAGTAGGAAAAAACACAGTTGTGCAACACATAATGTCAGCGAATTCCTCAAAGTTAGGCACCTCATGACACTTTTTGACATGTTAATGTGAAGTCCTGAGATGGCTTCAAAAAGCATAAGAGTGAGGTTCAGGTATTGCACTTGTGATTTTTCAGCTTCGCAGAAGATCAAGGTATCGTCAGCAAATAGGAGATGTGATATGGATACTGTTGGACCAACCAAATCCACTGCCCACCTTAAATCCTTCTAACCAATGTAATTGTTTGGCTTTTTCTAACATGTTACTCAACCCCTCCATCGCCAGAATAAATAAGAAGGGTGATAAGGGGTCTCCTTGTCGGATGCCTCTCATAGGGGAGAAAAAACCCATAGGACTTCTGTTTACTAAGACTGAATACTTCACTGTGGAGATGTTGTATTTGATCCATCGAATCCACCTTTCTCCGAATCCCATCTGTCTTAGGATTGAAATAAGGAAAGACCAGTCCAGCTTGTCAAAAGCCTTCTATATATCAAGCTTAAAAAGAAGACCAGAGGTGCCACTTTTCTGTTTCCAGTCCAAAACTTCATTTGTAATGAGAGTTGCGTCAGAGATTTGCCTTCCTTGAATAAAGGCATTTTGACAACCAGAGACTAGACCTTCAATGACCTTCTTAAGTATTTCAGCAAGTAATTTAGCCAAGATCTCGTACACACTACCAATAAGGCTAATAGGCCTGAAATCTTTTAGTTCTATTGCACATTTCTTTTTTGGAACAAGTGCAATAAAAGAAGCATTGAAACATTTTACCACGTGGCAATTACAGTGAAAGTGGTTGAGGGTGCCCAAGATATCTAGCTTGATAATACTCCAACACTTCCGATAAAAATCCATTGAGAAACCATCTAGTCCTGGACTTTTATCCGGGGCACAAGAGTGATAGCATTCAAAACCTCTTCTTCTTCAAAAGCTTTTTCCAGATCATTCTTTTCATCTGCTCAGGCCACCCATACCTTCAAAAGAAGTTGTGGGCCTCCAATGTTCATTTTCGGAGTATAATGCTTGATAGAAATCAAGAATTACCTCTTGCACCTGCTCTTACTTGGCTAGTTTGAGGAAGAAAATGTCAAAAGCTGCTGATCTATCAACTTAATAAGGATCAAGTCAGGAGACAAAAGTCTACATAAGCATTGTTCTCTGGTGCTGGTACAATCAAGAGATATTCGATGAAGTCTTTAAGGGACTAGCAGATATTTCAAGCTTCAGTAAATGTAATGTCTCACATTAGGTAGGGAGATTTGGAAGGGGGAAAACGCTAACACTTTGCAGTGTTCAACTTGTTAGCCGTGACCTAGTGTGTTTGGCCTAAAAAGATGAGACAGCAATTTTAGGATCTTTACAAGCTAGAATTTGGCAGGGTGTTTTTTGTGGCTCTCCTAGAGTAAAAGAGTGGAACTGGCTCTCTTGTGCATCAATATATATCATGGTAACAGCCTCTACAGTTGCTCTAATAGTTGGTCAACTGGTAATTTTGGCCAAAAGCCAACAAATTTTGGGGTGGTTAAAACTTAAAAGTAACACAAAAACAGTACAGGACTGTGTCAATAGTATAAGTTAACAGATAACACTTAATTGCAATCTGAAAAATGTGAATAACCACTTAGTACGAAAAGAATTGACAAGAAAGAAAGAAAGAAAGAAAATGACAAGGGAATTGAGAAATTCAACCAAATCACTCTATAGAATCTGAAGATACATTGTTATGGAACTGTTTTGCACGGCTTGTTTAACAACTTCTTAGTTTGACGGTTTTAATAAAGCTTCAACTTAACCCGGTTTCTAAGCTTCCTAACAATATATCTTTTCTTTTTGTAAGAAAAATATCTTTAACAAAATATCTTTGCAGCTAACAATTCCAAAAGAAGAGCTTGAAGATGTCAAATACCTCATATACAATTACAAAATTATCCTTTATCAAATCTTCATTCAACCCTCCAAGATATTCTGACAGGACATCAGCTACTCTGCACAAGAACTAGAAATTAAATAGTCAAATGATCAATAATAATCATTATTTGCAGAGATAATACACAGGTCCAAAGTTAATAAGCAAAGTGTAGCGGTGTAGCCTCCCTTTTTTCACCATAATGAATTCAATTAATCAGTTAGGGGTAAACTTAACTGTCAGGTGCAAGGATAGAGTATGACTGGACTCTAAACAAATCTAATCATTTAACCTAGAACAAAAGCCCACAAAGCCTACAAAACACGGCAGAGGAAAGGACGAGAAAACTTATCAAAGGAAAAACTTAGAAAACAGGAATCTCTGAGATGCCAGATTTTGTCAAACACAAAGGGTATACAAACTCTGGTGACAGCAAATTTAGCTTGTAATAAACTCTGTACTACGATAAAAACGTCTGACAGACATTTATTAATTGCGGATGAAAAGGCTCTACACTATATTTTGATTCCCTTTTGATAACCAATTACTCTAATATACTAGTCTATATAAGCTTGAGAGTCACACGCTAAAAGGGCCATTCTCCTTTGATAACTGAAAAATCCCTTGTGAGTTAGCTGGTCCAATTCCAATTAGCTCAAAGGTGAAAACTGGGGGAGTATCTGTCATGCTACTCTACTTCCACTTAAACACCATGCTCCTATTCAGTCGCAAGGTTCAAACTCATGAGGTGCACTCTATCAACACATGCGCATTGCGTCCTTATCATTGAACCAAAGCCCTAGGGGCAGCGGCCGAGCCAAAACTTTTGTCAAGGGTGTTCGAATTTTGAAGAAGTAATATATAATATGTGGAGTAAATGTTAAGGGGGTTCAATATGTAATATATATATCCGTAATGCGTAATAATTGATATGTCTACTGCCACTGCCTAGGGGCCAAAATGCCCTTTTTTTAAAGCTCAAATCCCTTTAATATTGAAAGCAGTTTTAAGTGTCGGTATGCTAGGATGTTCAAGTGTCTACTGGATAAGAATTACAAGTGGCATCCCAACCGACATGCTAAATTACACCTAGGAATGGGATGTACTGAACTTCTTAACATATTCTGGTCAGGTGTTTGATAGTTCGAATATCCCATTAAACCCATCTTGTCTAATCAACTTATTTAAAAAGAGATCAATCTAACAGCAACCACATAAATAACCATTCGAAGTGCATTACCTCAATAGCCATTAAAGGTGGCATTTCCACTTGGGTGCAAGCCAAGAAGGTAACTCCTTCACGGTTAACTTGGAAAAGGTAATGGGTTGGTGAAGCAATTACTGGTAAATGCTGTAACAATCCAAACTTTTCAAGGTAAGACATAACAAAATGCAATGATATGTAAAATCAAGATCAAGCATCTTGATTAACTAGTATAGCATTTGAACAATTACTGTTATGTCCCTACCTTGAAGGAATCACCTTGAGCAATTGATTGATCCCAAAACCAAGAACATATTGACCTATCAACCCAGTGACCAGTAAGCTGTTTTTCTAGCATTACCTCCCTACAGTGATATTCAATTACGCACATCTTTAGTAACAAACTTCAAAATCAAATAACCAGTAATTCAATATCCAAATAAGGGGGGAAGGATACCCGGAATCGGAGAGAAGAAAAATGCATTGCAACATAACTCTCTCAAACCCTTTTGTCCAATTCTCAATCACACTTTCTCTTCCCAATTGAGGCCTCTCTCTCTCTCTCCCTTGCTACCTTGTTTTTATTGTCCATATTAGTATAATATATTTTATTTTTATCCATATTAGCATATCAGGAGATTTTTTTTTATATTTTTCAAATCCATTAAATATGTACCGATTAATAGAAATATATGATAAATTATGTATTTTATTTAGTACGTAATTATTAAGGTTGTTCAAAATTAATGGTAAACCAGTAAAAATGAATGAAGGAGTATTTCTTAGGACACATTTGGTCATGTAATTTGAATTTAAAATTTGTGTTTGTGATATTCAGATAAAATTTTGATTTAAAACTTACCTTTTCAATTTAAAGTTTGGATTTCAATTATCTTAAAATTTGAAATTTAACTCATAAAGTTATATTTTGTAAAAAAGATCCGTAATTTTAAAATGTACAAAAATTATTCATGCTTATCATGAAAAGATAGGTTATAGGATTATATTAAAGAATGGCTAATTAATACTATTGTGAATAATAGATTTTTATAAAATTACCATTTGAAGTTTCTAATAGCAAACATTTATTTATAACAGGAATATGAAGTTATGCTATTTATTAATGTGGAACTTAAGATATTCTGATATCTTATTTATGAACTATGATTTGGTTATTGTTGTCTATGCAATAGAGTTGTACTCCAGTCTTGCGTGAATGTACATAGCCTTTAAATTAGAGGTTTAATAGCTAGTTACGGAATAGCTAATCGAGTCCCTTCTGTTTTAATTGCTTAGTTTCGTTATTATCAATTTAGTCCCTAAGGTTTGCCTAGACGAGCAGATCCAGTCCACTGCCGATTTAATTTTACCATAAGCAATGGATAAGGTGTTACACCCCGTATTTTCAAGAGATTGAGATGAAAACGTATGTATGGAAATAAGATTTGAATTTCGAAAAGAAAGAAAGATTACTTTTTCTTAAGGAAAAATATCGGGAATTTGTGAAGGAAAATGTTTACTAATTGGAATTTGGTTCTCAAATTTGGTATTTGAGACTTTTGGAATATATTGGATTTATGGATTTTTAAGTTCGGATTTGGTAATGTGGGACCCACGGGAAAATTTTACGGTTTTGTGGGGCCCACAATATTTTGAGATATTTTGGCCAATTATGAATATTTTGGGAGATGAAATATTTTTAGACAAATGAGAGGGTGACACGTGGCACACACCCCCACTTGTCTTGGTCTTGAAAGACTTGACTTAGATATTTTGGAGATAAGTGAGTCATGTGGGTCCCACTCCACTTGTCTTGCTACACTTGGCTTGAGATATTTATATATACATAGAGGGAGTGCAAGACTTGCACAACACTTAGAAAATTCCATCTCCCTTCTCCTTAGTGTTGCTCTCGGCCAAGGTGCAAAAATGAAGACCAAAATTGTTCAATCCTTGATGATAAATCCTCTAATCTTAGACCAGGCTCCCTAATGGAGTACTAAGCCAAGATAACCCCTTAAACCCCAAGAAAAATCTATAGGCCGAAAGTTCGGGTTGGAAATCCTATGGTGTTCTTCAACTTTGGTGTTGAGACTTGAAGAGAAGCTGGTTATGAGCTTCTAAGGGTTGCATATTGTGGATTGGAACTTGAAGAATATGAGCTAAGATATGCTAAGGATCGACTTTTAACTTGGGTTATTTTTAGACATATTTGAGGTAAGGATCATTTGTCCTCTTAGTGTAACTAGATATTACATGTTGTAATGGTTAATGGATGGACTTGTGATTAAAAAGAATGGAGAATAAGAAATGCGTATCACAATCTTGACATGTTAGCCGGTGTGGACAATTTTGGCGATGTCGGATTCATTGAATATTGTTGTCGTTAAACATTACCTATTACGTGTTGACATGAAGGAATATTGTTGTTATGAAGTTAATATAACTTATATAAAAGTGTTGGAATATAAGTTGGATTATAAGAAGTTATGGAAAGAGTTTTGGCATGCTAGCCAAAGCGAGCAGATTTTATTGTAGTAGTTGGCGAGAACACCAACTAAAGGATCGTATTAGTAAGCGTTTTAGCGGACTAAGGATCGTACTAATGGGTGTATTAGTGGGATCGTTTAGCGGACTAAAGGATTATTTTTACATTGGACTATGAATCGATTTTGATGGTGTTTTGATAGATTAAAGGGTTGAATTTTACACGCCAAGTTAGGCGTGTAATCCTCTTTGGTTAACTGTTGATTATGCCCTTAAGTGTGGCTTTTTGGTTGTTGAAATCGGGCCTTGGAAAAGGTGGAAAAGTGTTGCCCAAATTTTCGTAGAATTAGAGGGCCATTATGTGGTATAAGTCTTATACTAGAAAGTATGATATTGATAGAAGTGTTATCGTCATTATAGGTTGAAGTACATTGGAGCGTAGTGCTACGTGTCGTGTGTTAGTTAGCCGTCAACGAGGTATGTGAACCTCTTCCTTCTTTTGGCATGTTCTACGTATGAAATATACATGTGGTATTGTTTCATGATTCATTCTACTCTTAGAAGTTAGGAAGTATTCATGTTATTGATTCTATGTTAAAGACATGTCAAAATTATTCCTAAGTCCTTACCAAATCTTATGGGAGATGTTGGTAAGAGTTTTTAGTAAGTCATGAGATTAGATTTATTTAAAAGTTATGAGACTTGATTTATTTGAAAGTCGTAGGTGGATTTATTTGAAAGTTATGAGACTTGATTTATTTGAAATTCATGAGACTAGATTTATTTGAAAGTTATGAGACTTGATTTAATTGAAAGTGATGAGACTGGATTTATTTTAAAAGTGTAAGTGACTTGATTAGATGAAGTATAGGTTACTTGTTTTAAAGGAATAATTGTCTTAATGTTGAAAGTAGAAGTTACTCGATTTCAAAGCCTTGGGTTGAATTTAAAAAGGTGTAGTAACTTGATTTGAATAGTAGAAGTGCATTGGTACTACGAGTGTTTGTGTCTTGTGGTTATTACATGAAAAATGTTCTTTTTAAAAGAGTAGAAGTACGTAGTACTTGGGTTCAATTCCATACATGACATGATAATGCCTTGGTTTTATTAAAAGGAAAGAGGTGATAGTGTCTTGGTTTGTTTAAAAGGAAAGATGTGGTAGTGCTTTAGTGTTCTAAAATGAAAGTTGTTATAACGGCTTTATGGGTAGTTTGTTATAACAGTTTTATGGAAAGTCAAGAGATGGTTTAAAATGTTATACGGAAATCATGTGAAAATATCCATGATTAAGTCCTTAATATAGTACATTAAATGAAAGTTTGTTATAATGACTTTATGAAAAGTATGGCTTAATGGGAAGTCAAAAGATGGTTTAAAAATGTTATATGGTTGTATTGATACCGAGTCCCACAACGGGTTCGGGTTATGTTATAGATCTGTCTGGCGAATCCATGAATGGGTGGATTCACGATATGAACATACATCGCTGCGTCCGCGGATGGCCGGGTTACGTTATACAAAAGATCACACCGCGCCACGGATGGGCGGGTTACGTCATATTGCATCATCACGCGCGTCCCACAAATGGGTGGATTACATCATATTGCATCATCACACCGCGCGTCCAAATGGGTGGGATTACGTCATATGCATCATCACACCGCGCGTCCACAGATGGGCCGGGTTACGTCATATTGCATCATCACACCGCGTCCCACAGATGGGTCGGGTTATGTCACATATTGCATCATTACACCGAGTCTCACAAATGGGTCGGGTTACGTCACATGTCGAAGAATACACCGAGTCCCGCAAATGGGTGGGTTACGCCACATATTGATAATTACATCGAGTCCCAGAATGGACCGGACAGTATACCTTAATGGGCAGGGCAGCATATATTACATGACTTTATCGCGTCCCAGAAGGGGCGGACATAATACTTGATAATTGGTTCATGGACAAAGTCCATGGTGCGAAGCTAGATACTCAGATGGTCACATTACATGATAGATATGTATAGACATATATTCTAGATTTTATATGGCACGGTAGGATCTGGTATTTGATTTTCATATTTGCTTTGTCATTTTATGTAATTATGATCATATCTTGTACTTCATGTTTACATATTTGGTACTGTTATGCGGCCCATCGAAGTGCGTTCATGCCCGCAGTATTAGGTACTCGATTGTGGATCCGCGAGCTTAGGATCACGGTTCAACATTTTGATATGACTACAATATTAGGAGCTTGTCATTATGGCTTGGTATATTCGTGAGTACGGGGCCTTGTCCGTTATAATTCTTGTCCAAATTCTTAGAAGTGCAGTATTCATATGTAAATTTGGTGGCGTGAGTTATGTTTACATGGTTGTACAATGTAATCCCATTTGGGGTGTTATATATTATGGCAGCCTTTCCGACTTTGGCTTTGTTTAGAAAAATAAGAGTGTTATTTACCTTTCGCGAGTTACTTATGTTGTATGGGTAGAAGGGTGCCCAGGTAGGGCACCGGTCACGGGCCCGGGGTTTGGAGCGTGACAGAGTGGTATCAGAGCAGTTAGTTCTCGTAATGTCTACAGACCGTGTATAGTAGAGTCTTGTTTATCGGTGTGTTGTGCACCACATCTATAAACAGGAGGCTATAGTACATTTAGGATTGGTTTCCCTTCTTCTCACTCTGAGATCGTGCGATAGAGCTGTGTTGTTAGGGTAGTTTCTCCCTAACGTATTATTGTGGTTGCAGCTATGAGAAAGACAACAGTGGCCCAGAAATGATTATATGGACTTCGTATTCAGGTTGGTAAAACTATTGTATAGTTGGTATAATGACGATGTGTATATGTACGAGCGTATTTATTTGGGGCCCTGTGTGTTACCTGAAATGATTATGAATTACCATGAGTTGGTTAAGCCTTAATAATTACTTGGAAGGTGTGAAACAGTTATTGAATCCACACCTAGGCTTTATATATGTACTGATTTAGAATATCATGAGGTAATGAACTGTCTAAGATTGTGATAGACTCTTAGAAGACTAGGTTCAATTGACTTAAAGACATATCATGTTGTTAGATTAAGCTGTGTTGTACGCTTAAGTGATTTATGTGAATAATATTGGTATGGAGTAAATAGAGTTGTTGTGAGTAAGACAACGTGATTTTGAGAAGCTACCTTACCCGTATGTGGGGACTGATAATGTAAGCTTGAGACAAAGAATAATTGTGAACCTTAGAATATTGATAACCGCTGAGACCTTAGATGTACAAGGCCTTCTCGAGTAGTAAGATTTATTTCAGACTAAGAATGAGAGTTAAGTGCGACGATGGGTCGCGTTGTGGGTCGATTACGGGTCAACCTGTAGCATGAAATGGAGTGGGGTCATTTGGAGATGGTCCCGCTATGTGATAGGTAAAAGACTCAAGTCTAGTTAATCGTTGTACGAGTTAGTGGACGCGTTCCACCAGAACCGGGTCGTGAGAGCCGGAAATGGCCTTAAATTGTTGGATGTAGTAACTCCAACGATTTGAAAATAAAAGCAATAATTGAAATTATGTAAGTATACTAGAATAAGTTCAGAAGTAAGAGAAGAGTACGACAAGTAAGAAAAGGAGCGAACAAGTGTTTATAGTTATAAATAATGAAGGTGCGAAAAGAGAATCCTTTTAGGCCATGAATGAGAGTTAATAGTGGTGATATACACTCTAGATTTGATCCCTCGTTTGGATTTTGATTGATGTATATGCATGTGTGATGTATTGTGGCCATGTGTGGCGTATTCGATTGTGTAAGGTATAGTTAAAGGGAACTATACCTATATCTGTTTAGATTGAACCTAGTATGAACATTCAAGACGAATATTTCTAAGGGGGAAGGATGTTACACCCCGTATTTCCAAGAGATTGAGATGAGAACGTACGTATGGAAATAAGATTTGAATTTTGGAAATAAAGAAAGATTACTTTTTCTTAAGAAAAAATATCGGGAATTTGTGAAGAAAAAGGTATATTAATTGGAATTTGGTTCTCAAATTTGGCATTTGAGACTTTTGGAATATATTGGATTTATGGATTTTTAAGTTCGGATTTGGTCACGTGGGGCCCACGGGAAAATTTTACGGTTTTGTGGGGCCCACAATATTTTGAGATATTTTGGCCAATTATGGATATTTTGGGAGATGAAATATTTTTAGACAAATGAGAGGGTGACACGTGGCACACCCCCCACTTGTCTTGGTCTTGAAAGACTTGACTTAGATATTTTGGAGATAAGTGAGTCATGTGGGTCCCACTCCACTTGTCTTGCTACACTTGGCTTGAGATATTTATATATACATAGAGGGAGTGCAAGACTTGCACAACACTTAGAAAATTCCATCTCCCTTCTCCTTAGTGTTGCTCTCGGCCAAGGTGCAAAAATGAAGACCAAAATTGTTCAATCATCTAATCTTAGACCAGGCTCCCTAATGGAGTACTAAGCCAAGATAACCCCTTAAACCCCAAGAAAAATCTATAGGCCGAAAGTTAGGGTTGGAAATCCTATGGTGTTCTTCAACTTTGGTGTTGAGACTTGAAGAGAAGTTGGTTATGAGCTTCTAAGGGTTGCATATTGTGGATTGGAACTTGAAGAATATGAGCTAAGATATGCTAAGGATCGACTTTTAACTTGGGTTATTTTTAGACATATTTGAGGTAAGGATCATTTGTCCTCTTAGTGTAACTAGATATTACATGTTGTAATGGTTAATGGATGGACTTGTGATTAAAAAGAATGGAGAATAAGAAGTACATGTCACAATCTTGACATGTTAGCCGATTGTGGACAATTTTGGCGATGTCGGATTCATTGAATATTGTTGTCGTTAAACATTACCTATTACATGTTGACATGAAGGAATATTGTTGTTAACAAGTTAATATAACTTATATAAAAGTGTTGGAATATAAGTTGGATTATAAGAAGTTATGGAAAGAGTTTTGGCATGCTAGCCGAAAACTGAACAGTTTTTTATTGTAGTAGTTGGCCGAGAACACCAACTAAAGGACTGTATTAGTAGACTGTTTTAGCGGACTAAAGGACTGTACTAATGGACTGTATTAGTGGACTGTTTTAGCGGACTAAAGGATTATTTTTACATTGGACTATGAACTGATTTTGATGGACTGTTTTGATAGATTAAAGGGTTGAATTTTACACGCCAAGTTAGGCGTGTAATCCTCTTTGGTTAACTGTTGATTATGCCCTTAAGTGTGGCTTTTTGGTTGTTGAAATCGGGCCTTGGAAAAGGTGGAAAAGTGTTGCCCAAATTTTCGTAGAATTAGAGGGCCATTATGTGGTATAAGTCTTATACTAGAAAGTATGATATTGATAGAAGTGTTATCGTCATTATAGGTTGAAGTACATTGGAGCGTATTGCTACTTGTCGTGTTGGTTAGCCGTCAACGAGGTATGTGAACCTCTTCCTTCTTTTGGCATGTTCTACGTATGAAATATACATGTGGTATTGTTTCATGATTCATTCTACTCTTAGAAGTTAGGAAGTATTCATGTTATTGATTCTATGTTAAAGACATGTCAAAATTATTCCTAAGTCCTTACCAAATCTTATGGGAGATGTTGGTAAGAGTTTTTAGTAAGTCATGAGATTAGATTTATTTAAAAGTTATGAGACTTGATTTATTTGAAAGTCATGAGACTGGATTTATTTGAAAGTTATGAGACTTGATTTATTTGAAATTCATGAGACTAGATTTATTTGAAAGTTATGAGACTTGATTTAATTGAAAGTGATGAGACTGGATTTATTTTAAAAGTGTAAGTGACTTGATTAGATGAAGTATAGGTTACTTGTTTTAAAGGAATAATTGTCTTAATGTTGAAAGTAGAAGTTACTCGATTTCAAAGCCTTGGGTTGAATTTAAAAAGGTGTAGTAACTTGATTTGAATAGTAGAAGTGCATTGGTACTACGAGTGTTTGTGTCTTGTGGTTATTACATGAAAAATGTTCTTTTTAAAAGAGTAGAAGTACGTAGTACTTGGGTTCAATTCCCTTACATGACATGATAATGCCTTGGTTTTATTAAAAGGAAAGAGGTGATAGTGTCTTGGTTTGTTTAAAAGGAAAGATGTGGTAGTGCTTTAGTGTTCTAAAATGAAAGTTGTTATAACGGCTTTATGGGTAGTTTGTTATAACAGTTTTATGGAAAGTCAAGAGATGGTTTAAAATGTTATACGGAAATCATGTGAAAATATCCATGATTAAGTCCTTAATATAGTACATTAAATGAAAGTTTGTTATAATGACTTTATGAAAAGTATGGCTTAATGGGAAGTCAAAAGATGGTTTAAAAATGTTATATGGTTGTATTGATACACCGAGTCCCACAACGGGTCGGGTTATGTTATAGATGCAATACACCGAATCCCGCAAATGGGTCGGGTTACGATATAGACATGCATACACTGCGTCCCACAGATGGGCTGGGTTACGTTATACAAAAGATCACACCGCGTCCCACAGATGGGCCGGGTTACGTCATATTGCATCATCACACCGCGTCCCACAAATGGGTCGGATTACATCATATTGCATCATCACACCGCGTCCCACAAATGGGTCGGGTTACGTCATATTGCATCATCACACCGCGTCCCACAGATGGGCCGGGTTACGTCATATTGCATCATCACACCGCGTCCCACAGATGGGTCGGGTTATGTCACATATTGCATCATTACACCGAGTCTCACAAATGGGTCGGGTTACGTCACATGTCGAAGAATACACCGAGTCCCGCAAATGGGTCGGGTTACGTCACACATATTGATAATTACATCGAGTCCCAGAATGGACCGGACAGTATACCTTAATGGGCAGGGCAGCATATATTACATGACTTTATCGCGTCCCAGAAGGGGCGGACATAATACTTGATAATTGGTTCATGGACAAAGTCCATGGTGCGAAGCTAGATACTCAGATGGTCACATTACATGATAGATATGTATAGACATATATTCTAGATTTTATATGGCACGGTAGGATCTGGTATTTGATTTTCATATTTGCCCCTGTCATTTTTGTACAGTTATGATCATGTCTACTGTACTTCATGTTTACATATTTGGTACCTGTTGTACTGACCCCCATCGGGGGGCTGCGTTCATGCCCGCAGGTATTAGGTACTCAGTTGTGGATCCGCGAGCTTAGGATCATGGTTCAACATTTTGATATGACTCTAATATTCCGGAGCTTGTCATTATGGCTTGGTATATTCAGGAGTACGACGGGGCCTTGTCCCGTTATAATTTACTGTCCAAATTCTTAGAAGTCTGTATTCATATGTGGGCTGGACTGGCGTGAGTTATGTTTACATGGTTGTACAATGTAATCCCATTTGGGGTGTTATATATTATGGCAGCCTTTCCGACTTTGGCTTTGTTTAGAAAAATAAGAGTGTTATTTACCTTTCGCGAGTTACTTATGTTGTATGGGTAGGGTGCCTGTAGGCACCCTGGCCACGCCCGGTTGAGCGTGACAGAGTGGTATCGAGCGATTAGTTCTCGTAATGTCTACTGACTGCAGTGTATAGTAGTCTTGTTTATCGGTGTGCACCACATCTATAAACAGGAGGCTATAGTACATTTAGGATCGTTTCTTCTTCTCACTCGAGATCGTGCGATAGAGCCGTGTTGTTAGGGTAGTTTCTCCCAACGTATTATTGTGGTTGCAGCTATGAGAAAGACAACAGTGGCCCAGAAATGATTATATGGACTTCGTATTCAGGTTGGTAAAACTATTGTATAGTTGGTATAATGACGATGTGTATATGTACGAGCGTATTTATTTGGGGCCTTGTGTTACCCAAATGATTATGAATTACCATGAGTTGGTTAAGCCTTAATAATTACTTGGAAGGTGTGAAACAGCTTATTGAATCCACACCTAGGCTTTATATATGTCTTGATTTAGAATATCACGAGGTAATGAATCGCCTAAGATTGTGATAGACTCTGAAGACTAGTTCAATTGACTTAAAGACATATCATGTTGTTAGATTAAATTTGTGTTACGCTTAAGTGATTTATGTGAATAATATTGGTATGGAGTAAATAGAGTTGTTGTGAGTAAGACAACGTGATTTTGAGAAGCTACCTTACGTATGTGGGGACTGATAATGTAAGCTTGAGACAAAGAATAATTGTGAACCTTAGAATATTGATAACCGCTGAGACCTTAGATGTACAAGGCCTTCTCGAGTAGTAAGATTTATTTCAGACTAAGAATGAGAGTTAAGTGCGACGATGGGTCGCGTTGTGGGTCGATTACGGGTCAACCTGTAGCATGAAATGGAGTGGGGTCATTTGGAGATGGTCCCGCTATGTGATAGGTAAAAGACTCAAGTCTAGTTAATCGTTGTACGAGTTAGTGGACGCGTTCCACCAGAACCGGGTCGTGAGAGCCGGAAATGGCCTTAAATTGTTGGATGTAGTAACTCCAACGATTTGAAAATAAAAGCAATAATTGAAATTATGTAAGTATACTAGAATAAGTTCGTAAGTAAGAAGAAATCTGACAGTAAGAAAAGGAGCGAACAAGTGTTTATAGTTATAAATAATGAAGGTGCGAAAAGAGAATCCTTTTAGGCCATGAATGAGAGTTAATAGTGGTGATATACACTCTAGATTTGATCCCTCGTTTGGATTTTGATTGATGTATATGCATGTGTGATGTATTGTGGCCATGTGTGGCGTATTCGATTGTGTAAGGTATAGTTAAAGGGAACTATACCTATATCTGTTTAGATTGAACCTAGTATGAACATTCAAGACGAATATTTCTAAGGGGGAAGGATGTTACACCCCGTATTTCCAAGAGATTGAGATGAGAACGTACGTATGGAAATAAGATTTGAATTTTGGAAATAAAGAAATATTACTTTTTCTTAAGAAAAAATATCGGGAATTTGTGAAGAAAAAGGTATATTAATTGGAATTTGGTTCTCAAATTTGGCATTTGAGACTTTTGGAATATATTGGATTTATGGATTTTTAAGTTCGGATTTGGTCACGTGGGGCCCACGGGAAAATTTTACGGTTTTGTGGGGCCCACAATATTTTGAGATATTTTGGCCAATTATGGATATTTTGGGAGATGAAATATTTTTAGACAAATGAGAGGGTGACACGTGGCACACCCCCCACTTGTCTTGGTCTTGAAAGACTTGACTTAGATATTTTGGAGATAAGTGAGTCATGTGGGTCCCACTCCACTTGTCTTGCTACACTTGGCTTGAGATATTTATATATACATAGAGGGAGTGCAAGACTTGCACAACACTTAGAAAATTCCATCTCCCTTCTCCTTAGTGTTGCTCTCGGCCAAGGTGCAAAAATGAAGACCAAAATTGTTCAATCATCTAATCTTAGACCAGGCTCCCTAATGGAGTACTAAGCCAAGATAACCCCTTAAACCCCAAGAAAAATCTATAGGCCGAAAGTTAGGGTTGGAAATCCTATGGTGTTCTTCAACTTTGGTGTTGAGACTTGAAGAGAAGTTGGTTATGAGCTTACAGGGTTGCGTATTGTGGATTGGAACTTGAAGAATATGAGCTAAGATATGCTAAGGATCGACTTTTAACTTGGGTTATTTTTAGACATATTTGAGGTAAGGATCATTTGTCCTCTTAGTGTAACTAGATATTACATGTTGTAATGGTTAATGGATGGACTTGTGATTAAAAAGAATGGAGAATAAGAAGTACATGTCACAATCTTGACATGTTAGCCGATTGTGGACAATTTTGGCGATGTCGGATTCATTGAATATTGTTGTCGTTAAACATTACCTATTACATGTTGACATGAAGGAATATTGTTGTTAACAAGTTAATATAACTTATATAAAAGTGTTGGAATATAAGTTGGATTATAAGAAGTTATGGAAAGAGTTTTGGCATCTTGGCTAAAAGCGACGATTTTATTGTAGTAGTTGGCCGAGAACACCAACTAAAGGACTGTACTAATGGATTGTATTAGTAGACTGTTTTAGCGGACTAAAGGACTGTACTAATGGACTGTATTAGTGGACTGTTTTAGCGGACTAAAGGATTATTTTTACATTGGACTATGAACTGATTTTGATGGACTGTTTTGGTAGATTAAGGGGTTGAATTTTACACGCCAAGTTAGGCGTGTAATTCTCTTTGGTTAACTGTTGATTATGCCCTTAAGTGTGGCTTTTTGGTTGTTGAAATCGGGCCTTGGAAAAGGTGGAAAAGTGTTGCCCAAATTTTCGTAGAATTAGAGGGCCATTATGTGGTATAAGTCTTATACTAGAAAGTATGATATTGATAGAAGTGTTATCGTCATTATAGGTTGAAGTACATTGGAGCGTATTGCTACTTGTCGTGTTGGTTAGCCGTCGGCGGTATGTGAACCTCTTCCTTCTTTTGGCATGTTCTACGTATGAAATATACATGTGGTATTGTTTCATGATTCATTCTACTCTTAGAAGTTAGGAAGTATTCATGTTATTGATTCTATGTTAAAGACATGTCAAAATTATTCCTAAGTCCTTACCAAATCTTATGGGAGATGTTGGTAAGAGTTTTTAGTAAGTCATGAGATTAGATTTATTTAAAAGTTATGAGACTTGATTTATTTGAAAGTCATGAGACTGAATTTATTTGAAAGTTATGAGACTTGATTTATTTGAAATTCATGAGACTAGATTTATTTGAAAGTTATGAGACTTGATTTAATTGAAAGTCATGAGACTGGATTTATTTTAAAAGTGTAAGTGACTTGATTAGATGAAGTATAGGTTACTTGTTTTAAAGGAATAATTGTCTTATTGTTGAAAGTAGAAGTTACTCAATTTCAAATCATTGGGTTGAATTTAAAAAGGTGTAGTAACTTGATTTGAATAGTAGAAGTGCCTTGATACTACGAGTGTTAGTGTCTTGTGGTTATTACATGAAAATGGTTCTTTTTAAAAGAGTAGAAGTACGTAGTACTTGAGTTCAATTCCCTTACATGACATGATAATGTCTTGGTTTTATTAAAATGAAATAGGTGATAGTGTCTTGGTTTGTTTAAAAGGAAAGATGTGGTAGTGCTTTAGTGTTCTAAAATGAAAGTTATTATAACGGCTTTATGGGTAGTTTGTTATAACAATTTTATGGAAAGTCACGAGATGGTTTAAAATGTTATATGGAAATCATGTGAGAATGTCCATGATTAAGTCCTTAATATAGTACATAAAATGAAAGTTTGTTATAATGACTTTATGAAAAGTTGTCATGTTATACCTCGTGGTTCAGGCCGTGCGTATGGGGCCATGCGGAAGGAGTTAGGACTCGAAATCAGAAAACTTCGGTCGGGGGCCTCAGCATGGCCGGAGGCGGCGCGCCAGGCGAAATTCATGCATGGCGCGAAATCGGGCGGCGCCTAAAGTTCCGAGTGTCGCGGGGAGTGCGGCCCGCGCCAGAAGCGAACATGGCGCCAAGGCGGAATTTTGCGGAAAAACTTAGAAAGTCTGATTTTTGTTTTAAAAGAGGCCATGGGAGGTGACAAGTGTCCCCATCCGATTTTCGCTACATGCATTATATTGACGAGGCTTGGTCATTTCATTCAACTTTTCATCTTTACACTCCATCTCTCTAAATTAAAAGCTCATCCTTCTCTCTAAATTCCCAGAGGAATTCTAGCCTAAGGAAAAATCTGAAAAGTGTAATAGGAAGGAAAGGTTATTACAAGCTTGTGAAGACTATTGTGGTGGTGTTCTTGGAGAAAAGGCTAGCAGGTGTTGTATTAAGTTTGGCTAAAATTCTTGGTAACTTTTATTCTCTTGTATTTGGTATTGTGCGTTGCATTTTTTATAGGAAGAACTTGTAGTTGGAAAAAAATGCACTTAGAGTAGTTGCATGTAAGAAATGGGGTTTGATTATGAAAGAATTGGTTTGGGGGATATTATGAGCATGTTGTTGCCTAAATACTACATTAGACTTGTTGGGTTAGTTGTTGTAACTTGTGGGGCTGAATTTTACACACCAAAGTTTAGGTGTGTAATCCCCCTTGGTGTTGGTTGGTTGTTGAGCCTTAAACATGGCATTTGAGCGTTAAAAATCGACCTTGGAAAAGGTGGCAAAGTATGTAGAAACAAAGGAAACGCTGCCCAATTTTCCGTAGGAAATTGGTGACTTTAACTTGGAAAAATTCTGCATTGTAATTAGAGCTTGATAAACGTATTGTGGTCATTTTAGGTTGACATACTACGTGCGGTAAATTGGACTTAGCTTGTGGATTGACCGAAGAGGTATGTGGAGCTTTCCTATCTCTTGAGCATGATTAGTTGTACCTATGTAGTACGGTAGACGTACATGATTTGGAAATCTTCGTTTGTTATAAATATTTGATACTTGCTTCGTTTTAAAAGAAAAGTATAAAAATCCCTTGGACTTAAGGGAATGTGTTTTACTATTGTTTAACTCTAATATAACGGCTTTATGGGGAATTGGTTATATTAGTTTGTGAAAGTTTATTGGAGAAAAGTTTTGATGATTTGAACTTGTGGAAGGAAAATGGTTTTAAGGCATGAATTGCCTAAGGTTTTACAAGAAATGAAGTCACTTAATTTAGAAGCTTGAGATAGTTTTAAAATGAAATGTGACTTGCTTTGAAAAGAAATCGTAACTTGATACTATGGTGATTAGTATCTTGGAATTTTTGTATAAAAGGAGTTATTTCTTAAAAGGTTAGAAGTACATGGTACTTGGGTTAAATTCCCGGATTTTCTATTAAAAGACATGTTGGTGCCTTAGGTATACTAAAATGAGAGAGGATATATTAATAATGTTAATAAGAAGTTAGGGTATTTTCTTAACTTGCTTATGTTATGATATGATAAGCCGGTAGTGCTTATGTTATGATATGATAGTAGGTAGTGCTTATGTTATGATATGATAGGCGGTAGTGCTTATGTATGTATGATAGCGGATGAGCTATGTTATATATATTATTATTACGGGTAAACCGGGTTATTCTTGTTATTTCCTTTGGACATACCGACACGATGGATGGCCCGGGTATGCTCGATAGGATGGTTTATTATTTATGCCATGGATTTGCTACCCATGACGCGAGTGCGGCGCTTGTACTACGCGGATCTGGACCATAGGATCCATGCGGGTGAAATAGTCTCACGCGAGTGCAGCGATGGTACTCATGCGGATCCACAGATCCACGCGGGTGAAATAGTCCCGTGCGGGTGAAATAGTCCCGTGACGAGGCGGATGACCTCATGCGGGTCCACGGGACCTATGCGGGTGAAATAGTCCCGAGGAGTAGGATTGCTTAATGATCTTACGGGCGAGGTACCTGCTTTGATCATGAGCCTCTATTTTTATGCAGATATATATACATTTGTTACTCTATGTTAGTAAGGCCTGATTGATGCGCGTAATATGCACACACTTTTGAACGCATGAGTGCGTTATCGTATCAAGTAGTATAGTCTTAGATAAGACCGAATATCGTCTCTGTGATTAGGGTTCAAGTACCAACTATCTATTTTATAGTATCTATTTGGCGAATTAATATTTGATTGGTTGTTTATAACTAAGAATTATTAAAGATAAGTAAATATAAAGAATTACTTGGATGTGATGAGAATAGGGCTTCTATGCATTCTTACTATCCGCTTATATTACTTGTTAATGCATTACTTATGGTGTTCTTCTTTTGGAGAAAGCGGGTTCTGAAATCGTTTTATACTCCGTTAGGTTATATAAACACTCAACCCAGATTGTTCCTTACCTAACTTTCACGATAAGGGTAACTCTATAGGAGGATTAAGCACAAAACCTAGTTGACCGCCACGCACAATGCGCAAAATTAGGGTTGTTAAGCCTCATCAACGCTTACAAATCTAATTGAGGTATTTTCATCCCCAACTCGAGACCGTCTACCCAACTTACAAAGATATTCACAATCCTCCTTTTGAATCGATTAGAAATCATATAGTGATAACTAGTTGTCAATTAGCTACCAAGAATTCAACTCAATTATTGGATAGATCTCTCAATAAGAATAATAACCATAAGCATGCATTACTTTATAACATAAGGTTCAAGAATTCAACATAGAAAGCCCTATAAGAGAATTAGTTCCTAGCCATGAATATGACAAGAACTAATTCAAAGTTCATCATGCAAAAACTGAAATAAACAAAGGAAAGGGAAAAGAAATTACTAAGCTAATGGTGTCCAATCTCCAAGTCAAGAATCTTGAGTTGTGCGAAAGGAACCTTGAAAGCGCCTGGGGTTCTCCTTTTATAGGTTTAAAACGTCTCCTTCTTTTCCTTCCGTGCTGGCCCAAAAATCCGTCAAAAGACCTAATTTTTCCGCGTTGGCGCCGCGGCCCTGTCAGGCGCCGCGGCGCCTAAAGTTCTGCAATACTTCGGGTGTTTTGGCGCCGCGGCCCTGATATCTGCTGTCGAGCGCGCGGCCTGCAACTCTGTGGCTTCCGGATGTTTAGCGCGCCCTGCCATTCGGTCTCTGAAGCGCGCGCTGGATCTTCTGCAGCTTCTCACGAATAATAGCGCGCGCCTCGCCATCGCGAGGCGCCGGCTGGTGCAGATTTCAGCCTCGTTTGCCACTTTCTCCGTTTTCAGCTCTAGTACCTCCTCTTTTTCCCCCTTTTCGCTCCTTTTCCGCCATTTGGCCACTTTAGCCACTTTGACTCAAAAGAAAGAAAATCTATCCTAATACGACACTTTGTATGTACAAAACGGGACAAAAGACTAACTAGACTGACTCAAAAGGTGTATATAAAATACACCGATCAAATACCCCCAAACTTAACCTTTGCTGCCTCGAGCAAGATAGAAAGAAATACAATAAAAGACTCAAAGAATGAAAAATAAAGGACTCCCTGTCATTAATCACTTTTTTTTGCATAAATGTTAACTAGAAAAACATGAAGGTTAGCAGAATAATATGCAGGAACATATAACATGAAATTTTCAGCACACTAAACACATGAAGCTAAATATTTCGCAAACTCATATTCATCATGCTTAATGGAAGTCAATATACTAAATCATGCATATAAATTCAAGAATTCCTATGGCATGCTTACTTGCTATTCTCCACTAATTCTGGATATGTATAAAAGAGATCTTCAGGACTTTGAGGGTTGTAATGTAGGCTTAGGTAGGAGTTGGTAAAGATATGTATTTAGACTCATTTTTCTGTACCATAAGCTCTTTGGCTTTTCAATTTTTCCCTTTTTCTTTTGATTCTTTCCTTCACTTCAATTCTATCATTCCCCTCTTTTGTTTTGGGAGAGTGAAGTGTATTATACAAATAGGCACCCCCAAACTTAGGCTTTTGCCTCTTTCTTATTACTTTTCCATTAGGGTGCCTCAAACTTGTTCACTCTTTTTGTTTCTTCTTTTTAACACAATGTACTCCACAATTTCATATTTTCACTTATGGCACAATTTTGTGGGAATATGGGGTGTCAAAGAAGAAGTTTCAAATTTAGGCTCAATGGGGCTGACTAGGGATATTTTTAAAGTACGGGATAGAAAAGAATGGTAAGAATTGGCTATCAAAGAAATGCGAGTCATCTCCCTACGTATCCTAACTATTTCGCCTCAAATAGCAAGCACTCATAACACATAAGCATTTATCATTTAGCATGCATAACTTAAGCAAGAAACTCCAAATAGACAGATTATGTGAGCTTTTGGCATATCTAACCTAAGTGTTTAGATAGTTGCTTCAATTCCTTTACATTATTCCACCTTACTTCATTAGGTGTTTCTAGCAACTACAGCATACATGATCTTTGACATGCAAGTATGACTCAAGAAAAAAAAAAAAAAAAAAAAAAAATTTTTGGTGACTCAAAATAAACATGAAACAAATAAAAAGACTTAAATAAAACATAACATGACACACAAATAAAAACTAAAACACAAAAACACACCCCCAAACTTAAATCACACATTGCCCCCAATGTGTGTAGACTCAAAGACAGTAAAAGAAAACGACACTTACAAACTTTGGCTAAAATGGTGGTGGTGGCGGTGGATAATGCATCGACCATTGGTTGAACAAGGCACTCAGCTCGTCGATTTGTTGCCTTGTTTCTTGCATCCTTGTACTCATGTTTGCAAGCGTGCATCATCTCCTTCTGGTGTTGGTACAATTGCCCTATTGTGGGCTCTGAAGGTTCTGCTCTTGTGGTTGGCCGGTGGCTAGGTCCTGCCTCATATTGAGCCCCTATTTCAGGCTCATCTTCATCCATGGTTGCCTCTGCTGTTGTTGTTCTTTGCCTGCGGGTTGTACTCTTCTGCCGTCTTTGGGGGCTAGTGCGGAAAAGAGTGCACTATCCCATAGGACACTGGCAGTTGGTTTCTTTCATGAGTATCTGTGGGTAGTTGTGGGACTGCACTCATGTGGCATAGACTGGTAATAAGTGAACCGTGTCCCAATCCACCTGTTGTCACCAACCTGCTGATTTCTTCGATGCTCTGCACTATCTCTTTTCCCACATCAATTATCAGCCCCCTCATAATTCCATAAATCAACTTAATCCTGTCTTCTGGCACTCTGGTGAAGTCGTAGATGGAATCATGCGGCATCGACGAAATACAGCCAAGCCTTGGTCGCTTTGTGCTTTGCACCGCCATGCTCTAGATCCATTCCTTCCGATCTCAAAAGCAGCCCCAGGGTAGCTCACTGTGTCTGCAATATTATTCCAGTCAATGTTGTTGCTGCTCCTAGACCATGTTCTAAAATGGTTCCAATCGCTACTTTCTTCAACATCAACTGTTTTTAGCGTTGTATTTATTATTCGCAATACAGCATATAATTTCCCCACAAAGCACCCTTTCGCCTTCTCCGAAAGTTTGCATAAAATTCCCGCACCATTGTTGTATTCACTGGTGTTATCTTCCGGATTGACAAATCTCTTCCACCCCCTTAGCTCAATCATCGCCCGGATGGGCTCATAAACGTCTTCATCCCCATAGGATCCCCTTTGGTAATCCATTCCCCTTTCTGGAATTACGGGTCTAGTATCAAGTCTTTTGTATCTTTGGTAGGCACAGTAACTCACGAACCTATTTTCATCGTATTGGGGTGTTGGGGTGGATGTGGAGCCTCTTCTCTTCCCGGTGGCCATGGTTAAAGCAGTTTGGAGCTTTTAACTTAGTGGCACAACGTCTCTACACACTCAACAACTAGCGCGAAAAACAACACCAAACTTCAACAATGCCCACAACCTCTTTTCTACTCTTTTCTCCAACTTCACACCAACTTTTCAATACCCAAACTACTCCAACTACAATACTCTTCCCAACTACTACCTCATGACTTGATGAAAGGATTCAAGAACAAAGATAGGGATTACCTTTTGATGAGAGGACTCGAGCTTGTTCTTGTTTGATTGGTGGGTTGAGGCTATGGAATGGAGCTTTGTTGTTTGAGATAGTTGAGGTTTTGGAATTTAAGAGTTTAGGTTGTGGTTGGGTTGGATTTGTGGAGGTTTGTGGGCAAATTCTGGAATTTCGTGGGTTTTGGAGAGGAAGGTTAGGTTTTGGAAGTTGGAATTGGGAAAATCTGATTTTTAGGCGTTTTAAATTTACGGATTCGCCAGCGTTCCTGCTTTTAGCGCGCCAGGCTGACATCTGCGCTCGCCGGGACTTTCTGCCATGCGCCTGCTCTGGCGCGCGGCTAAGCTAAACGGCCAACTTTACGGAATTCTACCGCGGCCTGCTCGCAGGAGCGCGCTCTTAAACTTCCGAGCCTGTTCAGATCTTTTGGCGCCGCGACTGCTTCCTGGCGCCATGCGCTTACGCTTCTCTGAAATCCTTGCTTTTCTTGATTTATTTCGTCCCCGGTTTAATTTCTTGTACACATCAATCACAAAACAACAAGATCCAATACCGTGAGACTGTTCTTAGACAAACTAAAATAAAATAACGACAGAAATTAAAATAACATAATTAAAAAACGTTGGGTTGCCTCCCAACAAGCGCTGTCTTTAACGTCTTTTAGCCGGACGCAATTAACCTTTCTGAGTGCCCATTGGATACTTCTGCGAACTGCTTGCAATCCACAGATTTATTGCTATAGGTCTCAATTTTCCCATAACTATTTGTTCAAACAGTGGCCTTAAACATACAAGTATCCCCAAGCACACAAGATGAGTTTGTCTTTTAGGCTTATTTTGTAGGAACCGTGAAATTCTCTACATCTCTTGACTCTGGGGTTGCCCTTGATGGTATGCAATTCCTAATTGGGAGTCATTCGTGATAGCTAGTGGTGTTTCTTCCGTGATAGGTGCATGAAAAGAATTTCCACGAGAATCGAAGGTGACTAATTGGATTTCTGCAATCTTTTCCTTCTACACCACTATCTCACCAAATTCCTCAATAGTTGGGTGTGATTCGTGCTCCTCAACTTGCTGTTATTGTTGAATATGATCGCGAGTTCTGCTATTTGCGTTTCCAACCTCTTTATACCCAACCTCATTTCGTCCATGAACCGAAGTTTGGGACCTCGTGAGGACCGAGTAGAGTCTCTCGTAATTCCTCCTCTCTTCTACATGGTTGGAGCTCGATCATATCGACAGAGAAATCCATATCTTCAGGATCCCTGAGATGCATCAAAACCAACAAAGAATCACGGCACCCTTGTTTTCACACAATAAATACATAAAATAAACAAAATTAAAAAAAACTATACATAAAACCAAATTAGAAATTAAAAATAGATAAATTTGATATTGAACTATTGCCTAATCCCCGGCAACGGCGCCAAAAACTTGATGCGCGATTAGATGCACACACTTTTAACGCAAGTGCACGTTATCGTATCAAGTAGTATAGTCTTAGATAAGACCGAATATCGTCCTCTAGGATTAGGGTTCAAGTACCAACTATCTATTTTATAGTATCTATTTGGCGAATTAATATTTGATTGGTTGTTTATAACTAAGAATTATTAAAGATAAGTAAATATAAAGAATTACTTCAGATGTGATGAGAATAGGGCTTCTATGCATTCTTACTATCCGCTTATATTACTTGTTAATGCATTACTTATGGTGTTCTTCTTTTGGAGAAAGCAGGTTTACGAAATCGTTTTATACTCCGCTAGTGGTTATATAAACACTCAACCCAGTATTGTTCCTTACCTAACTTTGATAAGTGGTAACTCTATAGGAGGATTAAGCACAAAAACCTAGTTGACCGTCACGCACAATGCGCAAAATTAGGGTTGTTAAGCCTCTCATCAACGCTACAAATCTAATTGAGGTATTTTCATCCCCAACTCGAGACCGTCTACCCAACTTACAAAGATATTCACAATCCTCCTTTTGTAATCGATTAGAAATCATATAGTGATAACTAGTTGTCAATTAGCTACCAAGAATTCAACTCAATTATTGGATAGATCTCTCAATAAGAATAATAACCATAAGCATGCATTACTTTATAACATAAGGTTCAAGAATTCAACATAGAAAGCCATAAGAGAATTAGTTCCTAGCCATGAATATGACAAGAACTAATTCAAAGTTCATCATGCAAAACCGAAATAAACAAAGGAAAGGGAAAAGAAATTACTAAGCTAATGGTGTCAATCTCCAAGTCAAGAATCTTGAGTTGTGCAAGAAAGGAACCTTGAAACCGCTAGGGTTCTCCTTTTATAGGTTTAAACGTCTCCTTCTTTTCCTTCCGTGCTGGCCCAAAAATCCGTCAAAGACCTAATTTTTCAGCGTTGGCGCGCGCCTGCTGTCGGCGCGCCCGCTAAAGTTCTGCAATACGGGTGTTTTGGCGCGCGGATATCTCTGCATGCGGCGCGCGGCCGCAACTCTGTGGCTTCTCGGATGTTTAGCGCCGCGGCCTTTCTGGTCTTCGAGCGCGCGGCCTGGATCTTGCGACTTCTGCGAATAATAGCGCGCCGCGCCCGCTTCGATCGCAGAGGCGCGCGCTGGCCTGATTTCGACCTCGTTTGCCACTTTCTCGACTCTTTTCCTCTTTTCCCGCCTTTTTCCGCCATTTGGCCACTTTAGCCACTTTGACTCAAAAGAAAGAAAATCTATCCTAATACGACACTTTGTATGTACAAAAGCGACAAAAGACTAACTAGATCGACTCAAAGGTGTATATAAAATACACCGATCAACGATCAAGGTAAAGCGATTTTTCGGCTATAACTCCACTTATATTTTGACTTATGATATTATTACAGTATTTTCGGTTCGCATATTTGGTACATGTTATCGACCTCGCCGAAGCTGCGTTCATCGCCGCAGTTGAGGTTCATAACTTGGCGATCCGCTCTTAGGATCACGGTTCGGTTCTCGGAAGGCTCCATTTCTCCGAGGCCTGCGTCTTTTCGTGCGATTCCCGAGGTTGTAGACTTTGTACATTCGGGGTATGGCGGGGCCTGTCGTCATAGTGTTATTCATTCTTAGAGGCCTGTAGTCTTGTCAGAACTTGGTTCGTTAAGGATGTAACTGTTCGGTTTATGTACTTTTGGGTTAGCCAGTTTGGGCTAGACTATTCTATATCTTAATGGTTGTTTATCTTGAGTTTACATTCCGCTGGTTTTCTCTGATGTTGTGTCACTAGGGTGCCCGGGTTAAGGCACCGGTCACGGGTCCGGGTTCGGGTCGTGACATGTCATAACGGCTTAATGGGAGTCAAAAGATGGTTTAAAAATGTTATATGGTTGCATTGATACACCGAGTCCCACAACAGGCCGGGTTATGTTATAGATGCACTACACCGAGTCCCGCAAATGGGCTGGGTTACGATATAGACATGCATACACCGCATCCCACATATGGATCGGGTTACGTCATATTGCATCATCACACCGCGTCCCACAAATGGGTCGGATTACGTCATATTGCATCATCACACCGCGTCCCACAAATGGGCCGAGTTACGTCATATTTCATCATCACACCGCATCCCACATATGGGCCGAGTTACGTCATATTGCATCATCACACCGCGTCCCACAAATGGGTCGGGTTATGTCACATATTGCATCATTACACCGAGTTCCACAAATGGGTCGGGTTACGTCACATGTCGAAGAATACACCGAGTCACGCAAATGGGCCGGGTTACGTCACGCATATTGATAATTACATCGAGTCCCATAATGGACCGGGCAGTATACCTTAATGTGCAGGGCAACATAAATTACATGATTTTATCGTGTCCCAATGCAGCTTAATGTACTATCAGAGATATTTCTCCTTTAGATCCAACATTTGGTATCAGAGCAGTGATTCATGCACTGCACATATGACATCTAATTTCAAAACTATTGCGAATGTTCTAGCTAGAATTTCATTGGATCTTAGCCAATATAGCAAGACTCAATGGAAGAAACTAGAGATAAAGTCATGGAAAAGCTTAAAGTGTCTCTCGTGGGAACACTGAGAAGGAATAAGAGGGACAAGAATATAACAGAGAAAGAGTATTCTCCGACTACATGCCCTTTAGGTATTTTGAAAAACACTCCTTGCACTTCTGGGCATATGCTGGATTCAATATGGAGATACTCCTACTGGAAATACTCCTGGCCACCAAAATGCTGCAGGAACACAAGCAAACAACAATCATCAGTCATTCACACCTGCTCAAACGACTCAAAACATGTTGTCTAAAGTAGGTAAACTTGATTTTCCTAGGTTTGATGGTACTGAGCTAAGAACTTGGCTGTGCAAAATAGAAAAATTCTTTTATATAGATAATGTACATCATTCTCAGAAGGTTAAAATAGTTTCTATTCATTTTGATGGTCTTGCTATTGAGTGGCACCAAGCTTATATGAGGAGCAGGGCACAGTTAACACTTTCCAGTTAAGATGAGTATTTATATGCAGTTATTGACTGATTTGGGGCTAATTATGATGACCCCATGTCTGAGATTAAGATGTTAACTCAAACTGGAGACATCAAAGACTACCAAAACCAAATTGATAGAGACATGTCCAAAATTTCCTTATCCACTGGAAATTCTATTAGTTGTTTCATAACTGGTCTCAGGCATGAGATTAGAGACATGGTGAAGGCCCTTAGACCTTATTCCTTACCCCATGCTTACCACCTAGCTAGACTTTATGATTCTTTTTTCTTAGCTCAACATAAATTAACCAAACCAACCAATAGTCATAACCCAAACTACTTTGTCTCCTCTAAACCAGCTCCAAACACCTTCAATAGCCCTTCAAAACATGCTTTCAAACCTTAACACTTTTAAAACATCATCTGAAAACTCTAACCAATTTGTGAGAAATAAAGAAAAAAGACTCACACCTGCAGAACTTAATGAGAAGAGGCTCAAGGGTTTATGCTATTTTGTGATGAATAGTGTTGATGTTGGATAGGATATTGTGACACCATCTGCGAAAGCTCAGGACACATCCTTTGTTCGGTGTCCGGGGAAGAGAAAAAAATCTATTAGGGAAGCGCTTACCAGCCCCTTTACCGATACCAACGGGAAGCAGGAATTAGACCAATAGGGCACTGCTCTCCGTAAATGTTCTAGTCTATCTGTAGTAGTTCTGTTTGTTTATAGTAGAGTAATAAGGGTGGAGACTCACAAGGGGAGTGTAGACCAGAGCAAGAGGCACATGGAACCGGAAACTAGTAGATCTATTCTCAAACAATAGGAAAGGTCGAAGATCGCTCTTCTTTTGTCATTCGATAGTAGTCAGTCACTCGGAGCCGGAGTCTCAGTTCAGTCCTTTCTTTCACCTGAATGACTTGGCGGTATGGCTTCGCTTGACTTGACCGGATCAACTACGTTTACGTTTGTTATGGAACCGACCACACTTGACTCTATTCGTCAGTGGACCTCTTTCTGAAAGCGCTCTGCCCAGCTTAGCGCATGGAAGGGCAAGTCGTTCTGTTAGGGTAGGGGTCACGCCCGTCAAAAGGTCTGAGGCAACGAGATCAACTACTGACCCAAGAAGGTAGGGAAGATAGGTGCTACCCTTCTTGTTCCACTCATTTCTCTAGGCTTCGAACTCTTAGCCATGTTAATTAAAGAATCATTGCACTCATCATCTACTGCCCTGCTGCTCTCATTGGAACTAGACTTTATCATTCAATGCTATTCCGACCACGCTTGGTTAAACTGCCTTTTTTAAACAGAAGCTGAAGTCCGGTTTGAACTATTGATTTACGTAATAGGAAATAACCAATTAGGTTTACGACGAAACCTAGAAATCGATCACTGATCCAATTTGAGTACCTCTGCAGGATAGACCTCAACAAAAAACTGAAGAGTAAGAGCGTAGTGATTGAGTTCAGTAGTTCCTCATATAAAATTATTGACTGACGAGATATAGTAATATGGAGAAGCAAAAATTCTTTCAAGCACCGACAGAACCGGAAGCGCCACTTCTTTCAAAGAGAGGAGGACGGGTTATTCACATTTCATTTGATGGTCAGAGGAAGCCAGCCCTCACGGGACGTACAGCAAGGTGGCAGATGTTACTCTCAGAGTTCGATATTGTGTACGTCACCCAGAAGCCCTAAATGAGTAAGGCAAGGGGCAGGGATTGGAAATTACAACAAGAAGGTACGTCTTGTGCCTTCACCATCTATTTCGGAACCAAAACTACCGTCATGAACAGGTCCTGGAAAAGAGCGATCCCTTCTTTCATTTTCAGCCATCGACATTGTGCGAATTTCACGATCGGCCCACGCGTCTCAAATGTCTGCGATGTTGTGACAACATCTCAGTAACGATTTTTCCTATTCTTCCTGCCAAAACAGCTTGTGTTACTGTGAGAAAAAAATGACTTAGACAAGCTTACACAATTGTTGTGTTTAAAACGTGGTGAAAGACGCAGTCAAAGCGTGGAGAGAAAACAACGTATGACCAAGTCCAGATCGTTGAGGATTTCCAGGAGGAAGACTCGGTCCAAGCTGCTGCCATCTTTTGCTCAACCTCCGCAACCATCAGTGAGGATTTCAAGGGAAGCTCAATGCTATAAATAGAGGGGAGCTTCACAGTATCGATATCCATATTTGTAGAAGAAGAACTTCCAAGAGAGCTCTCAGATTTTATCTTAGAAAACTGAATCAACACATCTAGCCTAAAGTTGTTTTAACAAAATCTAGTCCCACATTACAATTGTTATCTTTATTCTAGATTAAGCTTATTGTTCAAGCGATTGTAATGAATATGTTGTCTTTTATCTTTTAGACTTTGTAACTTTAGGCGAAGTCATCTGCGACTTCATTTTTATTTGTAATTTCTTTTTCGTTTGTAACGCTCAATTTGTAAAAAGAAATTCATTTGTAATTGTATATAATTTATACAATTCTTTTGGTCATTGACCATCAATGGATATATTTATATATACCCTTGAAAATATAAACCTTATGTCTCTTTATTTTTTCCGCTGCATTTACTCAACAAAGGTTTATACTGTTTTATCACAATGTTGCCTCAGATGTTGACACAACATTGAAGACAACATCCAGTGATTGTTTTGTTGTTCTATTTTTTGTAATTTTAATCTTACGATTTTTACTAATCCGTAGCCCCGGAACCCAACAAATAGTTCTACCCTAGGCATATATGCAAATCTTCCTAACAACTTTGTTTGCTTCTGTTGGAAGATGGTGGGGAGTTAGTTGAGGTTGAGTATGAAAACCCCAACCAACCTCATCAGTTATGTATGATTGATGTTAGGGATGGAAATTGGGGCAGGACAGGGCAAGCTCTTAATGGGGCAG
Organism: Przewalskia tangutica; assembly: GCA_029844215.1. NCBI lineage: Eukaryota > Viridiplantae > Streptophyta > Magnoliopsida > Solanales > Solanaceae > Przewalskia > Przewalskia tangutica. The sequence goes on along the minus strand of CM056721.1, from coordinate 14,321,826 downwards.
GGCAGGGCGGGACAGGGCAAAATTAATTTTGTTAAAAATTGAAATGGGGCAGGGCAGGTGGTGGGTTTTAAAAAATAGTGATAAGGATTAATCAAAATTATTAACCCTTAATATTTCTCTTCACGCTGAACACACCCTTAGTAATTGTTTGATGTCAAAATTATTTTAATGGAGGGATATTTTTGTGGTAAAGTGGAAAAATAGAGGGAAATTAATATATTTAGAATGATTTGGCTCTGCTGGAAGATTTGACTTAGTCTTGTAAGTACAGAGATATTATCTTCTTGCTGTTTAGAGCTAGACTAGAGTCCTCATAACAAACAAACCAACCAGTATTTGTGGTTTCTGTTTCTTCCTGTTAGTCTTTTTTTCCCTCCTTTAAAGAAAAAACATACAATATTCCATTTCTTTGAATCTTTAGAAGCTTAGGTTGCATGGTGGTGGATTTAAACAATGGTCCAAACAAGAACAATCCAACTGATGATCTCTTGCCTTCTTATTCTCTCTATCCAAGTTTTGGTGCAGCTGGAAGCTTTGACCAACTCTGGTGACTGTAAGTTTTACTTAGTGCTAAAACTAGGACCGAGGATTTAAAAGAAATGAAAAAATACAAACGGGGCAGGGCAGGGTTTAGCGGGATAGGGTAGGGCAGAACATTTTTTTGGACAAAGCTAAACGGGGCAGGATAGGGCGGGTCAAAATCTAAATAGGTCAAAGTTTGTTCCACCCTAACCGGGCCTATTTGCCATCCCTAATTGAAGTGGTAGGGGTGAGAGGTTAAGCTGGAGAAGTAGTAGAAATCATGGAGACAAATTCGATGAGAGTGTAGGCTGAGGAGCAGTGTACCATCTCTTTCAATGCTTTCAATGGTATTTCTGATTTTCAGACCCTCAAGATAACTTGTTATACTGAACACATGCCTATCAGTGTGTTAGTTGATTATGGTAGTATCCACAACTTTAAACTCCAATTTTTTGGATAAGTGGGCTTCTCAGCTCAAAACTGTGAACTCCCAACCTATTAAAGTGGCTGATGGTAGTTTAGTGGCCACATAACACATGTCAAAGTTTCAAATGGTTCATGGGGGGAACCACTTTTAATTCTGATATGTGGGTGCTACCTCTTGGTGGTTGTGATGTGGTTGTAGGGGTACAGTGGTTGGTAACACTAGGGGATATCATCATGAATTTCAAAAAGTTGACCATAGAGTTCATTTATGATCATACTAGCCATATGCAACAAAGGGAAACTACTACTCTCAAGACAGTTGATGCAAGAGCTTTGAGCAAAATGGTTAAATGCGATGCTAAATTGTTCATGCTTAAAGTGATTTCTACTGAGGGAGTGGATGAGGTGATATACTCCATTGGAGAAGGTAGAATTCAAACACTAATAGAGGAGTATGGGGTGCTCTTTTCATAACCAACTAGTTTGCCACCAACTAGGGACTCTTTTGACCACAATATTCCATTAGTAAGTGGTGCTAACCTAGTCAATGTAAGACCCTATAGGTACTCATCTACTCAGAAGGATGCTATTGAAAAGCTGGTGGAAGAAATGCTTGAACAAGGTATTGTGCAACCTAGTTCAAGTTTATATACCAGTCATGTGGTTTTTGTCAACAGAAAAGATGGATCATGGAGACTCTGTGTTGACTACAGAGCTCTCAATAAGCTCACCATCAAGGATAAATTCCCCATTCTTGTCATTGAGGATCTGTTAGAAGAACTGAGAGGTCCAACATCTACACTAAGTTGGACCTAAGGTCTGGTTACCATCAGATTAGGGTTAATGATGCAGACATTGCTAAGACAGCTTTTAGAACACATTTAGGCCACTATGAGTACCTTATGATGTCATTTGTCCTTACTAATGCACCATCTTCAAAATCTCAATGGTGATTCTAAGGTGCACCAAGTGTTCTTCCATTCCTGTACTAAATACCAAGATATCATCAAAGAAAATCATGATGAATTTTCTTAAGCGATCTTTGAAAATGTGATTCATTAGTTCTCGCACTCCTTACGGATAGTTATCTATATAAAATAAAAGAGTCGATATCAATATCGAATCCATATTCCACAATAAACCTTCACTTATGTATCTTATCGACAATCCTAATACAAAGGGTTCTTAAATTTCTTAACAAAGATACTTATGTAGTTTGATCCCTCGATTTTCCTAAACAACCCTTCTTGGTTTTACAATATCAATAACCAATTTATTTATCAATATCAATTCATAATCCAAGCAAAACAACTCACAATTCTTATTCTCATGATTTTTCATATCTATGAGGTTCGGTTACAAAAACAATCCTTACATAAATTACCTCGAATCACTAATTAATCATAATTATAGATAAATGAGGTTAAAATTTTACGCCTCAAAATCCTCGTAAAACAGTGGGCTATTCCATCTCCAAGGGTTTCCGAAATTGATTTCTTTGGGAGAAGAGAATTTTTATGATATCCACGGGGATTATCACGTTAATCACACGTATTTCGGCTTTGGATTGATATAGAATGGTATGGTGTGATTGAGAGGGTTTGGGAGAGTGTTTAAGATCATATTTGGGAGGAAAATGAGCTTTACATCAACTGGCCCGCTTTTAAACCCATTAAAGTATTTCACCGTCGTAGTTCGATGGTGGGATTGACGGTACTGTTAAATACTCTACGGTCCGTCAATCTTCCCGTCCGTCAAACTGTCAGGGTATTTGATGGCTTAGAGTGGAAAAATTGACGGTACATCAAACATTTGACGGTCTGTCAACCTTCCCGCCAAATTTCTCAGTTTTTCTATTTCGTTGAAACGTACTTTCGCCGATCCGTTTGACTTCTCAACATCCCGAAACTTTCATAAATAAGCCGTAAACTTTCATTACCCTTTTGTAAAGTCGTACCTCTTCGTGGGACATCGATATTATCAATGACACGACGGGACACAAAACTACGGGGTGTAACACTTTGGATCCAACACTTATTTGGTAAGATTGTATAAAAGTGTGACAAGTTTTAGTAATTTTATAAATTGTGGGGTTTTTATATTTATAAAAAAAATACAACTTTTGAAATTTAAATTTCATATCCAAGTAAAAATTCGACTTCAAATCAACTTATATCAATATCTATAATTTCAAATTCATGTTCAAACTTCAAACGCCTATTAAATGTCTCGGATTACATCCCTGAATATGAAAAAAATGACTGATCTGAAAATATATATGTCCTAGAAACAATCATTTTAGGAGCAAATGTACTTGAACACATTCATATTATAAATGAGATTAATATATTTGGCTTTTGCAATTATTAAATTATTATTTGATTGTTTATATTATTCATTAATGTGCATCTCTTGAACTTATATTGTCATTGATAGTGTGAGATATTAATGATAGAGTGTAGTTCTTAAAATAGCCTAGACTAATGACCATTGAGAATGTGATATCAGTGATATGTAGTAAGTCGACATGTGATTTGCATCACATTTTTAGAGAATGTAGTATATCTCACTACTGCTAGCAATAGTTGCTAGTGATGGACACATGGATACTCTTAGAGGAGTATTGGCAAACCCTGCTGATAAACTATTTGTTATACATGTCTAGAGTATTATCAGCATGTGGGAGATAAAGGTCCTTAAACTTAAGGTCAATATCACCTTGTTTACGGAGCAATGCACTTTGATCTTGTCCTAAGCTCAAATGCCTTATAGGTTGATACGCGGCTTGTATTAGGTGCATTACGAAGTAGATTGAATGTGGTAGTTGAGCCGAGAATAAGATTCATTCCTCGATTAGAATTTCGAGAGAGCACTAAGCTTCTCAGAGATGTTAGATCGACCAAGTCATTGACCAATGCAAGAGACATATCTAGGATATGGTCTAGTTGTCGACTAATATAGATGAGATAAAGTGATCAAGCCATTTTGATAGACAGTTGGCAAATCTTAAGCTTGATCGAGTGTGTCGCGAATGAAAGGAATTTATCATCTCACATAGAGTGCATTTACTCGAGTCTTGTAAGCGTCTTCACATATCGGGTCGTCGCGTGGCCGTCTGTGAGTTCCGTGTGAACCTTGATTTGATCAAGTGCCGATGTGTGAAGGCCTAAAGGGTCACACTAAGTCGATTGTCTTTTTCGTTCTGAGGGTATATTGAGAGAATGTAAAATATCGGATTTTAGAATCAAGATATTTTATTTAATAATAAATTATGGGATAATTTTCATTTGATGAAAATTATATAATTAAGTCAAAATTAAATCTTGGATTTAATTATAACTAAATTGTGCAGAAAATAAATAGAGGCCGCGATGATGGGCCCGATCGCCCATCTGATTTGGATTTGGATCAGGTCTTAAAGCCTGATCCAAATCTGATTTGGTTTAGGGTTTCCTCCACTATATATTTGACACTTAACCCATAATTTCATGTTGCACTCACTTTCCACTTTTTATACTCAGAGTTCAGGAAATAAAATTCTCTCAACCTCTGCCAAGATTTCCTAGCTTTCTTGGGCAAAGAAATATATCGAAGCAGGGCTTGCACCCGGATTGACAATCACGTGCGCTTCTTTAGTAAAGACTAACAAAGCTTAAACTGTAAGTTTTTTTCCTGTCTTTGCAGATTTAAATTATCGCATAATCATACCAGATCCACCTGTTGAAGTTAGAAACAAGTAGTGAAATCTAATTTCTAAAATCTTACACTAAAGGGCCATTATTAAAGGAGTGCACATACAAGATTGACACCAAACTCAACAAGCTATTCACGACTTTTAGATCCCGCCCATGAAACTTTAAAAGCGTAGAAGTAGGAAAAAGATAATGATAAAAATTAGAAAAAAATCGACCAACATAAATATTGATATGGAAGTATATGAAAATATCCACTACTCTAATCATGATTAATATACTATTTTAATTATTAAAATAAAGAGATAAACAGAATATATCATATTGACGATAACCATGAGTTCCTTATAAGACTTATTCGAGCTAATTTTTGGATTGTGAGTTAGACAGACCCAATAATTAATTTGACATGATATCAGTAATCAGAGTCAGGTTCAGATCTAAGACGCGTGTTCGAGTCAGGTTCAGATCTAATCTGATGTAGGTCTCCCCCAAAAAAGAGAAAATGATATGTGTATCATTAGTACATACATTACACATTGATTATATGTTAATTATGTATTTATTATACACCAATTATACAATAAAAATATATATTATATATATTTTATATAATATTGCTACAGTTTTATACAATAATAATATAATTTCTCTACATATTTTATACATTAATGATATAATTTTTATACAATAATGATACAGTTTCTTTACAATAATGATATAATTTTTATACATATGTTATACAATAATGACAATTTCTATATAATAATGATATAATTTATATATATATATATATATTGAAATTAGTTAAAAAATAGCTATAAAATAAAATTATTTTAAAAAGGCTAAAAACTATTTTTTAAGATTCTTGAGCCATTTGGTCTAGTGTCAATAGTTTCAACATGTGGCTAGTTAGGTCTTTTTTTCAAAAACAAAGGTGTGGGTCCGTGGGGAGGTAGAATGCTCCCGGACGAAGTGATCGATCCCAGACCGATAAGGGATGAAAATGTCCCGGTTCATAAAAGTGCACGCTCTAGATCGAAGAGTAAAACGAATAGAAAAAATGTTCGACTCCCAGGGTCGTCTTTGGATCCGTGCAAGGTGTGCTACCGTACAGGGCTCCCCGAAAAACGAAAAAATTTAGGATCCATTTTTTCATTTTTTATTAAATAGTATTAGCCAGAATTTACTGTAAAGACTCATAATTTGCAGGTCTTAGCTCAATTAAGGGCCCACTTTTACAAATTAGAACAGGACCCCCAAAATGTTTGATACGGTTCTGCCGACTCATTATAAGGTTTGGACAATTTTCCTCACTTTGAGCTAGCTTTTGAGGTTAGGCTCAATGCTTAATTTAACATTAAATTTAAAACCATTAATTAATATCAAAATGAAAGGTGTCACCCAAGACTATCAAAGTAAAACTTGAAAAAAATGGAGATGAGAGGAAACGGGAAGGAGCCGAGTTCCTAAAGTATCATCTACAATCGATTAAACTGCACAAAATTGGGTAGTAATAATATGATGCTTTTATGAGTTACACCCTTTCTAGAAGAGTATTCCAAACGCAATTTTTCTTCAATTTTGTTTTCTTAATTTTTGTCCATAAGGAAGGATAACTGTTGTGACTTGCAGCCTGATCAATACTCCGTAAGATATCGGTGGACATCTTATTTTTATGAGCTCTCTCTTTTTTTCATGAGTAGATGACTAGAAGAGCCACTTGTATCATCCTTGTTTTTCAGTACTTTGATCAATATATAATTGCATCTAGTTATGATGCGCTTATTGTAAGTTACTTTGTTTCTGGACTGTTTTCTGTTTTCTCTACTTTCAAGTTTCGACGAATTCGATATTCTAGGTAAATATTAAACTTTTGTGTTTCTTATTTTTTCGCTACATTTACTCTTAAAAACTTTTGTTTTTATTAAAATGTTATCACTTGTGACAGACAATATTATCGCTTTGCAAAATTTATTTCACTTTTAATTTATTTTTTATTATTTCATAGTATAACCCGGGACCCAATAAGTACAAAGATACAAGAACTAAGTAGAGTAGAACTATACATACATAACTACAAAACCTTAGTTCGAAAGCAAAGCCCAAATTTCGAATACGTGTCGATGCACAGTAAGAGAAATACACGTAGCGTAGCATGCCGCTAAAATGGCATCGCTGTATGACACGTGGCTGTTTACAATCACGTTGTTAACTCTCAACGCTATCCGATACATGTCTTTTGGTCGGTGAAATATTTCCGTATGACAGTATCTCCACTTGTCCATGCAAAAAAAATATACTATATACTTGTTCCATGCATGTACTTGTATATATGTTTCCATAACCAAAGTGAAAATTCTCATTCTCGATCCATCTTACAATCACAATTCAAACTTCAAAGGTTTTTAAATACTCCTATTTTACAAACAAAAATGGCTCCAGAACTTGTGAGTGGCACAAAAAAAGCTACTAGTACTCAAAAGGGCTTAGAATTAGGGAGGTCGTGTGCTTATGTAACTTTCTTAGCGGGTAATGGTGATTATGTGAAAGGGGTGGTGGGTTTAGCAAAGGGCTTGATGAAAGCCAAATCTATGTATCCGTTGGTGGTGGCGATTTTACCCGACGTGCCGGAGGAACATCGAGTCTTATTAAGGAGCCACGGGTGCATAGTGAGGGAGATAGAGCCACTTGCTCCTTCGTTGCAACCTTCGGATAAGTATGCTAGATCTTATTACGTTCTCAACTACTCCAAACTTCGTATTTGGCAGGTAATTTATTAAACTCAGTGCACATGCATTTGGAAGATTAAGCTTTTAGTAGTATTCTGATTTTTCTTTAACTATTGTGTAACTCGTTCTGAATGTCCCATAACTTACTCAAGTTCAAGCTCATATGCTTTCAGAATGGTAAGTCTACCCTAAACATATTTGTTCTGTCCTAATTTTATGATGTATTTTAATTCAGCATGAAGTTAAGGATCTTTTACAAAAATTATGGTCTAAAACAAATATTTGGGTAAAGAGGGAGGTATTCTTCTTCTTGGCACATATAAAAAAAAGGTATATCACAAGTGTTAGTTTCTCCGCGTCAAATTAATTGTCCAGCCACCTATTTTGTCTATCTTCTTTTGTTATTAAGTATTTTTTAAAATTACTCGCCCCATTATGTGCGAAAATTTAACTAGCTAGGTACAAACATGAAGAAAAGAGGGACAGTTTTGGAACTTATAATTTTAAGTATCTAATTAATATTTCAGTAATTATATATTTTGTTGGAGTAAAATGAAATGTTAAAAAATATGTCTGTTTTTTTATGGACAGACTATTAGGTGGGACTCGTGGCATTAATATTTATAATAGTAATTCAATACTTGCATGAGAAAGGTGGTATATATTGGACCCACCTTAATACAGGAGCTCGTGATTTTTAAGTAGTGTACTTTATCTTTACCTGCACAATATTGACAGCAAGAGAGACACAAATTTGACGGCGGTAGAAGTAGTACGTTGGAAAAACTCTTTTTACAGACGTTGATCCAACATAATTGATAAGCTGATTGTTTTTATGCATTCTTAATCCCCTTTTCTATTTGCAGTTTGTGGAGTTCAGTAAGATGGTATACTTGGACGGAGACATGCAAGTTTTTGAGAACATAGACCATCTCTTCGAGTTACATGACAACTATTTCTATGCCGTCCCTGACTGCATATGCGATTTGTATGGGCAACCATGTCCCGATGTTCTGCCGTGGCCCAAAGAGTTGGGCTCAAGGCCACCTATATACTTCAACGCAGGCATGTTTGTCTTTCAGCCCAACCTCTCCATCTATGCTCATCTCTTGAACACCCTCAAAGTTACCCCACCCACCCAATTTGCTGAGCAGGTAAATTATTTGACCACCATACCCCATTGAAGCAGCGTGTACCGGCTGTCACGTATATTTTGGTTTTCTAAATATATATGTAAAGAATTTTGTCATTACATTTTGTTATTAGCCTATCTTTCAGATTCTCATACTCGACTTAGCAGAGAGAGTTGCCTATTATTCGTAGGTCACAACTTAATCTAATAGCCAAGTATTTTATAGGACTTAAAAGAGTAACATATAGTATTAGTTTATAAATGTCCTGATAATGATTTTTTTTAAACCTTGTAGATGTTGTACCGCTTTAACCTTCACCCCATTTGTAACTCTCAAAAGTTTTGGTACCTTTTCTTTTGACATCTAATAGCTCTTCTCAATCGCTTGTTTTTGTAGGACTTTCTGAACATGTTCTTTAAAGACAAGTACAAGCCAATTCCTTATGTATACAATTTGTTGCTGGCTATGCTATGGCGCCACCCGGAGAAAATCGAGGTCAACAAGGCGAAAGCAGTTCACTACTGTTCTCCAGGGGCTAAGCCGTGGAAATACACTGGTAAGGAGGAACATGTGGATCGAGAGGACATCAAAATGCTAGTGAAGAAATGGTGGGACATCTACAATGACCAGACACTGGATCATAAGCAGAGTTCAATTCATATTGCCGGAGTTGAAGGTCAAGTTGAAGCAAACAGATTAAGGGAAACAGCCTTTTCTGATGCAAACTTAAGTACCTTATATGTTACCAGCCCATCAGCTGCTTAGCTGTGTGTAGAAAGCTTCAAGTGACAATATACTCTTTATGTTAGTTGGAGGATTAATACTGCCACTTGTTTATTTCTTGGCAGGTTTTGTTTTAATTTGGTGACTAATAAGGCAAGGCTTTTTGTTTGCCACTTATATAGGTGTGTCCTTGAATCTTAGTGGTGATTAGGAAGTTCATCGAGAGTATGTTGCAACATCACAAAGGGAAGTTAAATGGAGCATATGTATAATGTATCAGCAACCACCGGTCTTAGACCGTGTGAAGCTAGCATGCTCCTTTTCTCCTTTCGAGTACTCTCTTCTTCCCATTTGTGTATTAGTGTGTGGTTATAAAAAGCTTCTTGTCAACTAAAGTTGTTTCCTAAAATAGAAGTGAACGAACAAATTGAAATGAACAGAGATCCTTTATGCAAACGAAAGGAAAGTTGTTTCGTAAAATAGAAGTGAACGAACAAATTGAAATGAACAGCGATCCTTTATGCAAACGAAAGGAATTATTCTACGAGAGATCAGAGCAGAGCGTGCAACTCAATGATGAAGAGGATCAACATTACAATCTTGCATAACAAATGCTATTTGGGTTTTTGCTATTTTCAGAATGCACTTTTTAAGGATTCCGAAACAACGAATTAGGATGTTTTTTTGCTATTTTCAGAATGCACTTTTTAAGGATTCCGAAACAACGAATTAAGAAAAACATCCTTATACGTGATAATCCATATTAGAACACAATGTATTTTATACACATTTGTATTTATATTTATGATGATTAATATTATGGTAATTTGTATTTGTTAAATTATTAGTTGATTGTTTATAATATTCTATAAATGCATCCCTAGAGGTTACGTGTTTATTAATGATGTGAGAATTAATGTTATAACGTAACTCTTAAATTATCTCGACTAATGATCATCGAAATTGGGATATCGATAATATGCGATACGTCGACATGTGGTCTGCATCATATTCTTAAGGGATGTAGTATGTCTCACTTGCTACGAGTTATGGTAACTCGTGATGAATATTTGTTGAAGTATTGGTACGCCCTGCTGATGTACTGTTTTGTTATATGTCTATAATGTCATCGACGTGTGGAGATAAAAGTCCTTAGATTTGAGGTTAATGTCATCTTGTTTACGGAGTAATGTACTTTGATCCTGTCCTAAGCTCAAATGCGTTGAGACGCGACTTGTTTTGGGTGCATTACGAAGTATATTAAAGGTGATATGTGAGCCAAGAAAGGATTCATTCTTTGAATTTATATTCGAGTGAACACTCAGGTACTCATATGGTATTGAGTTGACTATCATTGGCCAATGCAATGGACATGTCTGTGACATGGTCCTGTTGTCAACTAATATAAATGAGTTATAATAATCAAGTCATTTGGATAGACACTTGACAAATCTTAAGTTTGATTGTGTGTGTCATGAATGAAGGGATTTTATCTTCTCACATATAGGTTCAGTTCACATATTTTGTATAGCTAAACTTTACATATTGGGTTCGTCTTCCGGCGCAGTGTAGGAATTTCGTGAAGATTCTAATGTAATTAGTGACGATATCTAAAGGCCTGAAGGCTACACTAAGTCAAAATGTTCTGTCGATTGAATGATTTAATTAGAAGGAGATACCTAAATGTTTGGTTGATGATCGGGACATTAAAATAGGAAAGTGGGCAGAAAATAGACGAACGCTGCGTGAACACGCTAGCACCGCGATGCCTCTATCGAGGACCGCGGTGCGTGACGTGGCCCGACAAACCACTCGCCTAGTTCGCTTCGCTGGCCCGACCTACCGAAACCTCGAGCTCTTATTTTATCCTATAAATAGGAGGCTCCTCTTTTCATTTCAATACATCAAAACCTAAGAGAAGTCAATCTCTTCTAAAGCTCTGTCAGAATCCCTAACAGTCCTGACTTAGCAAATTACATCACAGTTCTCTGAACTTACAAATCGTTTGCATGTGCACCTTCGGACTACACAAAGATTGTAGATTCAACTGCTTGACTGCTTTCAAAATGTAAGTTTCGAAGTTTTACATTTACTTGGTGTTTATATTTTACATTACATATCATACTTCAGTTCGACCGTCGTCGGGTTTGAAACATAAATTTTCAAATCTCGCTGCGTGTACGAACCCGACGTAAACACGTACCGAACCTGTCCAATAAAATTTTACCAAAGTATAGATCAAGCAACAACTCATGGCATAAATCATAATGGGACCTGCCGACAAAATTTACCAAATTATAGATCAACGAAAGCTCATCTTCCCAACAAGGCACCCTGATCTTTCTGAACTGTTTGTGACAAATTTAAGTCGAAGAGCTCACACCGAATTGGCATTTCCATTTCATAGAAGGGATTCTTCAAGACATAATCAGTGTATAATTCGTAGATATACTTCAGGAGTGACTCCATATGCAGAGTCCCCGGTTCACAGACCACGAAGAATTTCGCTCCTGCAATTAAGTATGCCCTAAAGCGACAGTGATTGAAGGGAAAAGGATAGAAAAATATGTAAGCTTGAATATCATCAAGTTAAATGTTCAATGGAACTCATAACTCAAAGGCACTAGTTTGACTGAAGCACAAATACATTGGAACCAGTCTGTTACATATTTACCAAGTGGCTTCCCATGCATTATTGATCACCCTTCTGTTGCATTATCATTTTCTGTGTCTTTCTAGTCCGCCACCATTTCATGACTGAACTTTACAAGCAAAGAGCTTCCATCTTTGCGAAATATGTTTCCTGTTTTCAAATGTTTCATTCATCTCAACTTAGTATTATCTAAAGGACGAACTTATTTCTGTGAGTTACAGTCTCAACAGAGAAATCCAAAAAGAATATCATCCACACGGGGCTAAATATCAGCTTTGTTGAAGACCCATAAAATCTTTCAGCTCTTTGTGCGTATAGTGTCTTCATTGGGATATTTTCTTATGAGCCAAGTTTTTGGTAGATCTAGGCAACACAGAGAGGAGGAGTTCATGAAAATATAATCTCATTCTTTTTATTGATCTGTCCAAAAAGGGTGTTGGTACACTTATGCTGCTAGTTTGAAGAATCCCCTACAATGCACTTCGAATAAATCAACCGCCTAGCAAAAGTAGAACGATGTAGTTATATTTCTAAGACTGACTATCAGTCTACTATCCTTGAACTTATACTCCTCAAGCTATAACAAAAGACAATTAAATTTCAAGTATTACACCAAAGTATCTGCAGGTGCTATGAAGACCCCGACCCCAGTAGTCATCTTTCTTGATAAAAACATGTTATGCACTCTTTGACCTGTTAGCATTAAAGCAGACAATTTCAATGAAACAGGGCCCAGTAAATGTTTCACGTTGTTTTAGGAAAGTTACTCTGGTATTAACATATAACAGTTTGGTGATCGGAAACTGCCATTCTGCCAATGAGCAACACGACAATATAACTTTTAGACCCAGGGAAATATACAGGGGGTAAGCTATAAGTTTGTTTTATTAATAACTTAGACTTGGAGTACGTGGATATGGTTCTTGAATCATTTTACATATATTTACCCAAAAGATGACCTAAAGAAAAAATATATTTACCTGAAAGATATCATCCATTCATCCCTTACATTAAAAAAAAAAGAGGAAGAAATTGGGGGCTTGTTTACAACATACATCTGAACAGTATTATCTATATACCAAGGAGTCCCCAACAATCCACTTCAACGAAACACCAGCAGTAGAACATTAATTATGATATTATCTCTAGCACTAGCAGTACGTCCATCACTTTATTTTTCTGGGAAATTCACCCGCTACATGTGCACACCTCAATTCGTAGTAACAAAAGATATCTTCCTTATCTTTCCGAGAAAGAATAGAAGTTCTCATTAAGTGGTGGTATGAACCTATATCGTCTTTCTTGACTGAATATGCCACAATATTCTTAGCATGTTAGCCCTTATATGTAAGGTTTTTTAGCCTGTCTTGTTAGCCTTAAAGCAGACACCTTCAACAAAGATATGGAAATTGAAACTGCAACATGTGCAAAGCCACACAACTAATTATAAAATGGATCAAGCAGCTTGATCGAGCCTAATCAGTCAATATGTTTTTTTTATTATAGAAAGAATACTATCAACTTATAACCCAAAAAAAAGAGAGGATACTATTAGCCTATATTTTCTCTCCTCTTTTACCTTGTGTTTCCCATTGGGCTTGTGTATGTAGAAGGAACTTTTGAACAGATACATCATATATCTCTTAACAAGCAGTACCAAGATAGAAACCAGGTGTTAGCGTTATTTTTTTATGAAGACCAGGTGTTAGGGTTCTTTAACAAAGCCCCACGGAGAATAGAAATGATTAGCTAGATTAACTTCTTAAATATCCATCAGAGTATATAGATTTGAAGAACAATGCAGTATAAACACTAATGTGCATATGGCAATTATACTAATAAAATTTAATCGTTTTATTAACCTTAATTAGTGTCACCTTTCAAAGGCAAACTGGAACAAATAAAAATAACAAAAATCCCTATTGATCAAGTTATGCTAAATATTCAGGGATCACCATATGCCTTTTGAGTTTCGTTTGTCCAAACAAATGAGAACCTGGGAGCAGTTTCGTGCAATGAGAGCCTGTGTATCCTTATATCTTAAATAATTCCTTTTTGATGTTTTTGCCTAGTTTAGTTTTGTGACTTTGTCTATCATTTAACCCTAAATGTCTTGAGTTTCCACTGGTGCATAAAATCTCAAGAAGCTATTATGAGATGCTGATTGATTGCACTAGGATGGTTGGGCACATTCTTCTTGGCTTTAGAGGTAAAGAGACAAAGATATCACTTTAGGACGAGACGATCTAACCCATCATACCCTGTCTGACAGAGGTTTTGGTTCTAATTGATTTTCATCCTCTAGTCTCTTAGACCATACTTCTAGCTTTTCTGAATAGCGAAGTTGGAATATCATGGTTCCATGATTTAAATTGGCGAGCCTAGTCCTTGTTGGGTCCCGGGTAATACTATGGAATAATTAAAGATCAAACCGAAAGTAAAACAATTCGTATGGTGAAGCAGTTTGCAAATGTCGTTGACAATGTCGTCCGACACAAGTGACGACACTAGATAAAAACAGAAAAATCTTTTAAGAGTAAAATGCATCAAATATAATAAAGAACACAAATGTTTAAAACTTTAAATTTACATATGTTATATATTAATATAACATATATATACAATTGAATATATTCCTTCTTTATAATCTTACAAAATAATACAAAAGGAATAAAAAAGTTTAAGTACTTATGCCTGAAAAATCTACCTAAATATATATAGACAACATCTCATTACAATTGCTTCAATAAAGAACAAATCTAGAATCTAAGCAGCAATTATAATGTTGGACAAAATGTCGTCGAAAAGCTCAGGCAACACAGTTGATCCAGTGTTCAAATCGTGATCTTTTGAGAGCTCTCTCTGATGTATTTCTTTCGATTTTCTGGATATCGATTCCTTGATGTAGCCTCTCTATTTATAGTAGAGAGTCTTCCTTGAAATGTTAAATGAATCGTTGTAGAGGTTGAGCTAAAGGTGGACTGCTTGATAGAGTTTGTTGGAGAAGAATGTGGAGCAAGTTCCTCTAACCTCTTGGACTTGTTCCCCAAGTTTAGCAACTCCTTGGACTTGGTCTTCCCACGTTTATAATTAGTTCAAAGTTCCTTGTCAGGTCACTTTATCATCGTGGTAAAAATCCCACGACATCAGCTTCAGTCCGTGAAGTAAGGACAAAACTGTTATCAGAATGTTGGTCCAAATGTCATGACATTTGGACCAACATTTTCTGACTTTAACTTAGTATTGAAAATGATATGTTAGGTCAAATGTCATAACATCAAACCCAACATTAACATTCTCCCCCTTTTTGTCTTTCTTCACAAAACAAATTTTTTCAGTGCGAGTGACCTACGGTAAATGTTAATGCTCCCCCTCAACCTGTGATGACATAGAAACTCATCATATACAAGACAATATATATCCGCCATTCATATATATATATATAGACGTACCCAAATATAGTCAAATAATTACATCCCAAAAAAAAACAATTGTTAGATCGCAACATCCCAATTTTACATAGTAACCAATCAGTAAACAACCATTGTTTAGTACATGCAAAAAAAAAACAGTGACTTCCAACCATTCATATCAGCACACATCCTTGCATATCATGAATCCGTAGTAGCTTCTAGCCGCTTTCTATTTTTCCACGATTTCTGTTCCACCCTCAATCTGCGCCAAATTTCTTAGTCTCAGCCTTCACTTTTTGCACGGAGCCTTAGTCTCACAAGAAGACTTTTCTTCCAATCGCTCTTCTCTCGAACGGGCAAGATTAACAAATTCTTCAAGAAGAACAACTTCTCTACTCGTGCCTTCACCAACCATTCTTTGCTCCCTTTGTATCTGCTCCCCCTCAGCTTCAGCTTCTTCTCCCCTTTTTGTGAAGAAAACAACAGTAGAAAATGGTCCATTGCTCAAACTAGTGCTTCTCTAACATTATCAAATTTAGCAATTTGTAAGTTGAGTTTGATAATTTGCTCTACTAGCCAATGCGTAGACAATTCATAATGTCTTGGACCTGTGTTGTTTTGAATGTTAGGAACATTTCTGGCAATATTTTCCCTATCTGTCTCTTTTGATCAGGGGAGATCAATCACTCTTTATTTGTTCTTCAAGATTGCTTTGTTCACTGTATATGACTCAGCTTGTTTCTCTAACATCTCATTTCTTAGAGGTGTAAACCCCTGACTAACTAGAATCTTATAGATCAGTACCAAAGTTGATTCTTTTTCAGCAAGATTGGTGACTTGATAGAATATTACTTTTTCTAAATCAACTCTCAACCTGTTGCCAATCTTGTATAGCAATGAAGCTTGATCAGAAGTGACAATTGACTAATTCAAGGAAGGAAGCCAATTGTGAATAACAATTTTGTGCAAGGTGGAAAACAAGGCTGTCAATTTTGAGGCAGGGCACCGAGAGGTCCACTTTTTCATTATACCTCTAGTGAGGTATTCTATAATCTTGTCCTTGTTTGCTGGCATATGTTCCGTAGTGCTGCTACTAGTTTCACATTCAGTACCAAGACACTCATTGATGATGAGATGAGTAAAATTGTAAATTATGTTATATATATAAATCTTCCCAAAATTTTTGGAGGAAGTTCTTCTGTCTATTCCAGAATTTAAATTAACATAAAACAACTTAATCACTTCATCAATATAGTGGTCTTTATTTGTCACGGATTTTAGAAGCTTGCGATCGTCCAGAAACTCAATCAATCCATATAACTACCACCTTCTCTGCCCTAATCATTCTATTCTTGTACCAACTCCATCTATCATGCTTTATTTGGGAATAAAATCTATCAGAAAAAGCAAGTACCTCACTTTCTGGCTCGGACTCGGTGTTTGTAGAGAATGATGGAGAGGATATCTTTTCAGTGGCTTGAGATGTTGTAGCATTGTTGACAACATTTTGGGCAACATCTTGAAAGAACAAATCTAGAATCCAAGCACCAATTATAATGTTGGACAAAATATCGTCGAAAAGCTCAGGCAACACAGTTGATCCAGTGTTAAGATCGTGATCTTTTGAGAGCTCTCTCTGATGTATTTCTTTTAGATTTTCTGGATATCGATTCCTTGATGTAGCCTCTCTATTTATAGTAGAGAGTCTTCCTTGAAATGTTCAATGAATCGTTGTAGAGGTTGACCTAAAGGTGGGCAGCTTGATATAGTTTGTTGGAGAAGAATGTGGAGCAAGTTCCTCTAACCTCTTGGACTTGCTCCCCAAGTTTTTGCAACGCCTTGGACTTGGTCTTCCCACGTTTATAATTAGCTCAAAGTTCCTTGTCACGTCACTTTACCATCGTGGTAAAAATCCCACGAGATCAACTTCAGTCCGTGAAGTAAGGGCAAAACTGTTATCAGAATGTTGGTCCAAATGTCATGACATTTGTTCCAACATTTTCTGACTTTAACTTAGTACTGAAAATGATATGTTAGGTAAAATGTCATAACATCAAACCCAACATTAACAGTCCTCTTTACGCTTACAAAATGATAGTGTAGTATTATTATTATAGGCTCGATTAGCTTGTTACACTTATAGGCACATTATTGTTCTACAGTACTCTGTAGTTTGATTCCTGCTGCTATGTGTTCTTTAGTGTAATTTATTCGTCTTATTTAGTTGTGTTAGCTACTGCTTCCTGTTTGGTAGAATGTTCTACCATTGTGTATTTGATTTTTATTAGCTGCTGTCCAAAATACTTTAATTTCTCGTCTGAGCCTGATCTTTTCTCATACTTTGTTTTGCTTTGCTTGCTTTGCCTGATTATTTTTTGTCTTGAGCCGAGGGTCTCCCGGAAACAGTCGCTCTACCTACCAAGGTGGAGGTGAGGTTTGTATACATTCTACCCTCTCCAGACCCCCACATTGTGAGATTTTCAGTGGGTATGTTGTTGTTGTTGTTGGAGAGATGCATGAGCCACTTAAAGATACTACACCATATTTCCGGACACAGAAGTCGAATATCAAGCACTTGAGCAGGAAATCGTTACTCATATTGAGCTTCTTAGATTGAGCCTTGAGTACCATTTAGGTTACATTTTCCCCCTTTCCAGCATATGGACTACAATTTTTGGGCCAAAGATCAAGATTTCAGTTTGTAACCTTGTTGCTACTAAGTAAGCTTTAGTTCCTTTCTAGCTTATAGCTGCACACCCATAACTACACACTTCCTTCACAAAAAGATAAAACCTATAACACAACATATATGATGAAAAAGATGTCAAAAACTAACATAACAACATCATACTCGGTCTAATCCACATGTGGGGAAAGATGTCAAAACTAAAGCTGATAAAAATCTCAAAAAGAAAAAGATACTTCTCAAAAAATAAATCAGATGAAGATATTACCTTTATCAACAAAAAAAAAACAGATGAAGAAAAAATGGTGGAGATGTAAGAATTACCGGTAAGAGACTGAAAGCAATGGAGATCAAACGTATCAGCTTGAAGGAGTTCGATACCTGCACAACCATTGTCCATTAACTGGGGATAACTGCTGAGAGATAGCGTGCATAGAATGCCATAGAATAGCCAATCTCAAACTATCATTTGTGTCCATTTTTCCAGCAGAACCATAATCCTATGGATTTTATTAAAACCACTAATAAGAACAAAATAAAACAACCTAAGGTGAAAAGTGGGGAAATTTGAATTCACCTTGCAGAAGATAAGTCCTCCTGATTTAATGATGATGTAAAGGCTGTAAATAGCTGCCATTTATGTTAAATCCCTTCTCTTTCTTGGCCTTTCACGGCAAGTTGATCTGAATGGATTTAATTCACAAGCTTAGTAATTGAAGATCTAAAAAAGGGCAGCCTGCAGGGTCCAGGGAAGGGCCGCACTAATGTAGACAGTCTAACCTAATGCAAGCATGAGTGGTTGCTTCCACTGCTCGAACGCGTGAAATTGAAGGTCTCTGGCTATTTTTTTCTCCAGAACAGTCAAAGTATTGCATTTGATACAAATTTTTCTAAAAGAACCGCTCTTGATCTCGAATTTAGAGAGTTGATCTCAGTGGATTTAGTTGACAAGTTCAGCAATTCAGGAAACAATCAGAATAATATTGCATTTGATACGAATCGTATAATTTAAATGATCTAAGTTCACAAGATATAATGGTGGCATTGGTTAGCTATTTCAGATCATATTGCATTTGATACGAATCGTATAATTTAAATGATCTAAGTTCACAAGATATAATGGTGGCATTGGTTAGCTATTTCAGATCAGCGATGAATCGGACAGGTCGAAGGTCTGTGTTCCAAGTCCAAAAAAGTGGAAAAATATAATTTGTAGAGAAGGATCGGGTTTTTGAAGCAAAAAGGTATTTAAAAATGCGGTGAACGTGGATCGAACACGTGACCTTCAGATCTTCAGTCTGACGCTCTCCCAACTGAGCTATCCCCGCTTGATGGGACAGTTAGTTCTTTCGTTTTATATAACTGCTTCTCTATTCCTGCATCCTTCGTTCAATAGGAGCACATGTTATGTTACGCAAGACAAATCGTATGATTCATTTTTATTACTGAAATGCAAGGCAATGCGTGATTAGTAATATAGAAGAGAAATAAAGTGAAGTAAATCGTAATTTTGATAAAATGAGGTTTTTTAAAAATCAGCAAGATTGTGGTCCTGACTCGGATCAACATCAAGTCATTTCCATTTGTAATAAACATTACGAGGAAAGTAGATAAAAGGTGAATAGCCGGGCCTCAATCATGCTACACCGATTTTTTGAAGTTTATAAAAACATCTACATTGCTACTAACGAGGAACCAGAAGTGGAATGGAGGTCTAGTTGGTAAGCTTTTCGTCCGGTTTCGCATCGCGAATGGGCACTTCAGTGTGTTCTTCTAGGATCGCCATGCAACCTTCTTCTTTGAACAACATCCCTATCCCTTCCTATGTGCATCTGCGTCTGGTGCTTGTATCTTGACATAAAATGACTGATATAGACTCGAGATTGGCTTTCATAGCTTCGGGAAATCTCTTTTTCTTTTCATTGTTTTAAAAATATTCTCTAAGGCTGGGACGTATCCGTGACCATATCGGAACTCATTGACAGGTAGCTCAATTAATTTTGTGAAGCCTTGCAAATTTCTCCCGAGGCTCTACCCCGGTTCAAAACCATTTTGTATGCGAGCGGCATTGGGACTTGTATCATGTCTTCTGCATATGCGACCCCTACCAATTCGACCACGTGGAAATCCGTTCATTGGGAAACTCACTCAATCATGGGGATAGAGTTGTTAGGGTATTTATGTATACTTTTCTCCTCGTGTATCACCGCTTCATGTCCTTCCTATATAAATTTCATGGCCTGATGCAAAGAAGATGGCACGACTCCAGCCGCATGGATCCAAGGCCCTCCCATAAACAAATTATAATTGGTAGAGATTGACGTGACCTGGAACACAATGATGAAATCGACGGGTCCCATTTGGATGCATAAGTCAACTTCTCCGACCGGATCATTCTGAGCTCCATCTAATCTTGTCACATTAGTATGGCTATTTCTTATCTTACTCGTGTCTAGACTTGTCCAAAGCTCCTGCCCGCCGTCGGTGGCTTTATTTTCTAGTTGTCGGACTGGCTCGACCACGACCCTACGCCCTGCCTGGTCCCGACCGCTCTACAAAACAAAAATAGGAATTTTTTATTGGTCGAGCCTGCCTGGGCTCGACGCTTTTTTAATTGAATTTTCAATACTGAAATTGACATTCTCGGAAATATTACCATGAAATTTGGACGTTGAAATCTATTGTATATGGTGAGATGTCAGCTAAAGAAAAGAGAAAATTAGAAATCGATTTGGGAGAAACGTCAAATCGATTGAGAAGACGGACGTTTTTTTGGAAATCGAACATCCGAGCGGACTCATAAAAATACGCGAAATCATTTTTTTTTTGGATAAAACTGACATCTGAGCGCAGAGTTATGACCATTTAAAGTTGCACCAATTTACAACTACTTTCGCTCCCTATCTCAAGCTTCACATTAAAACATAAAGTCTACATATATTCTTAAAACATGTAACATGTAAAAAAAACTCCAAAACATGTAACCCAATCACGAAGGCAAACCAAAGCTTGCACAGTGGCGGGTCGACGTCGGGTCGGAGATTGGATCGGGAGGGTAAGAAATTCTGATCCTGGCCCGACCCTACATAAGATCGGATCCCCGCTTTTTTGGGTCATGTGGCTCACGGATCAGAAATACGCTGACTCTGGCCCTGGTTTTTCAGGTCGGGCCAGCTCCTTGACCTGATGGACAGGTCTACTCGTGTCGTGTCATATCCCAATTGTTCCAGCGTAGTTGTGGGGTAAAATATTCAAACCAGCTCTGTTGTCCATGAGAACTTATTCTATGATCTTGTTTCTGAATAATTAATAATTTTACTCTTGAATTTTTAAAGTAAAAATTATTTTGAAATAAAATTTTAAGCTAAAATATAGTATTTAAATGGGAGATTAAAAAGAAGTTATCAATTTCAACTATTTGGTACAATAAAAAGAGGGAGGTCAAAGTTTACTTTCGAAGACATGGAGGATGAAGTTGTTCAGTTTTAGTAAAAGTCTCTCCTGTTTTTTAGGAATTGAATGAGTACGCTTGTCGGCCTGTTGCAGGTATGGTAGTTGAAGGGGAAAGTATATATACGTGGGAAATAAGTGAAGTACGTGGCCATGGCTTAACCTTCCATATCCTCACATTCACATCCCATCTCCCTTTTCTAATTATTACTTACTTCTGTATTGCATTTCATCGAACACTTGAAAGGTTATGGCGGTGAAGGAGGACAAGAAGCCATCAGTGGAGATCAACAAGCTCAGATTCACCTACCCCGGTATCGATGGCCATCCACCCCCTGGATCTACCCCTTTGATCGATGATTTCTCCCTTACCCTTTATCCCGGTGACCGTTGCCTTCTTGTTGGATCCAATGGCGCAGGTTCTATTCTATTCCTCTTTCGCACATTGACTTACCCTCTTTAGTATATAATCAATAATTCAAAATGTGGTTTCTTATTAGTTAGTAATCAGGTATTTTCTTTTCTTCAAATGTGCATTACTATCATTTGCTTTTTATCTTGTTGTCATATTCTAACGGCCTCTTTACCCCCCACCCCACAAAGTTAAAGGTAAGTCTTGGTACATACTACCCTCCCAGACCCCAGATATGTTGTTGTTGGTTGCTTTAAGCTTGTTTCTCTTTGCTGCTATCTTCAATTCCGAAATTAAGGATGACTTTTTGTATAGATGAAATGTTTTTTTTTCGAGAAAAGGTTATTCTTGGATATCATTTTCTGGATAGTGTTTCATCTGTTTGATTATATAAAAAAGGTTGGTGACAGAGGGTAATTGTACAATGTACAAGATAAGGCATATGGATAGTGTTTTGACATACTTTCAATTTATGTTTCCTAATTTCTTTTTGTCTCTATAAAAAAAGGATTCCACTTTCTAATTATAGTAACTCTTTGATTACAACATCTCAAATGGCATGTAAGGCCACAAAAGGGCATTTTGTTACATTAAACATATCTTTAGTTTAAGACCACGTGATTCAAAAGTTTCCTGTTTCTTAAAGTCCATGCTTTTCAAACTAAGACGTTGAAATGAAACGGAGTGTATTTAAGTATTAAAGGTTGACAACACTTTTGAAATGTCTATTGAAGTAAGCATATGGAGTGAGAATTGTGATATTTGTACAGGAAAATGACTTGCATGCATAAGTGAGAGAATGTTGTCTTGCTCATTTTGCTAGAAAACATAGCGTACCAAACACAGAACAAACATTTTCCCCCTACCAAAGACACCCTTAATCAGAGGTTTCATTGAGATCAGAGAGACATCTAATGTTGGGTAAATGCATGTACTTTTGATAGGGAAGACTACAATTCTGAAGATATTGGGAGGAAAGCACATGGTAGAACCAGACATGGTTAGAGTGCTTGGAAGATCTGCATTTCATGACACTGCTTTAACGGCTTCTGGAGACCTCAGTTATCTTGGCGGAGAGGTGACTCTTCTCTTGCATTGTTCCTCGATTATCTACTTATGGTTTGTTATATTTTTGAGGATTGTTTGCTTCTTTAGTTTGTTAAATGCATGTATTGGAATTTGGCAGTTGTCATTTTATGTCCAATTCAATAAATTCCAGCAGAACTAAGTGCTCTTCTTTTATGTTTACCAAGGGTGCATACTTACTATGGTGGAGTTCAATTTGGAATCAGCTTTAAAATTCAATCTCTGTAACATGGTTTCTCTCATTTATTTGTTGCTAGTTTCTACATGTAAGGTGGTACTTTACAAGAAGATTTTAGATATAAAAGTAATATGCTATTACAGTGCTAACATCTTGTTTACACTTGATTAACATTTCTCCTGAAAAGATAAATGTGCCATATCTTTTAGATGAACTTGACTCAGAAATTGATTACCTAAGAAGAGAACTAAGTTCTCTTGTGCTTTCTGTTTTGCAGTGGAGGAGAGAAGTTGCGTTTGCTGGATTTGAGCTGCCTATTCAAATGGATGTTTCTGCTGAGAAAATGATTTTTGGGGTTCCAGGAACTGATCCACAACGACGAGATGAACTAATTAAGGTACGGATAAAAATGAATAATTATTTTCTGCGTGGAATTTATAAAAGTCCCATGGGGCTTTTGTTCTGTTGACTACGTTCTTTTGAGCCGAGGGTCTATCGGAAACAACCTCTCTATCCCACAAAGGTAGAGGTAAGGTCTGTGTATCTGCTGGAATTTTTATTGTTATAACTACCTTTAAAACAACAGCAACTCAAAAAGATTGTACTGTATATTCCTTGCTCGGTAACAAAGCCCATCCATAATGCAATACATTGACTTGTCCTTGAAAATAATAAAAGCATGTGTGTCATTCTTTCTTTTCTCGGACATTCAGATTTTGTCTATGAAATGCCCTATGTGGACATAAAACAATTTACTGGTGTGGCGGAGCTTATTGACTGCATAACTAATTGTTTTTTGGAAGACTGGGAGCCTATTTCAAAAAGCTGGTCGAATTACTTAAATGCCCGATTTCTCCATTATCCTTGAAAACAGTGCAGTTAAATTAAATAGTAACATTTTGTAAACTGAACCAGACGGACGGGGATCATGGTACAAAATGTTAGTGTAGTCAGTGCCTCTTCTTACATGAGAGATGTACGATAATTATTATTTTGCCAAACACAACCAACCCTCCTCCTGAAATTACAATTCGTTTAGCTTCATTGTTTTCTCTTCCAAAAATATGTTCTCGTTTGAGCAGTATGACAGGCTGAGCCTCGTCGCGCCACCCGTATTTTACTGTTTGGCATTTGATCAATTTACTAAACAATAATGCAATTCTTATGATCCAGTAATCCTATGAGGACTCTTATTGTAACTAGGTTTTGTACAGAAATCAGGAGTTAGCATACAGCTGTAAGTCTATATCTAAATATCGATATAAATAAACATGTGTAGCTCTCAAGTCTTGAGCTAAATTTCACAAATTCTCATGGTATTAGAGCTTATAAGAAACACTAACCTAGTTTCTTTGTACGTCTCTGCTTGTGCAGTCAATAGTCACCGCAGCCATCTCTCTTTTCTTCTTCAAAGTCTCTGCCTGTGCAAAAACAACCAAGTATAGAACTAATCTAAGCACAATTTTTTCATACTGCTTTGCTGTTTACGTTCAAGCCCTTTTTGCAATATTCAAATCATCTCTTCTACCCACAATTGGCTTCTTCATTTGATGAACTTCAGAAAATGTGGTCTTGATAGGCCTTCGTCGGGCGTAACCAAATATCAACATACACACGTAACACAGAGTCCAAGGCATGGTAACTGGTAACTGATAAAATTCAGGTGGATAGGGCTTGCTCAGGAATAAGAATATCCATCTTTCTAGTTCCATATACTCTTGTGGCGTGAAGAAAGGCTATCATTGTGCATATATGATTGATATAGATGGATATAGAAGGGTAGTTGAGCCACTCACTCACTTGTAAATAGTTTCTGATGCCATCTTGGTGTGATTCAATGAAATTATGTGGAAAAAAATGGTTTGAGACATCAGTTATATATCTTGTCTCAGTTCATTGTTTGGGGGAGATTTAACTCAGAAAAACTCTTATCAAATTGAAAATTATAAATGGCCCTCTTGGTAATTGATATACTTTGCTCTTTATTTCATAGTTCCCGAGAACTTCTATTTGCGTATTTTAATTTGTGCTACTAATCTTCTGTGATTCTTTTCCAATATCCTCAAAGCATAAACCTACAGACATTTCAGATTTTCTGCTAGTTTTTTGAGGTAAACTGATAAAGGTGTAGACCATTTGCTGGAAACACTATCTCTTTGTCGTTTTCTTTTTTTATCCTTACTAATTTTCCAGGCTTAATCAGGATTCTGTCTTTCATGGCAAGTAGGAGTGCTCTAACTTTGTACCATAATAAACATTGCTAATGGGAATAAATATACACACTCGCATGCACGAAAAAATGGGGAAGTTAGTCTCTTAACCTTTTTAGTGGGTGTTACCTTTTACAGTAATTTATCTTTAATAGATCTTATGTGATGAACTCATCTAATACGCAAACAACTAAATAGACATATATTAATATTCTTAATTTTATGTTGATGCAGGTTCTTGGTATTGATCTATCCTGGAGAATGCACAAATCATCTGATGGACAAAGAAGAAGAGTGCAGATATGTATGGGTCTTCTGAAACCATTCAAGGTATATCTGCAAATACTTTCACTGAGTAAAAGCAGTTACCTTTTAACTGTTACAAGTTACTTGAATCAATGTTGACACAAGATAGTCCTCTGTTTGTCTAGGTACTTCTGCTTGATGAGATTACAGTTGATCTAGATGTTCTCGCACGGGCTGATCTTTTGAAATTTCTGACAAAAGAATGCGAAGAGCGAGGGGCTACGATAATTTATGCAACACACATTTTTGATGGTCTTGAGAATTGGCCTTCTCATATAGTAAGAGCTGATTTTTTACTTACCTCTTGCTTTATCTTCGGATCTTTTTAAGAAATTAATGAAGTGATGGTTAAAATAATTGTGTTTTTTGCAGATATATGTGGCTCATGGGAAGCTGCAATTAGCAATGCCCATGGACAAGGTGAAGGAGATCAACAATTTGTCACTAATGGTAAGTTCTGATGTATTTAGAAAATGTAAGATCCAAAGTAGAACCTCATTTAGGTTTTCTTAAAAGTTCTAACATATTTCCTCTCCTACTGCTTAGCTAGAGGTCGCATCGGTAGATGATATGATTTCATCTAATACCTGGACATTACCGCTGAAGCATATGATACACTGATATATTTCATATTGACTTTGCATTGTTGTTCTACCTGGATATGCAGAGGACAGTAGAGAGTTGGCTGAGGAAAGAAAGAGACGAGGAGAGGAAACGAAGGAAAGAGAGAAAGGCAAAGGGCCTTCCGGAGTTCGAAAAACAAGTTGAGGGCACTCGAGTGGTAGGGGGAGATCCAGCTCGTGCTGCTGGTCGTCCATTAAACAATGGTTGGGCTGGTGGAACGCTACATTCTACTATTGCCAGTGAAGACAATTTTTTCTTAAGCTCAAACCGTGTTCTAAGATAAAGAGTACTGATGCACGCTTCTTTGGAACTGTTGTCAACGTAATTTACCATTTCATTCTTACTTGTCAGATAATCATGAAACTAGGGCTACTAAAGTTTTCAAATTGTAGAATAGAAGTATCCGTGATATTTGTTTGGTTTGTATACGTATCTCCTATTCTCTATATATTCTTGTGGGAAGAAAAGTTGGTGTGTTTTATAAATTGATTAAGATTAAATTGTTGTAAACTAAAGATCTCGATGATATTTTGTCTCTATGCATCTCCTTTCTTTAACACATTGCCGTGGAAAAGAAAGCAGACATGATTTCATAACTTGATTAGAACTCGAACACTAATGTTTTTCCAAGTAGAGATTGTAAGACTCACGCTTCTATAGAACAACCGTACGATACTGTGTTAATTACGAATTTAGCGAGCAAGTCGATCAAAAGTTTAAACGATGGAGAAGAACGGAAAATGGGTATTAAGAATGAGGAGAAGTAAGACGATATATACACTGCACGATTGGTATAAGAAAATGAAGCTACTTTGTGATTTGACTGGATTATAGTATCTAAATGCAGGCAATTCAAAATATTCAGAAATAGGTGTTTTAGGAAAGTAACATGATGGATGAAAGATTTAACATTTGATTAAAATAGGATGGTTGAAACGAAAGTGATACCTGGCATGGGAAGAATCCTACCGAAGTGGAAGACAAGCTTTATAGAACGGTTGTGAAACAAGCAACGGTATATGAGTAAATATTAGGTCTTAGATGTCCAACATATACACAATAAGAGTGTTGTACAAGTCTTGATTTTAAAGCTCGATTTGCATAGTAACATTATAGTGATCACATGCGTCAAAGGTTAAAGGTGCAATTAATAAGTGTAACGACCCGTTTGGTCGTTTAGCACGTTAAAACTACGAAAAAGGTATGAGATTATAGGGTATTTAATTATATGATTTTTAATAGATGAAATTGTGCATGAATCTAGTTAAGTGAGTAAGTGGGCCAAGCCCACTACCCTTTTGATAGGGCACAATAATTACAAGAGAAAGGGGGGGGGGGGGGGGGGAACGCGCGCAGACAAAAAAGAAAGGGGGAGGGGGAACGAGCGCAGAGTACCAAGTATTGTACTGATACTTACCAAGTATTGTACTGATACTAATCATTGTCGGCCTATGATGCTTACCAAGTATTGTACTGATACTACTCTTGTTGCACTTTTGTTGAGTGCAGAGTACGACCCAGGTTCCAGTTCTACGCCTCGTGGATGATTCGCGAGGGTGACATCTTTCAGTCATTCAGGGTGAACTACTTGGTCATCTGTGGCCCCTGAAGGGCTTCCTAGTTATTTCCATTTTCTTTTGTATTTGACAGACATTATGTGGCCTTCGGGCATTTTCAGATTTATGTTTCAGACCATGTTTAGCGATCTTGTACCTTTTGATCAGATTTTGGGAAATGTCGTGACAAATCTAGTGATGAGAAGTATTTAAGATCTTATAACTTCTTTTCTTTATTTATTTTCTGTTGATTTAACTTGTTAATGAGAACGTGGTTCGCCTACTCGGCGGAATAGGGTAGGTGTCATCACGACTTGTGAATTGGGTCGTGACAAAGTTGGTATCAGAGCTCCTAGGTTAATCGGTCTAATGAATACAAGAGTAATGTCTAGTAGAGTCTTGCGGATTGGTACGTAGACGTCCGTACCCATCCTCGAGAGGCTATAGGACATTTAGGAAACTCTCCACTTTTCTCTTTTTTTGCTTGTTCAATCCGATTGGTATCTGGTTCATTCTTTTCGTGCGAGATTGTTCAGATTGGTATCTTAAAATCATTTCTATGTTCTCTCACAGATGGTGAGGATTGATGCGCGATTTAATGCACACACTTTAACGCAAGTGCACGTTGTCGACTCAAGTAATATAGTCTTGAAGACCGAGTTATCGTCCTCAGAGATTAGTGCTCAAGTACCAATTATCTATCCTTTGTTATCTATTTGGTAACCGATATTTGAGTTTGTTGATTATAACTAACAATTATAAAGACTAATTAACTATGTGTTTACTTCAGTAGTGATGGAAATAGGGCTTCCAAGTCGCCTCAACTATCCGCTTATATTACTTATTAATGCAATAAATTATGGTTCTTCTTCTTTTGGAGATAGCAGGTTTACTAATTCGTTTTAACTCCCGTTAAGGCTATATAAACACTCAACCCCAGTAGCGCTCTTTTCTGCCTTTCGGTGATAAGGATGACTCTATAGGAGGATTAAGAACAAAAACCATGTTAACGTTTACGCAAGTAAGCTAGGTGTTTAAACCTCTTATTAACGCTACACAAGTAATTGAGGTATTTTCATCCCCAATCCAACCTATGTCTACCCAACTTACAGCATAGTCACAACCTCCTCCTTTCGAAGTTTGATTAGAAATCATATAAATAATGATAATTAGTGATCAATTAATTACCAAGCATTCAAAGCAATTATTGGGTAAATCTCAACAATAAGAAGAACAACCATAAACATGCATCAATTCATAACATAAGGTTCAAGTGATTTGACATGGAAAGCCCTATAATGAAATTAGTTCCTAGCCATTGACATGACAAGAACTAATTCAATATCCAACATAAAAACTGAAAGTAAAGTAAAGAAAATTACTAAGTAAAGGTCTCCAATCTTGACTCAAGAAGTCTTGTGTTTGTGCGAAGAAAGGGAACCCTTAAACACCGCTAGGGTTCTCTTTTATAGCTTCAAACCGCCTTAAGGTTTTCCTTCAGTTCGACCCATAAAATCGTCAAAGACTGATTTTTCCGCGCGCCGCGTTCGCGCATCAGCCTGGCGCGGAACTCTCAAACTCTTCGATGATGAGCGCGCGCCGAACCGAGGCCCTTCGATATTAGGCGCTGGCCTGTTGGGAGGCGCGCGCGCTGGCCGCCCGTCCGTGCCTGGTTCACCACTTTCTCGTCTTTTAAGCTCTGGAACCTCCACTTTTGCCCTCTTTTCACTCCTTTTCCGCCAAATAGCCATTTTAACCAATTTGACTCAAAAGAAAGAAAATCTATCCTAAGATGACACGTATTTGTACAAAAAGGGACAAAAGACTCACTAAAAACGACTCAAAAAGTGTATATAAAATACACCGATCAAATACCCCCAAACTTAACCTTTGCTCGCCCTCGAGCAAAGATCAAAAGAAAGAATTAAAGACTCAAGGAAAAAGAAAATAGAAGACTCAATGACATTGATCACTTTGCTGCATTGGTGTCACTTAGAAAAACATGAAGATTAGCAGAATAATATGCAGAAACATATCGCATGAAATTTTAGCACTCTAAACACATTAAGCTAGATATTTCGCAAACTCATTTTTATCATGCTTAATGGAAGTCAAAATACTGAATCATGCATCTAAGAGATCTTCAGGACTTTTAAGGGTTGTAATGTAGGCTTAGGCATGGGTAGGTAAAAATAGGCATTTAGGCTCATTTTTGTGTACCATAAGCTCTTTAGCTTTTCAATGTTTCCTTTCTCTTTTGATTTCTTTTCTTCACTTCAAATCTATCTTTCCCCTCTTTTATTTTGAGAGTATGAAATGTATTCTAATAACAAGCACCCCCAAACTTAGGCTTTTGCATATTTCTTATTACTTTTTTATTGGGGTGCATCAATCTTGTTTGATCTTTTTGTCTCTTTTTTAACACATCATATTCCAACTATTTCACATTTTTACTTATGACACAAGTATGGAAATATAGGGTGTCAAAGAAAAAGTTTCATGTTTAGGCTCAATGGGGCTGACTAGGGATATTTTTAATGTCAGGGATAGAAAAGAATGGTAAGAATTGACTAACAAAGAAACGTCTGAGTCATCTCCCTAACATGCATATCCTAACTATTTCGCATCAAATAGCAAGCAATCATAACACATAGGTTTTAATCAATTATCATGCACAATTCAAGCAAGAAACTCCAAATAGACAGATTTCATGAGTTTTTGGCATATCTAACCTAAGTGTTTAGATAGTTGCTTCTAATTCCATCACATTATTCCACCTTACTTCACTAGGTGTTTCTAGTAACTACATCATGCATGATCTTTGACAGACAATTATGACTCAAAAAGAAAAAAATTATGACTCAAAAATACACAAAAACAATAAAAAAGACTCAAACATACTATAACAATAAGACACAAATAAGACACCCCCCAAACTTAAATCACACATTGTCCCCAATGTGTGTAGACTCAAAGACAATAAAAGAAACAAGACACTTACAGACTTGGTTTAAAATGGTGGCGGTGGCGGTGGATAATGCATCGACCATTGGTTGAACAAGGAACTCATCTCGTCAAATTGCTGGTGCAACTGTTGTTGCCCCTGCCTCAATTCTTGTTGTCCTTGTCTCAATTCTTGTTGTCCTTGCATCACTGTGTCGAAATTTTGCATCATCCTTCTCTGATTCTGGAGCAACTGCTCCATCATGGGCACTGAAGGTTCTGATTTTGTGGGTGGCTGGTGGCTGCTTCCTGCCGCATATTGAGCCTCTATCTCAGGCTCATCTTCGTCCATGGCGGCCTCTGCTGCTGCCGCGCTTTGGTGCTCTTCTTCTTCTTTGGGGACTTGGTGCAGGAAGGAGTGCACTATCCCATATGACACAGGCAATTGGTTTCTCTCACGAGTATCAGTGGGTAGGGTTGGGATCCCATTTATGGCGCATAAACTTGTAATAAGTGAGTCATGTCCCAACCCACCTGTTGTTACCAACCTGTTGGTCTCTTCAATACTTTGCACTATCTCCTTCCCCACATCAATCGTCTTCCCCGTCATAATTTCATATATCAATTTGATTCTATCTTCTGGCACTCTGGTGAAGTACGTTGATGGAATCAGACGGGCACTGACGAAATACAGCCAACCTCGTCGCTTGTTGAATCGACATGTTCATCCTTCTCTTGACCCATTTCTGGCAATATCAAATGCAGCCCCAGGTTAGCTCACTGTGCCTGCGACGGTATTTCAATCGATGTTGTTGGTGCTTCTAGACCATGTTCTGAAGTAGCTTCAGTCATCACCTCTTTCCTCAACATCAACTGTTTCTAATGTCGCATTGACCGCTTCTGCCGTCACAGACACATATTTTCCCCTCACAAAGCATCCATTGCCCACCTTCTCCGGAAGATTAGCATAAAATTCACGCATCATCACTGTGTTCATTGGTGCTATCTCTTCCGGGTTTACAAATCTCTTTCACCCCATCATCTCAATCATCGCCCGAATGGGCTCATAGACATCCTCCTCCCCAAGAGAATCCCTTTGATAGTCCATTCCCCTTTCAGGGATTAAGGGCCTAGTACTAAGCTTTTTGTATCTTTCATGAGCTTGTTGGCTAATAAACCTACTATCATCGTATTGAGGGGCTGAGGTGGATGTGGAGGCTCTTCTCTTTCTGGCAGACATGTTCAGATACTTGTTGCAGCCTTCCCTTTCTATCAATCACTGTTCACCAACACTATCACTCACCAATCAACAGTTACAACACCTATTACCCCCAACTTCACTTAAGACGCTTCTACACAACCCCCACACCCTCCTTGTTTACTCTTCCTCAATTTTTCAACACCCCACAACTTCAACAATACAACACTCCTCCAAACTACTACCTCATTTGACTACAGTAAAGCTCTCAAGAAAATAAGATTACCTTTTTACGGTGTTCTTCAAGGTTTTCTTGCTTCTAATGGTGATTTGAGGCACTGGGATGAAGTTTTGTTGGTTGAAATGGTTAAGGGTTTAGGGACTTTAAGAGTTTTGGTTGTATTTGGGTTTGATTTATGGAAGATTTGTGGGTAAAGTGTGGACTTTCGTGGGTTTTGTGGAGAAAAAATGTTAGGTTTTGGTTTGAAATTGGGGAAAATCGGGTTTTTGGGCGTCTTTTAATTTCTGGATTTCTGGCCAGTGCGCTGATTTATCTTGGCTTCTTCCGAATTTCTGCGCGCCTGCTCTGCGCATGGCTAGACTTGGCAATTTTTTTGGATTTTTGGCGCCGCGGCCCTGCTCCTGGGCGCCGCGGTGCTTACCCGTTTTTCTGGAAATCCTGGCTATTCTTCAGTTTTCGCCCTCCAATTTATTGGTCTGCACCTGTTAACACAACACAAACACTACCTCCGTGAGACTGTTTTTAGTAAAACTAACTACATTAAAATAAATAATTTAAAATACTTTGGGTTGCCTCCCAAGTAGCGCTGTCTTTAACGTCTTTTAGCCGGACGCAAGTTCCTTAACTCAAGAAGTGTGGGGTAGATTAACCCCACAACCAATCCATTTTCTCCACATTTTCCTTTTTCTTCTTCTGTTTCTCTTCTTAAAATTATTTTCAAGGGAAGGTTCAGGAACACATACCTGCTTTGGCGGAGGTTCGGCATCACGCACTGCCATGGGCTTATTTCCCTTGGTTTGGCTTGCACTGGCTCACAGGGGGTTTTGATGGTGCTGATTGCAAAGCACCTGCTCATGATTGGTGGCTCAATAATGTGTTTATGTCGCGCCCGATTTCGACCGCGACTTTCTAAAATAGCGAGCCCTGCTTAAAAATGCAAAATGTTAGAAAATAATAAATGCTAATTGTTTAAGAGGCTTAAAGGTTAAAAATGCCAAAAGGATGCTAAAATTGCAAAAGATGCTAAAAGCGCAAAAAAGGGCTAAAGTTTAAAAGGGTGCTAAAATGCTAAAGGGTTGCTAGAATGCTAAGGGTTCGCGGAGTCGCCACCTAATTAGTTTGGGTGAATTAGGACACCTAAATGTTTAACTAGTTTGAAGTAAAACATTAACTCCATTTTAAGGGTCTGCTAAACTTAATGAGATTCTGGGTAAGGGTTCTTTATTAATCTAGAGGGAAGGGGTTAGGCACCCTCTAAGATCCGCTAACTTGCGGTTGTCCTGTCAAACCTAGGGTAATTATTATGCTATTGAAAATGCATGTTTGAAAGATATTTTAATAGAAAGTATTTTTTGGCAAAAGATTAATAAGATTAGTGCTATAAAATGCGTGTAAAGTTTAAAGCATGCCTTAAATAATATATAATGCAAAATAGATTAATTGACTAAATATACACATTTGCCTGCCTTGATTAGTATAACACATGCTTAAGAGGGTTTTCTTAATATAAAAATAAGATTTCTATATGGGTGCTATAGCAAATGGGTTAGAAATCTTGAAAATAATATCATAGCTACATATGATTAATTATGCAAGTTAAGATTGTTAGGCGGTTTAATAATTTAAGCAATTAACTTAAGAGGGGGGGCAAACTACCTTCTAATTTATTGCGTTAATATTTAACCACTCCACATGTTTTACTAATAGCGTAATGTTAGACAATTATATTACAATAAATGAATGGGGCGGGGAAGCAGAAAATAAAATGACCCTAAGGAATGATGACGGGAGCATTTCGCTTGTGGCTTTAGGATATCAGATGTGAGCTGCAACGAGGAATGTAGGCACGGATCTTCATTTGGGAAAATAGCGATGAGTCTCGTATTGAGACTCTTCCCTTTGCTCCAAGGCGTTGCGTTTCATGTAAAATAAGAAAAGATAAGGATTAGTACGAGCCCAATTAAATAACGAACAAGCACTTGACACATAGTTTATATTCGAGCAAGCATGCATGTGAAGACCAACAGAGGCAATATTAGATGGAACTAAGCTGCCAGCAGATGGCGGAATACGTAGAGAGCATACAAATAACGCAAAGAACGGGTGTATCTCGGCGTAGTAAGCGATGGCCCAATAAACGATAGAGGGCAAGTAAATAGCGAGAAAACGAACAGCGAGCAGCAAGCTCAATCAATAAGTGAGCATTTAGCAAACATAATGCATCTCGAACCCCACGTATCCCTGAAGAACAGTGAGGAGCAAACAGGCAGCAGGCAGCGAACAATGAGAAACAAGCGGAGTGGGGCTTAACCAATAAATGAGAATTCAGCAAACATAATGCATCTCAAATTTGGCGTATTCAAAAATCTTGATCAAGAGGCATGGCAAGCAAGAACGGCAAAGCGTGGCAAGAAGCAGAGGATTTAAATTGTTTGTAAAAAAAAAACAGATTAACACCAGATGCAAATGAATGAGGCTAACTAGATAACATGTTTGGCAGGTGCGGCCATGAGACAAATACTGTAAGGGCATAATTTAGCAGGGATATCCGGATTCCGTAGATGCAAAAATACTGCTGCTAATACATTTGGGAAGGAAAGCAACTTCAACAGACAGGGCATAACATGATTTCCGACATTTTAGTCTCGTATTATTCGTATTACATCAGAATAACCAATTCAGAATAGCAATCTTCTTTGCATCTAAAACAGATGTTCATGTATTCAAAATGACCCTTACGCTTAACTTTATTGATCAAATGAACATGAATGAAATCAGACCAGTCTGTCCTTAGGCAAAGACTAACTAAGATTGATTCCTGTTGGGACATATTAGGTAACCACAACACTTAAATTAATCTCTCATTTTCATCTATTTCATAAGTCGTTAGGTACGCAATTAATCTTACTATCTATCAAAACTATTCAGATACTTGAATGAGCAAACATCACAGAAGTGACATATGACAGAATGCTAATGTCTTTAAAGATAAGTGCACACATAACTGAGCATTTGAAAGGAGAGTTGACTGAAAGGCTAAATCATGTATAACAATGCCAATAAGCTAACATTCAGACACTATGTATCCATACTAAAACTTGATCTTAACTAACAAGCTTACAATAGACATGAAACCACAGAACATTAGGCAAACATGACATTATAAGCAGCAGACAAGCTCAATTTAGAGTTAGCATTTCTCATATGCCTGAGCCAAACCAAGTAATTTGGGTGCTAACACAGATAGGGGGGATTCAGTGGGTCTGCTTTGTCAACATGGACAGTGCGACCAGCTTGACAAAATACATGAAATTCGACGCGTCCGGCAATAATCATAAACGACTTAACCACATGCTCGCCATAGATTCAGTGAATACAATCAACATATATTATATAACACAGACTTAATCGATCACCTAAAGCACATTACACACATTAATATTCAACGAAATCAAAGACGGAAAGGACGATAAATTTACCTTCTCCGAGCAGCGAACCGAGGCAGCGTATCAAGTCGTCGGTCCACTCGAGTTATTGCGATGCGATTGAAAAGGGGCAAAGCCGTGCTTGGAAAGTAATCACGTTTCTTAAATGTGAGATTTCGACTTACTAGTTCAGGGTAGGCTTTTCGGATTTCCTACTGGTTGCTGCTAATTCTCTGGATGCTGAATCCTTAAATCCTCTGAAACCTGTTTTACCCTGCTGTTGTTGCTATTGGACTCCTTTGAGCCCTGCCTTACTCTGTTCACCTGTGCTACTGATCCCCCTTGACTAAGCTCTGAATTCGATCGATTTCTCCCCCCCCCTCTCGATGCCTATTGCATGTCGTTTAAATAGCCTAACTCTAGGTTCTACAATTGGTAAGTAAATAAAGGCTGAGATTGGGCTAATATTTCATAAGAGATTTGTGCTGATTGGTAAGTGATTCGTATCGATTTGCTACTGATTTTGTGGATTCGAATGGGTTCTGATTTGAAGGGATTTGGTTCGGTTATGGTAAGGAAATCGTTCGAGAAGGTAAGGGGAAACCGACTGGGGTGCGTGGATAAAGGAGAGCCCGGATTCTCCGGCGAGAAATCCGGGCATGGCGGCGACGATTGAGGCTTTTCTCTTAGGGTTCGTTTTTATGAAGATGATTGTGAGGGCCGATTGGAAAAGTGTCTTAGGCTAAAATGCCTTAAGGCTTTGAATAAAGGCTGAAAGGGGAATTGGGCCCGCGGGCATTGGGCCTGCGGGTTTTTTTAATGGAAAGGGCTGGTGGGCTAATCCATTAGGGTATTAGATTATGTTAGTTAATTAATGGGCTGCGTTTTTTAAAGGTATTAATTTTAGGAGTTAATTAATTAGTTTTAGGCTTTTAATTAGTGTAGTGTATTATTAATTAATAAATTGTGCTCAAATTATTTAAGTAATAAAATGGGCGTGCTATTTAATTAATGCCTAATACTTTAGAATGCGACGCTATTATTTAAAATCTTATTATTGTGCATTATTGCGAAGTTAAATTAAAATTGCATTGAGTTTAGATTAAATTATTTAAATGCTAAATGCAAGTATGATATTTAAGAATCGTTTAAAGCTTTATAAATGCGGTGCTATTAAATGCATATATCAGATTAAAATTGATTTTAAATTACAAATGATTACTAATAAACGCTTATGCTACCTGACACGACGTTATCGCTAAATTATTTATTTTATGCATTTATTAATTATTTAAGAATTACGACAAAGCTTAAAGTTAATTAATGCGGGCGCGAGACTCTAAGTGCTTAAAACTCTACGTAAGACGCGATGTCATTATTAAATTAATTATTTATGCCTGTATTTAATGTTTTATTCGCTGCATTTTATTATAAAAATCCTAAAAAATTATTTTACAAAATTAGTGTAATTTTATAGTTAATGGCCGACGGGGTCAAAATTGGGTGTCAACAGATGTCCCTCTTTGTATGGAGATGATGGAAGAATCTTCGGACAAAGACGTTGACTCATAGCCAATTTTGTCTTGATCTTCAGAATTGCAAAAATGCTGGGCAGGTAGACAAGGTTGACGCAAAAATCAAAAACTGTCCTAGTGTCGAGTTATGATGACACTGGGTTATGGTGCAAAAAGTAAAAGAATATAACCGCCAACACAGGGTGCATCGCTATGGCTTGTGGTCTTTGGGTTCTACGGTGATGCGAGCGAGACCGACGCTGAGGCCGCTCGCCAATCGTTGAGAAGTTGGCCCCAACATTGCCGGTTGTCAGAAGAGAAAATCCACGTTGTGCTCTCGCTTCCGCACGCTAAGACTTGAACAAGCGGTTAGTGCATGCTTAAGGCAAAATGATGATGCATAATTTTAAAGTAATGCAACCGAGTGAAAAGGTTATCCTGCAAAAATATGATGCTCGCTTTGTTGATGCGACGCCGCAAATGTTGTGATTTCGCTTGCACGGGCGTGTTGCGATTGTGAATGCGATACGCTTCTGCCGCAATTGCCCGCATGATCTTTGTTGATGCGATGCCGCAAATGCCGTGATTTTTCGATCTTGCATGCACGTGTTGCGATTGTGAACGCGACACGCCGCCCTTGCTGCAAATGTACTGTAGACTAAAGCTCAAGAAAGAGTTAGTGCATAATCGCTAAGGCAAAATAAAGCATGAATGAGGAAATACAATTTTGAGAACGAGAAAATCGCCCCCGCAGATGTGATACGCCGATGACGCGCTGCTTTCGGTCTTGCCGGCCGATAACGCTGTTCGACGCCGCTGCCGGGCGCTGCGTGCGTACGCAATGCCGATGGTGTCGCCGCCGACACAATGTTGATAACGCCGCGTTCGACGCGTGTTCTGCCGGGCGTCGTTGCGTGACGCACGCCGATGGTGTCGCCGCCGACACACGCCATGATGCCGCCGGACATAATGTCTGGCGTCGTTGCGGTAGACGCAATCGCGATGACGCCGTTACTGGGCGTGTTGCCGATAACGCCGTTGCTGGACGCCGGCCGCTGCCGCGTCGACGCACGCCGGCGATGTCGCGCTCGACATACGCCGATAACGCCGTTGCTGGGCGTGT
Source organism: Przewalskia tangutica (assembly GCA_029844215.1). Lineage (NCBI taxonomy): Eukaryota > Viridiplantae > Streptophyta > Magnoliopsida > Solanales > Solanaceae > Przewalskia > Przewalskia tangutica. Next base: position 14,283,580 of record CM056721.1, on the reverse strand, counting down.
TCTTTCGGGCGCCGTTGCGTGACGCACGCCGATGTCGCCGCTCGACATAATGCCGGGCGTCGTTGTGTAAACGCCGGCGATGTCGCCGCTGACATACGCCGATAACGCCGCCGTTGCTGGACGTGCCGCCGGGCGTCGTTGCACGGGCCGATGGCGTCGCCGCTCGACATAATGCCGATAACGCCGTTATGCGGACGTGTTCGCCGGGCGTCGTTGCGTACGCAATCGTGATGGCGTCGCTGCCGACATACGCGACGCCGCTGCTCGGACGTGCCTTTGGCGTCGTTGCGTAAACGCACGCCGATGGTGTCGCTGCTGACACACGCCGATAACGCCGTTGCTCGACGTGTTCTTCCGGGCGTCGTTGCGTAGACGCACGCCGATGGTGTCGCCGCCGACACAATGCTCATAACGCCGTTGCCGACGTATTGCTGCCGCCTCAGAGAATAAATGCTCTCGCGAGCTAAGCTTGAGAAAAACGCGTTAGTGTATACCGTTTAAACGAAATGATAAATGTATATAAGAAGTGCAATTTTATGGGTCGAGATGTCGCCCCGATTATGCTCGACGAATCGAGATGTTGCCGCTGCACCGCAATCGACGGATTGTTATGATGCCTTTGTTGTGTGCGATGCGCGGTTGCAAGTTTGACTTTATGCCCGAAGCCGACGCGCTAGGTTTTGTTGGAACTCAACTTTGATTGCCGATTGTTGATGCGCTTTTCTGCTGCCGCTTCGACGCGACTTTGAATTTTGGGATTTTTGTCATATCTTCGCCTCTGCTTCGCTAATCTGAAGAAACCTTTCGCCGTATTTTCTATTTCGCTATTGCACTTTCTCGCTCTGTTAATATGAAGAACTGCGCCAAAGAAAATTTGTGAGTTTTGGGGGTCGATTCCAGATTTGACTTCGCCGCTTGTCCTCGACATCTGCGTGCAGTCGCTTGGATTTGTAGCCATGCAGTTTCCTACATTGTCCGTTTTGAGAAGGTGTCGCCGCTCTTCTTTTCGAGACCCTGCTGCCTATAGGAACGAAGACAGTTCGACTGCTCCGCTCAGATGCCGCGAATCGGTCGTGTTCTTTGGACCGTGCCTTTGATCTTGTGAAATATTGATGCTCTGCCATTGCTAAGTCAAACACAAATCGACCTTTGGGGGGAGATGATAAATCTTTCTAAAAATGCAACAAACGGTGTTAGCATAAAGCACATAATTTGCGGGTATGTAGCAGATATATTGCATATAGCACATTCAAACGTTTCCTAACATGCAGGGGGACCTCTTTATGCCAGAGGTAAGCCTAAACGCCACTTATGCGAGATTATGACGGATTTGTCCAAGTCGCCCAACTATAATGCCTTTGTTGGAAATGGCGACCAAATGACGGTGCACTTTTCCCAATTTCAGCATGTCATGATGGGGTTTGGATTTGCCTGTCATTGTCACGCTGCACATAATATGCTGGTTGGTCGTTGGGTTGAGAAACCCGTCGACAAGTTTGGTGTCTTCCTAATTGTGGTGTCGATGCCAAGGACCAACCCACCTAAGGTGAATGCATGCATGCCCTAAGATAAAGGGTGGTATAGCTCTATCTTAAGTTTCTAAGATTTGGCTTTTCTGGACGCAAGGTTCCCGAGCGGATAACTCGAGTGAGAAGGCTACGCGGCTGATCAGACGAACCGATCTAACTCCGCGCAGGCGCCAACACTCCTAAAATTTGGATATTTTTTGAAAGAAATTTGCGCGCGAGCACACCAATAGCGTGAGTGTGTGATTTGTGTGAATTTTCCAGAATGGAAGAAATATGAGCGGAATGCCAGTTTAAGGAAAGCAGTAAAGCAAGTAGCAAAAAATAAACAAAATACAACACACAAAAATTAAATGCAAAATAATTGCCAAATAATAACCCTAGGTCTGTTGTGGTTAAGAACCTAAAATCCCCAGTGGAGTCGCCATTCTGTCGCGCCCGATTTCGACCGCGACTTTCTAAAATAGCGAGCCCTGCTTAAAAATGCAAAATGTTAGAAAATAATAAATGCTAATTGTTTAAGAGGCTTAAAGGTTAAAAATGCCAAAAGGATGCTAAAATTGCAAAAGATGCTAAAAGCGCAAAAAAGGGCTAAAGTTTAAAAGGGTGCTAAAATGCTAAAGGGTTGCTAGAATGCTAAGGGTTCGCGGAGTCGCCACCTAATTAGTTTGGGTGAATTAGGACACCTAAATGTTTAACTAGTTTGAAGTAAAACATTAACTCCATTTTAAGGGTCTGCTAAACTTAATGAGATTCTGGGTAAGGGTTCTTTATTAATCTAGAGGGAAGGGGTTAGGCACCCTCTAAGATCCGCTAACTTGCGGTTGTCCTGTCAAACCTAGGGTAATTATTATGCTATTGAAAATGCATGTTTGAAAGATATTTTAATAGAAAGTATTTTTTGGCAAAAGATTAATAAGATTAGTGCTATAAAATGCGTGTAAAGTTTAAAGCATGCCTTAAATAATATATAATGCAAAATAGATTAATTGACTAAATATACACATTTGCCTGCCTTGATTAGTATAACACATGCTTAAGAGGGTTTTCTTAATATAAAAATAAGATTTCTATATGGGTGCTATAGCAAATGGGTTAGAAATCTTGAAAATAATATCATAGCTACATATGATTAATTATGCAAGTTAAGATTGTTAGGCGGTTTAATAATTTAAGCAATTAACTTAAGAGGGGGGGCAAACTACCTTCTAATTTATTGCGTTAATATTTAACCACTCCACATGTTTTACTAATAGCGTAATGTTAGACAATTATATTACAATAAATGAATGGGGCGGGGAAGCAGAAAATAAAATGACCCTAAGGAATGATGACGGGAGCATTTCGCTTGTGGCTTTAGGATATCGGATGTGGTGCAACGAGGAATGTAGGCACGGATCTTCATTTGGGAAAATAGCGATGAGTCTCGTATTGAGACTCTTCCCTTTGCTCCAAGGCGTTGCGTTTCATGTAAAATAAGAAAAGATAAGGATTAGTACGAGCCCAATTAAATAACGAACAAGCACTTGACACATAGTTTATATTCGAGCAAGCATGCATGTGAAGACCAACAGAGGCAATATTAGATGGAACTAAGCTGCCAGCAGATGGCGGAATACAGAGGAGACAGACAAATAACGCAAAGAACGGGGTGTATGCAGGGCGTAGTAATAAGTGATAGGCGATAAACGATAGGCGTAAAAGCAGAAAACAGAAACAAATGAGCAGAAGCTCAATCAATAAGTGAGCATTTAACAAACATAATGATCTCGAACCCCACGTATCCTCAAGAAACGGTGAGAGCAAACAGCAAAGCGTGAACAATGAGAAACAAGCGGAGTGGGGCTTAACCAATAAATGAGAATTCAGCAAACATAATGCATCTCAAATTTGGCGTATTCAAAAAAAATGCTGATCAGTAGGCAGGGCAAGCAGTAAACGGCAGGCAGCAAGCAGCAAACAGAGGGGATTTAAATTGTTTGTCAAAAAAAAAAAGATTAACACCAGATGCAAATGAATGAGGCTAACTAGATAACATGTTTGGCAGGTGCGGCCATGAGACAAATACTGTAAGGGCATAATTTAGCAGGGATATCCGGATTCCGTAGATGCAAAAATACTGCTGCTAATACATTTGGGAAGGAAAGCAACTTCAACAGACAGGGCATAACATGATTGCCGACATTTTAGTCTCGTATTATTCGTATTACATCAGAATAACCAATTCAGAATAGCAATCTTCTTTGCATCTAAAACAGATGTTCATGTATTCAAAATGACCCTTACGCTTAACTTTATTGATCAAATGAACATGAATGAAATCAGACCAGTCTGTCCTTAGGCAAAGACTAACTAAGATTGATTCCTGTTGGGACATATTAGGTAACCACAACACTTAAATTAATCTCTCATTTTCATCTATTTCATAAGTCGTTAGGTACGCAATTAATCTTACTATCTATCAAAACTATTCAGATACTTGAATGAGCAAACATCACAGAAGTGACATATGACAGAATGCTAATGTCTTTAAAGATAAGTGCACACATAACTGAGCATTTGAAAGGAGAGTTGACTGAAAGGCTAAATCATGTATAACAATGCCAATAAGCTAACATTCAGACACTATGTATCCATACTAAAACTTGATCTTAACTAACAAGCTTACAATAGACATGAAACCACAGAACATTAGGCAAACATGACATTATAAGCAGCAGACAAGCTCAATTTAGAGTTAGCATTTCTCATATGCCTGAGCCAAACCAAGTAATTTGGGTGCTAACACAGATAGGGGGGATTCAGTGGGTCTGCTTTGTCAACATGGACAGTGCGACCAGCTTGACAAAATACATGAAATTCGACGCGTCCGGCAATAATCATAAACGACTTAACCACATGCTCGTCATAGATTCAGTGAATACAATCAACATATATTATATAACACAGACTTAATCGATCACCTAAAGCACATTACACACATTAATATTCAACGAAATCAAAGACGGAAAGGACGATAAATTTACCTTCTCCGAGCAGCGAACCGAGGCAGCGTATCAAGTCGTCGGTCCACTCGAGTTATTGCGATGCGATTGAAAAGGGGCAAAGCTGGTGCTTGGAAAGTAATTGCTGGTTTCTTAAATGTGAGATTTCGACTTACTAGTTCAGGGTAGGCTTTTCGGATTTCCTCGTTGTTCTGCTAATTCTCTGGATGATGAATCCTTAAATCCTCAAACTGTTTTACCTCTTTGTTGTTGCTATTGGACTCCTTTGAGCCCTGTCTTACTCTGTTCACCTGTGCTACTGATCCCCCTTGACTAAGCTCTGAATTCGATCGATTTCTCCCCCCCCCTCTCGATGCCTATTGCATGTCGTTTAAATAGCCTAACTCTAGGTTCTACAATTGGTAAGTAAATAAAGGCTGAGATTGGGCTAATATTTCATAAGAGATTTGTGCTGATTGGTAAGTGATTCGTATCGATTTGCTACTGATTTTGTGGATTCGAATGGGTTCTGATTTGAAGGGATTTGGTTCGGTTATGGTAAGGAAATCGTTCGAGAAGGTAAGGGGAAACCGACTGGGGTGCGTGGATAAAGGAGAGCCCGGATTCTCCGGCGAGAAATCCGGGCATGGCGGCGACGATTGAGGCTTTTCTCTTAGGGTTCGTTTTTATGAAGATGATTGTGAGGGCCGATTGGAAAAGTGTCTTAGGCTAAAATGCCTTAAGGCTTTGAATAAAGGCTGAAAGGGGAATTGGGCCCGCGGGCATTGGGCCTGCGGGTTTTTTTAATGGAAAGGGCTGGTGGGCTAATCCATTAGGGTATTAGATTATGTTAGTTAATTAATGGGCTGCGTTTTTTAAAGGTATTAATTTTAGGAGTTAATTAATTAGTTTTAGGCTTTTAATTAGTGTAGTGTATTATTAATTAATAAATTGTGCTCAAATTATTTAAGTGCTTTATTAAAATTATTACAAGAATAAAATGGGCGTGCTATTTAATTAATGCCTAATACTTTAGAATGCGACGCTATTATTTAAAATCTTATTATTGTGCATTATTGCGAAGTTAAATTAAAATTGCATTGAGTTTAGATTAAATTATTTAAATGCTAAATGCAAGTATGATATTTAAGAATCGTTTAAAGCTTTATAAATGCGGTGCTATTAAATGCATATATCAGATTAAAATTGATTTTAAATTACAAATGATTACTAATAAATGCGGCTATGCTACCTGACACGACGTTATCGCTAAATTATTTATTTTATGCATTTATTAATTATTTAAGAATTACGACAAAGCTTAAAGTTAATTAATGCGGGCGCGAGACTCTAAGTGCTTAAAACTCTACGTAAGACGCGATGTCATTATTAAATTAATTATTTATGCCTGTATTTAATGTTTTATTCGCTGCATTTTATTATAAAAATCCTAAAAAATTATTTTACAAAATTAGTGTAATTTTATAGTTAATGGCTGGACGGGAGGGTCAAAATTGGGTGTCAACAGTTTAAATACTTTAAACACCATTTCTTCCTTCTCCACCCTCAACGTCAGCTCTCCTTTTTCTACATCGATCAGGGCTCTCCCTGTCGCCAGGAATGGTCTCCCCAATATGATGGGGATCTCTGCATCCTCTTCCATGTCGAGAATGAGGAAGTCCGCAGGAAAAAAGAATTTTCCTACTTTAACAAGCACGTCCTCAATCTTCCCCCTTGGGTGAACCACTGTTCTATCGGCTAGTTGCAGGCTCACCGTGGTTGGTTTTGCCTCACCTAACTCCAACCGTTTAAACACCGATAAAGGCATCAAATTTATACTTGCCCCTAAATCACAAAGGTCCCTGTTGCATTTCACCTTGCCAACTGTGCAAGGCAATGTAAAGCTCCCTAGGTCTTTTAGTTTAGGGGGCAACTTCTTCTGCAGGATAGCACTGCACTCCTCGGTCAGTGCTACCATCTCATACTCTGCTAGTTTCTTCTTCTTCTTCCCCAAAATCTCCTTCATGAATTTAAAATAAGAGGGCATTTGCTCCAACGCCTCTATAAAGGGTATGTTGATATGTAGCTTTCTGAACGTCTCCAAAAATTTGGAGAATTGTTTATCAACTGCCTTTCTCTGCAATCTCTGTGGGAACGGGATCTTCTCAGTATACTCCTTCTCTGGAGTTTTCTCTACTACTGGGCGAGCTTCAACCACCTTCTCTTTCTCTATTTCTGCCATTTGTTCAACTACCTACGAGGTGAATCGCCGCTTCCAACTGCTTACCACTTCTCACTGCATCGCTGGCATTGTTCTCTCGGATTCATCTCTGTGTTGCTTGGCAGTGTACCCTGTGGCCTGTTGTTCGATTGCTTTGCTAGTTGACCCACTTGTATTTCCAAGTTCCTGAACGAAGATCTAGTCTCTGCCATGAACTGGGTCTGGGAGTTGATAAGTGTCAACAAAGCCGCTCTCAGCTCGTCTGGCTTTTCTGGCTGAACAGGTGCATTAAATTGTTGAGAAGGTGGGGCCTGAGTAAATGGCTGCTGATTTTGGTGCTCCTGGTTTTGGTACTGGCCTCTATACTGATTCTGCTGCCTCTGGTCTCCTCTCCATGAAAAATTTGGGTGATTCTTCCACCCTGGATTGTATGTGTTGGAGTATGGGTTGTTCTGGGGCCTCTGATAGTTACCCACGGCTTGGCACTCTGCTTGCTCGATTGGCATATTATTAGGATCAGCTGAAGGACATCTATCGAATGTATGTGGACCACCACATATTTCACAGCTCTTTGGCATCTGCACTGCATTTACCGATATTGTATGTTTTTTGCAGCTGCTTGGTCAACAGGGCAACTTGGGCATTCAGGGCAGTGATGGCATCTATCTCATGAACTCCCACTGTTCTCCTACCACTCATTGATCTATCTTCTGTGACATGGTTGTTGGTGGTCATATCTTCTAATAAGTCGTGAGCTTCGTGGGTTGTTTTCCTCATAAAGGTCCCACCTGCTGCTGCATCAATAATTGTTCTGGTTGTTCCACTCAGCCCGTTATAGAAGATATGGACCAAGTTCCACAACTCGATACTGTGGTGTGGGCACTTTCTCTGCAAGTCCTTGAATCTCTCCCAAGCTTCGTATAATGACTCTCCATCTGCTTGGTAGAAATTATTCAGCTCCCCTCTCAATTTCGCTGCTTTGCATGGTGGGAAAAAATTTGCCAAAACTTTCTGAGCCAGCTCTTGCCATGTAAAAATCGAATCAGCTGGTAAGGAGTTTAACCATACTTTTGCTCTATCCCTGAGTGAGAAGGGAAAGAGCCTCAGTCTGACGGCATCATCAGTAACGCCGTTATATCTGAATGTTGCGCACAGCTCCAAGAAATTAGCTATGTGCATATGTGGATCCTCTGATGGCAACCCTCCAAACTGCACTGTGTTTTGCACCATGCTTAGAATTGCCGGTTTGATCTCAAAGTTATTTGCTCCTATTGCTGGGAGCCTAATACATGTCTGTGCGTTCGCTCACCCTCGGCAAAGACGTAGTCTCCCAAGCTTCTTTCTCACCGACTTGAACTCTCTCCTCGACATCCATAGGTATTCGCCGAGGCATTCCTTGGTTAGGTTGATTTTCACCTAACCCCTCTCTCAGCACATTGTTGTTTTGGACGCCGTCCATCTCTATCAAGGTTGAAATTCGCTGGTTCCTTCTATTCTGTTTACAAGTTTTCTCAATCTCTGTATTGAAGGGAACAAGAGTGTCTGCTCCTCTTCTCCTTCGCATAAACTGAGCGCCTGAAACAGATCAAAAATAAACAAACGGATCACGGCACCCTGATCTTTACCAAAATAAAAATTAAAAAACGTAATAAATAAAAAAAGTAAAAAATAAAAACCAAATTAGAAATTAAAAATAGATAAAATTGATATTGAACTATGCCTAATCCCCGGCAACGGCGCCAAAAACTTGATGCGCGATTTAATGCACACACTTTAACGCAAGTGCACGTTGTCGACTCAAGTAATATCATCTTGAAGACCGAGTTATCGTCCTCAGTGATTAGTGCTCAAGTACCAATTATCTATCCTTTGTTATCTATTTGGTAACCGATATTTGAGTTTGTTGATTATAACTAACAATTATAAAGACTAATTAACTATGTGTTTACTTCAGTAGTGATGGAAATAGGGCTTCCAAGTCGCCTCAACTATCCGCTTATATTACTTATTAATGCAATAAATTATGGTTCTTCTTCTTTTGGAGATAGCAGGTTTACTAATTCGTTTTAACTCCCGTTAAGGATATATAAACACTCAACCCCAGTAGCGCTCCTTTCTACCTTTCGGTGATAAGGAGGATTAAGAACAAAAACCCTCTTAACGTTTACGCAAGTAAGCTAGGTGTTTAAACCCCCGTTAACGCTACACAAGTAATTGAGGTATTTTCATCCCCAATCCGACTTATGATTACCCAACTACAGCATAGTCACAACCTCCTCCTTTCGAAGTTTGATTAGAAATCATATAAATAATGATAATTAATGATCAAGTAATTACCAAGCATTCAAAACATTATTGGAATAAATCTCAACAATAAGAAGAACAACCATAAACATGCATTAACTCATAAAATAAGGTTCAAGTGAATTGACATGGAAAGCCCTATATTAGAATTAGTTTCTAGCCATAGACATGACAAGAACTAATTCAATATCCAACATAAACTAAAAGTAAAGTAAAGGAAAGAAAAGAAATTACTAAGTAATGGTCTCCAATCTTCAACTCCAAGAAGTCTTGTGTTTGTGCAAGAAAGGGAACCCTTAAAAACTGCCTAGGGTTCTCTTTTTATAGCTTCAAAACCGCCCTTAAGGTTTTCCTTCAGGTCTGGCCCATAAAATCATCAAAGACCTGATTTTTCCGCGCCGCGGCCACGTTCTGCGGCATCGCGACGCGGAACGAACTCTCAAACGATGATGAGGCGCCGGCTCGCAACTCTGGCTGCGAGGCACCGCGCGGAACTTCGAGGCCCTTCGATATTGGGCGCCGGGCGCTCGCCTGATTGGTCGGAGGCGGCTACCGGCTGTGTCCGTGCCTGGTTCGCCACTTTCTCGTCTTTTAAGCTCTGGAACCTCCACTTTTGCCCTTCTTTCACTCCTTTTCCGCCAAATAGCCATTTTAACCAATTTGACTCAAAAGAAAGAAAATTTATCCTAAGATGACACGTATTTGTACAAAAAGGGACAAAAGACTCACTAAAAACGACTCAAAAAGTGTATATAAAATACACCGATCAAGGATGCGATCGACTGCTACTGGAGGCCAAGAGATTGCACATGTACCCATACCCATTGCCAGAGCAGCTGTCTGTGGGCGAGACAGGGGGCGAGGCAGGGGACGTGGCAGGGGTAGAGGCCGTGCAGCTATTCCGGATAGGGACCAAGCACCAGCACCTGCACCTGCACCTGCTCAGGACCCTGACAGAGACTTGACTCCGGAGTTTGGCGACATTCCGGAGGAGGAGATTAGAGATGATGAGGCACAGCCTGGGGTCGCTGCTACTTCTGATTTTCAGGAGGCTGTCTTTCGGGTGTTGGGGTACCTCGACAGTTTGGCTCAGGCGGGCATGCTTCCAGTTGCTCCAGACGGCTCGCAGACTAGAGTGGGAGGTCATACCTCCGGATCTGCGGTAGATCTAGGATTTCGGACATCGAGGGTACTGCCGGCAGCAGCAGTGGCTCCCCGTATTGATGCTACTCCAGCGCATGATTTTGCTCTAAGGCCTATGGATGGGCCAGTGTTGACTACTGAGGAGCGAAAGTTGTTCGAGGGGTTTACCAAAATGTCTCCTCCTTGGTTCTATGGTACTCCCGGGGAGAATGCATATGAGTTTATTGTTAGCTACCATGAGATGCTTCATAAGTTGGGTATAGTGGAGTCTCACGGGGTCGATTATGTTTCTTTCCAATTAGTTGGGGATGCCAAGCAGTGGCGAAGATCGTACATGGAGTGTCGACTTATTGGATCGCCACCTTTGACCTGGACCAAGTTCTACCAGGTGTTCCTGGAGAAGTATGTCCCTCGTACTCCGAGAGACAACAGGAAAGATTAATTTTTGACATTGGAGCAGCGGGGTAGGTCGGTTGCGGAGTATGAGACCAGATTTCTCGCGTTGTCCCGTTATGCGACGACATTACTTCCCACAGTGGCGGAGAGAGTGAGGAGATTTGTGTAGGGTTTGGACCTTCCGTTTCGGCTGGCGACCTTGCAGTTGGAGGCTTTTGGGGCCTCATTCCAGTCAGTAGTAGAGCATGCTATGAGGGTTGAGTCAGAGATGGGTCGGGCATATAGTGGGGGTGGCGACAAGACAACTCGTAGATTTGATAGTTTTGGAGGTCCTATTGGAGGTGGGGGACACCCTGACAAGGTTCGTCATCATCCCTACAGTCGCCCCATCCAATCCTCACTACAGGCTTTAGCAGGTGGTTCTTCAGGTTATAGCGGGCACAGTTCTGAGCAGACTTCCCGAGGGTCTTACTCTCGACCTTCAGACCGTGGCGGGTATTCTGGTTCTTCTATGATAGTTCAGCAGCCTATGGATAGAGGAGCATATTTTGAGTGTGGTGAGACGGGACATTACGCGAGAGAGTGTTCTAGATCCAGGCAGGGTTCCAGAGTCCAGACATCTATGCCTCCAAAGATCGCCACTAGAGGAGGAGGATCCCGAGCGCAACGCGTGGTCGCGAGGCACACCGTCCGAGGGTGGACGTGCCCATTTATATGCTTTTACGGGTATACCAGAGGCTGAGGCCTCTGATGCGGTTATAACAGGTATTATTTCAGGTTGTCACCGATCAACTTCTGTCTTATTTGATCCAGGTTCTACTTTCTCTTATATGCCCACCTATTTCTCTACGGGTTTGGATATGCTTTGTGATATGCTTAATGTACCTATTCGTGTCTCTACTCCTATCGGGGATTCGGTGATAGTAGATCGAGTCTATAGGTCATGTGTGGTCACGTTTATAGGGTATGATACTTGGGAGACTGAGGCAGATATGCGGAGTAGATATCCTTAGTTGTTCGACAGTTCAGGTACCTCCTGTCACGACCCGACCTCGGGCCCGTGACTGGTGCCTTACCCCGGGCACCCTAGTGATACAACACCAGAGAAAAACCTGCGGAAGTAACTCATGAATATGAAACAATATACAAATAAGAAACAGGCCAACCAAAACTGGTTACCTTTCTGTAAATATAACTATAACAAAAACTGAACAGTTACATCCTTTACAAAACCCAATTTACAACAGGACTACAGACCTCTAAGAGTTTGTATCAACTATGACGGGACAGGGCCCCGTCATACCCCTGAATGTACATGAATCTACAATGACAGGGAATCATACCAAAAGATAAGCCTCCGGAGAAACGGGGCTTCCCAAAAGCAGAACGGTGATCCTAAGAATGAGGATCAACAACCGATGTACCTCGACCTGCGGCATTAACGCAGCCCCCCGAAGGAGGTCAGTACAACATGTACCAAGTATGTGAAACTGTAAAGTATTGTAATGAAATCATAACATTTCCAAAACAAATCCACATATATGTATGAACAAACAATCAGCCGCACATAGTGCCACAGCATAAACAAGAGCAAATAGGTGTAACGTAACCGGTCTTTTCTAGGCCGCTAATGATCGAAGCAGGGCCATTCGCCCATAGTATCATTACGCGAGCCTAATCCTGGACTTCCGTAGTCCGCATAGGCCACCTGGCCCGCATGAGGTACTCCTCGCATCAGGGTAGCTAACCCGCGGCATTTTTCCTGGACTCCCGTAGTCCGCATGGCCACTTGGACCGCATGAGGTATTCCTCGCATCGGCGTAACACACCCGGAGTGATTCCTGGATTACCGTAGTCCGCATAGGTCCCATGGACCCGCATGAGGTACTCCTCGCATCGGGGGTAGCTAACCCGCGGCAACATAACAAGTCAGGGGGGTAAGTGATATAACATAAGCACAACCGGCTCATCGTAAATAACATAAGCACAACGAGAGAAACCCCCTTACCACAACAAATCTCAAGACACTAACACCCGTAGTATCACAACACATTTACTTATCAAGCCAACTTACCACACATTCAGAATCATTACAAGGCTATTATAAAGCGAGTAAGTAAACCATTCTTTTTATCTTTCTTAAGTCGTTATGACTAACTTCCCATAAAGCTAGTATAACACTTAAACTTTGCAATAACTCAAAACATCCACATTTGTTTGGAAAACCAAAAGAACTTATTCTTTTAAAATCAAGTATTAATTTCCTTTTGAATAATGATTCATAACTCTTTTTGAAATATTTCAAGATTCTTAACATTTAGAACTCAAGTCAAAAGACATCAAGGTGAACCAAATTCAATTAAAACACGTACGTCTACCGTACTATATATTTTACAAATATCATGCTCAAGAGGATAGGAAGAATCACATACCTCCTCGGCTAAATCCACTTGTCAAGTCGAATATGCCGCGCGTAGAGTATCAATCTATAATAATCAAATACTTCTATTAACGTCTAGACTTATTCGTCGAATATTCTAAGCTTAAAGTTCCTTATTCTACGGAAAATTGGACATCGCTTCCTTTATTTCTACATACTTTTCCACCTTTTCAAGACTCGAATTCAATATCCAAACGCCATCTTTAAGGCCCAACAATCCAACTATACAAAGGGGATTACACGCCTAATCTTGGACGTGTAAAATTCTGCCCCACAATACAAATTAACTAATTCAATAAGTTTAAGGTAGTATCTTGGCTATAACATGCTCACATATCATCCTTATCCAATCCTTTCAAATCCAAAACGTTATTCTTACATGCAATATACCTAAAAGCAATATTGACAACTACAAGTCCTTTCTTCCTCACATGCAACACAATTTACTTGAAAAGAAGGAGAAATTGTTACCTTAGATTTCTCCCAAAAATAGTCCAACAAATTTCACTTGCCCTCTTCCCACAATCACCTTCACAAACCTCCTACAAGCTTGTCAACATAATCCCTCCTTGCCACCTTTCCGAAGTTTCTCTAGGCCTTGGTTTTTCCTTAAATTTTTAGAGAGAAGGAAGAGAGATTTTTAGAGAGAAGGAGGTTCAAGACTTGGTCAATAATTAGGACTTACACAAAATCAGATGGGAGGGACACTTGTCACCCTCCCAAGGCCTTTACAAAAAAATATCTTCTGATTTTTTCCCCAGATTTCGCAAAATCCCGCCTCGGCGCCGCGGCCCTGCAGCCGGCGCCGCGGCGCTGAAACTTCCGAGAATCCTCAGTACATTCGGCGCCGCGGCACTGCAACTTCAGAGACTTTTCAGTATATCCGGCGCCGCGGCCCTGCATCCGGCGCCGCGGCGCTGTGGCTCCTGACCGAAAATACTTTCTGCTCGACTGCGCACTGAACTTGTAACTTCCATAACTTTCTACTCTGATGTCCTATCGACGAGCGGTTTGTTGCGTTGGGAACTAGACTCAACGAACTACATACTAGGCTTTTGAAACACCTGAGAACTCCTAAATTAACGGGACATAAACCGTCCCAAAGTGGACTAAAACCCGTCCGAAACATTCTGCCAACCTATCTTTCCAAAAATTTAAATCTTAATTCCTTTCGTACATTCTCATAAGCATGACCAGAATTACAGGGTGTAACACCTCCTTTCCTCCACCCATACCCTTGTCGCTCGAGGACGAGCGATTGTTTGATTAGTATCTAATGTAACGACCCGTTTGGTCGTTTAGCACGTTAAAACTATGAAAATGGTATGGGATTATAGGGTATTTAATTATATAATTTTTAATAGATGAAATTGTGCATGAATCTAGTTAAGTGAGTAAGTGGGCCAAACCCACTACCCTTTTGGTAGGGCACGGTAATTACAAGAGAAAGGGGGGGAGGGAAAACGAGCGCAGCAAAAAAAAAAAGAGGGGGAACGAGCGCAACATCGGAAGGGGGGAGGAAAAGGAAAGAAAAAGAAAAAAAGAAAACCCTAGTAGCTAGAAGAGGAGGAAGAAAATACCTTCATGGCCGCGTAGTCCCTGTTCTTCGTCGTTAAATCCACCATAGAAGGAGCAGCCCTGAACATCACCACACTACACAAAAATCTAGAGTCAAATTCAGAGGTTCTACGCAAAGGGAAGACACTAGTATGATTGTTCGTGACACCCGCTCGGCATTGAGGTAGGTTATGGTTTACTTTAGTTAGACTTTGATTAGAAAATCGTATGTAGATGTAGGAATTGACAGGGATAGCATGATAGAACGTCTGGCAGAAGCGGTGACCGCGCGCCATTCTACGTGATCATGCGCCGAATGTTCGCAGAGGTCAGAGAAATTTTTTCGTGATTATCACCTGGTTGTATCTCCGTCGTATACTAGCTCACTTGTCACGTGAAAATAAAGGAATTGTAGGATTGATAATTGAACATAGGACAGTGATATGACTTGTACTTGTCGATTGTATATTAGTGATATGTGTTGACTGATATCATGCCTGACATACTTTCCATATTATTTTGTGATGTTGGTGAGGGAGTGATTGAGTGACTCCGAGGTCTTTGCCGGAGATTGAGAGTGATTGAGTGACTCCGAGGTCTTTGCCGGAGATTGAGAGTGATTGATAGCCTCTGAGGTCTTTGCCGGAGATTGAGAGTGATTGATAGCCTCCGAGGTCTTTTGCCGGAGATTGAGAGTGACTGATAGCCTCTGAGGTCTTTGTCGGAGATTGAGAGTGATTGATAGCCTCCGAGGTTTATGTCGGAGAGCACGAGTGGTACATGGACTTCGCGGGTCCCCCATGGGTCATGACTTTGAGGCACTGCCCTTAGCATGTGTGTACGAAAGTGGAGTGAGAGAGAGGTGACTATTGTATTGCATTGTGTTCATCCACTAGTATATTTGACTGATTTGGTGAATTATATCTGTCTTGGTTGATTTCATGATTTCTTTACACCTTACTTGTATATGATATGTGACCATACATGTTGGCTCTATGTGCTATTTGTTGGTTTCAATTTCTTCATGCGTTATCTAATCATTGTCGGCCTATGATGCTTACCGGTACAAGTGTTGTACTGATACAACTCTTGTTGCACTTTTGTTGAGTGCAGAGTACGACCCAGGTTCCAGTTCTACGCCTCGTGGCTGATTCGCGAGGGTGACATCTTTGAGTCATTCAGGGTGAGCTACTTGGTCATTTGTGGCCCCTGAAGGGCTTTCTAGTTATTTCCATTTCCTTTTGTATTTGACAGACATTATGTGGCCTTCGGGCATTTTCAGATTTCTGTTTCAGACCATGTTAACGCTCTTGTACCTTTTGACCAGATTTTGGGAAATGTCGTGACAAATCTAGTGATGAGAAGTATTTAAGACCTTATAACTTCTTTTCTTTATTTATTTTCCGCTGATTTAACTTGTTAATGAGAACGTGGTTCGCCTACTCGGGGGAGTAGGGTAGGTGCCATCACGACTAGTGAATTGGATCGTGACAATAAGTGGGGGGGTGGGGGGGGGGGGGGGACTGGAAGGCTGCATGAAATGGTTTGATGAGTGACATACACCTCTGAGTGCAAAAGTCTGCAGGTGTAGCCATGTATTGAAGGAGCTAAAATGGGACGAATTAAAGCTAAAATCACCATAATATAAATCATACAATTACTCAGAATCGAACTAGTTTAGATTGTCGGTAGAGCAAAGATTAGTAATTGTTGGCACAGTCAGTTTAGTGTTGGGGAAAAATTATTTAAGTTTTCTAATGATTGTATAACTATGTAGGAGTAGGTGTGAGGATAGCTTTCAATGACATAGCCAACACAAACTAAAATTGGAGTGTGATGGAACTGTTTGTTGTGAACAATAAAACAAGGTTGTCATGTTTAATTGCTTGTTAAACTACTTAATCTGAAAAAGACCCCAAGTCCTACATTTCGCCAATGGATGTACCAACATTCTGCAGATTGCTTAAAGAGAACAAAGTCACCTCAAAAAGGCGATAAACCTTTCCTGCTACTACTAGAGTTATGTTATCACGAGTTTGCTGAATGCTTAAACATTATTTAACCTCAACTTGTTATAGAGTCACATAGACCTTGCAAGGCCTAAACTTGTCAACCCAACAAAATAGTTCCAATTGAATTTTGTTTAGTAGATAGCACAAGAAATAGTAAAGACTTGCTCACCAGCAGTAACGAAAAGCAGCACTAACTTTAACCAACCAACGCTAGGAGAGAACCTTAGTCTTGATTAAAACAAAATGTTGAAAATTGAGTCATTGAGAATATGTAAAGCCAGAGTGCAAAATATTACATGAATTCAATCTAAAGTTACTGTAAAGTACCATTCTTTTAAAAGAAAGGTCAAATGTACTGATAAAAAATAGCGATAAGAGGATCCATCTTGAGAAAGAAAGATCAGCAGGTACGCAAGTGCTCTAGACAATGTTGAAGTCTATATTGACAAAATATAGCTGCAAAAATCATGGATCTCATCTTCAACCCTGCAAAAACAAGGGTGTTGAGACGTTAGAGTGAAACTAAAGTGACAAATAAAATCTAATATGATCATGCCCTTCCATACCTTGTTTACAATGTTGTTTGAGAGCCAGTCGAGCCCCTCATACAACCCTTCTCCAGAGGTAGCACATGTGCTCTGAATGTACCTGTAATACAAAGTCATAAATTCTTCATCTGGTAGCACATGCAAGCTATGTCAATCTCTAGCATCATGCTCAATATGCACATATACTTGAATATCTTGCAAACAAAAGAAACTCTATATAGTACATACCAGTGACGTTGACGGAGGGAGTGCAGACCAAGCTTGTCAGTAATCTCAGCAGCATTCATAGCATTTGGAAGATCTTGTTTGTTAGCAAACACAAGCAGCACAGCATCTCTCAGTTCATCCTATGCATACATTGGTAAAATTCATTCAAAATAGGATACAAGCATGTTAACTAGAACAGAAAGTTGGTAAATACAGATCATTTCAGACTTTCAAGTGCTCCAAAGATAAATTTCTGGATATATCTTCTGTATACACCAGACATGGGCCATCCCAAGACACAATATACTCTTACAGAAAGAAAGAGAGCCGTGTGTTGCATACCTCATTCAACATCCGGTGCAGCTCATCTCTAGCCTCAACAACACGATCACGATCATTACTATCAACCACAAAGATAAGTCCTTGTGTGTTTTGGAAGTAATGCCTCCACAATGGTCTGATCTGGAAGTACAAGAAATTTGACAAGGAACAATAGACAACATAAAGTATTTCAATTTCTGAAAGAAGTCATGTCATAGTATCTAAAGGTAAAACTCCATTCACATGTCTTAAGAAGACTATATAGAACAAATAACCCTTGTCCATTCATTGCAGAACTGCAACTTCTAGATAAGCCAGTACTTGAATGCCACAGAGAAAGCTATCATTCAATGATACAGCTAAAAAACATTTCTTAATTTTATGTTTTTGTTATTTTGGTGAGTAGGAACATCTAGCAAAAATCAGAAAAATAAGCTGGGTGAATCTGAAACACTGGTAGGGGAAAAAATATAATTCCGAAACCAGAAATGCTACTCCTTTAACTTGCAATTTGAAATAAGGTCAGTATGAAGTCAGCCAAAATCAAAGTAGAACTTGCAATGTATCTTCACTTGTTAGATATTGCAGAGAGCATAGGACTTTGGTGTATGGCATTAAGTACCTTGTCCTGACCCCCAACATCCCAGACAGTGAAGCTGATGTTCTTGTATTCAACCGTCTCCACATTGAATCCTGTTAAAGAAAGAGTTATTGCAGATAGCGTTAAGAGCGATAGCTTGGATTAGCACAACTATCAGACTAAGACAAAGTTGTGTCTGCAACAGAAAAACCATGCTGCTAATAACAGAGGAAATAATTGTAATGCTTAGCTGTTTGCAACAGTAATTGGATTTAAAATATTATATTAAATATATATTGAAAGAGAACATAAGCCAAATTTCTGTAACAATTTAGAAAAAGCAAGCCAGTCATTCAGGTAAAAGAATGAGCATCTCTCTCTTTCCCTTCCCCTCAACTGATGCACCACCTAACCCTTCCCCAAAACATATCAGCAGATAGTTTGAATTCCTCAACATCTATAGAATCCAGCAGAATGAATCATCAATTCATGTTATACAGATTTTTGGCTACAGAACAGCAATGGTTTTTGACCAAAAGCATCCTTAAACTCTACCACCACCTAAAACATCATTCCACTATCTCTTTGAACAAAAGAAATGTTGTCAATCTGCGGTCAGAAGGAGTTTACGCAAGTATATTGCTGAAGAATTAGTGACAACCTTATTTCTATTATAAGAAATGAGGTTTTATCCCACTTTAAAAGAGTCCTCAAGGTCATAAAGAGACCTTCAAAATGAGTTTTCTTGTTAACTCTTCAGTGGAGGTTATGGCAAAGACACTATGTAGTAAGATGAGCCGGCAATGGATGTTTTGGTGATGGCATTGTTGGGATGTCGTGAGTCTTGCACGTGACTGTTCCATTGATCTTATAACAGTGAGTAATGGAATGATGAAGCCTGCTCACTTTGGGAAGTTTTAAGGATATTTGTATTCACGTGGATACTTTAAGGGTGCAGTTTAAATTGTGGGTATAATTTAGGGATGTTATTGGCAAAAACTAGAACAACAGCAGGAATTACTCATAACAAAAATACGACGACAATGTTAAGATAATAGCCATCAGAGAATAAGATCAGTCCCACAAGCAATATAAAACAACTATAGACCATTCAAATAGTACACACAACACAACTTACCAATGGTAGGAATAGTGGTAACAATCTCTCCTAGCTTGAGCTTGTACAGTATGGTGGTTTTACCAGCTGCATCGAGACCAACCATCAGAATACGCATCTCCTTCTTGGCAAAAAGCCGACTGAAAAGCTTCCCGAATGATAAACCCATCTTTTTTCAAAGCCTGTTGGACCAAAATAAGATTCAAATCAACGCACAACTTACATTCACCCCCAAGCTTAAACCTACAGATTTCATTGCATCAAGAAGTTACATAAATGCACAATCATTGGAAAATGAGAACAAAACTGTGATTTAAAACCAACAGAAAATTCCAATTATTGTATGGTACTCTTAACATATGTTCAACCTTCATTATCATTGCATTTGGTGTATCAAAAAAGCAAACTTTGGAACCATCTTTAAAAGATTTGATCTCCAATTCCAATAGTCCTTTATTCATTTAAAGATCAACAACAACAACCACATAGCTAGTGTAATCCCACAAGCGGGGGGTCTGAGGAGAGTAGGATGTACGCAGACCTTAACTCTACCTTTTGCGGGGTAGAGAGGTTGTTTCCATATTCATTTAAAGATCAATGTTAATAAATTTAAGAATCAAGGACATCTGTATTTAAATATGATCCTTTGGCATTGACACAAGTCATATAACAAATAAAATTCAGATCCATTTATCAAAAAGAACAACAATCCAAAAAGTTAAGAAAGCAATCAAGAACAAAGCATAACAAGATCAAATGAATAGAAATACAAAGAATAACAAACAAAGATCAAAACTTTATTAAAATCCCAGATCTAAAAAGTCAAAATCCAGATCTCTAATTACATAAACTTATCAATCAATAAAAGGAGACACATACATAAACTTTGTCTAATCACAACCCAAAGATGTGTGTGATGGAATTAAAGAGCAGAGAGATCTTACAGTGATGAAGAATGAATCAAGAGGGGGACGGACAGATCTATAAGTCTTGTTTGGAATTGACAAAAGAAATGAGTCTTCTTGTTTTAGCGCATATGCCTCAAGGATTGTCGGAAATAATATCTGCTACGTATTTTAATGTCAGCCCTATTTAATTTTCAATTTTCAAAATTAAGAGCGTTAAAATCAGTTTATTTTGAGATATATTTTTTAGAATACTTTTTAAGAACTTACTTTTTATCGAAAGTAGTTTGTGTTTGAATATTTATTAATTTAAAAAGGAAAAATATCATTTTTTATTTCTGAATTATTATTTTATTTCAATTTTAGTTTGTGTTATTCGACTAAGAGGATTAAATCCTCAATTAACACGGGACTAAAATTGAAATAAAACAATAATTAGTGTTTGATCAAGCTTTTTATTAAGTGTTTCTAAAAGCCAGTTTGGATTGACATATTTTGGGTGTTTTTAAGTCGGATTAACTTTTAATCACTTTTATAGTGTTTGGGTAAGATAAAAAGGTAATTTTAAAAAGATAAAAAAATACTATTAAACACTTAGTGTTTTAAGCTAAAATAAGTCAAAAATCATAAGTTAGGTTCCTAACTTATTAACTTTTGATTATACGTCATGTTATAAATCTATCCGAACAGACTCTAAAAGCATGTTTGACCAAGTTTTTGGGAGTGTAAAAATGCTTATTTTTAAATAATGAGGTGCTCAGTCAAGCTTTTGGGAGATCAAAAGTGCTTCTTCTTTTTTTTTAAAATGAGGTGTTTGACTAAGCTTTTGGGTGAAAACATGCACTTCTAGGAGTACGAGAAGTTGTTTCTAAAAAGCTAAAAAAATTGTGAAACTTACACAAATGACTATAGTTTAAGCCTTTAAGGGTTATAATTTTTTTTATAACTATAGTTTCAATATTTACATGGTATAACTACTTTTTTCTTGATGTATTCATAAAATGACTCGTTGCATTCATAAAACGGTCTCTCTGTATTCATGAATACAACGAGTAAGAAATGTATTCAATTTTTTTTTCATTGTATTCAAATCAGATGTATTCAGCTCAGCTGTATTCACGTCAAATGTATCCAACTCATTTGTATTCATTTGTAGCTACTTTTATATTGTATTCAATTTATTATATTTAAAAATCGATTGTATTCAAACATCATAAATACAAAAAAAACATTGTATTCAACTTATTGTATTTTAAATTCGATTGTATTTTAAATAACATAAATACAAAAAAAAATAGAATCAACTTTAATACATACACTAAAAACTGAATACAAAAAAGTAGATACACTAAAAATTTAACAAATACACTCAAATATTGAATACCAAAAAAAAAACAAATTGAATATAATTTAAAATTTTAACAAATAAACTCAAATATTGAATACAAAAAAATGACAAATACACTTTATAAAATGCTCTGGCTGACAGCGGAAGCTCAGATCTGGATTTATTCCGTTGGTGAACCTAAGTCCCAAATTATATGTATCCTAGCATGGCGTATTATCTATATATAAATCTACATCTATACAATTTGTAAACATGTATATTATAGAAATAATTGTATCCCTATCCATAATTAGAATATTTCTATATATTGTGTAAATATAATTATGATAAGACTAGAATTCCTCTTTTGTATAGGCTTAGATTTTTTATAATATACATGTTTACACAATTTTCTATGTGTATTTCACCATTTGAACCACTTTTCCTTTCGTTAAACATTGGCATGATTCTAAATTAAACATAAAGGAAAACACAAGTTTATTATTCTTTTAAAATTAAAGTTTGGCAAAATAAAAAGGAGAACACAATACATTTTTGTTGCCTTATCTTTGGGGGTGGGGTGGGGTGTGTGGAGCTTCATTTAAGAATAAAAGGGGAATATGAGGTTATCTACCTAATCTGAATGAGAAAGAAATGGTAGTGATATGAGGTTATCTTGGTCAGCTAAATGTATTCTTCTAAGCCCATGCATTTTAATGTGTTCTTTCCAATTATTTAGAGGCATGAACAATGATGCTTCCTTGCTGATGCCCTTCATATAACTGCATTTCCATGTCCATTTTTTCCTTCTCTTTATCACCAATTTCTTCATCAAATTTGACTGGCTTCAACTCGTTATTTTTCCCCCAAAGTACTCCATAAAGTCCCAAAACTATCAAAATTGACCCTACAACCCTGCAAGTTTTCGAACATACACATTAATTAGTTAAGGATGATATATTCAGAGAGATCAAATAATAATGATGATTAATATATTTTATTAACTTACGTTCCGATGTAGATTTTCTCTTGAAGCAAAGCCCAGCTGAGAACAGCCACAATCACTAGCAATAAGGGATTGAATACAGAAACATACAAAGGTCCCTTTCTTTCTATACACCATGACATTAAGCAGTAAGCTAATGCAGTGCACACTACTCCCTGTAATTTAAATTAAGGTAAAGAGTTTAGTCCATTTTTCTTAACAATTGTAAATAATGTAGAGGAATTTTGGCAAATGTAAAGTTATACTAATATGCATACTGACAATGTATAATTTTGTATTCTTAACGAAATTTAACATATTGTATCAAGTGAGTTATCTTACTATCCATGTAACTAATTTAACTTATCTTGAGTAGTTACGTGTAGTTATCTCCTACTACGTAATTTAGCATAAAAATTAATCTATACTATAATCAATTGATGATCACGTACCGCATAAATAGCAGAGACAGCTCTGATGCTATGCCTCAAGGACCAATCAGATATATTATGATTAAAGCAAAAGCCAACGATCAAACACTGAAAACTGGCCATTAGACACATCAATGCTGAACTAGAATAGGGAGCTGGATACACCATGCTTACTCTTGCCTGACCAACAATATTAACATATCAAATTCAATATACAAATAGAAAATACGAAGTAAACTAGAATACTAATTTGATAATATTTTCACCTGAATGATGGACCAAATTCCCCAAGAAACAGCACTAACTATGAGGAGAAAAGGGCCTGACATGAAATTTCCATGGTTGCTGCTGCTTTTATTTTCTGCCATGTCTTGTGCATATTTCCAATGGATGTTGGGTTGATCTATTGGAACTATAGATCCATGGTAAAATGACAATAACATAGCACCTCCTACACACAATATGGTTCCTAACATCTTTGCTTGCCCTGCTTTAGTCCCAAGTCCCACTCTTTCAAGCCTGCCAAAAATATAAAGAATAGTGAACAACAAGAGTTAAACCTTATTATTTGCAACCTCTTTTTTGGACTTTAAATATTTTATAAACTGAAATATAACTATCGGTATGATTCTTAATAAATAAGATTAATTAGTAAATTGAAAAATCAGACATACGCTACCGTATATATAACAAGTTAAAATGTAAAATTCCTCTACGCTACCGTATATATACAGTAATTAAGTTAAATCCAAATTAGTAACTTTTGAGATGATGATAATTGGATTAGAAGAAATGATTACCCAAAAGGGATAGCTAGAAGGAAAGTGACAGCTGGGGTTAGATTTGACAAAGCACATGATATAGTTGGAGTGGTATTCTTGAGGCCAACAAAGTATGTTATCTGGTTCATACTAACCCTGCAAAATTAGTTGAGCCTTTCATCAGAATTTTTTTCAAGTTCAATGCATCAATTGTGCATCTAAGAAGGTTGAAGAAGAGACTCACCCAAAAATAGAACACAAGAAAATCTGGAAAAGGATGGATGGAGTTAACTTTGGCCTTGTTTTTCTGCACAAGTGCGTAAAAATCCACTTCAGAGATTAAATAAAAAAGATAAAAAACCATTCACGTTTTCATCCTAATATACTTTAATAGTACATAAAAAAGTTGACGATAAGTAGATAAGAATTCCTTAGTGAGAAAACTTGATTTTACTTGGAAGTTCATGATATCAAAATATTTGTATTGTAAAGAATTGATCTTGGGCTAGCTTTTGGAGTTGAGTTAGACCCAAGATCCATTGTTTACATGATATAAGAGTCAGACCTATTTCAACTCTTTGTTCGGCGATGTTGACCCTCAAATTATATTGTCCACGCTCCCCTGTTAACGAAATCTAGGCGTGCGGGGAGTGTTAAGAGTCTCACATCGAAAATGGAATGGGAACATGAACTCCTTATATGGACTAGGACAATCCTCACCCTACAAGCTAACTTTTAGAGTTGAATTAGGCCCAAGTATAACTAAGTTAGCGACATATTAATTTTTTCTACTATATCAGTAATGTCCTAGCGTTATGTGATTACACTTTTGCTAAACTAGACTGCTTAACAGAAAAAAATGAATTACAAAGATTACTAATAGCCCTGACAAAGAGAGAATTACTACTACTACTACTAGTTGGTTTCGTACAAGTAAACTACATCATAATATCAATATGTAATACTGTGTGGAAGTGTATACATGCTACTAGTAGGTAAATTAAATGTGTTCCATAGCAAGGTTTGATGAGGCTTCTCTAATGCATGAAGTCTTGTTTTAAATTTGTTTCTCCCTTTTCTTTCTCGTACACAACGAAAAATGACGCATGCCTTTTTCTTGCAAATAAGAAATGAAATCATACAAGATTCAAGAAAAGAAAAGAAAGTGCAAGATTCGAGGCATAAAAGAAGGTGAAAATGAAGAAGCAAGCTGGTAAGCCATGACTATTTCGTGAACCCTTTGCATGGTTCAAAGATTAATAAAATAGTCATGAAAAAATCACCCAACCACTGCATGAAAAATCACATCAAAATTAACCAATAATATGCATGCAATTAAGCTTTAAAAAAACTCGAAAAAAGAGTTGAGAGAAAACAGAAGACAAGCCATTAATGGTACTGTACGCAGTAGTAGTACTTTTACAGACTGTAGGTTATTTAATTTATGGCCTCAATATCGTACCTTTCCAAGAAATAAGCGAAGGGTACAATTGCTATGGTGGCAAATATTTGCCTGTAAGCCACATGAACAAAAGGGTTCATTCCCGAATCCATAGCAAGCTTCGATATAATGTTCATACCCGCATAACCCAACTGCACAATCACCATTGTCAAGAAAGGCAACAAGTCACTCCCCATATTCTTCTCCAAATTCACAACTTCTTGAGAGAAGAAGAAGAATGAAAATGAAGAAAGAAGAGAGAAATGAATTAAAGAAAAGGGGTTTGTTTTATAATGAGAGCGAGAGAAGTGTTTGTTATGTGTGATATTTATATGTGTAGAAAAGGGTTTTTGTGAAGTTCAAGAAATGACCTGTATATTGGGGAAAAAACAAAGAAGAACCGTCAGAGAGGGGTGGGGTTACTTGTAAGACATGGTAGCTTATTTTCATGCATAGAACTTGCCATTAAATTCTTGCATAAGATCAAGAATATTGAGTAGAATAAAGTAGCTTTCAGTTAATAGTATCTTTAGTGATTGCCAGCTTTGGCCTCATTTGCAAATAGCTTGCAGCAACCAAATTCTATTACATTTTGCCATGTCAGCAAAAGCATGGAGGGTACATTTGACGGTTTCATCCCCTTTTTGGTTTGGACTTGTGTATCAGTTTTTCACATTGTGGGCTTTTCAATTGAATTTGGTTAAAAAATGTCGTTGTTACTTTTTGAGCTATTTGGCTAGTTGGAGGGCACTTTTGTTTAAAATAGTTCAGCGGCATTTCCTTGAATTTATCTCATAGTCTGGCACAATTAAAAAGTATTTACTTCATCAGTGTAATTTAATATGTGTAGCAAATTACCTATTTTAATTTATACTAATGTACTTATTATGAATAGTTACACGTAGTTATACAGTAGTATACAAGTTCTTATTGAATACATGGAAATGGTGATGAGGATGATAATTTAAAGTTTTAAACCACTGTTATAAATGAAGAAAATTAACCCACGCATTTCTTAGGGGGCTATTGTACACGTTTCTTTTGAATCGTTCATACGTTTATATTGTCACGAGAGGTTAGCACATCCATGCAAGATCCACGTTCTTACCAACTAAAGTTACAAGTCCTCCTTGTGAAGAAGAAGATATTTAAGAAAATAAGACTATAAAAGTGTTTGAAAAAGAAAATTATACGTAACAATCTAAAGATACAATATTTTGATAGACAGAAGCAATCACCTAACAAAAAAGTCACAAAAAACATTTCCTCAAGGGGAAAGTGCTCATGAAGTTTTGTTGATGTATTAGCTCCGTGAGAGAGACCTTCCTCGATAATTGACTCAAAGCATGCCTTTAGAGACTACACTTTCAAAGTGAGTCCCAAATTTCCTGCTAAGGAGCTTTTGTTTTCCTTGTAGGTCTTATTGTTCAAGATTGGAAAAAAATACCACTGTGGTTAATGACATTAGTGGTCTTCTTATATTGACTTGGACAAACATCTTCTTATGAGCTAGCTTTTGGGGTTGAGTTAGATCAAAAATACATTCTTTACATAACATCATAGCAAGACTCATCTCACCTGATGTTGTTCAATCCTGGGCGTGAGGTGAATTCATCAGGTCACAATGAATCTCGAATATCAAATAATTATACTAAGAAAAAAGAATCTTAAGTTTCTTTTTAAATATTGATTTTAATAGTAAAGTTCAAATAATTTGAAAGAAAAAAAGAAGAATTGAAGAAAGTGTAGATGTAGTTCACTTGGAGATGAAGGTTCACCAAAGTGGTAGGCTAACAAAAAATGTACACCATTTCACATTAATCAGGTGAGGGATTGTTCTCTCGTGTGAACTACGCTTTGAAATCAAAACAGCTATTGTCTTTATCATGAGTTAATTATATTCAACTAAAACTAAAAGAGGGCACGTAAACAGCAGCCACTCGATTAATCAATTCAATCTGTACTTCCCGTATTGCAATAATCAGAAGTAACAATTATTATGACATATCATCACCCAACAACATATTTTCTGATATTAAACTTTTTGTCGACGGCGAATCGCACGCTACTCTTTTCGAAGTGCAAGACAGGTAAACCCCGGACTGACGCAGTAGCCTGCAAATCACGTCAGCCATGTAAACCACACTTGGCAAGCCATGTGTGACAACTCAAAGCGAACTATTCTGATATTAAACTTAACAGGTGTAAACGTGTATATAGTCTTTTGTTAACTGTATCCCATATTTAGAATATATTTCATACATTGTGCAAATATAATTATGGTAAGACTATGATTCCTCTTCTGTATAGGCTTACGATTCCAATTGTATATGGGATGAATATTGTACTGTATATATATATATACTTTAATATTAATGAGAAGACTCCCTAAGGGAGATTAATATCATCTTACATGGTATCAAAGCCAAGTAAACCACAATCCTAGAAACTTTTCTTCCAAGCTGCCGCCGGCCTCTACCCCTTCTCCACCGCGGCGCCGCCCAAATTTCTAGGTTTTCTTCTTCATTCCTCTCTCCTCTAAATGGCTATCTCTGATTCTTTCACACCTTCTAACGCTTCTACCTATATATATATATATATACTTTAATATTAATGAGAAGACTCCCTAAGGGAGATTAATATCATCTTACATGGTATCAAAGCCAAGTAAACCACAATCCTAGAAACTTTTCTTCCAAGCTGCCGCCGGCCTCCACCCCTTCTCCACCGCGGCGCCGCCCAAATTTCTAGGTTTTCTTCTTCATTCCTCTCTCCTCTAAATGGCTATCTCTGATTCTTTCACACCTTCTAACGCTTCTACCTCCACAAATCCCACCATCACATTGTCATCCTCTTTTCATCCCGCCCTAACTGTTACCAACATCAAGAATTATATTCTCATCCTTCTTGATCAAGAAAACAGTCAGTATTCTCTTTGGGTTGAACTATTTCGTAATCATGCATGTCTCTATAACATGATTGATCACATCAATGACACTATTTCGCGCCCTCCGAAGATTGATGATTCTACTTGGCGTCGTCTAGACGCCGGCGTCAAACAGTGGATTTATGGTAGTATTTCTCAGGATCTTCTTCTGACTATCATGAAATCCGCGCCACACTTTGATTTATCGAATCGCTGAGGAAATCTTTCAAGATAACAAGCACACTCGTGCAGTGTATTTGGAGAAACAATTTAACAATACACGCCTTGAAAACTTCTCCAACATGACTGAGTACTGCAGACAGTTGAAACTCCTGGTGGATCAACTCTCCAACGTCGACACGTCTGTCTCGGACACTACAATGGTGTTGCAATTGATTGCAGGTCTTCCCAAAAGTGACTATGATATGTTAGCCACCATGATTCAACAGACAGATCCGCTTCCCAATTTTAACAAGGCTCGCTCGCAGTTGTTGCTCGAAGAGACTCGACGTGCTAAGCAGGATGAACACAATCAGAAGGTGTTAGCTGTCGAAACGCGATATCAAGAACCAACGCCGCCAGAAAACTCTCAACCGCAGTAGGGACGTGATGACAAAGGTGACAAGGGCCCCGGCAGAGGAGGTTGTGGTCGTGGCAAAGGTCACGGACAGCAGAATCAACAGCAGCAACAACAGGGCCCGCAGACTAGTTCAAGATCGCGGCGCCCAACAAGATCTCAGACAGCGCCGCAGTCACGCCGTTGCTCCGATCAAAGAACCCTTCAACCAGTTCTCCCACCACGGGTTGTTGGTTCATGCTCCAGCCATCAGTAAATCCAGACCGCAAAGAAGCCCACTTCACGCACGCACTGGCCCAGCTTCACCCAACATGACACCCACTGAGTTGGGTCAGGCCTTCAGTAGTCTCAATATGCAATAGCCTGACAACAACTGGTACATGGACTACGGAGCCACTTCTCACCTCACCCGGTCTGAAGGTAATATTCTCAAACTGTTTGGTTTAAGGCATCATCAATTTGTGACAGTTGGTAGTGGCCACCGCATTTCAGTAAAGAGTTATGGTACATCCTACACACCACCTCCTAATTCATTCCCCTTAAAAATACCCTATATGCCCCACATGTAATTAAGAATCTCATCTTTATCCTCAAATTTACTCGTAATAATTTTGTCTCTGTTGATTTTGACCCTTTTGGTTTCACTGAATGATCTTTATACGGGGACACCTCTTACGAGATGCAATAACATGGGGATCTATATCTATTCACTCCCACCTACGCTGCCAGATCTAGCTCTCCCGTCTCTCTAGCAGACATTTCTTCTTCAACGTGGCAAATAGGCTTGGTCATATAGGAGCTCCAGTTTTTAATTTTCTTAGAGGCAATAATTTCATTACTTATAATGAGAAACTTGCCCAAAACTGTGTCTCTTGTTCTTTAGGCAAACATACTCGTCTTCCGTTTAAATCATCTACTAGTGTCATATTTGCACCTTTTGATATTATATATGCCGATTTATGGACATCACCTGTTGATAGTTCTCTCGACATAAATATTATCTTATCTTACTAGATGATTTTTCTCACTTTGTTTGGTTGTACCCTCTCAAATTTAAATCGGAAGTGTTTGCCAAATTTCTTGAGTTTTGAACTTTCATTCAAACACAGTTTGAAAAAGGTATAAATTTTTTTCAGTGCGATAATGGTCGTAAATTCAATAACTCTATGTTTCACCATTTTTTACTAATAATGGCATGGTCTTTCACTTCTCCTGCCCCCACACTTCCCCTCAAAATGGTAAAGCTGAAAGAATCATCTGCATCATTAACAATATGATTCGCACTCTATTGATTAATGCCTCCCAACCTCCGTCCTTCTGGGTCTATGCTGATAAAATGTCAGAATATGTTTTCAATATTCTCCCAACTAGCACTCTTCACAATATGACCCCTACCGAAATCATCTATCATAGAGTCTCATCTTATGAGCATCTTCGGATATTTGATTGTCTATGTTATCCTAATCTTGCCTCTACTGCCCCTCACAAACTAGCTCCTCAGTCAACTCCATGTGTCTACCTAGTCTTCTCACCGAACCATAGGAGTTATCTATGCTATGACTTGTACATTCGTCAGATCCATATCTCTCGTCACATCACATTCGACGAGACCACATTTCCGTTTTCGAATCTTAAAAAGTTCCAAAAACTGAATTACTATTTTCTTGATGAGTCTGTCATCTCTCCCATCATTCTCAGTCAATTAGATCATAGCACTGCCACAAAATCAAGGTCTTTTCCCGATAGTTCTTCTTCACAAGCACACGCGGCGCCAAACTTCGTAGAGATCACCGACAACAGCTGCGGCTCGTGATTTGGCGCCACGGCGCCAAAACTCCTGCGAGCAGATTTTCTCCAGCGTCGTGGAACTTGATCACGGCGCCGCGACGCCTCTGACGGCGTCACCTCCTCCTTCTCCCTATCCAATCCAACCCTCAGTATCGGCTCTTCCCACTCAGCCGACACAACATCCCATTGTTTCCACTCACCAAATGAAAACTCGTACAAAACATGAAATCTTCAAACCCAAAGTTCAATTTAACTTGTCTACCCAAACCATTTCTCCAATTCCCAAGAACTCTATATTGGTTAAACAATACCCTAATTGGAATGCGGCTATGACTGAGGAATTCAATGCTTTAACTAAACAGCACACATGGGATTTTGTACTGTTAGGATATTTTCTTATGCTCAACGCAAGTGTACGTTTCGTTCACAAGTAATATAGTCTGATAAGACCGAATATCATCCTCAAAGACTGGTTTCTAAGTACCGTTCATCTATTTTATGTTATCTATTTGGCAATCGATAATTGAGTTTGGTTTTTGTTTAACTACTAGAATAATTGCAAGAATTAACTAAACTATTTAAGTTGTGATCAGTTATGAAGGAATTAGGGCTTCCAAAATCCTCGACTATCCACTATATTCAATCCTTAATGCAACTAGAATGATTTCTTCTTCTACGTTAAGATAGCGGTTAACTAGACTGTCTTATATTCCGGTTATGATATATAATCACTCAACCCCAGTGCAGAACCCTTCTATATTTCTATGATAGATTTACCACATAGGAGGATTAAGAACAGTAACCTATAATGCTAAACAAGTATCGGGGTACTTTCGTCCATGATTTTAACCTATGTCTATTCAATTACAGCATATCCAAATATCTCCTTTCGGTTCTTGATTCAAAATCATATAGATTATGATAATTAGTGATCAATTAACTATCAAGCATTCATACCAATTATTGAATAAATCTTATCAAGTGAAGAAGAAATCAAACTACTGCATTAAATCATGAAATAAAGTTTCAAGCGATTCATAAGGAAAACCCTAATAAAGTGTTTAGCTCCTAGCCATAGTCACACTAAGAACTAACACAAAATCCATACATAAACTGAATTAAAAAGAAAGAAAGAAAAATTACGTAGAACTAAGTCTCCAATTGTAGTCTCAATCCTTGCCCTGAGTTGTATTGTGTGATAGAATGAACTCCCCTCCTAAACTAATCCCTAGGGCTTAAATATGTAGCAAATTCGTGCCCTATGGACCCTTCTGCCCTTGGTCAATTCTAATTCGGATCTGAAAATTTGCGCCTCGGCACCGCGGTCCTGCAGAGTGGCACCGCGGTTCTGTCTGAATGTCACCCCGGTGTCAAAAGTCTTGCGGGGTCTCTCATCTTATGGAACCGTGGTTCTGCTTCTGGGCACCGCGGTGCTGCTTTGCCTTCGTCCGAATTATCAATTTTCAACCTCTTTCTGTCTCGAGACCTCCTTTTATGCCCACTTTTCGTTCATTTTCGCCATTTTGCCTTTTTGAACAGCTGTGACTCAAAAGAAAGAAAAACGAACCTAATACTATACTAAACACAACAAAAACAAGTAAAATACTAACTAAAATGACTCAAAAATTATATACAAAATACGCCTAACAAACCCCCAAACTTAAGCTTTGCTCGTCCTCGAGTAAAGCAGAAAACAAAAACAAAGAAATAAAATCGAAAAGACTCAAAGACTCTAATCAAGCAGCTGCACAAGGTTACTTGGAAACATATGAACGTCAGTGGGATAATATGTTGGAACATATAGCATGAATATAACAATCTAGAATTTCAAGCCAGATATTTTGCAAATTCTTTTCAATCACACTCAATGAAAATATGAACATCTACCTTATGCATGTCAATTTCATTTAGTTCTATGAGCCTGTTTACTTGCTATTCTCCACTAATCATAGACATACATTCTAAAGATCTTCAGGACTTTTCAGGGTTGTAATGTAGGCTTAGGCAGGGGTAGGTAAGAGTAGGCATTTAGGCTCAATTTATGTACCATAAGCATTTTTTCTCATTTAACCATTTTGTCATTCTTTTTGGTATTCTTTTTCAGTTCATATCTATCACTCCTCTTTTCTCTTTTTGAGAGTGTAAAACACATTCACATAGGCACCCTCAAACTTAAGCTTTTGCGTTATTTTTTTATTGGGGTGCATCAATTTTTTTCCATTCTCTTTTGGTATTTCTTTTTCACTCTTTTTCATCCCAATTTTCAATTACTGCTTATAGCACAAGGAAATCATAGGGTGTCAAAGAAATAACTTATTTTAGGCTCAAAGGGACTGACTAGAGATACAATTTACTGCAAGGTAGGTAATGAAATGTAAGATGGGCTAACAAAGAAATGTCTGAGTCATCTCCCTAAACATGTACGTCCTAACTATTTCGCCTCAAATAACAAGCAAGCAGACTTCATAGACATTTTTCAATTGACAACGCAATAGCTAAGCACAAATATCCCAAATAATTAGATTTTTATTAATTTTTGGCATATCTAACTTGAGCACACATATTTTAGCTTCTAATTCCATTACATTATCCCACTAAACTCACTAGGCATTTTCAGCAGCTACAACATGCATGATCATAAAAACAATTGACTCATGTGGATACAATAAATGACACAAAACAAAACACAATAAAAAACACAAAACAAAGACTAAAAAACATAAGGTACCCCCAAACTTAACTGACATATTGTCCCAAATGTGTAACGACTCAAAAATTAAACAGGGACTACTTACAGACATACAATGGCTCAAAATGGTGGTGGCGGCGGTGGATATTGCACTGAGACGGTATCTGTGGGAGAAGATTTCGCGATTTAGGGCCTTTTTATTTTTCGGAAGTCGCTAATCGGCAATGTGGTTCTGCATAGTGGCACCGCGGTGCCTAAAGTACTGGGGCCTCTCTGAACATTCGACATTGCGGTCCTGCAAATTGGCACCGCGGTGCTGACTCGACTCCATGTTTTCCACCCTATTCTTCATGCTCATTCTCTGATTCATTCACCTGGCATCACAACACAACAAACATATCAAAAGTGAGACTGTTCTATTTAAACTAAATTGCATAATTTAAACATTGGGTTGCCTCCCAAGTAGCGCTGTCTTTAACGTCTTTTAGCCGGACGCAGTTTCATCATTCAAATTATTGGGGTAAATTAACTCCACAACCTATCCACTTCAAAATCATTCTCTTCTTCCTCACTCTATTTTTCTTTTTCACAGTATTGAGTTCAGTAGGATTTACCTGTTTGACAGCTTCCATTTCATCCACTTTTGTTTCATCTTTCAAACTAGCCTGTGGGCTCACAGCTGTAGGAATGATCTCCAAAGTTTTTGTCTGTGCTTGCTGATCTGTTGTGTCAGTTGTGCTTACTGCGAAGCACTTGTTGCTAGCCTAGGACTCAATGGTGGATTTGAACACCCTGAATACCATCTCTTCTTCTTGAACCCTTAGTCTCAATTCCCCTTCTCCATGTCAATTAGACCTCTTCCCGTTGCAAGGAATGGTCTCCCTAAAATGATGGGTATTTCATCATCTTCCTCCATGTCAAGAATGAAGAAGTTTGTTGGGAAGAAGAACTTTCCCACCTTGACAAGCACATCTTCAACTATGCCTGCACCACTGCTCGGCCCACCGCAGATTAAGCGTGGTTGGTTCTAACTTTGATCGGTGTATTTTATATACACCTTTTGAGTCAGTTTTAGTTATTCTTTTGTCCCGTTCTGCACATATAAGTGTCGTATTAGGATAGTTTTCCTTTCTTTTGAGTCAAAGTGGTTAAAATGGCCAAATGTCGGAAAATGAGCTAAAAGAGAGCAAAAGAGGAGATTCCAGAGCTAAAAACAGAGAAAATGGCGAAGCAGGTGAAACCAGACCAGCGCCATGGCCTCGCAGCCGAATCGAGGGCGCGCCACTATCGAGAGGCTGCGAAGACTCAGCGCGCGCGCCATGACAAGCAGTGCGAGGGCGCGGCGCTAAACATCCGGAGCGTTGCGACGCTGCCGCGCCTCATACAGAATCGGGTCGGCGCCGCCAAATCATCCGGACGGATTGAAAAATCCTAATTTTGAACATGTGGCGATCGCTGCTAACTTCTTTTTGTTCTAAATCCTCCTATAGAGTATCTACCATCTTCGCTGAATTTGTGAGTGTAAGCAATGACCTCACCATCAAAGCTTCGTATTGTGTAGGTGGTATAAATTACTAGGATGAGGTAGCATGATTCTGTACTTGCCGGTTCTGGTAATTACCCTGATATGGTTGCTGCTGAGCCTGGTCGTTCCTCCACGAAAAGTTAGTGTGATTTCTCCACCCTGGATTGTGTGTGTTGGAATTATAAGGCCGCTGAAAGTTCCCAACTGCTTGGACCTGCTCCATTGGCACATTATTAGGGTCCACCGTTGTTAGCGATATTTCAAATGCTCACGCAAGCGTACGCATCGTTCACGAGTAATATAATCAGTAAGACCGAATATCGTCCACATAGACTGGTTATCAAGTACCGATTATCTAAGCTATGGTTTCTATTTGGTGAACGTTAATTGATTTGTATTTTTATCTAATAACTAAGGCTAAGTAATTGCAGAAAATAAACTAACTATGATAATACTTTGGTTTAAATCAGTTATGAAGGAATTATGGCTTCAAAAATCCTCGACTATCCACTTTATTCAATCCTTAATGCAACTAGAATGATTCTTCTTCTTCGTTAAGATAACGGTTAACTAGACTGTCTTATATTCTGGTTAGGACATATAATCACTCAACCCCAGTGCAGAACCCTTCTATATTTATATGATAGGAATATCCACATATGAGGATTAAGAACAATAACCTATAATGCTACACAAGTATCTGGGTACTTTCGTACGCGATTTTAACCTATGTCTAGTCAATTACAGTATATCCAAATCTCTCCTTTCGGCTTTTGATTCAAAATCATATAGGTTATGATAATTAGTGATCAATTAATTATAGGGTGGCGATGGTCGCCGATCCGATCGGTCAGGCAGGCCCGAACCGACCACGACCGCTTATAATAAAAAAATGGGACCGCGGCTCGAACCGGGGCGGGATAGGGTATGGTCCCGCCCGACCCGACCCGACCACGCCAGGCCCTGATCCCGCCCCACCGCCCGACCCCGCCGCCCCGCCCCGCCCCGCTGCGAGAAAATAGTCGTTGTCAAGCCATTTTACATTTTGGCGTTGGACAACGGCCATTTTAACCTCCCCTCCCCAACCCCTACCCCTTTATATTTATTTTTAACCCTAAGTTATTATATTTACACTTTAACCCAATTTTTCAACTATAAATACCTCATTCCTCTTCTTATTATTTTCACAAATCTTTCTACTTTCTAATCTCTCAATCAATTATCAATCAATCTCTATGCAACATTGTCTACTACATATTCAATCTATTTATTAATTTGAGAATTGGGAGTGAAGTTGGCAACTAGCTTGAGGATTATCTATCGAGCAAAGTTTCAATTTTCAACCTCTCGATTACACGTCGACTCTACGTCGCTTTTTTGACATTCGTTCTCTCATTAAATTATTATTTTATTTTTATTTCATTTAGCACATTTAATTTCATTATCTTTAAGTCTTTAACTATTTATTATCATAATTAAAATGAAAAGAGCAAAAAGTCTTTTCGGCAAGGGTACTTCTTCTAGTAGGGCGGGTAACAAGGGCAAAGGTACTTCTTCTAGTATTCATGTTCCAGCTATTCCTAGACAATATGATTTTATAGATCCTGAAATGTTTCCTGAAATACCATATGATCTTGACACAAATGATTATCCTCAAATTGAAGAAAATTTTAATTTAGATGACACTCTAGATGATGATACACCTACTAATGAAGATGATGATACACCCACTAGTGAAATGTCTCCTATCCCCCCTACTATGAGACGAAGTCCGGCAAAACGACCATTAAAATCAGTTGTATGGAAATATTTTGACAGAGACGTAGCTAATCAAGTAGCTGTATATAAAACTTGTAAAAATGTTTATTCTTTTAAAACTGGACAAGGTCATGGTGGGACGGGGGGGTTTAGGAAGACACCTATTGCAAAAACACAAAGCCTTGCATGCCCAATACATGATTGAAAAAGATGGTGAGAAAGCGTCCTCTCAATCGGAACAAGGTTCACATACTGTTTCGGAAAAAGTCTGGTCAAATTAACCCTATGACGGGGGGAGTTGTAGGCCCTAAATACGATAAACATAAAGATAGGGAATCACTAGCAAAATTAGTTGTTGTGGAGGGTTTGCCTTTTTCATTTCCTGAATCTCCTAGTTTTATTCATTATATTAGAGATATGTATAATCCTGCTTATAAAGGTTTTTCTAGATCAACTGTTAAAAGAGATGTATTTAAATTTGCACATGAATATCAAGATTTACGTTATGCATTATATCATTTAAATTGCAAAGTCGCTCTAACTTCGATATAGGTCGTAGTACTAACTGGCCATGATTATTTAACGGTAACTTTGTCATTGGATAGATTATAAATGGTCTATGCAAAACGTATTTTAGCATATAGATATATAGATAGTAGACATTTCGATGAGTTTATTTGGAAAATATTTATTCATCTGCGATTACTTAATAAGCGATAAAGTTATGAGTATTACATTAGATAATGCATCTTCTAACAATTCTGCTATTAGTATTTTAAGAGATGTTTTAACTCCGTCTTTTCCAAAACATTTTCATATCAAATGTGCGTGCCATATTTATAACTTAGTTGTAAATGATGGTCTTTCACTTTTTTAAGATATTCTTGAAAAAATACAATTTGCTATACACTTTATTTTTAAAAATAATAGAATTCAACAGAGAAAAGAATATAAAAAAACTTGTCACGATTGTGGACTATCTTACAGAAAAATTCTCGAAGAAGTACCAACTAGGTGGAATTCTTTATATGATCAACTAGTTGTTGCTTATGACTATAGAAAACCTATTACTTTATTTTTTAACGCCCATAATCAAAATCCAAATGATATGTGTTGACACCCAATTTTGTCCCATCTTTACTGAACATTTCATTTAGATCGTCCTTTTATCTCCAATTAATTTTACTATGCTTCTCAGTCTTAAATCGTCAAAAAATAAGTAGTTTTAATATTCTTCACTAATTATCGCATAATTTTACAATATCGAGTATTACATTTTTATGATTAAAATATAAGCAAAACAATTTTAATATCTCGTCGTCAGTATTGATGATCAATTTTCTCTTAATATGTTCTTCAATTACTAAATTAATCATTTTTATGAATCTTATATTCAAAATTAATTACATATATTAAATCTTTTGTATCGTATTTTATGCGTGTGCATTTTTAAATTAATTAAGTTGAAGGAAGCATATTTTAATTAATTGGGAGATTTGGACTAATTATCTATTAATCTCCCAACAATAAAACACCTATTCTCATTCCCTAAATTAAATAACTAAATCTACCCAATCAAAACATTTTCCAGCCCAAACCTTTAATTCCTAGACCCAGCCCACCCTCCTTTTCCTAATCAACCGCCCAGTCCAATTCCCGTCCGACCCGGCCCAATCATCCTTTAAACACCCATCATCCAAACACCCCCCCCCATTCCCAACTAAATCCCTAAAATCAAACCAGCAGCCCTTCAAACCAAACGAGAAAGCTCCCATCGACTTCCAACCAACACCACCCTTTACCCGCCGGATAATCCACGTCGCCGACGCCACCAGTCGCCCATCCCTTCACCCCTGACATCGCCGCATCATCAGACATCTCACATCACCCCTCCCGTCTTTTTTTTTAAATCATCTGAGCCGCGAATTTGTTTGGTCCACTGAATCGAGCCCTCATCTCTTCGATTCAGTGGATAAAACATCGATTCAGGTTCGTTTAAGTTTGGACCCAAAGGATTGAACCCATACCTCTGTCCAAACAACTCTAATCTCAGAGTTTTCCCTCTTTTCTTTCCAATTTGAATTTCAAATTGAAACCCCTAAATTTGTGGCTATAAATACAGCCCTCGAGTTTGTGTTTAAGGCCCCCCCGGATCTTTTTTTTTAAGGCAAAAAGTCGAAAATCAGTCCTGAAAAGACCAAGAACAAAACCCAAAAGAAAAATCTTCCTTTACTCTCAATCCCGACTCGAAAAAGTCATAAAAATATTCAAGCTCATATTTTCCTTCAATCGCATAGTATAAAATTACCTTCGCCGGAATCGACGAGTGAACACGCCTCGGTTATTTGCCGGAAGGTCAGTGAACTCACCTTCTCACTAAAAATTTTGCCATTTAATTCGCAATGATATTTTCTGTATGATGTGATTGTGTGCCTTTATCAAATATGTTTAGCCTACTGTGTTCGTTGTTCGAATTTGTTAGTTTAAATTATATCGTGTTAGTTACGGATTATTACAGTATGTTGGTGACCATTCATTTCGAATGGTAAACATGTTTAGTATGCATTAAGGATTACTGTAGAGCATTGAATTTGTAAAATTCGACTTCCTCTCTACCCTAGTTCATTTTGTGTTTGATATTGCTTTGTTTTATGATTTCTGCCGATTAATCATGTTCAGCTATCTTCGTTTATGTTACTGTTTCCATGGCGCGTTATGCGATTATTGGTAGGATTAGTTAAATAAAATACCGGATATGCTGATTTGTAACTACTTCTGTGTGTGTAGAGATTTGTTTAGATTAAAACAATGCTTAGATGTATGACATAAGATCTTGTTTAGTTAGTATGTATGTGGTCTGTACTCGAACAATATTGATAAGATAATTCAGAGGCTCATTGAACTATGGTAAAACTTGATCTATAATGATATATGTTGATTCGAGTTGCTAACAGCTTAATCTAGCATATGTATGCTCAACATGTTAAAACATATCTTAACCAAACATAGGCTGTTTATTTTTACCTAATGCATATTGTAAGGTTTTTTTTTGACTATGTGTGTTCTGTTCGAATGGGATTGAAGTGTTTAGTGTGTTGGTTTTTTCGATTTATTTTAGGCTATTAGAGCTAGGTAATGTTCAAAGCATATTGGAGTCAGCTGCTAGTGCAAATATATATGCTTATCTGGTATGTTTAACATGTGAGTGGTGACTCTGTTTGGTCAATATGTTAACCTGTTTGCCCATATGTATTATGTGTTTCAAGTTTAGGATGAATGGTGGTATGCTTGTTGCCTTATCCTTTCTTTAAGATTTAAAGTCATGTTGAACACTTAATTTTTATCAATGGAAACAAGAAAAATAGGTCATACTCAAGAATAAAATGTTTTGGGTTTGTTGGGTTACACATACATGCGTTTTGGGCCTGTTTGTTATTCTTTGTCGACCTTCTATACCCGGGCCGATGCAGGTGGAGAAACATTAACTTTTATTACTACTTGGATCTGCATTGCGATTTTTTAGATCGATGTAATCAAAATAACAATTGGATCCTATATATGCTTACGTAATTAGTTGTTTGTCCTTTGAATCAATTTTGGAATATTTCCCTAATCCTTTCCTTTTCTTTGTTTTACATGAAATGCATCGGGAGCAACGAAGAGTCTCGTTACGAGACTCATCATAACTTTGTCAAGTGAAGACCCGCGTCCAACACGTTGCATCTTCCTATTTCGGAATTCCTAAACAAAATAGGGCGGGATGACATCGTCACTCGCTTTAGTCGCTTTAATTCTTTAAATTCCGTCATCTTTATTTGTCGTCTTGTTATTTTATTATGTAACCATGTATAATTATTGAAATGCTTAGAATAGTTAGGCCTAGGTTAACAATTAAAAAAAAAAGGGGTAGTTCTAAAATCGGAAACCCAACGCTAGATTATTTTAGGCTCGTTATACATGTCTAAGCTTTCAAAACAATTTGGTCACCCTTTTATTTGTATGATTAACCATAAAAAATAAGGTTTTACTTTTACCTAATTTGCTAAAAAATAAACTTTCACAAAAATCGTCTCTTGGTATTATAAATAAAATTGTTTTCTCTTTACTGTCAATTGCCAAAACATAAGTATTTTACAAATAATAATAAATATTTTTTACCTATATATGTATTTTATAAACAAGTCTTACAACTCTTTATGTTGTCAAAAATGCATCTTTTGTTATTAAATACTCGCAACGTCTTTTATTTAACATTTTATAAAAGCACGCATTTGTTAGCACAATAATTATTAAACCTAAGTTTGAACGGATAGCATGAGTTAGCGGATCTTAGAGGGTGCCTAACCCCTTCCCTCTAGATTAATAAAGAACCCTTACCCAGAATCTCACATAGCTTTCGCAGACCTTTAAAATGGAGATCATTTGTAGTATTTTATGCTACATTTTTTAGTGTCCTAATTCACTATAATAATTAGGTGGCGACTCCTTTAAAATAACAAATTCAGGAATCAACCATGCAGCAGTAATCCCGTTTCCGACTCCGGTTGAAAATAGGGTGTCACAATATGATTGTGAATAATGATTGGGAGAAAATTAGAGAACTTATTGTATTTTTAGAAAATTTTCAACGAGCAACAAAAGAATTTTCTACTTTATATTATCCTACTATTTCAACTATGTTGTTTTATATAGCTATAATATTTTTACTTCTTAAAGAATATATGGAAAAACACCTTATCTTTGACTATTAAAAATATTTATGAAATTAAAGAAATATTTTATTCCTATTCACCCTATTTATATTATTGGTGCTGTATTAAACCCGACTATTAAAGTAGAGGGTTGTAAAAGTCTTATTGAAAATATTTATAACTGTATGGATGTACTACCACCTCCAACTCCCAAAAATATAAATGTTGAGCCACCTATTGAACTAACGCTAGAAGAAGTGTTGAATAGCGTAGAAGATGAATGCAAAAAAGTATATCGGCATTACCAGCAAGAAAGTGCTAGTAACCAACCGACTTTTGTACCATCTTCTTCTTCAACACAGCCTAAAAAAAGGCATGCTGTTTCTGGGGCTAGTACTATTAGTTCTATTGAAAGCCTCAGAAATAGAATGTGCGGTGGTACCAGTGCTAACCAAATTAGCGAGTTCGATGTTTTTGTTTTGCAGGGTAATTTACCTTACCAAGCAGTTATCAATGAAGAAGGAAAGAAAGACTTGCTGAAATATTGGATGCAGAATGAGAAGACATTTCCGACACTTTCAATGATGGCCCGAGATATTTTGAACATTGGCGTCGTCAATCGCTTCGAAGCGTTTTCGCAGTGATTTCAAATAGAGAGCACGGACACTCGTTAGCCGAGATAGCTTGGAGATGGCGGTACTATTCGGAGATTGGATACGAGCGAGCGGGCGAAGGAGGCGCACAACCGAGATTAACGAAGAAGAAGACGACAACTACAACGACATTTTATCTGAAGGCATGAGTAGCGACGTGGAACAATTTGACCAAGATATACCAATTCCAACCGAAGAACCACAAGAAATTATAAAGAAAGTAGAAAAAATATTTTCAAATTGGTAATTTATTTCATTGCAATTTTTTTCAACAACAGTACACTTCAATGTTGTAATTTTGAATCTTGTATATTTCAATGAAATAATTAATAATATAAGAGGCACAAAAACAGTCTGGGGATGTTTTTTTTACACTCTTCTTGTCTTTGTTTAATTATTTAGTTTATACTTTATAGTTTATACTGTTATAGTTTATACTGTTATAGTTTATACTTTATAGTTTATACTTTATAAATATATTATATATATGAGTATAATACTATAAGTTTATAATATTTAATATTATAGTATATGTATATGACTATATTAATATGACAAGTATATGTTAATGTTACTTTGTTAGTAATTTAGTATTTTTAATTTAGTGAAAAAATTTTAAAAAAAAAAAAAACAAACAAACCGCACAGTCCCCGCCCCGACTTCTACCTAACGGGACCAGGACCGACGGACACGTTATGGTCTCGCCAGGCCGACTCGCCAGCCCGCCTACCGACCCGCTTCTTATCCGCCCGACCCGCTTAACCCGACCTCGGTGGGCGACGCCCACCGCGATCTAATTAATTATCAAACATTCATATCTAATATTGACTAAATCTTAATCAAGTGAAGATGAAATCAAACTACTGCATTAATTCATAAATAACAGTTTCAAGCGATTCATAAGAAAAGCCCTAATAGAGTGTTTAGCTCTTAAACATCGCCATGTCAAGAATTAATACAAACCAACATAAACTGAATTAAAAACAAAGAAAAGAAAAGAAATTTGAACCAAAGTTGTCTCCAATCCTGTATTGTAGCCTCCTTTCTTCTCCCCCAAAGTAGATGTGAGATGTAAGATCCCCGATGAATAATGAGGTTAGAGTTTTAGGGATTTATAGCTGGGAAGAGTTGCCTTTCGGACCCTGAAAACGTGTCAAAATTTGGCCCAGAACGTGAAAAACCCGCCTCGGCACCGCAGACCTGCAGGCTGGCACCGCGGTGCCTAAAGTCCTGCAACTTCTCAGTAGTTTCAGCACCGCAGTCCTGCTGATGGGCATCGCGGTGCTGCTTTGCCTTTTCCCGAATCTTCAATTTTCGACCTTTTTGCCTTGGGACCCTTCTTTTATGTCCACTTTTCGTTCCTTTTCGCCATTTTGCCTTTTTGAACAGCTGTGACTCAAAAGAAAGAAAAACAAACCTACTACTATACTAAACACAATAAAAACGAGTAAAATACCAACTAAAAATGACTCAAAAGACGTATACAGAATATGTCTAACAACCGATGT
Organism: Przewalskia tangutica; assembly: GCA_029844215.1. Taxonomy (NCBI): domain Eukaryota; kingdom Viridiplantae; phylum Streptophyta; class Magnoliopsida; order Solanales; family Solanaceae; genus Przewalskia; species Przewalskia tangutica. The sequence goes on along the minus strand of CM056721.1, from coordinate 14,240,259 downwards.
GCATCTGTCAAAGGCATGCGGTCCACGACAAATCTCACAATTTACCGACATCTGGACTGCATTCACAGACATAGTGTTCTGCTGCAGCTGCTTTGTCAAAAGGGCCAATTGTGCATTCAGGGCAGTGATGGCATCTAACTCATGTATGCCCATAGTCTTCCTGTTATTCACTGACCTGTCGTCTGCCCCTTGATGATTGTTAGCAGCCATGTCTTCCAGTAATTCATGTGCCTCATTGGAACACTTTCTCATAAAGGCTCCCCCTGCTGCAGCATCAATGATGGTACGAGTAGTACCACTCAGCCAATTATAAAAAATGTGGACTAACATCCACTTCTCTATGCCATGATGTGGGCATTTCCTTTGCAGATCCTTAAATCGCTCACAGTCATCATAGAGTGACTCACCATCCACCTGGTAGTAATTGTTTAGCTCTCCCCTTAACTTTACTGCTTTTGAAGGAGGGAAGAACTTTGCAAGAAACTTTTGTGCTAGATCCTGTCAGGTGGTGACGGAGTTGGCAGGTAGTGAGTTCAACCAGCTCTTGGTTCTGTCCCTAAGTGAGTACGGGAAGAGCCCCAGTCTAATGGCATCATCAATAATGTCATTGTACTTGAAAGTGGCACACAACTACAGAAAGTTGGCAATGTGCATGTGGGGGTCTTCAGATGGAAATCCCCCAAACTCTACTGTAATCTGGACCATGCTCAAGATGGCTGGTTTGATCTCAAAGTTGTTTGCTCCTATTGCTGAGAGTCTGATGTATGTTTGTGCACCAGTGACCGTGGGTAGAATATAATCTCCCAAGTTTCTTTCTGCTGGGATCGATATTGGCTTCTCTACATGTTCAGGAACCTCGTTGTTTGCCCTATTTTGATTCGGTGGTTGGTTTTCCATGGTCACTGAATCAGCTATCCTTTTATTTCGCCTGTTTTGCTTGCACGTTTTCTCAATTTCAGGGTTGAAGGGAACAAGTGTATCTACTCCTCTCCTTCTGCGCATTCACTAAATCCCTGAAAAAGACCAAAATCAACAAACAAATCAAGGCAACAAGGTTCTAACAGTAAAAGAAAATAAAAATAAGCCAAAGTAGAAATAAAAATAGATTGTTCGATATTAGAAGTACGCTAGTCCCCGACAATGGCACCAAAAACTTGTTAGGATATTTTCGTATGCTCAACGCAAGTGTACGTATCGTTCACAAGTAATATAGTCTGATAATACCGAATATCGTCCTCAGAGACTGGTTTATAAGTACCGTTCATCTATTTTATGTTATCTATTTGGCAATCGATAATTGAGTTTGGTTTTTGTTTAACTACTAGAATAATTGGAAGAATTAACTAAACTATTTAAGTTGTGATCAGTTATGAAGGAATTAGGGCCTCCAAAATCCTTGACTATCCACTCTATTCAATCCTTAATGCAACTAGAATGACTTCTTCTTCTACGTTAAGATAGCGGTTAACTAGACTGTCTTATATTCCTGTTAGGATATATAATCACTCAACCCCAGTGCAGAACTCTTCTATATTTCTATGATAGGATTTACCACATAGGAGGATTAAGAACAGTAACCTATAATGCTACACAAGTATCGGGGTACTTTCGTCCACGATTTTAACCTATGTCTATTCAATTACAGCATATCCAAATCTCTCCTTTCGGTTCTTGATTCGAAATCATATAGATTATGATAAATAGTGATCAATTAACTGTCAAGCATTCATACCAATTATTGAATAAATCTTATCAAGTGGAGAAGAAATCAAACTACTGCATTAAGTCATGAAATAAAGTTTCAAGTGATTCATAAGGAAAGCCCTAATAAAGTGTTTAGCTCCTAGCCATAGTCACGCTAAGAACTAACACAAAATCCATACATAAACTGAATTAAAAAGAAATAAAGAAAAATTACGTAGAACTAAGTCTCCAATTGTAGTCGCAATCCTTGCCCTGAGTTGTATTGTGTGATAGAATGAACTCCCCTCCTAAACTAATCCCTAGGGCTTAACTATGTTGCACATTCGTGCCCTATGGACCCTTCTGCCCTTGGCCAATTCTAACTCGGATCTGAAAATTTATGCCTCGTCACCGCGAACCTGCAGAGTGGCACCGCGGTGCCGAAAGTCCTGCAACCTGGAAGTAAATATAGCACCGAGGTTTTGTCTGAATGGCACCCCGGTGTCAAAAATCTTGCGGTCTTCGATCTTACGGAACCGCAGCTTCGCTTCGCACCGCGTGCCGCTTTCCTTCGTCCGAATTATCAATTTTCAACCTCTTTCTGCCTCGGGATCTCCTTTTATGCCCATTTTTCGTTACTTTTCGTCATTTTGCCTTTTGAACCGTTATGACTCAAAAGAAAGAAAAATGAACCTAATACTATACTAACACAACAAAAACAAGTAAAATACGAACTAAAAATGACTCAAAAAGCGTATATAAAATACGCCTAACATGTACCTAGACGTGAGGGGTGAATGTGATTCGTTGTCTGTGGCTATTTCGTCACAAATTCAGAGACAGTGGAGATCTTGAGAGGTATAAGGCACGACTTGTGGCTAATGACACAAATCAGCATGAGGGCATTGATTGTGGTGAGTCCTTCAGCCCGGTTGTCAAATCGGCTATCATTCGCACATTTTTTAGCATTGCCATTGGCAAACACTAGCCGATCCATAAGCTTGATATGAAGAATGCATTCTTACATGAGGATCTGAGAGAGACAGTCTACATGCATCAGCCGCCAGGGTTCACCCATCCAGCAATTTCTCACTATGTGTGTCGTCTTCATAAGTCACTGTATGACCTGAAAAAGGCCCCCCATGCGTAGTATAATCGTTTTGTCAGGTATATCTTGCTGATTGAGTTTGTATATAGCAAGAGTGATACATCACTCTTCATTTTCCCCCTTACTATTAGTCATTTCTGCCTTTCTTAGTTGGACATTGCTTGGTGAGAAGTTATACGTCGGAACGTAAGAAACAAATACAATGAATTGATTTTTAATGGTACATTACATTAATGAAATCTAGAATTGATGAGTCTTCTTATTTTTCTTTTACATGTGTACTTTGACCAGAATTGTGGGGTCAATGTTGACTATTATTGGACTCTATGGGTTTTTATGGGGGAAGAAAAAAGAGATGGAGCGTAACACGGAGCATGTTAAAGAGGAGAAAGAATTTAAAATGAAGAACCAATTGACAAAGACTGATTTGGAATTGCAATTCTCAGAAAAGTCAAATGTAATAACAAATCAGAGCTTCATTACAAATGCCCAAAGCAAGATATGATTATTTACTGTTATGGATTGATCAAAAGCTTTTCATCATGTTATGGATAATCAATGTTACCATTACCATGTCATTTAATTTCATGTAGCAGTACCGAGTACGTTGTAGAAGAGAGCATTAAATCAATGAATGTAGTTTGTGTACGAAGTGACAAAACTATTAATTAAGTTTCCATTATAGTAGTTGTATATCTATGTCAATTTGGAATAATCTCCAACAACCTTGATATATGGCTCGTAATGACTATTTCGAAAATAGCCATCAATTTTAGAAGTATCATGCAGAACATCAAATTAATATAGTTATTATGTGTGCCATCCCTAAATACATATCTTAAAATGTAATCAAATAACGAATGTAGAAAGTTAAGGGTGTCAAATGGTCAGGTTAGATTTACTAAGCCTGAAAATGGGGTGTCAATAAGAAGTTAACAAAATAATAGGCCATAATCCAACCTATTCAACTTGACCCAACTTTTTCCCATGTAAATTTAATCAAGATTGCAAGGTAATATGTATTACTCGTGATTTTACATGCTAGCTACTATATAGATTGAGATACATTAGTGCTGAAACTAATATAGAATTATACCTAAAAAATTGAAATGCAGCACTAGAAATGCAATGTCATCATTCTCATCTTGTTTACAACTAAACTTGAACTCAATTTAGTTCTCTCATTTGAGCTTACATGGACAATCTTCATAGTTATAAAAATGATGGCAAATTAAAACTGGTCAAATAACAAATTATATGCGGAACAAATTGACTAAATTATTAATCATATAAACAAGCAAATCATTGACAAAATAGGTTCAAAAATATGAGATTCAATTTTTCATCTTCAAGGAGGTGATAAAGGAGTTGGAGTTGCTAATATTGGTTGAATTGGGCCGACTATCGGATCGAATTGGAACTTACAGAAGCAGCTATAGTTTGAAAGCTTCTAACAAACTATAATTATGGTTTAGCTAATTACGACTCGTAGCTATGTATTCACCCGTGTTCAATACGTTTGTATTTCACTGTATTTAATTAGGTTGTATTCAATTCATTATATTCGATTCGTAGCTACTTTTACACTGTATTGAGTATTCAATAAATTGTATTTCAACAACAAAAACAAAATATAAATTCAAAAATATATTAAAAATATATACTTCGAATAAAAAATTATAGTAAAACGTGAAATTTTGGACGGGCTGAGTTAATCATTAACTTATGAGCCATAATTGACAGCCCTTTACATAGCTATGCGGTGAAGCCACGTAACGGTGAAGCCCTTAACTATGAGTGTTTCATGTCTTTGCATTTACTTTTACCTTGCCTTTAAGTATGAACTTTTACGTACTTTGGGCCACGATTATGTATTGATTCGCTAGCCAAATATACAAAAAATTATGCAATTTTATGTGTAAAGTATTTATCTTTTTTGTTTATTAATTTTAATATACAAAAAAATATACATTTGGATATTATTTTAATAGGAGGTTATACAATGTAAAATTCCTTGATTTTGTGGCTCATTATTACTCCAAAAAGTTATTGGTCATAAGATTCACCAATATTTGTTAATTTGGGCCATGAGATTAAGATGTTGGACTAGTTACACATTTGGGTCATTTGAAAAAGTTTGTTGAGCAATAAAGGCTCATTCCTAAAGTATTAAAGTCCAATTTTGCATAGGGCTCAAGATTTTCATGAAATAATTAGTTTGTGTTAATCTCTGCTCATGATATTCAGTTGCTACTGAATTTACCAAAAATATATTAGAAGAAATTTTAATGTCTTAAAATGTTATCCAATAAGAATTAAGGAATACTTAAAAATCCTAAAACTACAGGATGTTCCACAGTGCTGCTTTTGTTTTACTTATATTGCGTAAAGAATGGATCTTGGAGACTCTTAACACTCACCCGCACGCACATACCTCGTTAACTAGAGCGTGAACAATATAATTTGGGGGTCCAATATCGACGAACAAAAGGTTGGAATGAGTCTGGTTTTCAAGGGGGATAATTGGAAAAATTGATTAACAACATATGATGCAAGCTGGGGAATGTTAGATTTTCCTTTTATATAACTATTAGTTTTTTATTTACATTTTTAAATAATATAATGATTTTTAAATAATCGTTATTTGGTCAAATGTTCATTCATCAACACATTTATCGTTATTTCCTCACTCAATCGCACAATCTATACCAAAATTTTAAAAATATTAAATTTGAATTTCTTTATTAATAATTATGTAAATTATATGTTACACATAATAATATAGTACTTTATATTTTTGGAGTCTTTAATAATTGTGGCCTAAAGCAAAGACTTCACTCATCTTATCTTAGTGCCGGCCCTGAATTTATGTCAAATATTATTGATGCGTGAGAGATTCACACATGATATTAACTCAATTCTATTTAGAGAGAGTCCATCACGATACCTTGTGACGGCGATGTCCTTGAATATCACCATGCATCGCACTACTGGATGGCCTGACATGACATTCCACACAAATGAGCAAAAAAAGAAGCCTAAAATTCAATCGCATGACCGTTAAAGTCCTCGACTGGTGCATAAAAAATGGTATTAAATTTAGGAACAAGCGATAACTTTTAAACCTTACTTTATGCACGTAAATCCAAGGATAATTAATTGAATATAGTTCGTCAAAAAATTATATTGTGCATATAAAAATTATATATATATATATATAGATATATATCTTGAATATTCCTAGCAAAATTTCTGATTTGACTACCACCTTTATCATTTATGTACGGTAGAGGACATTAAAATGCAACAAAAATTTTGGGGTCATATTTTAAATGGTAGTACTACTTGAGTACCTAAAGAGGATTATCATTATCCTATCCCATCACTGATTGATTTTCAGTTATAAATATCATTTGACCAGATGTGAAAATGCCCTTTATTATTGTTGCTTGTTAAACCTCTTTAACAAAAAGAGACTCGCAAGTTGGGCAAAAAGTTATTTATTTATTCATGCTTCTTTGCGACATGACGACGTTGGGTTGGGGGTCTCAAGTTCCACTCAAAGCATTGATCAATTATTTGATCTTCTAATTTTATTCAATAATTGGCTAGTCTTCTTTAATTTCTATATTGGAACATAATTTTATAGATAAAAAATATTACGTAACTAATAACCAAAAACATCTATAACTTTTCTGTCATGTTTATGTTCTTTCAAAATCATATGTATCACAAAATGCACAGACTATCTGATTTAGGGTCTAAACCTTTCGATATACCTTTAACTAAAATTGACATAAACCACTACTAAAAAATCACTATTTTTTCACTGAAATTTTTTAGTGGCAATTTCCACTGAATGTTTGTGGGAAATAACATAAAATAATAGTGTTTGTGAGTAGTAATGTGTAGAACGGAAAAATAACAACAACAACTATTTGTTAGAAATCTGGAAATGATCAAATATGAGGGCTTGATGAGTCGATCAAAAATTTTATTTATCCTTAAAATAATATTGCCCTGTATATCCTTTCAACGGTTGTAATAACAACTTATCTCCCAAGATAAAACAACAATCAAACAAATGAGCAAAGGGAACTCAAGTGTTTGCTTTGGAAGAAAGATCTTTGAGTGTTTGTGGTTTCAAGAGAGGGAGACAATTTTAGAGAATTGTTGAGTGTAAGATGTCAAGTGTGTTTCCAAATGAGCCTTGTGTCTCATTTTATAGTGTGTAGATGATGACCATCCAAATGGCTAAGTAATGGCCATGAATGTCATGTTAATGCCTTGAATTTGGAGTTACAATTCAGCCAAGTAATGACTGAATTCATGAGCAAAATAATGGAGAGTAAATACTCCAAATAATGGAGAGTAATTTGGAGTCGCTGCCCTTCAGTTCCAGTAACTCACTGGAACTGGAACGTCAATTAGAGCTGCAACCCTTCAATTCCAATAAGTTACTGGAATTGAAACGTCAATTAGAGCCACGGCCCTTCGGGGAGGCACCGCGGCCCTTACTTGGAGGAGTCGCGGCCCTTCGGAGAGGCACCGTGACCCTTACTTGGAGGAGTCGCGGCCCTTCGGAGAGGCACCGCGACCCTTACTTGGAGGAGTCGCGGCCCTTCGGAGAGGCACCGCGATCCTTACTTGGAGGAGTCGCGGCCCTTCGGGGAGGCACCGCGGCCCTTACTTGAAGGAGTCGCGGCCCTTCTCGGTCTCGTGGTGATTTCTTATTCATTTCATCTTTACACATTATACACTTCTTCCTTCATTTACCAACGTGAAATCATTCGTCATTTGGACAATAACCGTCTATTACCTTACGTCTCAAACAATTCGTATACGTACCAATATCTCTTCCATTACGGAAATTTTGATTCTTGGTACTACGTGTGCACGTGTGTGGAAACAAGGTTTCCTACATGCGGGGCCTCAATTGTTCGATTCATAATTAATATGATTTACTTTATTTCACGTTTATAAATATTTTCAACAATCCCCTCTTTGAAGAGATTTTGGTGCACGCGCATGGTGCTTTTCTAGCAATCACTTGGCGGAACGATGTTGTATCTGGAGAGGTAGTCGGAGCTTTGAACCTTCCATAGTAGAATACCATCGGACATATTTACTGCTCGGTGAACGTGATGTCTTGAACCGTCAGTGTTTAGTATATGCCAAGACAATGGTACCAACACAACACATTTCCTACTCAATCTTTCTAGTGTTTTGTCCATCGTGGGCCGTGGACGCCCTTGGATTCTTAAGTGCGTTCATTTGAGACGGTCTGTCCTCGCACTTAAATAGGTGGTTTCCTACAAGGTATCTTGTAATACCCCGCTACACAAGCGTTAGGAACCATTAAAAATTTCACCAACCTAACCTCAACTTTTGAGGATCATTAAAGGTTTGGAAACTTATCATTTACCCCTCTTACATGTAGCACTTTTTGTCTATCACGGGAACTGTCTTGGATTATGTTTCTTAAGAAAGACACATTATCCGAAGTGCTCTTGCTTCCACCGAAGCGCTCACGGAACCTTTACAGTTTAATTTTCTCTTTGAACCTTATTCCTGGGATCTCCAGTCTGTAAGGTTGGGTGTCCACAATATCGGTTCTTATTGTTTGGGTTTTAAGCCCATTCTCATAGACATGCAGAACAACTGATCTTTGGATATTCCCTTCGTCAAGGGATCTGCGATATTTTCCTTAGATTTTATGTAATCAATGGAAATAATAACCGAGGTGATCAACTGTATAACAAACTCATGTCTCCGTCGAATATGACGAGACTTACCGTTGTATATTGAACTTCGTGTCCTTCCTAGAGCCGACTAACTATCGCAGTGGATCATTACAGAAGACACGAGTTTATCCCAATATGGGACATCCTCTAGAAAACCATGAAGTCACTCAGCTTCCTCTACCGTTTTATTTAAAGCGATAAATTCTGACTCCATCGTCGATCGGGCAATAACAGTTTGCCTAGAGGATTTTCAAGACACAGCTCCACCACCGATTGTAAAAATATATCCGCTGATGGAATTGATGTCGTCGCTATCAGATATCCAGTTTGCATCGTTGTACCCTTCTAGTACCGCTGGATATCTTGAATAGTGTAACCTGAAATGTATCGTGAACTTTAGGAACCGTAGTATCTTGTTCAACGCTTTCCAGTGATCCTCACTTGGATTTCGAGTGAACCTAGCCAATTTATTGACTGCATGAGCGATATCAGGTCGAGTGCAGTTTGTGATATACATCAGACTACCAATCACCTGCGCATAGCGCTTCTGGCGTACGGGTTTACCCAGATATTTTTCATGCTTTTGACTTATCTCCAATGGTGTTGATACCGGTGAACTATCGAACATCCCAAATTTCTTCAGTACATTCTCGATGTAGTGAGATTGAGATAAGACTAGTCTATTAGATGTCTTAGAGATCTTAATCCCTAAGATGATATCTGCAATGCCCATATCTTTCATGTCAAAACATTGTTTTAACAAGTCTCTAAGATTATTCCAGGACTACTTCCAGTGATCAACAAATCATCTACATATAGACATATCATGACGAAGGATTTGACATTTTCTTTCATGTAGACACATTTGTCACCTCCATTAATGGAGTATCCTTTTGATAGTAGAGTACTATCAAATTTCTCGTGCCATTATTTAGGGGCTTGTTTCAGCCCGTACAACGATTTAATAAGCCGACATACTTTTGTCTCTTGTCCTGGAACCACATACCCTCAGATTGATCCATGTATATTTCTTCTTCCAAATCACTATTTGCTAAGTAATGGTAAAGAATGCCTTGAATTTGGAGTTACAATTCAACCAAGTAATGACTAAATTCATGAGCAAAATAATGGAGAGTAAATACTCCAAAGTCAGCCCAAGAATCAGTTTTTAATTCACCTCCAACAGATTGAAGCAATGATGAGCCGCACTCTTCGGACGGAGTCGCGCCCTTCGCCTAAGTAACTCACCGACTCGAACGTCAATTAAGTCGCGCCTTCAATTCCAAATGAGTTCCTGGAATTGAAACGTCAATTAGAGTCGGTCCTCGCGTCACGCGACTTATACATGGAGGAGCCGCTACCCTTCTCGATTTCGTGGTGATTTCTGATTCACTTCATCTTTACACATTATACACTTCTTCCTTTATTTACCAACGTGAAATCATTCGTCATTTGGCCAATAATCGTCTATTACCTTACGTCTCAAACAATTCATATACGTACCAATATCTCTACCATTAAGGAAATTTTGATCCTTGACACTATGTGTGCACGTGTGTGAAAACAAGATTTCCTACGTGCGGAGTCTTAATTGTTCGATTCATAATTAATAGAATTTACTTTATTTCACGTTTAATAAATATTTGCAATAGTGTTTTCATACGAAAAAATTAGAAAGTTTTCAAGGATTTTAATGAATCCATGTAACCCAATATGCATTGTCAGCGAGCTGATTCGGTGGAATGAATAAGAAAATCATATTTTATAACATAAATTTTCCACTGTTTCTAGTAGTGAATTTATTGAGTCATCTCCTTCCTCTTCTAGTCCATCAATGACAGCTAGGGTTCCTCTCGTTGAAGAAAGAGAAGGAAAAGTGAAGTTAGACAAAGTTATTGCGGATTCCACGAAGTCACTTGTGTGTCTCATTGGAAAATTAGGTTTCGATCGATCCGATCCTCATTTTTATTTTTTTAATTTTTATAATATATATAATGTCTAATATATATAATATATATAATTTCTAATATATAATATATATAATTTATGATTTTCTAAATTCCTAATATATATAATTCCTAATTTTCTAAATTTCTAATATATAATATTATATAATTCTTTTAAATTGAATTTCCAATACTGAAATTGACATTCTAGGGCCAGGAAATTTTTACGTTGAAATCTATTGTACATCGCGAGATATTTAGATTTGAAAATAGGAAAACGTAACGATTTGGGGGAAAAGAGAAATTGAGGGGCAAGATGGACGCTTTTGGAGAAATCGCGAATCAAACCGCTTATGATGTTTGTCCACCCCGTGTCGAAAAATACGCGAAATCAATTTTTTTAGGTAAAGCGGACGTCCAGCGCAGTTATGGCCAGATAAAGTTTGATCAATTTACAACCTATATTTGATATGTGAATACGTCCCGGCCGACGGAGGGTGGATGGGGCTGGCGGGGGCAGGTGGATGGGGCTGGCGGGGAGGGGGGATCGGGATCAAACTTCGGTCGACCGACCGAAATTCGTCGGTCTTGTCCGATAATCCCAAAGTTCGGTCCTCGGTCCGGTCCGGTTCGATCCGGTCCGGTCCGGTTTTGACCCTTTGTGCACCCCTACTTGTGTGTCTTAAGATATTTAATGGGCCGAACGTTAAAGAGCAACACACTTTGAGCCAACTATTAATTCAACAATTGAGCTCCTCTCTGCAACAGGCCTAAACAGAAGAAAGACCCAAATGAATATTAACAACTGTGTATATTCTAGGAAGCTTCTAGCATAGTATTTGGAATAAAACTAGGATAGTTTGTTAGATACACAACCAATAAGGAGTAGACAAAATTGTATAGGATTTGTTATTTATTTTTATTTTTATTTCTATATTCATACACTTGTATAAATACATGATCTTGTATAACAATACATACAAGAAGAAATTTTCCAAAAAAGTGTCTGTAATTTACTTTATGATATCAGAGCAGTAAACAGATCCTTTATAAATCATATCTTCTTTTTGTTCACTAAGAATGACAATTGAAAGCACTATTGAACCCACTACTAAAAAAAGCTCACATACAACGGAAAAAAATATAATTTTTCCGAATATTTTATTCCAGAATATTTTTTTTAAATGAGTTTTATAAAATCAAGAAAATTTCGTACTTTTAATAAAAGTCATTTTTCAGATTTATTTTAATTAAAAAAATCAAAATTTCAGATTATTTTAAAAAAAATTATCCCGTAGGCACCAATAGAATATGTTATACCTATAAAATATGTTTAAAATAAGGCATATTAGTGTATATTTCCCTATATAATATGTGTATAATTTGGGTGACAACTGACATGTAGCATATTAATGTGTAAAAATGACATGTATCAGATTTACAACAAATTTGAAAAAATGACTTTTATTAAAAATGTGAAATTTTATTGATTTTATAAAACTCGTTTTTAAAAGAAATCTGGAAAATTGAATTTTTAATTAAAAATTCTGGAATTTTTTTATAAAAAAAATCAGTTTTTTCAGATTTCTTTTTAAAATTAATCCATATTTAAAAAATATATTTTTAGGACACTTTATTATTATTTTTTTAAAACACTTTACAAATTTTTTAATTAAAAATCTAAATTTTCAGAATATTTTTTATAACACTATTTTTGAATACTTTGCTAACGGTAGAAATATATTTGCCCAACTTATAATGCGAGGGTATAGTTAATTACTTTCTCTAACGGAGGACAAAATTGATTAATAAATTAAAGTAAAATACTTTTCGAGAGATCTCCTCCGAATCACTGATATGACTATCGAACGATTTTTTTTTCCAAAACAGTGTCTACAATGTAATTTAAAATTACTCCTTAAACTTATCCGAATAAATCTTTACATATCTTGATTGTACGGGCGATCTTATTACCCCTATCCTTATTTGAAGGGTAACTATTACCCCCCCTAAAATATATAAAACCAAACAAATGATATGCGTTGTAAAACACAGCTGGAATATGCGTTGTAAAACATGCACTCCAGCTGGAAAATATTTGAAATTTCAGAGATGCCATAGCAATGGTGGAAATTGTTGCCTTACCTAGGAGCGGTGAAGAAGAAAAGGTATAGAACAAAAAGAAAAAGAGAAGGGCCCCAAAAAAACTCACTTGTCAAAGTAGTAAAACAACTCACCTAGTTAATTGTTTGAGATATAATTATGAGCCCGTTTGGATTGACTTATAAGTTGGTTACTTATTTGAGATATAATTATGAGCTCGTTTGGATTGGCTTATAAGTTGATCAAATCAACCAACTTATAAGCCTTTTTAGCTTATTTGACTGTTTGACTTTCTCGCTTAATGTGCTGACTTTAAGCCAGAAAATACTTAAAGTCAGTCATTTTTTAAAAGTTAGGAATTCTAACCCTTTTTTGTTGGGGGCTTATAAGTCATTTCTATTAACTTTTAAGATTACTTTTGTATTCCTTATATTTTATTAAAATTTCACACTATCTTCTCACCAATAAACACTTTTATTCAAACACTCAACTGCTTATTTTTTAAAATAACTTTTAACACTTAAAAGTTCTAAAAACACTTTATACATAAAAATCACTTTTTTAAGCTCATTCAAACGGGCCCTATATATTAACAAAAAAAGATTAGGAATAGTTTCATACCAAATTGAAAAATCTATAGGGCCTGATCTTTCTTTATTTCTAATTTAGTCTATATAAATTAGAAAATCAAACATTTAAATAGCTACACATATATAAAAGTCCATCTTTTTGTGAGATAATTAAATGACTTATCAAACTTTTTATGATGGCAAATGTACGTTATCAGGATCGTCTTTGGATTCGTGTGAGGTGTGCTACCGCATAAGGCCGTCTTTGGATTCATGTAAGGCGTGCTATCGCAAAGGACCCCCGAAAAACGAAAAAATTTAAGATCCCTTTTTTTATTTTTTATTAGATAGTATTAGCCAAAATTTACTGTAAATGCTCATAATTCGCAGGTCTTAACTCAAGTAAGAGTTTATTTTTACGAATTAAAATATGTTCTCAAAATATTTGAGACTCTGTACACCATGTAATTCATGTTGTTGTTATATATACATGTGGTCGTTCAGAAAATATCTTAGCATTTTCTTTCTGCTTCCTCACTTGCTAGCTAGTTCCTTTCTTCTACTAGCCAGCTAGGTTACCATCCTATAAATATATACTTAGTTCCATACGGCTATTATCGGACACCATTACCTTTCAAATCTTCTCCCTATTAATCAATTCCCACCCATTGAACTATTGAAGTAGTGTTATTTATTGGGTGATTGATCAAGAAGGAAGAAAATGGGGAACGAATTGTTGGTTTTTGTGGTGATGGTGATTGTGCAATTGGCGTTTGCTGGAATGATAATAATATCAAAGATAGTTATGGATGGCGGTATGAATGCTTTCGTTCAATCAGCTTATAGGCCTATTTTTGCCACTATCTCCATTGCTCCCTTTGCTTTCTTCTTGGAGAGGTACACTACACCTTCTTGACTTCTTCCTATCTACAATTAACATCATACGGGGTAACAGAAAGACAGCTGGAGAAAAGCTGATAGTGAGAAACCCAAAGGGGTTGTTTGGTCATTGGTTAGAATTCCGCATATATTAATTATGCAAAATTTTATTATTTCATAAGTTAATATAAAAATTAACTCATAACTTATATATATTTTTATTTATGTTGGAATGATAATAAAATATCGTACTTGATCTGCTAAATTTTATATCATACAACCAACAAACTACACAACATAATAGATAGCTATGCTAGTTTTAATACATAAATAACTCCCTTCCCTTCCTAATTATTTAACTAAATAATACGTACACATATATAGAGAAATCTGTTAGGTCTCAATGGTATCCTATGCAAATTTGAAAGTGACTCTATCTCACGATAATGAATTATATGTAGTATATATTATTATAAAAAGACAGTTCGATGCATATGCTTCCGTTATGCGCGACTAAAAAATAAATCATAGTAATATATTATAGCCAAGTGGATCACTAACTTTTATAGTGGATGAAAAGGATAGAGATTTTGGGTTCGAATAGAATAATCGGCTAAGAAACATTTATCCTATCCACTTTACGCAATCCGGTCTAATATCAAACAGTGAATGAGAACCAATCCAATGAAGATTGATATTTTCTTGGCAAATTTTAGTTTGATGTCTATACCTTCTTTGTCCTGCCAATTGGAGATAACACAATCTTTTATCGTTGTCTATTAATTCACTTTTTTTCTTCTTTTGTATTTTTCTCTTTTCCTCATCTTGACAGGAAAACAAGACCCAAGATGACACTCTCTATTCTTTTTCAGATATTTTTATGTTCTATTTTCGGGTAAGCATTTTCTTTTCCGTAAAAAATATAGTACTCCCTCCGTTTTAATTTAAGTGTTTTAGTTTAACTTGACACGAAATTTAAGTAACAAAGAGATTTTTTTTAATCTTGTGGTCTGAAATTAAAGATGCGTAAGTTCTTTTAAATCTTGTAGTCTTAAATTTGTTTTATAATTGGAAAAAACTTACTAAATATAGAAAGATACACTCTTTTTTTGCCTGATCAAAAAGGAAAATAAGACACTTAAATTGGTACGGAGAGAGTAGTATATAATTGCACTCCACTAACTGCTTTCTTTACTATAAAGGACTGAACAAATCTGTTTGTTGAGCTTTTTTGTTTTTGCTCTGTTTGTTCTCATTAGTGTGATTTTATATTTTAGTGAAAGGCAAGTTTGTTTATTAATTCAACTCAAAAAAGGGAAATTGAAATTATATAATTTCTGAAACTGTGAAGTGGTCCATTCAATTACCAAATTTACTAAGGGCCGTCTAACATAAATGTAATATATATCGTGTGCAAAATATATGTCATCATTCTTCGAGGGCAAATGTAGAAATAACGTTACTGGATTATGGTCACTTTTCTGCCTGTAAACTGAAAAATAAAGCCACCAGAGTTTCAATTGTACCACTAAAATTTTATGATAATATCATAGAGTTTCACATGTATATGCCAATGATTTTCTTTTCTATTATAGAAGTTGAAAAATGGATGATTGTGAATTTACCCTTCATTGTATTTGTTTTGCCAGAAGCGTTAGAAATATGACCGCAAGGCCACGAGTTGATTCCCTGCATAAACCTTCATTGGTTGAACACATGTGGCCATTAAATGTGGTTAAACTACGACGCGTGGCGCTTATCATACAATCGTCACCCAGAAATAAGCACTCGAAAGAGTAGCAGCTGCGATTTCCTTCGCTAAAAAAAAAGAAAAAAAGGCCCGTTCCCCTTGTTATGCAATATAATCTAACTAACTGTAGTAGTTTAGTTAGGAGGCAAGCGTCTTAAATAAAGCGATATGACTAATTGGAGATCATATCATCGACTAGATTGAATTTATCTGGGATTGAGCCGTAAATGATGTGGTAATTATACTTCTTATTATAACTTGTTTGTACCTTTTATTTACGTGAAATATGCAGGATAACAGCGAACCAATATGCATATTTCATTGGGTTAACTAATTCAACTCCAACAGTTGCTTCCGCCATTGATAATCTAATCCCAGCTTTCACCTTTCTCATAGCCGTACCCTTGGGGTAATTAATTATTTTACAATTCATAAGTAAAAATCAAATTGGAACGAGATAAATATGTAATTGCGAATAACTTTAACCTTTTTTTTTCTTTCTTGGCAGAGTTGAAAAATTGGGGTTAAGAAGTATAGCAGGACAAGCCAAGTTTTGGGGGACGATGGTATGTGTTGGAGGTGCCATGTTATTGTCATTATATCATGGCAAAGTGGTGATTGGTCAATTGGGATTTCATTGGAAATATGCAGAAAATACAGGCGTAGATGTCAATTCTGCCCATTCCAACTTCCTTTTAGGACCTTTTTTACTTATACTGTGCTGTCTCAGTTATGCCATTTGGTTAATCATTCAGGTAACACTCATTCCCTTCCCTTTTTTTCACTTCTAGTTCAAATTTATGTTTTTTTCCCAACACAAAACTTACAAATATCGTGGATATCTCAGATATTTTAAGAAATTGTTAAGGACTAAGATTGTGTTTGCTATGGAGTAAAATATATATATTTCAATTTTCTCATGTTTGATTGGTCAATTTTTTTTTGAAAACCTTTTGGAGATGATTTTTTTCTAGTTCTTACCTTCACATTTTGTTGTTCTTGGATTAATTAGGGAAGGGTAAGCGAGAGGTATTCAGCTCCATATACATGCATAACGTTGATGTGCTTAATGGCAAGTGTAGAGAGTGTCATCATTGGCATTTGCGTCGTCCCAAAACTTTCTGAATGGGCTTTAAATCCCATAAGAGCTATCTCAGTTGTCTATAATGTACGACTTTCACTTTTTGTATGGAGTACTATTCTTCTTATACAAGTTACTATGAAAAATTTCTCCTCTCTAATAATAAACTTATATAAACGAATCTACTAATTTGCTTATGATGATAAATTTTATTGATGTTGACATCAGGGAGTTGTGTGCACTTCATTTGCATATTACCTGAGCTCGTGGTGCATTGAGAAAAAGGGTCCTTTATATGTAGCAATGTTCAATCCCTTGTTGTTAGTTATTTCCGCATTTCTCAGTTGGACGTTGCTTCGTGAGAAATTATACCTTGGAGTGTAAGTATAGCCAATTCTTTTTTTAAATTTCATATCCAAAGCTAATTATAATTTCTTAGTAAAACATTTCGCATTTCCTTGACCATTTTAACGAGATCATTTGTTGATATATCAGAGTTGTAGGGTCAATCATAGTAGTGGCTGGGCTCTACGGCTTTTTGTGGGGCAAAAATATGGAGACACGTACAGACGAGATTGAAATAGAAGTAACTAAAGAGAAGAACCAGTCCAGTATATCAGTTGATTTGGAATTGCAGTTGCCTAACTCTAATGGTCATCTTCTAGAGTCGGAGCAGATCGCAGAAACCAAAGCTAAACTATAGTGGTCCAAATATGAATTGGAGCACTTCTTGTAATATGAAATCATTCTCTTGCAATTTGTGCATAAGGTTATTTATTGGACAGTAATGAAAACTATTTACCTCTAAAATCATATGGAGTGTTTGCAAGTTGCCCTCACCTGGCCGGCTGGTCAATTGGTTTTGTACCTTTACTGTTTTTAGTTTTATATTTTTTTTTTTATAGAAGACGATAAGATTATATTAATCTCCCTTAAAAAGTTTTTCTCATTAATATATATATATATATATATATATATATAGTGTGTGTACAATGTGAAATCCTAATACAATAGGGATCATATTTCTACCATAATTATACATAACTAATAATTACAAAAGATATGGTAAATATTAAAATAATATTCACTAATACACCCCGAGCGGAAGGAGAACGGACGCTTAGACTGGATATGAAGTCGAGATATAGCTGTCTAAATAGTCTGAAGATATCCGCATACTGATAGAAAGATGACACAGGCAATACCTTAACATGTCTTATAACAACCTTTTCACGAACAAAATGTATATCCATCTTTATGTGATTTGTTCGTTGATGCGGAATCAGATTATGAGATAAATATATGGTGGATATGTTATCATAGTATATCAAAGACGTCTTACGCAAGGGACACTGAAGTTCCAAAAGAAGATTTCGGAGCCAACAGATCTCAGCAACAACGTTTGCAACTCCTTTATACTCTACTTATGTACTCGAACGGGATAAAGTGGCTTGTCTCTTGGCATACCAAGATATGAGATTATCCCCTAAAAATACACCATAGCCGTAGGTGGAGCGTCGCGTATCCGAATAGCCAGCCCAATCAACATCCGTATATGATAACAACATGGTCGGTGCTTAGGGGTATAGATGTAATTCATAATCAAGCGTGCCCTTAACGTATCGAATAATTCACTTAAGAGCAGTAAAATGAGGCTCTTTGGGGGCATGCATAAACAAACACACACGCTGGACAATCTCCTATAAGATACTGAAGTGCACATGCAAGACTCCTATAAAGTGTGGGATCAGACACTGGATCATCATCAACAAAACTTAGCTTCGATTTAGAGTCAACCGGAGTAGACATGATCTTGTAATTCACCATTTTAGCTCTGTACACAATCTCTCTGCATACTTACGCTGACATAGAAACATAGTAACTACAGATCTAGTCATTGATATCCCTAAAAAGTAACTCAAGTTCCCCAAGCCAGTCATGGCAAATTCGATTTTAAGCAGTGTAACGATCTCATTTTTCAAAACATCATATGAGGCAGTGAGCACAATATCATCCACATATAACAACAAATAAGTAATGTTACTACCTCGGTGGAAATAAAGAGAGAATTATCACACTTGCTGCAAACAAACTCAATCTGCTTAATGTAATTAGCAAAGCGTTCATACCACGCTCTAGGGGAATGTTTCAAACCATAAAGTGACTTACGAAGATAGCACACATAGTGAGGGGCTGCAGGATGGACAAACCCATGCAGCCGGTGCATGTAAACAGTTTCTTTCAAGTCCTCATGTAAGAATGCATTCTTCACATCAAGCTGATGAATAGGCCAATGCTTACCCATGACAATACTCAGAACTGTGTGAATAATAGTTGGTTTAACAACAAGGTGATACTACATTTGATATGACCGATGAAGGAATCTCCGTCTGATTTCCAAGGCTTCCCATGTACAAAAAACAGGTTTTATTTTTTAGTTTACTCACTTCATATCGCTATTTTAAAATTATTTCTTCTCTTACTAACACTTTTACTAAGTATTTTTATAGGTACCCGGAGATGCATTTCAAAAAGATGTTCCGGAATTTTATTTTTTATGTCGTTGTATTTAATTTCAGTTTCATTATTCTGTATTTCATTTTATTTTAATTGTAAATTATGAAAAAATGCTTAGAATAGATAGAATAAAAACTAATATATAATTAACCTTGGTTTGATCGGATAGCCGCAAGTTAACAGATTTTAAAGGATGTCTCACCCCTTCCCTTTAGGATAATATAGAACCCTGATCCAGAATCTCATTAGTTTCGTAGATCAATTATACGAAGATCATTTTAGTGTCCTAATTCACTTAAATAATTAGGTGGTTACTCCTCAAATATAATTTTTTTGCTCAATCCAGGGAACCGCGCCAAAGAGTAACGTTGCGGTACCGTTCAGACCCCGCGGTAAAAAACGGGCGCGACACCCTGAGGATGCACCGCGGTGCCACCCTTTCTGGGAACTAACCTCTGAACCTGTCACTTCATCAATGCCACCACCCAATGTCCCCAGTCACCAAATGGAAACTCGTGGCAAACACAGGATTTTCAAACCTAAAATCCAGTTTAACCTGTCTGTCCAAACCATTTCTCTACTCCCAAAGAATCCCAAATTGGCCAAACTTAACCCTAATTGGAATGCTGTCATGTCTGAGGAATATAATGCTTTAACTAAGCAACATACTTGGGATCTTGTCCCTAGACCATAGGGGATGAATGTGATCAGATGTTTGTGGCTTTTTCGTCACAAATTCAGAGATATTGGTGTTTTGGAACGCTAAAAGGCTAGACTTGTGGCAAATGACACTAATCAGCAGGAGGGCATTGACTGTGGTGATACCTTTAGCTCGGTTGTTAAACTGGCTGCGATTCGTACTGTTCTTAGCATTGCTATGAGTAAGAAGTGACCGATTCATCAGCTGGATGTCAAGAATACATTTATTCATGGGGATTTGAAAGAAACTGTATACATGCATCAGTCATCTGGTTTTGTTCATCCGGTTGTTCCTCATTATGTCTGTCGTCTCAGGAAGTCACTATATGGTCTAAAGCATGCACCTCGTGCTTGGTATGACCGGTTTGCCAGATATATTATGCAAATTTGGGTTTATTTACAGCAGGTGTGACACATCTCTGTTCATTTTTCATCATGGTAGTGACATCGCTTACTTGTTATTATATGTTGATGACATTGTTCTCACTGCCTCATCTGATAAGTTAAAAAATGACATTATTGCTCTTCTCAAAATTGAATTTGTTATGACTGATTTGGGAAAATTGAGTTACTTTTTGGGTATATCAGTCACTAGATCTGCAGATACTATGTTCCTGAGTCAGCGTAAGTATGCATAAGAAATTGTGTTCAGAGCTAATATGTCGAATTGCAAGGCTATGCCTACTCCTGTTGATTCGAAATCCAAGCTCAGTGCTTCTGAGGGTGATCCAGTGTCTGATCTTACTCTCTATCGAAGTCTTGCAGGTGCTCTTCAGTACCTCACTTTCACCAGGCCTGACATTGCATATGTCGTCCAGCAGGTTTGTCTATTCATGCATGCTACGAGGGAACCCCTCACCGCTTTGCCCTTCTACGGGCCGCGGTTGCGCGAGGCATAAGCGATACATAAAGGAAAACATCGGGAGATTCAACCTATAACTCACTCTCATTGCACGATCTTAGAGTGAAAGAATGAAACCAATCCTAAATATCCTGCAGCCTCACGATTATAGATGCGCGCACACAATCGATAATCAAGACTCTACTAGACACCTGTGGACACTTTCCGAGGACTAATCGCTTCGATACCACTTTTGTCACGACCCAACCTCGGCCGCGGTACTGCTACCGGGGTACCTCGCCGGTATATGTCAGAGAATAGTAGCGGAACATACATAACACATACGTATAAAAAGGTAACATCACTGGCCAGCCGGTAAGGCTGCCTTCCATAAAACATACTTAACAAAAGTATAATAGTACAACTGGTTCTTATAACCCAAAACATAAATGTGACCACGCACTTAAAGATAACAATCGGCGGGACGGCCCCGCCATACCCCGAATATACAAAGTACCTATAACATCGTGAAATCCGTACCAAAATAACAAGCGTCCGGAGGATGGAGCTCGACATCGGAAGAGTGATCCTAAGAATGAGGATCCACAATCGCTTACCTACCGCGCGCATTTAACGCACCCAGAAGGGGTCGACACAATATGTACCAAGTATGTAAAGTCGGAAAAATCGTATCTTGATATCAAGTCTAAAAGCAGCCTGAGTCATGAAAGACAATAAAATACCTTTTATCAGTGCCTTACTAACAATGAGAGTGACAAGTATATATATAATATCGCATAAAATAGAGGCTCATGATCAAAACAGGTACCTCGCTTGTATCAATAAAACCATCCTACTCCCGGGACTATTTCACCCGCACGGGTCCCGTGGACCCGCATGAGGTACTCGCATCATTGTACTACGGCATGGGACTATTTCACCCGCGTAAGCCCATAAGGACTCGCGTGAGGTATTCCTCGCATCACGGGTAGCAAATCCACTAACGGTGGTATAACGATCTTGGGACTTTCCTCGGATATACTCTTACCCCGGCGGATGGTATAACGATCTTGGGGTCAGACTCGGATATACTCTTACACTGGAGCGGATGGTATAACGATCTTGGGGCTTGCCGCGATATACTCTTATATCGTGCGGATGGTATAACGATCTTGGATCTCGCCTCGATATACTCTTACAGCGGATGGTATGGCGATCTTATCTGGCCGCCGGACATACTCTTACAAGGAGGTGGTATGACGATCTGGGATTGCCGGACATACTCTTACCCTATCTCAAATCATTATCATATCATAAATAAGTTAAGAAAACTTATAACTTCTTTTAGTCTTGTTCATATACTCTCTCATTTTAGTTTACTTAAGGCACTTAATCATATCTTTAATAAAAGAACACCGGGAGTTTAACCCAAGTACTATATGCTTCAACTCTTTCAAAAATGATTCTTCTTTATACATAAAAATCTTTGGACAATTGATACCTTAAAATCAATTTGCCTCTTCACATACTTATCTTATTTAGAGAAAATCTCTTCTCATTAACCTTTTATGAAGCTAATAAACCAACTTCCCATAAAGTTGTTATATTAACTTTATACTTTAGTAAAATCACACTTTTTCCCTAACTAAGGGAATTATACATTCTTAAAATGAAACAAGTCATTATATACTTAAAACAAGTAAGAATACCAAATCTTGTACGTCTACCGTACTACATAGTTTCATCTATTCATGCTCAAGAGATAGGAAAGCTTCACATACCTCTTCGGTCAATCCACAAGCTAAGTCCACTTTACCGCACGTAGTATGTCAACCTAAAATGACCATAATACGTTTATCAAGCTCTAGTTATAATGCAGAATTTTTCCAAGTTAAAGTCACCAATTTCCTACGGAAAATTGGGCAGCGTTTCCTTTGTTTCTACATACTTTGCCACCTTTTCCAAGGTCGATTTTTAACGCTCAAATGCCATGTTTAAGGCTCAACAACCAACCAACACCAAGGGGATTACACACCTAAACTTTGGTGTGTAAAATTCAGCCCCACAAGTTACAACAACTAACCCAACAAGTCTAATGTAGTATTTAGGCAACAACATGCTCATAATATCCCCCTAACCAATTCTTTCATAATCAACCCCATTTCTTACATGCAACTACTCTAAGTGCATTTTTCCAACTACAAGTTCTTCCTATTAAACATGCAACACCCAATACCAACTACAAGAGAAGAAATGTTACCTTAAGTTTTAGCCAAACTTATTCCAACACCTTGCTAGCCTTTTCTCCAAGAACACCACCACAATAGTCTTCACAAGCTTGTAATAACCTTTCCTTCCTATTACACTTTTCAGATTTTTCCCTTAGGCTAGAATTCCTCTTGGGAATTTAGAGAGAAGGATGAGCTTTTTAACTTAGAGAGAGATGGAGTGTAAAGATGAAAAGTTGAAAGAAATGACCAAGTCTTGGTCAATATAATGCATGTAGCAGAAATCAGATGGGGGGACACTTGTCACCCTCCCATGGCCTCTTTTAAAACAAAAATCAGACTTTCTAAGTTTTTCCGCCCAAATTTCCCGCCTCGGCGCCGCGGCGCCGCAACTCCTGCGGACCCTCGGATCTTTCGGCGCCGCGGCCCTGCTTCCCGGCGCCGCGGCGCTGGAACTTCAGCGCCTCACCGCACTTCACCCGCCGCGGCTCTGAGGCCCCTGAACGTGTTTCTCTAATTTCTCGCACGGCCCCACACGCACGGCCCGAACCACGGGGTATAACATTCTCCCCCCCTTAGAAACATTCGTCCCGAATGTTCCTTCTAGCCTTACACAAAACACAATATAAACATATCTTCTTAACTATTCCTTTGCAAATAAGAATGCTCCCCGAGCCACAACAATACTTAAGCACAATTGCTAAATCAAAACTAACAAGCAGGAAAATGGGTTACTTGGAGGTGTAGGGAATAAGTGAGGATACTTCTTCATCAAGTCATCCTCTTCTTCCCACGTCATTTCCTCCTGCTCGCTCCGCCATAGACTCGACGAAGCCACATCTTTCGCTCAAGTCGCTTAACTCGACGATCGAGTATCGCATGGGACTCTCTCATACGATAACTCCTCTGCTACTTGGACATCCCGAACCGGTGCACTCTAGATGGATCTCCAATACATTTCCGCAACATGACACATGAAAATCGATGCACCGCCTCCAAATCGGACGGAAGATCTAACTCATAGCAACCGCCTACCCTACGGACAATCGATCACCCAATGTACCTGGGCTAAGCTTCCCTTCTTTCCAAATCTCATCACGCCTTCATGGGCGATACTTTAGAAAACCCAATCATCTATCTCGAATTCCAAGTGTACGCCGATGATCTGTGATACGACTTTGCCGACTGAGCCGCCAACAATCGTTCTGGATAAGCTTCACCTTATCCATCGTCACGAACTAAGTCCGCCCGACTAATCGACTTCTCCCACTCGAACCAACTATCGGTGACCTGCACTTTCTCCCGTATAAGGCCTCATAAGGCGCCATCTGAATACTGGAATGGTAGCTGTTGATGTAAGCTAACTCCACAAGAGGCAAATGATCCTCCCAGCTACCCCTGAAATCAATAACACAAGCCCGAAGCATATCCTCAAGTGTATGGATAGTGCGCTCGCCCGTCCGCTACCGAGGGTGAACGCCGTCTCGAGACTCACCGTGTCCTAATCCTTCGGAAGGACCTCCGTAAGTTAGCCGTGAACCGGGCTCTCTATCTCGATATAATCGACACCGGACTCGCAAACTCACAATCTCTAATATATAATCCGCATAGTCCTCGGCAAACGTCGCCCCGACGGAAGAAAATGGGCTGATTTCGTCAGCCTGTCAATAATAACCCAAATGGAATCATGTCTCCTCTGGGTGCGAGGTAACCCTGTAATAAAGTCCATGTTGACCACCTCCCACTTCCACATCGGAATATCAATAGCCCACCGGTCTTCTGGTGCTCAACCTTAACCTACTGACAATTAGGACACTGGGCAACAAAACCGGCCACGTCCCTCTTCAAACCATCCCACCAATACATGCACCTGAGGTCATGGTACATCTTAGTCGACCGGATGAATCGAATAACGAATGCATGTGCCTCCCCAAAATCTGTGACGAAGTCTGTCACATCGGGAACACACAACCGCCTCGAATCTTAGCACCCATCGCGCTACCTCAAATAGACTCTCTCTTTCGAGCAATGCATCTCTGCATCGTACCAAAATCGGATCCTCATCGTCGCCTCTTTACCTCCTCGACGATAAGACTCGGCAACCTCTCGAACCCGAATTCCTCACTATCGACCAACCAAACGAACCCCAAGGCTCGCTAGGCGATGTAACTCTGACCATATCCTTCTTCTCTGGTGAACATCGCAGACTACCCATCGACTGCGACTGCGGCATCCGCAACCACATCGCCTTCCCGGGTGGTATAGAATATCAACATCGTAATCCTTAAGTAGCTCCAACCACCGCCTTCGCCGCAAGTTCGGCTCCTGGCCGAAGATGCATCGAGACTCTTGTGGTCCGTGTAAATGTCCACGAACTCCATATAAATAATGTCTCCAGATCTTTAAGGCATGAATCATGCGCTAACTCCAATTCATGCGTGGGATAGTTCTTCTCATGCCTGCCGCCGAGATCATAAGCTATAACTCGCTGTCGTCTTTGCATCAAAGACGCACTCCAAGCCCGACACCTGACGCGTCACAATAAACCATATCCATCTAAGCCTCCGGAAGAGTAAGAACTGGGGCGGTCGTCAACTTCTCCTTTAGCAACCAAAACTTTCTCACAAGTATCCGTCCATCGAACATAGCCGCTACGAGTCACTTAGTCAAAGGTCTTTGAAATAGAAGCAAACTTCTACAAACCGATAATAACTCGCAAGGCCCAAAAGCTGCGCACTCCGTCGGTGTAGTGGTCCGCCATGTTCGATCGCTTCAATCTTGCCAGTATCAACCCGAATACCATCGGCCCCGATAACATGCCCTAAGAATTGTTAAAATTTGTCAATGTCCTTTCGTGGCGAAGTCCTTAAAAATTGTCCCGATCGATTTAAACCGAAGTCGGATATATATCGTCGCTGGACATAATCGCGATAACGTCGTTATGCGGGCGTCTTCTTCTTTGTTCCTGTAGAATAAATGTTCCTGCAAGCTAAGCTTGAGAAAAATTAGTGTATAACTGGTAAAATAAGATGATAAATATATGAGAAATGCAATTATGTGAATAAGGATGTCTTCCCTGTATGATATGTGGGGTGTTGTGAATGCTGAGATGTTGTCCTTGGGCGGACATGCTGGATGCTGCCGCTGACGAATTGCCATGATGCCTTTGTTGTGATGCATTTGTGAACCATGTGGATTGTCATGATGTCTTTGTTGTGCGTTTGTGCACTGCATGAGTTGCAATTTGACTCTAGACCCGAGCTGATGCGCTATAATTTGTTGCGGGATTTGAACTCTGATTGTTGATGTTTGTCTGCTTCTGCTGCTTCTGAAGAATTTTGTTGTATTTTCTGCTTCTGCTAGTATGCAGAACTTTGTTGTACCTTCTGCTTAATATGAAGGACCTGCGCTCAAAGAAAATTTGTGAGTTTTGGGGGGGGGTCGATTCGTATTTGACTTTGCCGCCTTGTCCCTTGACATCTGCGTGTGCAGTGCATTTGGACTTGCAATCCTCGCAGTTTCCTACATTGTCCCAGTTTTGAAAAAGGTGTCATGCTGCTCTTCTTTTCTGAGACCCCTGCTTTGCCTATAGGAACCAAGACAGTTCACTGCTCCGCCGATGCCTGAATCGTGTCGCTGGACCGTGCCTTTGATCTTGTGAAGTATTGATGCTCTGCCATTGCTTAGTCAAATACAAATCGACCTTTGGGGGAAGATGATAAATCTTTCTAAAAATGCAACAAACGGTGTTAGCATAAAGCACATAATTTGCGGGTATGTAGCAGATATATTGCACATTCAATCGTTTCCTAACATGCAGGGGGACCTCTTTATGCCAGAGGTAAGCCTAAACGCGTCAAATATGCGAGGTTATGATGGATTTGTCCAAGTCGCCAATGTAATGTTTTGTTGGAAATGGCGACCAAATGACGGTGCACTTTTTCCAATTTCAGCATGACATGATTAGGTTTGGATTTGTCTATCATTGCCAAGCTACACATAATATGCTGGTTGGTCGTTGGGTTGAGAAACCCGTCGACAAGTTTGGTGTCTTCCTAATTGTGGTGTCGATGCCAGGGACCGACCCACCTAAGGTAAATGCATGCATGCCCAAAAATAAAGGGTGGTATAGCTCTATCTTAAGTTTCTAAGAATTGGCTTTTCTAGACGCAAGGTTCCCGAGCGGACGACTCGAGTGAGAAGGCTACGCGTCCACCGGTTAGACCGGGCACTCCACGTATGTTACCAACTCTCCTAAATTTGGGTTTTGAAGAAAGAATTTTCTTTGATGCACAGCGCACCTCGCATGTAGTGTGTGATTGTGTGAATTTTTCAGAGTGGAAGAAATATGAGCGGAATGCCAGTTTAAGGAAAGCAGTAAAGCAGGTAGCAATCAAAAATAAATAAAACAAAATACAACACACAAAAAATTAAATGCAAAATAATTGCCAAATAATAACCCTAGGTCTGTTGTGGTTAAGAACCTAAAATCCCAGTGGAGTCGCCATTCTGTCGCGCCCTTTTTCGACCGCGACTTTTTTTCTAGCGAACCCTGCTTAAAAGTGCAATGTTAGAAAATAAATAAACGTGTTAAATGTTAAAAATGTTAAAAGGGTTCGCGGAGTCGCCACCTAATTAATTTGGGTGAATTAGGACACCTAAATGTTTAACTGGTTTAAAGTAAAACATTAACTCCATTTTTATGGTCTGCAAAACTTAATGAGATTCTGGGTAAGGGTTCTTTATTATCCTAAAGGGAAGGGGTTAGGCACCCTAAAGGATCCGCTAACTTGCGGTTGTCCGCTCAAACCTAGGGTTAATTATTTATGCTAACAATGCGTGTTTTGAAAAGTATTTAAGTAAAAATATAGGAAGTATTTTGCTAGTATAAAAATGTGAGATTTATTTTAATATATAAAGCTAGTTCTAGCTAAAAGATGATTTATGCATTTTATGACGTATTAGATAAGATACATGTGTTGTAATAATGCAAAAAATCTTATTATGACGAAATGTATACTTATAAAATAAGATGTGAAATATCTATTATGCAAAGGCTAACAAAATAATTTTTAATTATGAATGTTAGTAAGAGTTTATGAAGAAATTAATTTATTATGCTAAGGATTTAATAGAGTGATACTTTAACTACGTGGATATTTAATGTCATTTAGTATGGCTTAGGCGATGCATAACTAGTCATAAAAATAATTTAATTTAAGGAGAGTGAATTTCTAGCGTCAAACTATTTTTAATGACAACCCAAAGTTTAGCTATTTTGATTGTACTACTAGTAATCAGTAATGTAATGTTAGACAAATAAGTACAATAAATAAATGGGGTGAGGATATGAATTGATAAGGACTCGAAGAAATGGCGAAGTCATTCGCCGGTGGCTTGGAATTTCCGATGCGGATAGAGAATGCACATAGATGCGGGTGAATGCCGATCTTCAGTTGATCAAAGCGCGACGAGTCTCGCGATGAAACTCTTCATTTGGCTCCGGTGCATTTCATGTAAAACAAAGGAAAATAAGGATTAGTATATGTTTTAAACCTTATCAAATAGTACATAGGCCTTGACATAAATTTTAACATATTTAGATCACTGCATTTCGACAGCTGAGAGAACTGGGCCCAACACAGTTTCCAGACGTGAAAATGTTGGCCCAAACATGCAATCAGATTATTATTTTTTCTTAGACCACCACAGAAGGTTCATGCTCTCAAACAAAGGTAAAAGGATGAGGTTCGACACTTTTTTCAGATTTCAAACAAGCTGAAAGGGGAGGAGACTGATTTAAAACACCTATAGCACTTCAACATATAATGATGAGGCTTGGACAGTAATAGTATTACAAAAAAAACTTGTATCACTCCCAGTATGTTCTATGTTCTATACTTATCTAATGTAAAGTACTGGGCATGTTCGCATAGATAGACCCAATAGGGCCATAGAAACAAGCACAATGATTCTGAGTGGATGGTATAAGTATACAAATAACAAGATAGTAGAGTCATGTTTTATCCCCTACGTGGAGCCTGTCCAGTTTATTTGTTAGATTTCTCCATTTATACTTAGCCAATTTCCATACTGAAATATGTCTCATACACGTCTTATTATATACCAATTCCATATTTGATAGGCAATACAGTTATGAGGGATAGAATTAACATAAATGAGCAGGTAGATGACTAAGGAAGCATTCAAATGTGCAGGGTCACTTACTTATAAACTAAACTAAACTCATAAAATCATCTTATATCATTTATCAGGCAGAATGAAGATTAACACCTCAATATGTTCAAACACTAAGCATAACAATACGAATAGCCATTACACTATTGCTTAATCAATTAATAAACACATAAACACACAGGACATAAAACTTAAAAATGGTCTGAGTTTACCGACCTTCTCCGGGCAGCGAATCGGGGCAGCGTATCAAGTCGTCGATCCACTCGGAGGTTTTGTGCTATGCGATTTGAAAGTAACAACGAGGATGTTTCTGAATTTCTGTTTTTGTGCTATTGGGGCTAAGATGTGCGGAACTCGTGTTCTAGGTGTTCTTGCGGTTGTATTTCATTGTGTTGAAGGGTTTTTGACTGCCAGCCCCCGATGCTCACTGATGTCCCAGGATTATATTGGAAGGGTTTTTTACGGTGAAAGAGAGGTTCTTGACTGCTATTTCTGGTCGCTGCCTCCTACTGTTTTTCAGATCTTGGCTTTAAAAAGGGTGTTTTCCTTGATGCTTACTGAGGTTCAAAAAGGATGCCCTCTTGCATGTATGAATCGCCATACTTATAGTCACGATTTAGGTTAAGAATTTGGTAAGTTTTCAGTACGATTTTGAGCGATTTGGGGACAATTTGATTACGATTTTAGTGCCGATTCTTACCATAAAAGGATGATTTCGTCGCAATTTTTGGGAGGGAACAAATTAGATAGTAGACCGCCGGATTTTTCGGAAAATCTGGCGGCCATCGTGGATGTGTCGAGGATTTGTGTGGCGGTAGGTTTTTGGGTTAAGGTATTGCTGAGCTTGAAAAATGAAGGGGATAAGGGCTGGATAGTGGAGTTAATGGACAAAAGGTTGTGGGCTGCGGGTATTACGCCCGCGTTTTGGGTAGTTGGGCTGCGAAAATTGGGTTGAGTATTAAGTATTTATTTTGGGTGGTGTATTATTAGTTTTAGGTGTATTATTTAATTAATTAATGGTAAATTAAACTATTTAAATTGTAATTAGATTATTTAGGTGTTTTATTAGTCTAAGCTATTATTATAATAATAAATACGGGTGTGCTAATTAATTAGTGCTTAATATCTTAGAATGATGTGCTATTATTAAAACGCGTGTGTTAGATTATTATTTTATGTATTTATTATTAAATTACGACAGAGCTTGAAATTAATTAGTGCGGGTGCGAGACTTTAAATGCTTAATACTCTACGTAGAAAATGCGAAGTTGTTATTAAATTATTTATTTATGCTTGTATTAATGTTTTATTGTTGCATTTTATTATTTTTAAAATTATTAAAATTTATTGCTGAAAATTAGTGTAATTTTATGGTTAATGACTGGACGGGAGGGTCAAAATTGGGTGTCAACAACCCTATCTCAAACTGTCATCATATCATAAATAAGTTAAGAAAACTTATAACTTCTTTTAGTCTTGTTCATATACTCTCTCATTTTAGTTTACTTAAGACACTTAATCATATCTTTAATAAAAGAACACCGGGAGTTTAACCCAAGTACTATATGTTTCAACTCTTTCAAAAATGATTCTTCTTTATACATAAAAACCTTTGGACAATTGATACCTTAAAATCAATTTGCCTCTTCACATACTTATCTTATTTAGAGAAAATCTCTTCTCATTAACCTTTTATGAAGCTAATAAACCAACTTCCCATAAAGTTGTTATATTAACTCTATACATTAGTAAAATCACACTTTTTCCCTAACTAAGGGAATTATACATTCTTAAAATGAAACAAGCCATTATATACTTAAAACAAGTAAGAATACCAAATCTTGTACGTCTACCGTACTACATAGTTTCATCTATTCATGCTCAAGAGATAGGAAAGCTTCACATACCTCTTCGGTCAATCCACAAGCTAAGTCCACTTTACCGCACGTAGTATGTCAACCTAAAATGACCATAATACGTTTATCAAGCTCTAGTTATAATGCAGAATTTTTCCAAGTTAAAGTCACCAATTTCCTACGGAAAATTGGGCAGCGTTTCCTTTGTTTCTACATACTTTGCCACCTTTTCCAAGGTCGATTTTTAACGCTCAAATGCCATGTTTAAGGCCCAACAACCAACCAACACTAAGGGATTACACACCTAAACTTTGGTGTGTAAAATTCAGCCCCACAAGTTACAACAACTAACCCAACAAGTCTAATGTAGTATTTAGGCAACAACATGCTCATAATATCCCCCTAACCAATTCTTTCATAATCAATCCCATTTCTTACATGCAACTACTCTAAGTGCATTTTTCCAACTACAAGTTCTTCCTATTAAACCTGCAACACCCAATACCAACTACAAGAGAAGAAATGTTACCTTAAGTTTTAGCCAAACTTATTCCAACACCTGCTAGCCTTTTCTCCAAGAACACCACCACAATAGTCTTCACAAGCTTGTAATAACCTTTCCTTCCTATTACACTTTTCAGATTTTTCCCTAAGGCTAGAATTCCTCTGGGAATTTAGAGAGACGGAGGAGCTTGTTACCTTAGCGCGAGATGGAGTGTAGAGCTGAACTGTTGAAAGAACTGACCAACTCTTGGTCAATATAATGCCTGTAGCAGAAATCAGCTGGGGGGGGACACTTGTCACCCTCCCATGGCCTCTTTAAAAAGCAATCGACTTTCTAAGTTTTTCCGCCTCAGGCTCGATTCCCTACGCGACTCCTGCGGACCCTCGGATCTTCCGCGCCGCGCCTGCTTCCTGGAGCCGCGCTGAACTTCAGCGCCTCACCGCACTTCACCGCCAGCGCCGCGGCCCGCCCCGCTGCGCTCAGGCCCCGAGCGTGTTTCTCAATTTCGCACGGCCCCACACGCACGGCCCGAACCACGGGGTATAACATTAACTCTATACTTTAGTAAAATCATACCTTTTCCCTAACTAAGGGAATTATACATTCTTAAAATGAAACAAGTCATTATATACTTAAAACAAGTAAGAATACCAAATCTTGACGCTCACCGTACTACATAGTTTCATCTATTCATGCTCAAGAGATAGGAAAACTTCACATACCTCTTTGGTCAATCCACTTGCCAAGTCCAAACTACCGCAAGTAATATTTCAACCTATAATAGTCATGATACGTTTATTAACCTCTAATCTTAATGTAGAACAATCCAAGTTCAAAGTCACTAAATTCTAAGGAAAATTGAAGATTTCCTTTGTTTCTACTCACTTTGCCACCTTTCTCAAGGCCAAATTTATCATCCAAAACACCACATTTAAGGCTCAATCAATCCAACAATTCAAAGGGGATTTCACACCCAAAATTCTGCCCAATAAGTTTACAACAATTCACTTAACAATTCTAAGGTAGTTTTTAGGCTACAACATGCTCATAATCTCTTCTTAACCCATTCTTCATATCCAAACCACATTTTCTAGCATGCAATGACTCTAAGTGCATTATTTTACTACCACAAGATCTTTCTTCTACGCAACACTAGAACTAAATCTAAAGGAAGAAATGTTACCTTAAAGTTTTAGCCAAAACTTATCCCAAATATTGCTAGCTTCTTGCCAAGAACACCACCACAATAATGCTAGCTACAAGCTTCCTTTTCTTGTTCTTAACTTTGATTTTTCTTGGGTTTTTAGAGAAGGAGCTGATTTTTAGAGAGAGGAAGATGTTTGAGAGATGACCAAGTCTACAAGACTTGGTCAATATAAGCCATGCAAGCAAAATCAGATGGGGACACTTGTCACCTCCCATGGCCTTTTAAAAGAAATCGACTTTCCCAAGTTTTTTCGCCCAAAATCCGCCTCGGCGCATGGCCTGCTGAAACCTCCGCCGACTCTGGACTTTGTGCGCGGACCTGTTGTCTGGCGCCATGGCTGAAACTTCAGTGACCCCTCGATACTTTAGGCGCCGCGACCTGCATCCGCGCCGCGCCGCCATTTTGCGTGAAACGCATTTACGCCCATTGCTGAACTTGTAACTCTCATAACTTTCTACTCCGACGTCCTATCGACGAACGGTTGGTTGCGTTGGAATCTAGACTCAACGAACTACGCCCTAGGCCTTTAAAATACTAAGGAACTCTCAATGAATAGGGTCATAACCCACCCCAAAGTTGACTAAAACCCGTCCGGAATAATCCGTCAACCTATCCTTTGAAAATTTTAAGTCTTACATGCTTTCGTACGCTTTCATACGTAGGGTCAGAACTACGGGGTACTTCAGGCTATTGTGTGTTCTTAGGGGATAATCTGATCTCTTTGTCTGCCAAGTGACAAGCCACGTTATCCCGATCCAGTGCCGAAGTAGAGTATAGGAGTGTTGCTAATGTAGTTGCTGAGATATGTTGGATCCGGAATCTCCTCTTGGAGCTGAGTTGTCCATTGCGTAAGGCATCTATAGTTTATTGTGATAACATATATGCTATCTATATGTCTCGTAATCCGGTTCAGCATCAGCGGACCTAATATATTGAGATGGATATTCATTTTGTTCGTGAGAAGGTGACACGTGGTCTTGTCAAAATTCTACATGTACCTCCCTCTTATCAATATGCAGACATCTTCACAAAGGGACTACCCAGATAAATGTTCACAGACTTCAGATCCAGCCTGAGCATTCGGCCTCCTCCCGCTCCGTCCGAGGGGGTGTGTTAGCGAATATTCTTCAGTATATATTGTATTTATTAGTATCATATATTTAAGGTAACTTAGGATTCTTACTGTATTAAGAATTCCTTTGTACAACTATATATATTGTGATTAATGAAAAAAAATCTTAAGGAAATTATTCCAACATCGCATAATATTTTGTATCACAAGGCGCTTCAAAATAAATTATTTACATTTGGGATAAATTTGAAACGTCCCTCAATAATTTGCTTCGAACATGACACTAAATTAGTTGTGGTGTACAATATTATATTTGTTTTTCCTTATTTTGATTTCGTTGTTATAATTTTAACTCATTAGCATTAATGTTAAAAAATATGATTTGACTATATTTTCCTTACTAATATGTTCATTTGTATAGTAAATTTCATTAACACCTTAAAAAAATTATGTGATAAAAGATATACAAAAGTGATTTTTTGTGTGATAAACATTAAAGTTAGACGGCTGTTATTTTACTATCCAATTTTTCAGTTCCCATAAATTCAGATTTTTTTACCTATCTTAGTTTTTTTCAAATAATAAAAATAGAGAAAAAAAATAAACGAACAAGATGATGGATTGAACGTGTGGCTGAATTCCATGCATACAAAGGAAGACTAAAATACTAAAATATGGCAAAGAAGAAAGGACACGAGTCTTTGAGCACTCTAGTCCATTTGTCAATTAAATAAATGTATGAATTGCTTCACTCATGTTATTGGCTTTTAGTGGTTTCCTTTTTATAACTTTGAAGAAGCCACATTCTGAGACTGACATTTCCTTTTAATCAAAGGAAATAATAGATGTGACTGATTTGAAATCTCTTTTTGTTATGCAAACATAAGTTGTAAACATTCTTTTAAATATGTTTGGATTGACTTATTTTAAGTGCTTTTAAGTTAAAATAGTTTTTAATCATTTTTTAAATGTTTGAATAAAATTAAAAAGTATTTTAAAACCAAAATGATAAAAATAAGCAAAAAGGATAAAAATAAACCAAAAATTATAAACTAGAATTCTTAACTTGTCTTATAAGCAATAAACTCATTCAAACAGATAAAAAGTTTTAAATTAGAAAAGATGTGTCATATATTACTAGTTGATTTGGTGTATATATAATGTGTGAATAACTTTTAGGATCCCCCTTGGCCAAGCAGACATCACCCCCCTTGTTGGACATCTCGAGCAGCTCATTGATGGGCTATCTACGCTCCCTGTCCGTCAAGAAAAAAATAGTTGGGCTAAGCTAGCATATCCAGCTGATTGATTTGTGACAAACTCTCTCTTGGAGATGGATCTCCGGTAAGCAGCCCATCAGTAGAGCCCAAATTGTAATGAACGGGGTCATTAGCAATGCCCCTATCTTTGGGTGGTATTTAAATTTTGCCCTTCGGCACTTTAAATAAATAAAAAATGGCTGAAAATATTTATGACATCGGAAACAATTCGACCTGCATAAGTTTATATTTTCGTACGATCACAATATAAAATAAGTTATGCTGCTTAATTCCTATAGATTTTATGCTGATAGTGGCATAAGTTCATTTCAGAACCCACAAGTTATGCCTTGTAAACATAACTTGGATAATGCAAAAGTTCTCCAAATTTATGACGAGCGAATTAGATACTACAAAACTTATACAAGATAACTTAATTCTTATAGAACTTATGTGTTACACCCCGGAATTTCAGGTCATGTATTGGGAACGTACAAAGGGAAATAAGAATTGAAATTGGAAAGATAAGTTGACAGAATGTTTTTAGGTCAGTTTTTGAGCCAACTTTGGAGCGACATATCTCCTAGTTCATTAGGAGTTTTTAGGTGTTTCAACAGCCCAATATGAAGTTCGTTGATTCTAGTTTACAACGCAATAAACCGCTCGTCGATAGGACATCAGAGTAGAAAGATATGGAAGTTACAAGTTCAGTGGGCAGACGAACAGGAAAGTGTTTTCGGCCGAGGGCCACGCATTCTGGCGCCCAGTGCGAGTCGCGGCCGGATGGGCGGATGTGGTGCAGATTGCGTGCATGGCCGGATCTGGTCGCGGCGTCGGATCTGATGCAGCGCGCCATAAGTCTTGTGGTGTTCGAAGTTTATTGTAGCCGTGGAAATTTCGCGGGAACAGGGGAAAAATCAGAAGATATTTTGTTAAAAGTTTGTGGGAGGGTGACAAGTGTCCCTCCCATCTGTTTGACTAAGAGGAAGTCTATTGAAGACTTGGTCATTTTAACAAAGAACCCTTCTCTCTAAAAATTTTCCTCTCCCTTCTCTCTAGAAATTTCAAGGAAAAACCAAGGCCTAGTAAAATTTTGGAAAGACGACAGGAAGGAATTATGTTGCCAGCTTGTAGAGGGTTCGTGTGGGTGATGTTAGCGTGAAGAAGATTTCGGAAAGAGGGCTTATTGAGGTAAAAACTTCACCTTCTCATGTAATTGAAAATTACAAATTATAGTATTTGAGAAATGAGCATGTGGTTTGAGTATAGTAATCAATTCGGTTGTTAGCAAAAATCGTTGCATGTTGTATTAGAAGGGTATATCGTTGTTAAAATTGGTTAAGACTTATTGCATGTTGAATTAACAAGTTGAATTGAAAGGATTTGAAAAGGTTGATATGTGGGCATGTTTTAGCCAAGGAATTGCCTTAAACTAGTTGGATTGTTGGGCCTTAAAAGTGGCGTTTGGATATTGAATTCGAGCCTTGAAAAAGGTGGTAAAGTACGTAGAAACAAAGAAAGTGTTGTCCAAATTTCCGTAGAATAAGGGACTTTACAATTAAAATATTCTACGTTAAAGCTAGAAGCTAATAGACGTATTATGGCCATTATAGGGTGAAGTACTACGAGTAGCGTATTCTATTTGAAGGGTGGAAAAGGCTAGCAAGGTTATAGTACTTTGGGGCATTTTTGCTACTTGTCGATAATCGTCGCGAGGTCAGTGATTCTTCCTATTGTCGCGCCCTTTTTCGACCGCGACATTTTATTTTCTAAACTCCTGCTCATTTTAAAAGGTTAGAAAATAAAATAATAAAATGCTAAAAGAAGTTTAAGAAGTATTCAAAGTATTAAAATTGCTTAAAGAAAGTTTAAGAGGCTTTAAAGGTTTTAAAATTGCAAAAGATGTTTAAAAGCTTAAAAAGTGCTAAAGGTGCAAAATGCTAAGAAGTGCTAAAATTTAAAAGGGTGCTAAAATGCTAAAGGGTTGCTAGAATGCTAAGGATTGATTGGGTGAATTAGGACACCTAAATGTTTAACTAGTTTGAAGTAAAACATTAACTCCGTTTTAATGGTAAACTTAATGAGATTAGGTAAGGGTTCTTTATTAATCTAGAGGAAGGGGTTAGGCGCCTCTAAGATCATTAACTTGCGGTTGTCTGTAAACCTAGGGTAATTATTATATGAGAGAAATGCATGTTTTAGAAAATATTTGAAAGAAAGTATTTAAAACATATAAGATGTATTTTGACCAAAAGAAAGTGTAAGATTTTGTTTTAATATATATAAAGTTAGTTTTGATGGAAAACATGCGATGCATAAGGTATTTATATGAATTTATTCGATTATATAACATAGAAGTAGTGGTGCAAAATCAATTATGGCAAAATATGCATTATAGAAAGCAGTCTAGCATACAAAGTGTCCATTTAGTAAGCGAAATGATTTTCATATATGAATGATAATGCATTTTGAAAATGGGTTAGGAATTTGATCACAAATAATATCCTAGCTACATGATTGATTATGCAAATGAAGATTATTGGGTGGTTTATTAGAAATGCTAAACAATGTATGGCGTGCCTAAAGTAATTAACTTAAGGAAAGCAAAATTAAATTAATTTCTATTTATTGATTCAAGGTTTGACTATTCTAAGTATTCTATTAATTACAAAATTAAATAATTAGGCAACAAATTTCAAATAAATAATATAGAAGGTGGATATGATCGCGACTTCAAGATGCGTCGTCTTATCTATTTTGTCTTAGGAATTTACGAATGCAAATGCGGGTGCGGGTTGCCATATGAAATGGCTTGCGATGAGTCTCGCCGTGAGACTCTTTATTTTCGTGCCGTATAAAACAAGAAAGGATAAGGATTAATATACGTTCCAATCTTTTGACAAACAAATGAGCAGTAATCACATAAGTATAATTTAATAGTTATTGTATGAATCCCAAAAGAGCTAACGGATCAAAGAAGCCTAAAGCGTGGTCAACGGCCTTGATAGGCGAGAGATGCAAACAAGGCCCAGCGTGACAATTTCAATTTTAAAGAAAGCAAACAAGCCCGTACGTGCGAGGAGGCGGTGATTATCACTTATCAATTAACTCGGTTTATATCAAGCGGCAATCCTTAGCGATCGTGACATTTCAAACATACTTACAAGGAAACTCGGCTTAACAAACCAAATGCAAATAGATGAGATCGATGGTTAACATCCGATTCCCGAATGCTAACATAAAGAAAATAACTAGAGGGCATTATGTATATTCAGTTAGTATATTTTCTCATTTTTAAACCATATGAGGTCAGAAACATGCTAACAAATGAGTGGAGCCGACTTTCACTCAGCCTAAATACCAATGATCTCTAACACGCGTGATCAGATCATAGAAAGCTGTTTTGGCATATATCTTATCGTGATGATTCTAGCGTAGGAGTATTAGCGCGTATAGATTAGATTAGATTCTAGCGTTATCGGTCCACATGAGTTTGAGACATGGGGATCACATCTGAGCTAGTTTTACTTGTTTAATACCTCTTAAGATTGGATTACATCCTTAATATACTTCTTCGTGAGATAGGGTTACCGAAGGCGAGATGCAAGCGGGGATATAATACGACATGATATAAATAATGCAATATGTTAATGCATCGTTTAGCGACTTAATGATGGGATTCAAAATAGTTCTCAACATCGTGACATTTAAACACTTAGATATACATATTTGTTTACTAACGATTTAAGATAACGTGATGCGATTTAACATTAATGACAAAGCGAACACATTAAGCATTTAACTTGGTATTCCGACAAACATATCAATCCAAGATTATCGGGTGATCTATCGAATATAAATCGAGGCGATGGCGTTTGGATACATATAGTGACACTAACAATCATAAACAATACACATAACAGAGCGCTAAATTATCATGATTCGAAAGGGAATGAGTTTACCTTCTCGGACAATGACCGGGGCGTATCAAGTCGTCGATCCGCTCGGGGTTTTATTTGTGATGCGTTTAGAAGAGGAATGAAAACTTTTACGATTCTTGGTGGTATTGCGAAAAAGATGCTTTTCGTTTTAATTTACATTCTTTGCTTCCTAACGATTTTTATGATTCTTGCTAATTTCCCCTTTTTATTTTGGTGTCTTTAGTCGAGTTTCATTGAGAATGGATGCCATTTCCTTTGTTGGTTTCGCGGTGAG
The DNA here is from genome assembly GCA_029844215.1 of Przewalskia tangutica. NCBI lineage: Eukaryota > Viridiplantae > Streptophyta > Magnoliopsida > Solanales > Solanaceae > Przewalskia > Przewalskia tangutica. The sequence continues at coordinate 14,200,799 of CM056721.1, read as the reverse complement.
AAGGTCGATTCTCCGATTGGGTTCTTCTTCTTTGCTGAGAGTGTCAAATCGATGATTCTTTGCCGACCATTCTCTCTCTCTGCCGTTTATGCCTTTGCATGTTCCTTATGTAGCCATGGTTCGAGTTAATGTTGGTAAATCAAGGCTGATTTGGGACGAGATTTAGGTGCTTATTCTTACTGCGATTTTGTGTGATTCGGGGTGTGATTTCGAACTGATTTATTAAGATTTGTGGGCTATTTTGGATTATGATTTGGCGGGATTTACGGGATGAAGGATTTGGTTTAGTTATCTGAATTTCCACAAAATCGTGAAGGGAGGGTGTATCACGGTTGCTATTTTTTTTTAGGTTTAGGTTTTAAGGGCTGCCTTTGTTCTTCTGTTCTTTTTGTTTGGACGATGAGGGTTAAGGTGAAAATGAGGTTGGGTCGTGGGTAGTGGGCTGATAAGGGTAGAGGCGAGTGGGCTTGCGGGTTTGGGGCGGCGTGAAGCGGGTTGGGTATTAGTGGGGATTGGGCTAAGAGTGGAAGAGGTGTGTTGCTAATTAGGTATTTATTTATTAGTTAGTGATAGATTAATTAGTTAGTTAAATTAAGTATTAATTTTAAGTGGGTCATTAGTTAGGTAGTTTTAATTAGGCTTAATTCTAGGAGTTAATTAATTAGCTAATTAATTCTAGGCAAGTGTATTAATTAATTAGTGATAACTTAATTTAACAAATGTGATTAAAATAATTAGGTGCTTCATTAATCTAATTGTTATGATAAATAAATCGCGTGCTATTTAATTAATGCTTAATACTTTAGAATGTGACGCTATTATTTAAAATTTTATTGTTATGCATTATTGCGAAGTTAAATTAAAATTGCATTGAGTTTATATTAAATTACTAAAATGCTGAATGCAAGTACGATATTTAAGAATCGTTTAAAGCTTTATAAATGCGGTCTTTATTAAGCGTATATCGTTAAAATTGATTTTAAATTACAAATGATTACTAATAAATGCGGCTATGCTACGACCGGCGTTATCGCTAAATTATTTATTTTATGCATTTATTAATTATTTAAAATTACGACAAAGCTTAAAGTTAATAAATGCGGTAGCGGGATTCTAAGTGTTTAAAACTTTACGTAAGGCGATGCCATTATTAAATTAATTATTTATGTGTATTTAATGTTTTATTGTTGTATTTTATTATAAAAAATCCTAAAGATATTTTACAAAATTAGTGTAATTTTATGGTTAATGGACGGGAGGGTCAAAATTGGGTGTCAGCGGATGTCCTCTTTGTATGGAGATGATGGAAGAATCTTGGACAAAGCGTTGACTCATGCGATTTTGTCTCGATCTTGAGTGCGAAAATCTTTGGCGGTAGATAAAGTGAAAATCAATCGATGTCGAGTTATGGCGACGGTTACTATGCGGACTCAAGATGTCTCGATGTCGAGTTATGGCGACCGCTACCGTAGTCAAAACACGGCGGGCTAATGCGGGCTTAAAGATGTCGATGTCGAGTTATGATGACCTTTGGGTTATAAAAGAAAATAAGCGGCTTGAACACAGGGTGTCATGGCTTGTGGTCTTTGGGTTCTACGGTGGGCGAGTGGGCCAAGCGCTGACGCGATCGTTGGGAAGGTTGGCCCATTTCCGGTTATTGTAGAGAAAATCCACGTTGTGCTCGCGTGCTAAGACTTGAACAAGCGGTTAGTGCATAAGCTAAGGCAAAATAATTTTAAAAAACAATGCAAGCGTGAATAGAAAAGGTTATCTGCGAAAATATGATGTGTTGATGCGATCTTTGCGAATCTTTGTGATTTCGCCGCACGGACGTGTTGCGATTGTGAATGCGGATATGTTGTCGCAATTGTCCACTGTACTAAAGCTCGAAAGAGTTAGTGCATGCTTGCTAAAACGAGAATAATAAAGCATCGTAAGAAATGCAATTTCGGAGTATAGAAATGCTGCGTGATATCGCGATGATGGCGTCGTTTGGACTTGTCGTCGTTTCGGACTTGTCGTCGTTTTGGGACGTGGCGTCGTTTTGGACGGTCGTTCCGGACTCAGTCGTTTTGGACTTATCGTCGTTTGGACTTGTCGTCGTTTTGGACGTGGTGTCGTTTTGGACTTAGCGTCGTTTTGGACGTGGCGTCGTTTTGTCGTTTCGGACTCGACTTCGTTTTTGGACGTGGCGTCGTTTTTGGACTTAGCGTCGTTTTCGGACGTGGCGTCGTTTTGGACTTGGCGTCGTTTTGGACTTGGCGTCGACTTGGCGTCGTTTTGGACTTGCTGCTCGCATGAGCTAAAGCTCGAGGAAGAGTTAGTGCATGCTGCTAAGGCGAATAATAAAGCATGAATGATAAAAATGCAATTTTGAGAACAGAGAAAATCTTATGTAATATCGCGATGATGGCGTCGTTTCGGACTTCTTTGTCTTGATAACGTCGTTATGCGGGCGTGTTCTTCTTGGCGTCGTTGCGTGGACTGATAACGTCGTTACTGGGCGTGTTCTTCTTTGGCGTCGTCGTGTGGACTTCGATCACGTCGTTATGCGGGCGTATTCTTCTTTGGCGTTGTTGCGTGGACTTCGATCACGTTGTTATGCGGGCGTGTTGTTCGCGATAACGTCGTTGCACGGGCGTGTTCTTGCTCGCGAATAAATGCTCTGCAAGCTAAGCGAAAAGCGTTAGTGTATACCGTTTAAACCAAATGATAAATATATACGAGAAGTGCAATTTTAGGGGTAGAGATGTCGTCACGATATGTGAATCTTTGAGATGTTGTGGGTCTTTGAGATGTCGTTGTTGTGTGCGAATTTGACTTTGTGTCCCTGATCGCTCGGCTTTGTTCTGGAACTTTGAGTTTTTCTGCTTTTCTTCTTTGCCGTATTTTGCTAATATGAAGAACTTTGTTGTATCCTCCGCTAATATGAAGGACTGCGCTCGAAAGAAAGTTTTGTGAGTTTTGGGGCGGTTGATCGCGTTGACCTTAGACTCTTGATGCTCGGATGTATCTTGTTTGGACTCATCACCCTGCACAGTTTCTACCTTGTCCCGATTTTGAAAAGGGTGTTTGGCACGAGGGTCTCGATGGAGTTGCTTGTATGTTATGTGCATTCTTGTTATTTTAGCACGAAGGAAAGTTTCCTAATGGTGTGGCCGAAGCGATTTAGGCGCTACGTATCCCGTGAGGAATCGAGTCATGGCGTAGTTCATTACAAGTGAAATTGGGTAAAATTAAAATTTCTAGATGTGGGGCCAGGCGAGGCGGCGCTGCGTATCCGCGAGGAATCGAGTCAAGCGTAGTTCGATTACATATAAAGGGCAAAATGCATTAAGCGACTATTTCGGGACTCGGCGGGGCGAGAACGCAGTCCATTTCTTCGCTTTGTGTCTTGATGGTGAGTCTTGGCGGGACCGTCTCCTGACTAGGCGAATGACTATTGAGTTAAACAATCTCGTGAGGGCAACTCGCTTTTCTGGCGGTTGGTTGATGATTCAACTTTCTTCCCTACGGTGGCGTAGTAATCCTTCTTCATTTTCACTATCATGCTAACATAGGCATCTTCATAACCCGTGAAGTTATTGTTTGCATTGAGAGGACCATCTTTCAATGACTCCTCGCCGATTAACTCTCTATTCGAGGTATAACAATTTCCGATGTCGTGTCATACCTTGGAGTGGTATGCATGATGCTTAGTTTTATCGTGCCTCGGGAGGTAGGCACAGGGTATTTACGAGGTGGATGGAGTATTCCTGCGGCTTTGACTTCCGTACACTTGGGCTATGGGTTGGCTAAAGGTGTATAGGTTTTGTCGGTTTTCTTTCGGCATCTATGCGGGGTTTGGGTCCGTTTGGAGTCGGGTTCGTGATTGTGGTGAGTATTTTGGGTATCTTTGGTTGGGTATGGTAAGCGGGATATGGGGTAGCGCGATCTTGATAACATATTTGTGGATTTTGAGTGTTTTGGTAAGAAGGCGGTGGGCTTTGATATATTGGATGTTGTTACGCCTATGCTCTGAATGACCGTGATGGAGGGTGATCGTCTCTTCTCCTGAGGTACCTCAGATGGAATTTGGCTCTGCTAGTTGCTGTAGAGTTTGTAATCTGCTGTCTTAATGCCTTCCCGAAGTCGCCCATTCTACGACTTACGCAAAACTTCGCCAATTACACGATCATTCTTTCATAATATGTCGCGTCCCTTTACTTGCACGAACAAGGTGGTCATTTCGCTCTGCCGTTGGGGTTGAACCTTTGCCGACCGCCACCTCGTATTCTAAAGTTTACGTAGATTTCTTTTCAAGTTTCATAAGATAAAATCTGTCATGTCGATGTTGAACTGAATCTATCCATGAAATCTTGTGCCATGGCGTTCAACCGCCCCATTTTCGGTCTTGGCATGTGTACCAATCGCCTCGCGGTTAGACTCGATGAATAGCTTCATGATGATTGCTTGATTTTACCAACCCCAATCAATTTATCGCAATATGACCTTAGATGAGCTCGAGGATTCCCTTTCCATCAAACATGTCAAATTTGGGCACTTTGTACCCATGTAATTCAACGTCGATAAGTCTTCATATTCTAAACCCTCCTCCCCGTTCATCTGAATGTTTTGAATGCTTCTTTCAAGCTACGAATTTCTTTTGCCACATTTTCATCGCTCCATTTCCTTGTATTGATCTGTCTCTTGAGAGGATGCATGCCTGATAAATGGTTGGCTTTGTCGGATGTGCTAATCCTCATATTGTTTGTGTGCCATCTGCTCGTATTGGGTGGCTTGGCAATTTGGGTTGAGTGGGGAGATATAAGTAGGTGGAGGTTGAGATGTGTATATAGTGAACGGATCATTTTGGAGGTCGGTTTGCAAATTGACCGGGCGAATGACATTTTGGTGTGAGCTGGTATGTTGCGGCCTCTGCGGGGAGCTTTGGAGAAGTGGAGGCTCAAGGGCTTGTGACGCGATTGCATTTGTCCCTTGCTCTGGGAGTGGGCGTTCAAGCTAATAGACGTGTTTGTGATATCTCTGAGCCTTCTATTTTGCATGATTTCCATTTCTTTGCAATAGTTTGGCGAGTGTTGATCATTGGTGTTTACGCTACGACGCCTCTGCATCCTCTACATGAGCGGGGATGAGTCTAAGTTGTTTCGTCCGGTCTTACGGATTAGTCATTGGAGGATTGTCTTTACTAGTCGACCGAATCAACCTTTTGGGGAATAAGCTAAGCAAAATAAACCTTTAACAAATGAGGCAAACCAAGTTAGTATAAATATGCAAAAGTGCGGGCAATATATACAAATAAGCAAATTGCAAATCAAGTGCGTGTTCTAACATGTTTGGGACCTCTTTATGCCAGGTAGGCCTAAGCGCCGGATATGCGAGATTATGATAAATTTGTCAGCGCCCAATGTAATGCTTTCGTTGGAAATGGCGACCAAATGACGGTGCACTTTTCCCAATTTCAGCATGACATGATTAGGTTTGGATTTGTCTATCATTGTCGCTACACATAATATCTTTGGTTGGTCGTTGGGTTGAGAAACCCGTCGACAAGTTTGGTGTCTTCTAATTGTGGTGTCAATGCCAGATTGACCCACTAAGGTAAATATGCCACTAAAATAAAGGGTGGTATAGCTCATCTTAAGTTTCTAAGATTTGGTTTTTCTAGGCCTTGAGTTCGGCGGACAACTCGAGTGAGAAGGCTACGCGGTGATCGAGACGAACCGATCTAACTCAGCGGTATGACTCTCTTAAAATTTGGATACTTTTGAAAGAAATTTGCGGGTGCGGAGCACACCGGTAGCGTGAGTGTGTGATTTGTGTGAATTTTCAGTGGAAGAAATATGAGCGGAATGCGGTTTAAGGAAAGCGATGCGGTAGCAATTTAAAATAAACAAAACAAAATCTGACACAAAATTAAATGCAAAAGTAATTGCCAAATAATTATCCTAGGTTTCTTTGTGGTTAAGAACCTAAAATCCCAGTAGTCGCCATTTACATGCCTTTTTCGACCGCGACATTTTATTTTCTAAACTCCTGCTCATTTTAAAAGGTTAGAAAATAAAATAATAAAATGCTAAAAGAAGTTTAAGAAGTATTCAAAGTATTAAAATTGCTTAAAGAAAGTTTAAGAGGCTTTAAAGGTTTTAAAATTGCAAAAGATGTTTAAAAGCTTAAAAAGTGCTAAAGGTGCAAAATGCTAAGAAGTGCTAAAATTTAAAAGGGTGCTAAAATGCTAAAGGGTTGCTAGAATGCTAAGGGTTGTGAGTCATACCTAATTGATTGGGTGAATTAGGACACCTAAATGTTTAACTAGTTTGAAGTAAAACATTAACTCCATTTTAATGGTGCTAAACTTAATGAGATTAGGTAAGGGTTCTTTATTAATCTAGAGGGAAGGGGTTAGGCGCCCTCTAAGATCCGCTAACTTGCGGTTGTCCTGCCAAACCTAGGGTAATTATTATATTAGAGAAATGCATGTTTTAGAAAATATTTGAAAGAAAGTATTTAAAACATATAAGATGTATTTTGACCAAAAGAAAGTGTAAGATTTTGTTTTAATATATATAAAGTTAGTTTTGATGGAAAACATGCAGTCATAAGGTATTTATATGAATTTATTCGATTATATAACATAGAAGTAGTGGTGCAAAATCAATTATGGCAAAATATGCATTATAGAACAGTCCTAGCATACAAAGTGTCCATTTAGTAAGCGAAATGATTTTCATATATGAATGATAATGCATTTTGAAAATGGGTTAGGAATTTGATCACAAATAATATCCTAGCTACATGATTGATTATGCAAATGAAGATTATTGGGTGGTTTATTAGAAATGCTAAACAATGTATGGCGTGCCTAAAGTAATTAACTTAAGGAAAGCAAAATTAAATTAATTTCTATTTATTGATTCAAGGTTTGACTATTCTAAGTATTCTATTAATTACAAAATTAAATAATTAGGCAACAAATTTCAAATAAATAATATAGAAGGTGGATATGATCGCAGCTTCCAAGATGCGCGGCGACGTCGTCTTATCCTATTTTGTCTTAGGAATTTCTGAAGCGGGAATGCAAATGCGGGTGCGGGTTGCCATATGAAATGGCTTGCGATGAGTCTCGCCGTGAGACTCTTTATTTTGCTCCGGTGCGTGCCATGTAAAACAAGAAAGGATAAGGATTAATATACGTTCCAATCTTTTGACAAACAAATAGACAGAGTAATCACATAAGTATAATTTAATAGTTATTGTATGAATCCCAAAAAGAGCTAACGGATCAAAGAAGCCTAAAACGTGGTCCAACACGATCCAGGCCTTGGATACGCATGTAGGCGAAGATGCAAACAAGGCCCAAAACGTGACAATTTCAGAATTTTAAAGAAAGCAAACAAGCCCATACGTGCGAGGGAGCCCAAGACAGTGATTATCACTTATCAATTAACTCAGTTTATATCAAACTGGCAATCCTTAAGCGGTCATGACATTTCAAACATACTTACAAGGGAAACTCAGCTTAACAAACCAAATGCAAATAGATGAGATCCAGTGGTTAACATCCAGTTCCCCACAGAATGCTAACATAAAGAAAATAACTAAGAGGACATTATGTATATTGATTAGTATATTTTCTCATTTTTAAACCATATGAGGTCAAGAAACATGCTAACAAATGAGTGGGCCGACTTTCACTCACACAGTGCCTAAATACCAATGATCTCCTAACACGCATGATCAACTGATCATAGGAAACTGTTTTGGCATATACTATCAGCAGACTGATTCTAGCATGAGGAGTATTAGCCTACGGCGTATAGATTAGATTAGATTCCTAGCGTTATCAGTCCCACATGAGTTTGAGACATGGGGGATCACATCTGAGCTAGTTTTACTTGTTTAATACCTCTTAAGATTGGATTACATCCTTAATATGCTTGCTACATGAGATAGGGTTACCAACTGAAGGCGAGATGCAAACAGGGGATATAATACGACATGATATAAATAATGCAATATGTTAATGCCAGCATCATTTAGCGACTTAATGATGGGATTCAAAATAGCTGCCAGGACTTCTCAACATCGTGACATTTAAACACTTAGATATACATATTTGTTTACTAACCAGTTTAAGATAACGTGATGCAGTTTAACATTCAACAGCAAGGCAGACACACATTAAGCATTTAACTTGAGTATTCCCAGACAAACATATCAATCCAAGATTATCGGGTGATCTATCTGAATATAAATCGAGGCCAGTGAAACTGTTTCAGATACATATAGTGACACTAACAATCATAAACAATACACCTATAACAGAGCACCTAAATTATCATAACGGGAACGAGATTCGAAAGGGGAATGAGTTTACCTTCTCCGGACAGCGACCCGGGGCAGCGTATCAAGTCGTCGATCCGCTCGGGGTTTTATTTGTGATGCGTTTAGAAGAGGAATGAAAACTTTTTACCTGATTCTTGACTGGTATTGCGAAAAAGAGATGCTTTTCGTTTTAATTTCTGTTCTTGCTGCTTCCCTAACGATTTTTATGATTCTTCTTGCTCGCGCCTAATTTCCCCTTTTTATTTTCGGGTGTCTTTAGTCGAGTTTCATTCTGCGAGAATGGATGCCATTTCCTTTCTTTGGTTTCGGCGGTGAGGAAGGTCTGGATTCACTCCCGATTGGGTTCTTAACTGCTGCTAAGGGAGAGTGTCAAATCGATGATTGCTGCCCTGACCCTGCTCTCCTCTCTCTGCCCCGTTTATGCCTTTGCATGTTCCTTATGTAGCCATGGTTCGAGTTCTAATGTTGGTAAGTAATCAAGGCTGATTTGGGACGAGATTTAGGTGCTTATTCTTACTGCGATTTTGTGTGATTCGGGGTGTGATTTCGAACTGATTTATTAAGATTTGTGGGCTATTTTGGATTATGATTTGGCGGGATTTACGGGATGAAGGATTTGGTTTAGTTATGCCGGAATTTCCACTGAAAATCCGGCGAGATTCGCGGGTGAAGGGGAGGGGTGTATGCGGCGGTTGCTATTTTTTTTTTTTTAGGTTTAGGTTTTAAGGGCTGCCTTTGTTCTTCTGTTCTTTTTGTTTGGACGATGAGGGTTAAGGTGAAAATGAGGTTGGGTCGTGGGTAGTGGGCTGATAAGGGTAGAGGGGCGAGTGGGCTTGCGGGTTTGGGGCGACGTGGGCTGCGGGTTGGGTATTAGTGGAGCTCGCGATTGGGCTAAGAGTGGAAGAGGTGTGTTGCTAATTAGGTATTTATTTATTAGTTAGTGATAGATTAATTAGTTAGTTAAATTAAGTATTAATTTTAAGTGGGTCATTAGTTAGGTAGTTTTAATTAGGCTTAATTCTAGGAGTTAATTAATTAGCTAATTAATTCTAGGCAAGTGTATTAATTAATTAGTGATAACTTAATTTAACAAATGTGATTAAAATAATTAGGTGCTTCATTAATCTAATTGTTATGATAAATAAATGCGGGCGTGCTATTTAATTAATGCTTAATACTTTAGAATGTGACGCTATTATTTAAAATTTTATTGTTATGCATTATTGCGAAGTTAAATTAAAATTGCATTGAGTTTATATTAAATTACTAAAATGCTGAATGCAAGTACGATATTTAAGAATCGTTTAAAGCTTTATAAATGCGGTCTTTATTAAGCGTATATCAGATTAAAATTGATTTTAAATTACAAATGATTACTAATAAATGCGGCTATGCTACCTGACACGACGTTATCGCTAAATTATTTATTTTATGCATTTATTAATTATTTAAGAATTACGACAAAGCTTAAAGTTAATAAATGCGGGCGCGGGATTCTAAGTGTTTAAAACTTTACGTAAGACGCGATGCCATTATTAAATTAATTATTTATGCCTGTATTTAATGTTTTATTGTTGTATTTTATTATAAAAAATCCTAAAAGATATTTTACAAAATTAGTGTAATTTTATGGTTAATGGCTGGACGGGAGGGTCAAAATTGGGTGTCAACACCTATCCTCTTGAGCATGACTATTTGTGTAATATATAGCGCGATAGACGCACGTGTGTTAAAGAAGTTTGATTCCTTTTTGTGTCCTTGGCTTGACCCTAAAGTTAGGTGACTTGATATGAAGTGTTAAGAACTTGAATTGTGTTAAAAAGTTGTGAAACCTCATTCGTGAGTAATGGGTGCTTGGTCCTCAAAAGAATAAAGTTATCCTAGATCTTACCAAGTCTTATGGGGGATGTTGGTAAGAGTCGTTAGTTGTATATTTTGGAGTAGAGTTGATTTTACTTGTTACGACACGAATGAGAATAAATAGCGAACAAGCCATTGCAGCGTTAATAAATGAAAATGTATCGACAACCAATTACATTAAAATGAGTAGAATTCCTCCTTCTGCATAGAAGCTAAGATAAGACAAAATTATATTACATTTTCTAGATCATGGCTGCTTTAATAAGATCATTATAAACAATTATTGGTTTCTTGAACTTCCAAAGTAAGAAACTTGATTTCTAAAAGAGACGGGACTTGAGAATTTGAAGTTAGGAAGCCTAAACTATTTTGGAAAGTATATTGTTACTTGACTTTAAAAGGGAGAAGTGTTTTTATTTTTTTCTTAGGAAGACATGAAATTGTCTTGGTTTATTTGAAAAGGAAGTATGGAAATTGTTCTGGTTTACTTAAAATAATAGTTACTCTATTTTGATACTACGGGTGTTAGGGTCATGCGACTTTTGTGAAAAGAAATGGACCTTTTTAAAGAGATAAAGTAAGTAGTACCTTGGGGTTAAAACCCGGATTTTTGGCATAAAATGAAAGTACCTTGAGTGTGAATAACTTGCCTATGTTTGCTTGTGATAGTCTTGGTGTACAAGTATTGTATTCTTATGCTACCGCGTCTCTCGATGGAGGGCCGGTCATGTTATTCTCGATCATGTTGGGCATACTGACTCGATGGAAGGTCCACGGGTATGCGGCCACGATGAGGGTTCGTTCCTCGTTGATAGTGTTATTCCATGGACTAGCTCCCCATGAGGGTAGCTGATGCAGGCGGTATGTTACACCCCGTAATTCAGGTCATGCTTTTGAGAACGTACGAAAGGAGTTGAGACTTAAATTTTAGAAGGATGGGTTGACGAAATGTTTCGGACGGGTTTTTAGTCAACTTTGAGGCGGTTTATGTCCAGTTGCATTAGGAGTTCCTAGGTGTTTCAAAGGCCTAGTATGTAGTTCGTTGAGTCTAGTTTCCAACGCATCAAACCGTTCGTCGATAGGACATCGGAGTAGGAAGTTATGGAAGTTACAAGTTCGGTCTTGTGATCGAGCAGAAAAGCAATTTCGGTCGGGGCCACAGCAGCGCGGATCTGAGGTTGGGTAAAAAAAACTTGGTTGGCTCTTTAAAGTCCAACTATGCCACATAAATTGAGACGGAGAGTGTAGTAATTTATTTGATTGCAAGCTTAAACTGTTAGTTACAATTGCGATTACAAGGAAATGAGAAAGTAAGCAACAACTTTGATAACAAATCTGGGAATAAGAACAAAGGAAAGGGTTTACTGAGTCAATTGATGTTCAATATGTCCTTAAGACAATATTGCCCCGTATGAACCCCTTAACGGCTATTGGCAACTTGGCTCCCAAGATAAAACATCAACAAACAATTAAGCAAAGGATAACCCAAAAGTTTACTATAAAAGAATAGCTTATGAGTGTATGAAAGAGAGCAAGAGAGGAAGAAGTATTTAGATTTCAAGTGTGTTCTTCAAACGAGCTTTGAGTCTCACTTTATTGTGTGGTAAAGATGACTTTTCATCTAGCAACGTAATGGCCTTGAATGACCATATAATGATACTTAATATGAGGTTACAATTCAACCAAATAATGACTGAATTCATGTGGGAAATAATGGAGGTTTACTGCTCCAAAACCAGCCCAAAAATCATGTCCTTTCGTCTCCAATCGTGGATTCTGGAAGCTAAGCGTCGCGCCGCCGGTGGCGCGCGGCCTCATGTCGATAGCTCGGTGATTCAACATCGTTACTGGTAGCGCCGCGGAAAGAGTCTTTGTCGCTCCCTTTTTCGACCGCGACATTCTAAAATAATAGCGCACCCTGCTCAAAATGCAAATGTTAGAAAATAAATAATAAAATGCTAATAAAGTTTAAGATGCTTAAAGGTTTTAAAAATGCTAAAAGGATGCTAAAATTGCAAAAGATGCTAAAGTTTAAAAGGGTGCTAAAATGCTAAAGGGTTGCTAGAATGCTAAGGGTTCGCGGAGTCGCCACCTAATTAATTGGGTGAATTAGGACACCTAAATGTTTAACTAGTTTAAAGTAAAACATTAACTCCATTTTAATGGTCTGCTAAACTTAGTGAGATTCTGGGTAAGGGTTCTTTATTAATCTAGAGGGAAGGGGTTAGGCACCCTCTAAGATCCGCTAACTTGCGGTTGTCCTGCCAAACCTAGGGTAATTATTATATTTTAAAAATGCAAAGTAAAAGATCTATAAAGAGTGCAATGTTAGAAAATAAAGTGCTAAATGTTAAAATAATGCTAAGTAGTTAAAAAGGTTTTAAAAATGTTGGAAGATGTTTAAAGGGTGCTAAGAGGTTAATTTTAAAAGTAAAGGGTGTTAAATATTAACGTGGTGCTTAAAATGCTAAAAAAGGGTGTCAGAAAATAAAGGTGCTAAAAGGTATGAAAGGGTGCTAGAATATAAAAAGTGCTAAAAGATACTAAAAGTGCAAAAGGTGCTAAAATGCTAAGGTTTTTAAAGGGCTAGAAATAGGCTAAAGAATGCTAAGGTGCTTTATGGACTAATTATGTATACTGCTAGCTAAATTAATCTCGCTTAACTCAAATGCGATATTATATAAGGGATCTTAAAGACGATTCTTGAGAGTTTAGGAAGAAATCGGTTATGGATTTTAATAAACAAAATGTTGGTTTTATGGCGAGTTAAATCATTTTAAATTATTTTTTGATTTTAAACATGCCTAATAGTCTAAAAGACAAATAAAGAAGAATGCGTTTCTAAGTTTAAATTACCTTCCACCTCATATGCTTAAAGGCTAATTGCTAGAAGGTCCCCTATTAATTACAAAGTTAAGTAATAAAATTACAACAAACAAATAAGGGCATAAATGAGATAAGAGAGAGAGCAAAGAGATTAAGCGGATGACCCGTCTATTTGTTTTCTAGGAATTAGAAGAGGACTCGGTGGATGTATATGCGTGCCTTTCGTTTGCCACGACGAGTCTCGTTATGAGACTCTTTGTTGCTCCGGTGCGTGCCATGTAAAAAGAAAAATATAAGGATTAGTATATGTCCGAATTTTATCAAATATAATAAATGAGTTAGCATAAAATCAGGCACATATTACTAAACAGTAAGGAGCAACATATGACAAATGACGAGAAGTAAACCTAATGGGTTCGACCCAAATATGTATCAGTAGGCCAGACAGACAATGCAGGGGCAACAGAGCAAACTGAAATGAATCTTTTCAGATTTTGAAGGGAAGGATTCAGGAGGCAGGCAGTAGAGCATAGAGGAAAGCAGACAAAACATGAGATGACTTTAGCATCGCCGATAGAAGGAAAATGTACATAAGATACCAGTCGCAACAGATATGCGAACATACAACAGGGACTGCACCATGATTTAGTGTAAAAAAACATACACAAGGATCCGAGCTGATATTGAAACGAATAAGGATAGGCACTTAAAACAGATTAGTAGGCATGAATGCACCAAGATTAGTGAATAAGGAAAGGGGAGCAACAGACGGTGGGCTAAGCCCAAGGAATATAGTCACACAAGGATGCAAAATGATATACTGAATATACACCATAATGCACATATTATTCCTAAGCATACCAAGGGGAAATAACAATATATATAGGATGTGTACCATACTATCATGGAGGAAAAGGAACAGAGAGATGATGCCCAAACATATATATTCTTCCTTAAATGCTGTCACATATACCTCTTAGCAAACTCGGACATGTTTTAAATCATAGCAACGACCATCATACAATTGAATATGGCATTATTCATATATGCGATATTGGACAAACATAGACTTAAAACCAAATGGCAAACATATCAATGTGAAACAAAGGAGCTAATTTAATATCTATACTAGTTGCCATATATATACCAACAACTCTGGTATTTAGAATCCATATTAAGAGAGGAAAATGTATTATGAACTAGTGGTATTTAACGGATGATCGGTACGCTATAAGATGTACTATCAAACAATATGAGGTCCCAAAATTATCTAATAGACATGTAAACGGAACCAGAACAATCAGAAGACACAACATTCAGCAAACCACAGGTTATGACAGACCTAAAATGACTAATAATTGAATGTAAACTCACTCCATAGTTTAAATAAGCTAAATATGCCTAGATTAATGAAAACGAACTAACCAAACATCAGGCATTATAGTCACAGTAATATCAACAGACTAACAACATGATTAATGTAAGCAAGCCCCAGAAAATACAAAGAAAATATGAAATAAATCAAAATCGAGGGGAGTTGAGTTTACCTTCTCCGGACAGCGACCCGGGGCAGCGTATCAAGTCGTCGGTCCAGTCGACGGGTTTTGGGCTTTGCGATGCGAAGCAGAGGGGAAGGTTTTGCTTGATTCCTTGGTTGTATTTACTCGTATACGCCTATGTTCGATCGCCTAATGGTTCTTAAGCTGCGGTAAGGGTTCGATGCTATCCCACTAAGATGAACTCTCTTGTGCTATCGGTTTCGATGCTATCTATCTTGTCGAGCCCCAGAATTCGACCAGAGCTCTCTCTTATATGCTCTCCTATGCTCGCTCTCCTCTCTCATCGTCGATGCTCTCCCGACTAAGCTCACGAATTCGATCGATTTACGAATCCTCTGTCGATCCCCGATGCCTATTAAATGCGTGATGGTTCTATATTTATAATTAGGATTTTGGGTTCTAAGTTTGGTAAGTGTTTAAAGTGAGATTTGTGCTTGATTCTGGATTCTTGAGTGCGAAATCGTTCTTGTTATGGTAAGTTATCGATTTGATTTTTGAAAGAATTTCCACGAGATTTGGTAGTGATTTGTAAGTGATTTGCTTACCATATGTGATCTGATTTGGTTATCACCGTGAAAGATTGATATGGTAAACTTGGAAAGGAAGCGCCGCTCTATGCGTGATGGAGCGCGATTGAGGAGTTAGGTTTAGGTTTTAGGGGCTCACAGTGCGGAGGCGAAGTGGGTAAAGGAGAATATAGAACGTGGGCTCGCGGGTCTTTGGTAGGGTCGCGGGCATTGGTGATGGGAATGAAGTAGAAGGGGTGTGTTGCGGGTAATTGGGTGGGTAGAATTAATTAGGGTTTAATTAAGTGTTAGTTAGTTTAATGTGCTATTTAATTAATAGTTTTAGGCTTTTAATTAGTGACAAAGTAATTAATTAATTGTTATAAAATAAATGCGTGTGTTATTTAATTAATGCTTAATGCTCTAGAATGCGGCGCTATTAAAATCTTATTATTGCATTATTGCGAAGTTAAATTAAAATTGAATTGAGTTTAGATTAAATTATTTAAATGCTACATGCGAGTATGATATTTAAGAATCGCTTAAAGCTTTATAAATGCGGTGCTATTAAATGCATATATCAGATTAAAATTGATTTTAAATTATAAATGATTACTAATAAATGCGGCTATGCTACCTGACACGACGTTATCGCTAAATTATTTATTTTATGCCTTTATTAATTATTTAAGAATTACGACAAAGCTTAAAGTTAATTAATGCGGACGCGAGACTCTAAGTGCTTAAAACTCTACGTAAGACGCGATGTCATTATTAAATTAATTATTTATGCCTGTATTTAATGTTTTATTCGCTGCATTTTATTATAAAAATCCTAAAAATTATTTTACAAAATTAGTGTAATTTTATAGTTAATGGCTGGACGGGAGGGTCAAAATTGGGTGTCAACAGGTGCCACGACTCTGGATCGAGACGCCGCAACGCCTCAATTCCAGTAACCAAACCCATCATAGGCGTCGCGGCCCTGAAAAGGTCGCACCGCGGCCCTTCACGGCTCCGAGATGATTCATGACTCGTTTCATCTTCACACATTATACACTTCTTCCTTCACTTACCAACGTAAAACACTTGTCATTTTGCCAATAACCGTGTATCATTTCATGTCTCAAACATTTCGTATACGTACCAATAACTCTTTCACTAGGGAAATTCATGATCCTTGGTACAACATGTGCACGTGTGTGGAAACGAAGTTTCCGACGTTTGGGGCCCCAATTGTTCGAGTCACGTTAATAAATTTCCAACATAAAGTAACTATTATAATGGCATGACTAAAACTAGACAGTAGAGAAGATTACAGGGAAATAGTAACAGAGGATAGAAGAGAAATGAGAAGATACAAACACTCAGAAAGGAGGTGAGGAGAAGAAGACACTTGACTCAGCAATACGCATAATCCCAAAATTTCGGACCATTCTTATGCCAACTAGTTAACTTGGATCCAAAATTAACATTTTTGAAGGTCATCTGGTCGTATTGCTTATTCTCAGCCTAATAGCTACTTGTGTGACCTCACTGGTGACCATATTGGGAGCTGATTCATAAGATAAAACTCACGTTCTAGAGTTTGATCGATTCATGAGAAAGTGTCACTTGGTCCCAAATCTTCGTTTCTCTATGAAAAAATATAGATCAGCACAAACGTTAAAACATTAATTCTAGAGATATTAACACGTTTTAGTGATTGAACTTGTACATATATGTGTACCTTTTATTTTTGTGGATATGCTATACGATATAATTCTCTTATTTCAGTTTTCATATTTGCTAAGCTTCTACAAGTGCAACAATGAGCAGGGCCTAACTCGCGCGTCCATTTGTGTGTCTGTGTAACTCGCAACTCCAATGATTAATTCAACAAAATTTTAATACTATACTTATCCTATGAATGTGCAAGATGTGTTAGAAGAAATATACATGTACTGAGAACTTTATATTATATGTAGTAATATTAATCAATGAACATGAAATTCTTCCGAAAGAAGAAAATGTTTGAGCTAACTTTGCCTATACTAATTGAAATTAGTCAAGATTATCGGTGCACATCTACGGGACTGGCTGACTTATCTCAAAGTCCAATACGAGCTTTCAAGAGCTTTCTATTTACCGGCATGAATTTTAATATCTGATTGTGCGGATAATTGCAGTTCCAAATCACACTTTGCTCCTAATTGCTGCTTCAAATAATCTGTTTTCATCTCAAGACTTTGACTTCTTATCCTTTCCCCATAGGACACCATAGAATCCCACAACTGTCAAGAATGATCCTACAACTCTGATATTCACAAACAATAAATTAAGTTAAAAAAATTTAAAAGAAAATTAGAAAAGAACAATTTGGAGTAGTGAAATTAAGACCTACGTTCCAATATACAGTATAGCTTTTCACGCAGCAAAGCCCAACTAAGAACGGCTGTGATGATTAGCATTAAAGGGTAGAATACTGAGACATACAGAGGACCTTTTCTTTGTATACACCATGAAGTTAGACAATATCCTAATGCAGTGCATACAATTCCCTGAAATTCACTCTTGAATTAGATTAAGAATAATACTAATAACCTTTAAACAATTTTAAAAATTTATTTATGTAATTTTTACATTGTAAAGAGCGGCAATAGTTCTCATTCGGTCTAGAGACCAAGCAGCTTTGTCATAAACAACACAAAGCCCAATTATCACACATTGAAAACTTGCCATTAAACACATCAACATTGTGCTTGTATATGGTGCTGTATACTTCTCGCTCACTCTTGCCTGTTAAAAAACAACAATATAATAACTCAAATATAATAGAAAAGACAATTTTTTTTTTGGAAAGAAATTACTTTTTAAGTTTTAACTTTTAAGTAAGAAAATATGAAAGAGAATTACTTGGAAAATAATCCACAATGAGTAAGAAAAAACGGTGCTAACAATAAGAAGTAAAGGTCCCAAGATTAAGTTGTCATTGCCACTAGAGTTGTTTTTCTCAGTCTTTTGTGCAAATTTCCAATGGATGCCAGATTGACCAATTACAATAGGTCCATGGTACAATGAGAGTAACGTGGCACCACCAACACATATAATTGTACCCCACACTTTGGCTTGCCCTGCCTTACTTCTAAATCCTACATTCTCCATCCTGCCAAATTAAAATTAATTTCTAGCAAGTTTTCTGGGATTAATAGTATAGTAATATTGATTTGAAAAGTAGTAATTAAGATATATTACCCAAAAGGAATAGCTTGGAGAAAAGTGGCAGCTGGAATTAAGTTTGATAATGCACAGGCGATAGTAGGAGTGGAATATTTTAACCCAACGAAGTATGCAATCTGACTCACCGTTAACCTGCATATTGGATATTTACAAGGAAGTGTGATGTTCAAACTTATAAATACACAATTACTATAAATATCATTTAAATTTGCAAAAATATTATGGATGATGGTGCTTGAAAGAGAGAATACTTACCCGGATAAAGAACATAAGAAAATCCAGAAAAGAATTGATGATGTCAACTGCGGTTTAGTTTTCCTGAATCAACACATCAAAGCTAATTTAGCAATATGATTAATGAATGAAATTTCAATGCAACTAGAGATTACTCCCTCTGGTCCTCATTTTTATCTGTCGTTTAAAGTTTTGACACCCTCATTAATTAAGAAAACTTTTAATTTGATACTAGTGCTAACCTTCAAATGAGGGGTAATTAATTACCTCTCGTAGAAGTAAGCAAATGGAACAAGGGAAATGGTGCCAATTATTTGGCGATAAGCAATGTGGACGAAAGGGTCCATGCCTGCATCCATAGCAATTTTCCTACTATGTTCATCCCTGCATAGCCAACCTGCACCATCACCATAATTAAAACAGGCAAAACATCGTCACTGTTGAAGAATAAAGCCCAATAATGTAAATACTTAGCCCAATGTAATGGTCCAACCTTATGGCCTGCGGTTCTGAAGCCCATTAACTTGTTATATCCGGTTATTATTAAAAGAGAAGGAAAGGTGTCGGTGAAAAGATGAGAGTGGAAGACAGCTGTTAAAATAGCTTCTTACATACGCTTTACTACACTTTTTTAGAACTCTCTTCTCCCTAAGTCTTCTGTAAAAGAAAAGCTCCTCTGATAATCAAGAGCCTTTTTTCTTCCATTGTTCTATACTCAATGGTGTATTTTTGTAGATAATTCTTCATTGATAATGATGTGATATTGTCTCCTTTAACTTCGTATGTCTTCTGTATGGTCTTTTCTATCAACGATCGAAAGCTAGAAAACCCTAAAGAATATACTCTCAATCTTCTCCTCTCGTGCATAGTTTCTGGGTCATTAACGATGGCAGACTTATCAACATGGTATCAGAGCCAACCATTCTTCTCTGCGCACGACGCAACCTCTAAAACAACTACAAGATCCGAGGCACAACTACGGATCCGAGGTATCTGCAATATCTTGATATTTCTTTGTGTTATGTGTTGTTGTGATGCTTAAGTTGAAGTCACAACTACGGATCTGAGTCGTAACTACGGATCGATATAGTCCGCAGATCTTGATACTCTGCATTGTTACGGTTTGTTGTGAAGTTCGGATCTCATATCTTGTTTGTCTCAAATAATTATCTTTGGCGTCTCGAGAGATTAGTAGTTAGTTCTTTAAAATGGTACAGATCTACACATCGAGAGTAGTTCGTCGAAGAGGAGTCACTTTACTTGAAACCGCAGTAGTACCTCTACCACCACTGTATTTGATCACAACCACCCCCTTTACTTGCAACCCTCCGACGTTAGTGGGGCCTCGCTAATATCCTTTCAATTACTAGGCTCGGAAAACTATATAGTTTGGAGCAAATCCATGAAAATTGCCCTACTTGGAAGAAACAAATTAGGGTTTGTAAATGGTAACTGTACAAAGGATCAATATGGGGTGGAATGGTGGGATCAGTGGGATAGGGTCAATGCTGTTGTACAGGCATGGTTAATGAATGCCGTATCCAGTAGTTTGTTGTGTGGTGTCTTATATGCTGAAACAGCATTTGAGGTTTGGGAAGATTTGAAAGAAAGATTCGACAAAATTGATGAATCTAGAACCTATGACCTTCATAGGGAAATTGCTACCCTATCTCAAGGTAATGCTAGTGTGTCTGATTACTACACTAAGCTAAAAAACCTATGGGTGGAATTTCAGGCCCTTGTGCCACCACCCAACTGTGCATGCCCTACCTCTAGAGAATTCACAAACTACCTGCAAAGACAGAAACTTTATCAGTTCCTCATGGGCTTAAATGAGAGTTACATGCAAGCTAGAAGCCAAATTCTGCTCATGTCGCCCCTCCCAACAGTCAATAAAGCCTATTCCATGATTGTAAGTGATGAAAATCAGAAAGGAATCAGTGCGAAGTCTGTAGGGCTTCTTGGAGCTGGCCCTACCACTACTGTCCCTACTGCTATGTATTCTAAGACTGTAGGAAACCAGAGATCAAGAAGAAATACCAACCTATTCTGTGAGGAATGCAAAATGAGAGGTCACACAAAGGAGTTCTGTTATAGATTAGTTGGATATCCCCCTGGATTCAAGTCAAAGAGAAAGGAATATGCTGCTCACAATGCTCAAAACAGAGGGCCAGATTCCTCCTCTGAAGACTCTAAAAACAACTGGCAAATTGAGGGAGCACCAAAACTCTCCCAGAATCAGTATGATCAGATAGTACAACTGTTAAACAATAACCGCATACGCATGATCTTCTCAGAACTCCCAAGGTACTCAATCAGCTGCAAATCTAGCAGGTATATCAGAACCCAAAGCTTTACATGCTTTCAAGATTATCAGAAATTGGATAGTAGATACAGGTGCCACAAATCACATGGTACATGACCTAAACATGCTAGATAAAATTACTGATAAAGTTGAGTCTATCACACCAAAGAAGGTGTTCTTACCTAATGGTCAATCAGCTCAGGTTGCTCACACTGGTATCAGCACTCTTTCTAATAGAAGTACACTGAATAATGTTTTCTTCTTACCTCAATTCAACTATAACCTTCTGTCTGTTTCTCAACTAACAAGAGAGCTGAAATGTTCAGCTATCTTTTACCCTGACTTTTGTCTATTTCAGGATCTCTACAGTGGGGAGGTGAAGGAGATTGGTAGACTCCAGGATGGGCTCTATATGCTAGTTAGTCATGACAATACTGTACAGAACAAAAGGAAGACTGCCTTAAATGTACAAGATAGGCAGAAGAGAACAGTGACAGAAGAAGACATTAATCTCTGGCATAAAAGACTGGGCCATACCTCTAGTAAGGTACTGAGCAAACTGATCTATGCTAGTAATAATGAAATTGCTAAGGCAATAAATACCTGTAATGTGTGTCCATGTGCTAAGCAATGTAGATTACCTTTTCCTAACAGTACTACTTACAGTAAACAAGCCTTTGATATTGTTCACATGGACATATGGGGTCCCTATAAGGTTGAAACACACAATGGAAAAAGATTTTTTCTCACTATTGTAGATGATCACACTAGAATGACTTGGATATATTTGCTTAGACTTAAATCTGAGGTCTGTGTGGTTATTAACTACTTTCTTAAATATGTATCTACACAGTTCAATCAAATGATTAAGATCATTAGAACTGATAATGGAACAGAATTTGTTAATGATACCTGCAACACTCTTTTTCAAAACTTAGGTATCATTCATCAAAAAAGCTGTGTTTATACACCACAGCAGAATGGTGTTGCTGAAAGAAAACATAGGCATATATTAGAAGTTACCAGGGCTATAAGAATGCAGGCTAATATTCCTTTAAAATTCTGGGGCCTATGTGTTCAGGCTGCTGTTTACTTGATCAATAGACTTCCCTCATCTATCACTCATATTACTCCTTATGAGTGTCTCCATCATAAGAAGCCATCCTTAAGTCATATCAGAATCATTGGATGTCTCTGCTTTGCTAATGACTTAACTATCACTGATAAGCTCCAGTCTAGGGTTAAAAGGTGTGCCTTAATGGGATATTCTGAAACTCAAAAAGGGTACATCCTTTATGATTTGGACTCTAAGACTCTCATTGTTAGTAGAGATGTTAATTTTAAAGAAACAGTTTATCCTTTTAAGGAAAAAATGTCTGAGAATCCCATATTTCAGAATCTATCCATTAACAATGATAATCAAAATGTGACTCAAGAAGTCTTTCAGAATGACACTAATAAATCAGAGGAAGGATGTAGTAATACCACTAACATGGAACCTACTGGGAGTGGCAATCCCACTGAAAATAACTTGGTAGAAGATAACTCTGATAAGATACAATCTCTGAGTCACCCTGTTACAGAATTAATTGACAAATCCACTAGGAGGTCCAGCAGACTCAAACAGCCTCCTATATGGCTAAAAGACTTTGTAACCACCACTGCTAACAATGTACTTTACCCTATTAATAACTACATATCCTATGATAATATAAAACCTACTTATCAAGCCTATTTAAGCTCTCACTCTAATCGAACCTAAAGGTTACATGGAAGCTTGAAAGATCCTAGGTGGGTAGATCTATGAAATGAAATAATTTTACAAGAAAACCACACTGGAAAATTGTTACTCTGCAAAGGAAAACAACGATAGGTTGTAAATGGATTCTGAGAATCAAATATAAAGACAACGTGAAGTTGAAAGGTGAAAGCTAGGCGGTTGCAAAGGTTATAGTCAACAGAAGGTATAGATTATCGAGACTTTCTCTCTGTTGTAAAGATGGTAACTATAAGAACTATTCTATCCATTGCTGCCTCCAGGGGGTGGTATATTCATCAAATAGATGTTTATAATGCCTTCCTTCAAGGAGACTTATTTGATGAGATTTATATGACTACGCCCCAAGCTTGATGAGTCGAGCGTGAATCATGTATGTAGACTTACTAAATCCTTGTATGGGCTCAAACAAGCTCAAGACAGTGGAATTTCAAACTTACTGAAGCTTTAATTCAAATGCAGTTTCGACAGTCTGAATTTGACCATTCTCTGTTCCTGAAACAAAGTAAGCAAGGTATAGTAATCATACTTATTTATGTAGATGATTTGTTAATAACAGGGGACAATATAAGGCTCATAAAGGAGACTAAACAAGATCTGCATAATGTTTTTAAAATGAAAGACCTGGGAGACCTAAGGTATTTTCTAGGAATAGAATTTGCTAGGTCTAACAAGGGGATCATTATCATCAAAGAAAGTATGCCACAGAACTCATCTGAGTTAGGACTAGTCTTTGCCAAAACTATTAACACACCCACTGATTCTAACATGAAGCTCACCACAAAAGAATATGATGATTATAGAAAAAATCAAGTTTCAGATGCAAGAAAAAGCGATAACGGTGATGATCCGACATGATATCAGCTCATATCAAAGGATAATTGGTAAGTTGTTATATCTCACCCTCACTAGACCAGATATTGCTTATAGTGTGCAAACACTCAGTCAGTTTCTACAAAATCCAAAGAGGTCACATTTTGATGCTGCAGTCAGGATAGTAAGGTATGTGAAAGGTAAACCAGGACAAGGAGTACTATTATCTAGTAATAAACAAGATACACTAACTAGTTATTGTGATGCAGATTGGGCTTCATGTCCACATACTAGAAAATCTATTACAGGTTACTTAGTCAAATTTGGAGACTCTCTAATTTCATGGAAGTCCAAGAAACAAAGTACAATCTCACGAAGTTCACTGTGAATACAAGTCTAGTCTAGTCAAGACTATCACAAATCACTGGTCAGGGACCTTGAAGGACATTGATGTAGATATTAAGTTGCGCCATCTGTGTACACGCAGAAATCAAAGAATACAAATGGCAGCAAACCCTGTGTTCCATGAAAGGACCAAACATATCGAGATTGATCTCCACTTCATTAGGGAGAAGATTCGAAAAGGAATGGTACAAGCTGAATATATCAACACCACAGAACAGCCGGCAGATATACTTACAAAAGGGCTAACCAGATCACAGCATACTTATCTCTGTTCCAAGCTGGGACTGCTAGATATATTCGAGCACCCAGCTTGAGGGAGGCTGTTGAAGAATAAAGCCCAATAATGTAAATACTTAGCCCAATGTAATGGTCCAACCTTATGGCCTGCGGTTCTGAAGCCCATTAACTTGTTATATCCGGTTATTATTAAAAGAGAAGGAAAGGTGTCGGTGAAAAGATGAGAGTGGAAGACAGCTGTTAAAATAGCTTCTTACATACGCTTTACTACACTTTTTTAGAACTCTCTTCTCCCTAAGTCTTCTGTAAAAGAAAAGCTCCTCTGATAATCAAGAGCCTTTTTTCTTCCATTGTTCTATACTCAATGGTGTATTTTTGTAGATAATTCTTCATTGATAATGATGTGATATTGTCTCCTTTAACTTCGTATGTCTTCTGTATGGTCTTTTCTATCAATGCACTGAAAGCTAGAAAACCCTAAAGAATATACTCTCAATCTTCTCCCTCTCGTGCATAGTTTCTGGGTTATTAACGATGGCAGACTTATCAACAGTCACCCATTTCCCCCCTCTTTTTGGTATCTTATTCTGTACGGCTATTTGGGACTTGGGTAGATAAATCTGGATTGTGACTACTATGATGTGAAGGCATTATTAGCTAGACAAAAGGTGCATTTTATAGACGATGATCACAAGAAAAACAAAGGGCCGCCAAATAGTTATACGATTCCTCCTTGCCCTGTTGCCCCAATACTTTGAATTCCAGTTCACAGCAGACAGCATATTGATGTATTATATAAATACTATACTAAGTTACAACATTGTGCACTATCACCGTTTCGATAAAGCTTAAGGTAGATATTGTCTACTATAATTTCTCGTGTTGCCGCAAGATTATATATAGTGATACAAACAAACATAAGAAACCAACCAGCATGCCCGAAAAAAAAATCAACCTTTTGTTTTCATTAGAAAGGAAAAAAATGCGGCTGATTCCACTTCCAAAATTGGTAGGGCAATTCGGAGGAATGGCCTTATTTCGGGGTGGTCTTTAATTTTTACCCCTCAAATTGAATTGTTTTAATTTTTGTTCTCCACATAAAATCTCCGGTTCTGGATTCGAACCCCTACTCTGTCAAAAGTTTTAAAAAAATTGCAAGCCAGAGTTTCAAACTCTATCTAACTCTGCCTTAAGGTACAATAGACATAGTTAATACAAACTCAATGGCCTGGAGACTAAGGCACAGTTTGATCATTCCACTTATAGTACATAAGCCTATTGGCAGTTAAGTCGCAGTCCAGTTTTTTAAAATGACTGGGTCGCAAGAT
The DNA here is from genome assembly GCA_029844215.1 of Przewalskia tangutica. Taxonomy (NCBI): domain Eukaryota; kingdom Viridiplantae; phylum Streptophyta; class Magnoliopsida; order Solanales; family Solanaceae; genus Przewalskia; species Przewalskia tangutica. Next base: position 14,175,384 of record CM056721.1, on the reverse strand, counting down.
GGGCCAAGTTTTAGATATTTTGGATGGAATCCAATACTCAATGGCCTGGAGACCCAGAAGCAGCGATGTTTGAGAATCTCAGAATGTCAGGCCCAATCTTGAAAGGATATCATCTTGAATTTGATTGTTGCAACTTTTGCAAGTGAAGTAAATTAATTGTATAGTATAAAACAATTGTACTACGTGGAGCCTGATGCTGAGTCATGACCGTATCAGCTTACGGTACTGCTAACTATGTACGCGTGACACCGGGAGCGCCACAAGCATGACAGGTACGATGAGAGTCGTTTAGTTGTAACTGACGACCGTTACAAAAACTGGTTGTATGACTTCCAATGGAGTTTTAATCAACATTCTTGTATTAATGATAGCATATGTCGTAGGATGTGTACCCGTATAGTTCATATATAAATAGGGAATATAATTTCATTGTAACCTATCAGATTTTAGTTATACCACTACATTGGGCTAGGTTGGGCCTCTACAAAATGGCCCACCCACATATTTCAAGCCCGAGGACCCATTAGGATTACTTGGAGGCTACCCTAAAACCCTAATCCATGTTGATATTCTCTTGATTTATGTGATTTCATACAAGTTATCGTCACTTTGCTCAGAAGCTGACACAAGACTCAGGCTAATTATTAGTTATTTTATCTCGTTAATAATATCTAACGTGTCACTTGCACGTGTCCTTGATCACGTATACAAATTCAAGTATACCGTTTTACTGGAAAAGGTGTCTTCTTCTTCTTTTTTCACACAAAAGATGTTGCAATTATACCAAGGTGGAATGTGAAAATGGAGATAGTCGTGATAACTGATACTCTACTACTTTTTTTTTTAAGAAAAAAAGAAGTTAAAAAGAGTGCATAACATCACCAAACAAACGGTGGATGGAACGAGTTCAATTTTCCATGCCGTGTGGGTGTGGTGTGGCCGCACAAAAACATAAAATCTGATAAAGTTGATATGAAGTGGAGTACTAAAGAAGAACAAGGCAAAAATACTTCTTAAAATAGATTATAAATTGGTTGAGAATTATGACCGTTTCAAATTTAAATTTTAATAAAAATCAAAAATTAAATTTTATATATGAGGCTGATCATTGCTTGGATATTGTCTTGAGCAGATAGTCTTTCGAAAACAACCGATCTAGATCTCAACGTAAAGATAAAATTTGAGTACACTTTATCCTCCTCAGACCCCGTATAAAAATTTTAATGAATAAAATAACTTAAATATCCCTAAATTTAGTCAAAGTGTGCACATATTAGCTGGAACTCCATAATTATCGAAAAGAATTACTCGAAACGACAAGTTGATGTCAATAAAATATGAAAAATATATTTATTTTTTATATAAAAATGCTAATACTACCATCAGTTTCATAAATTGTAAAAGGTAAAGAATAAAAAATTCATAACATTTGGAAAAGAACAAAATGGGGACAACCTACCACGTCAGTGGAGCCCACTATTTTCAACGTTGTACTACTAGTAGTCGTATAGCAGAAGTGAGTTCCACAAAGTAAAAGCATGGCTTGTGTCTCACTATTATTACAAACTTCAGCTTACATTTCTCTAATTTCCTTTTTTTTCCTAAACCCAGTTCAATGTCAGTGTAAAAATCCACCAGTTATATTCAATTTTGGTGATTCTAACTCGGATACGGGTGGACTCGTTGCCGGACTCGGGTACCCCATTAACCTCCCAAATGGTCGTACTTTCTTTCGTCGATCAACTGGCCGCCTCTCTGACGGTCGCCTTATTCTCGATTTTCTCTGTAAGTCATTACTCTTCCGTCTCAAATTGTTTGTTATTTTACAACTTCAATACACAATTGATTATTTCCCCCCCTTTTACCATTACTACATCACACAGTAAATATTTAATGCAGAAAGATTATAACTTAGTAAAACTAATCAAGTAGCCCCAAGGAGCGTGTAAAATAAAAAAAATGTACAGATAATTTGAGACGGAGGGAGTACATCATTAATGTGGATGAATGTATTTGAAGTCGGTTGGATTCACTGCATGTATTGATTGGTAGGTAGAAGGTCATATCTGTGAGAGATTGTGATGAATATTTGATTGGGTCCTACATGGATTTTAATGTTTGTAACTATTTTGGATTTCACAAGTGAATGATGTTTGACTACTGTGGACTATTCGTGCAATCAAATTGAGGAAATTAATAGCATTGCATTAGTTTCCAAAATTTATGGTCCTGCAAAATGTTGTTGTCCAAAGTTTATGTTACATCATCCATTTGAGAGTGAAATTTTGACTGGGTAAACTATGATCTCGATAGTACATTTTATAGACAACAAGCTAATTTGAAATGGTACTTTGCATCATTTCATTTACCTAGTTTCTGTTTTATAATGTGATACTCTTGTAAATATCAAATGACTTAAAATTGATAGCTCACTGATGGTTGAAAATATCAATGTCCAGAACAAACCAACGATCTTCAGAGGATATTTTACTAATTTTTTTATTTGTCGTTCTTTTGGAAATACTTGCTTTAGGCAATTGAATCACTTTAAGACTGCAACATTACAGTGGAGCTTAGGAGTTATGCTTAATGGAACGATTAATTTGTGCTAAGTTTTATTTACCTTGGAGAAGGGGTGTAAGCCATTTTCTGCAACAAAAAAATAGCATACAACTTTTACACAGATTGTTCTAACTGGATGGATTTCTTCTCAATGTTAACTAAGCTAATTATGAGATAATCAAGGTTCTCTTTAGATATTTAACTTACACTACTGATATATATAAGTTTTACTTCTTTGCTCTGAAAGAATGAATATTCCCGAGAGATATTCTTGTTCATCGTTCAGTTAATAAAAAGTGAAAGGTAATTAGGACGTCAGTTGCCATGCATCTTATCCAATGTGCAAAACCATTAGGATTATTGTTTCTCCTATTGTATTGAGACATAACATATAGCAGGTATCTTCATTTTGCAGAAAATAGTTATGGTTGGTTCTTTTGGTTCACACATTCTTATCACGTGCCTTGAGAATATAGAATATCTTGGCAAATAAAAAATGAAGGCAAGCTTGAAGGTTGTAATAGGGATTGCACTGAGTTATATTTCCTATGTTCTCATGTCATTAATTTTCATAGAACTTTCAAAGATTTTTTATGCCTTGCATTATTCTGAGATTTGTATGACCCTCCAGAAGCATTACATCTCCTCCTACTATATGTGAATCAATTATTTTAGTTGGAGATCGACCAAGATGCTTGGACCTTGTTTAGTTACTATTTTCCAGAAGTTGCATGTAATGTGGACTTCCTTCTGCAATCATGGCGTAGGTTATAGTATATCTACTTCTTAATTTGTTATAGACACATAATTATACTCTCGCCAAGTATTACGGGATACCACTGTACCTGAGCTGATATTGCATTTTTGTCAGTGCAGGTCAAAGTGTTAATACAAGGTTCCTAAGCCCATACTTAGACTCTGTGGGATCTAGTTTCTTGAATGGAGCAAATTTTGCTATAGCAGGATCTCGGTTACTACCTAAGTATGAACCGTTTGCATTGAATATTCAAGTCATGCAGTTCCTTCATTTCAAGGGTCGCTCAATTGAACTTGTCAGTGCTGGTAATTTTTACACTTCCCTTTCATTCTCTCCACAGATCTTGTATCACTCTCATCTTCTTCTTTTTCTTTCTTTTTTTTTGTTAGGGGGGGGATGGGATTGTAAGGATCTGTCCGATACTCTACTGATTTCCAACGTAAATGTGCTTATAAAATCTGTACCTGCGTACTTTGAGGCTTTTCTTGTAATATTTAGTGACAATCTCATTGACACACATTTGCAATGTTGTTTTAAATGTAGAATATGTTAGTTATCAAGAAAATAAAATGGAAAGCTTATACTTATTGTTAAAGGGTACATTTCTCCCTCTTGTTCCAATTTTTAGCTAAAAGGCACATTTAGTTTCAAACAAGCTTCTGTGCCTTGTACTTTTTGTCTTTCTGTAGATTTTTTGGGAGCTGATTGTAGATTACAGAAGGTTATCTCTAGATATTTATCTGCAAGAATGTACCTATTATTCAATTAGTACAATTGGTAAATGGGGAAATTGCCGAGCTATGTCTAAATAAAGTTGTAGAACTTTAAAATCTTTCACATACCCTCGGATTTGCTGTATAGGTTATTCTTTGGTGAAATTGTGTTCGATTAAACTATTGAGTTCACATGTGGTGAGGGCTGATTGTACATTACAGAAGGTTATCTTTAGATATTTATCTGCAAGAATGTACCTATTATTCAATTAATACAATTGGTAAATGGGGAAATTGCCGAGCTATGTCCAAATAAAGTTGTAGAACTTTAAAATCTTTCACATACCCTCGGATTTGCTGTATAGGTTATTCTTTGGTGAAATTGTGTTCGATTAAACTACTGAGTTCACATGTGGTGAGGAATTCGATCTCAGCTCGCTTATATTCAAGAAAATCAGAGGCGTTAGAAAGATACTTTAAATAATGTATTAGGATCCTAGACTGAGACAGTGTCTCTCTAGTTTCTTGTTATTATTTACTTTTTCATTGCTGATAATAGAGAATCCGATGCGAAGAGATGTTAAGCTTATGAAACTTATGGATGGTTTTTGCTACTCATGCTAATATCTTGTGCCTAGAAATTTACCTATAAAAAATAAAAACAAAAACAAATGAGTCGTGTGCCCAAAAACGTGAATATGCTTGACTTGGTTTCTTATTGTTGCATTCAGGTTCTGGAAATTTAGTTGGTGATGAAGGATTCCGCAATGCTCTTTTTATGATAGATATTGGACAAAATGACCTTGCCGGTTCATTTGATAGGAACCTGTCTTACACGGAAATAGTCAAGATGATCCCCTCCTTTGTTACAGAGATCAAGAATGCAATTCAGGTAATTTCTTCAATCACTATTCACTTATTTATGGCCTTACTATCTTCATGTGAGAATTTGAGGAAATTACTTTTAAAGTTCTAAGAAAAGTTAAAAATGACGAGCATTATAAATTATGATATTCTCTTACTAATTCTTTTAGTTGGAACTAGGATGCCTATGGTCTATATCTGCCTTTATATTAGAAATAAATGAGAAGATATTAGTGATCGATCATTTCACATAAATATTTAAGATTTTTTATTATAGCTTGAATTAGATAGTTTTAGAGTTTGTCCATTCTATTGAACTTTCCAAATGTAGGTCATGTATTCTCAAGGAGGGAGGAAATTTTGGGTCCACAACACTGGGCCACTAGGATGCCTGCCTCAAAAACTTGCTCTGGTTCAGAAAGTTTCCTCTGACCTCGATCCACATGGCTGTCTTGCAAATTACAACTCTGCAGCAAAACTGTTTAATGAAGGGCTGCGACATTTGTTGCAAGATTTGAGATCTGAAACGAAGGATGCTACTATTGTGTATGTAGACATATATGCTATCAAATATGATCTTATAGCCAACTCCAGCAATTATGGTAAGCATAAAAACTTTCTCGTTTGGTTAGTCAGCTAAATTTTCCTAGCTAATGGTTGGGAATGATCAGAATGAATCTACTAAAGTTGGTGCTGAAATGCTGATACTATTATTGGCAGGAGATGTCATTTCCTTGCTCTTGTAATTTAAGTTAAAAAAGAAAAAAGGAAACAAAAGAATTTGGCATCTCATGAACTAAAATCATGGTCTAGGTACTTCATGTGGGAAGTAAGATGACAAGTCTATATAGAAAATTCACTTGTCTTATACACGAGAGAAATTTATTAATATATCCATTTCTATGGAAGCTAACGAAATCTTTTTTACGAACGGCATGAATTAATATTGGGTTGACCAGCTTCTTAGAAAACGATGTGCAAAGATGAATTGCTTCCCCCCTTAGGTATTCCCACATCAAGTACACATTCTCCAACATCAGATTAATTCTGAAAATAATATTTTTTCCCCTTCTTTGTGTACCCTCATGTAGAGAGATTCTTTTCACTTGTCATCAAAAACTTTTTGCAAATTGAGATATTGTTACTGATAGAATATCTTACATTAGTTGAGAGGGAATGAATTATATGGTTTTGGGATATGTTGTCCGGACTCTTCAAAAATGTCGACGGGTGCGTGTCGGTTTCTCCAAAATTTGTGCATTATTGGAGAATTAGACATGGGTGCGGTAGTATTTTTGGAGAGTCCGAGCAACATAAGTTTTGGGCAATTCCCACCGTATGAGCTAACTTTTTGGGTTGAGTTAGGCCTAAGGTCCATTTTCTTTACAGTTACCTTGTTCATTCACCAAACTTGGAAAGTTTGAAAGAACAGTTAGGGGGAGATTACAACATAGTAATCATACTCGAGCTACTGACTGTTTGTAGAAAGTTGGCAGCTTACTGAAAACTAATGTTCATATGTGATGATTCTACATTTGCAGGCTTCTCAAATTCATTAATGGCGTGCTGTGGCTACGGAGAACCTCCATACAACTACCGTAAAGGAGTGACATGCGGCCAGCACGATTATCAGGTTTGCAATGAAGGGTCTGAGTTCATAAGTTGGGATGGGGTTCATTATACTGAGGCAGCTAACAGAGTTATAGCCTCTAAGATACTGTCAATGGAGTATTCCGCTCCACGAATTGGCTTCGATTTCTTTTGCCATTGATGGTCATTTTCTAGAATAAAGTGCAAGCAGTTATCTTAGTTGCTGAAGAGAGAAGATGAAAAATCTTTGGAAAAGTAGAAAAAAATAGATACCACGTGTTGATATTGCTGGTTCTTCGAAAGAGGCCAAGGTGACCTCTTTGTTCTTAGTTTTGAAGTCAGGATTCCCTAACACTGTTTGTTTCAGTCCACTTCTCCCTATGAATGATTATAGGCATGTATTAATTTATTCTGTAGGTGAGTATTATGATATCTTCTAGTTGACTACATGCATCCATGAAAACTACATGCATCTGCTGTCTTCTTTTTCTTAAGACTGACACAGAGAAAGGAACTTTCTAGTGTCGACATTTATATTTACCAGAAGATTGGTTCAAACTTCAATGAATCAATTTCTTTCTTCCTAGCTTTCTAGTTGAATTTACTTAATCAATCACATAATCCCCTAAGAATGCCATCTTTTTTTATGAAGCGCTGGGCACCTCTTAACAGTTTAAAGTTATCCCTGGCTTATCTAGTTTTTAAGGCGGGGTTGAGTTAACATGCAATAGCCGAGTGCCCAACAGTATTTGCAAGTGACCACCGCCATTTTCAATTTTATACATCACCTCCACCTTCACTCAGTCATGGTGGTGTTGATGGTGACAATAATGGTGGAGGGGAGTGTAAAGTAGGTTTGGGCTGTGAGGTGGCATGTCACGTGGCGTCCACCTCATTAAAATTTTAGTGCCACCTGTAAGTAGACTACACCTTGGACAACGTAATGGAGTAGGAGTATATTTGAACCACTTTAGTAAAAGGGTAAATATCATTTTTTTTTCTTTTTTAAAAGTCTCGTGATATTTTTTTAATTCAAAAATAAGATAATGATTTAAAAAATAAATTGTGATATATTTACATCATTCTATCACTTTTATAACGGAGATATATCTACTCTAACTCACAAAATTAAAGAAATATATTTGCACCTTTGCCCAACAAAAAATGATTGATTTTATTTATAAAGAAATGCGGAGTGTCATGTATTATGCAATGGAAAAGAATCTTTTACTCTTTATTTGACATTTTGGCAATAATCTTTCTAACATCCTCTCAATACTTCTAATTATACAAAAACCATCTTTTATTACCTACATTTTATTTTACGTAAATTATGGGTTTTAACTTTTAAGTGTATTTGTCACTTGTTTATCTTAGAATATAGTCTATAGTTACTGCAATAGTGCAATTAAGCACAGTATTTGTACGGGGAAGAAAAGAAAATCCTAAACCAAAAGAAAGAGAAGGGAGACACAGAAGTCCAAATTCATCCAACTTTTTCGGGTAAACATGACTGGTACTGGTAGCATCTTTACTAGTCCACCTACTACCGAGTTCATTGAAATATCAGCCAACTAAAAATGAAATAAATGTCCTTACATTGCGTATTGTAGCAGAAATCTAAATATGAGATTCCAAATTATTATCCTTAATGTCTTAATCAGTCAATCATTTGAATAATCTAAGGAATAAAGGCTTTAGGAGAGGATTGCACGAACCAAAGCTCTGACTCTAAGCGTGAGAGTTGACGTCAATCTCAAGCCTTTTTTCTTTAGAATCTCGCCCTCTCATCACGCTTGTTAGGAGTGAACAAAACTAAACCGCACCGAACCGACAAATCGAGTCAAACCGAAAAAAAATCCGACTAGTGGTTTGGTTTGATTTAATTTGGTATTTAAAATAAAAACCAGATTATAAGTGGTTTGGTTTGGTATTAACTAAAAAAGTCAATCGGAGACCAAACCAACCCGACATTATATATATAGTTTTTAAAATTATTGTATACATAATAAATATTTATTATAATATAATTTATATATTTTTTCTGTAACTTTGTCATAGTTTTTATTTTTAGGCAAATTTGTCAGAGACAACCTTTTAATTTTTTTTAAGCAATGTTAGACCTTAAAAAAACAATTGTTTGCGAAAGACAACCTTATAACGGAAAATAAAATTTTCTGTTAAAAAACTAACACCCCTTATTTTAAATTCCAGAAATACCCCTTCTATTCCTTTAATTTCAAATGCCCAGCGCATTCCTTTCACAAAAACTTTTGCACGCACTTCATCTCCCCGAGCGACTTCATCCTTCAATAATTCATTTCCCCCATTTTCGATTTTTCTTCATACTCTTCAAGAATCCAAACCCAGAAAAACCCATTTCGTTTTTTATCATCGTCTTCTGCGACATCAACTATTTCTGCTTCTTCATCGATTCGTTCAACTATATATTCAAGTAAGTTTTTTCATTGTTTTCGTTTTGCCATTATTGAATTAGGCCATTGCTTTCTCTGAAAATAACTTGCAATTCGAATTGAAAAAAAACTAGGGCTTTTTATCCAATATTCTAATCGCGTTCAAGAAGGTTAGAAATTTCTTAACTTTATGTGTTAATCGATAGTTATATTCTAAGTCAATCGTCGACATAAAAATTTCTAATCGACAGTGAACTCAATCGTCGACATAGAATTTTTTTTGACCCGAGTGTAAGGTTCTAAGTATCGATTTTTTTCAATTTTTTTTTTTAAAATCACCCCATTACAAACCCAGGATTTTGATGATTGTGACGACTTTGTTTGTTTTGTTGTTAGTTGTTGTTTGTTCTATTTGTTCGAATTTAAACGATGTCGACGATGATTGAGTTAAAGCATACTTCTAATCTATTTTGAAAAATTGTGTTTGTTTTAAGGCATCAACAATTTTTTCTATGCTTGTATGCTACTGAGTTTGTTTTAGAAAAATATTCTATTATAATCGACAATGTTTGTTTTAGATTATAAGTTAATACAAACGAGTTTATGTTCAGCAACTAAGGAATGTCTCAAGTGAGTTGTTCTTCACAAGGGAGGTGTCATTGTGGTATGACTGCGAATCAATTTATTTCGACGACTACTTCAAATCCTGGAAGGAAATTCTTCAAATGCTCCAAGCCTAAGGTAAGTAATATTAATGTAATACTTTGGCGATAGTCTTTGTTTGTTTATTTTTGTTTTTGATTCTTTCTTCATTTTTTGCTTATAGAGAAGTTCTTGTGGATATTGACAATGAGAGGATGAGGAATATATTGAAAGTTTCGCCGGCGAATTAGTGTTGTCATTGAATGTGATTAAGAATGTAATAACAGATTTGAAGAGTGAAAGAGATACGTTGAAAGCAGAAATCGGTGTGTTGAACGGTATAAATGAAGTTGAAATGAACAAAGTTTTAAAGATGCGCGTGTTTATGATGATTTCATAGGCGTTATTTGTTGGATTTGTTGCGACATCGATTATGAAATGATTATGTATTTGTAGTTGAATAAGAACTTTTAATGTTATGTTTAGGAACTAGTAGTTGTAGTGTTGCAAAGGATGTAATTGTTGTACTTAGTTAATGTAATGTAATTATTGTACTCAGTTAATGTAATGTAATTGATGTACTTAGTTAATGTAATGTAATTGTTGTACTCAGTTATGTAACTTTTAATGTGTTGCAAAAGATGCCCATATTTTACTTTGCCCTGCTGTTGTTCTTGCTATTGCTGCCAGAAAGTTGTTGTTCCAGAAGGAGAACAAGAAGTTGTCCTTCAATGGCAAAAAAAAACAATAACAAAAGGGCCAAAAATCAGTCCAGAAAAGGAGGGAAAATTAGTCCAGAAATCAGTCCCAAAACTGGTCAAAACCAGTAGCCAAAATGGCCAAAACAATCAGTCCAACAATGTCCAAAAACAAATAACAAAATGGGCTAAAAATCAGATTCCATTTATAACATCCACAACTCTTTGTTTCCAAGTCCACAACAAATGTGCCATTGTCATGTTCAACCTCAAACTTTTGAAGGTCATCTTGATTAACCCTCATGTTAGTTACTTCCTCCAAACCCCTATTAACCATTTTCACCACTGATGGCATAATCAATCCATCAAATTTCTTTAACCCCTCTCTTTTTGTCAAAGACCTTTGCATTACATACCTCCTAATCCATTTCATGAGTTGCAGAATTGGTTTTGTTCTTGCCTCTCTCAACACATTATTGAAAAATTCACAGCAGTTGTTTAAAAGCACGTCGGATTTGGATGATGTACTGAAATCATGCCTTGACCAGTGGCATATGGGTATGCCTTCCAAGTAGTTGTAGGCATGAATATTTAAAATCTTTCTAGCTTCCATGTGAACCTTGAAATTATGTTGTCGCAATATATAAAACAACATTAGTACCATTGCTATATAATTAACAATATATAGCCACACAATCACATTCAACAGACACTTCATATTACCTTTGTTGAAGATCTTGCAGCCTTCCAGAAATGCTGCTTGTATATTACACCAGGAAATTTATTCCTGAAATTACTCCATATGTGTCTACAACAGAACCTTGTCTCTGCATTTGAAATGACTGTGTTAAAAGCATCAAGTAACCCCTGCAAGAAATAAGCCATACGAGTTATTATTTGAAATTATAAACCAAATGTTCTTTCTACAACTAAGTAATAAGAATAAAAAGTGGTCTGATGCAGAACTACATAATCTCATACCTTCTGTCTATCAGACATATATGTCAAATTATCTTTCTCATGGAGCCAAGTCACAGATGCATCAACAGAACTAATGTCATTTTTCAGCAACTCCAAGAACCAACTTCATGTTTCAGATGATTCTATCTCCACAACAGCCCATGCCACAGGGAAAATATTGTTATTACCATCCTTTCCTACAGCTGTCAAAAGAATACCAGTGTATGGGCCTTTCAAATGTGCCCCATCAACACCAATAATGGGCCTACATCCACTCAGGAACCCCTCTTTGCAAGCTTGCAGACACACATACAACCTTTGAAAAATAGGAGGTGGGTTTTCTATCCCTGCAACCACACCACAGCAGTGTTACCAGGGTTGTATTTCCTAATAGCCTCTGCATAATCCCAAACTCTCTGGTACTCTAAGCTAGCATCCCCAAAGATCATTTTTAAAGTCCTTGATCTTGCATAATAAGCTTTGTGATACCCTATCTCAGCTTTAACTTCTCTTCTTGCTCTCTTTATAAATGACTTAATCTTCATAGTTGGATCATACTTCCAATCCTCCGTGTATCTCTCAACCAGATATTGAGATTTAACTTTAGGATTCACATGTTGGTGACTACATATATAATCTGGTCTAATGCTCTTGATTTGTCAAGTATCTTCAGTCTTTAATTTTTTACAATGTAGCTTAAATCTACACTTTCTACTTTGGTTGAAAGTGCACTTAAGAATCCTAGCCCTTTTCCAAGAGCAAGCACATCCATTAGCATAATATATAGATATCCTACTGTTGTTATTATGCAAATAGTAATAGTTATACCCATTTTCAATAGCATGGTGCCTAACGGTCTTCCTCAAAATCTTGTTAGATGGGAACTTCAACCCTTTGCTTAGAACTATCTTGCCCTTAAAATCTACCATTATGCAAACTGTATCGACGTCTCCTATACCAGATTTCACCTACTTCATCATATCCTAACTCAGCTTTAATCCAATCAACAAACTCAAAATAACATACCTCCTCAAATTAGGATGCAATGCAATACCTCCTTTTTCATATGTTGTATTATTGTTTTTTGTCATAAACTGACCCCCATGATACAACCTAATGTTAATGGGTTTACTATTTCGACTCATAATTGCAGCAACAACAAACCTGAAAGCAATCGATTAAAAAATTAGATAAAAAACCCTAATTTTTATGCAGCGAGTTGCAAGTTATTTTCAGAGAAAGCAATGACGTAATTTAACAAAATGTGATATATAAAAGGTTGTCCCTGACAAATTTGTCTTATTTTTAATATCAGATTTGGGCTTGCAATTTAAGCCCACTGCTCATATATGTCATTAAGGTAAATAAGCCCAAACCAAACTAATTTACACTTCCAAACTATGTCATTATATTGATGTCATAAAGTGCAAAATTTGCTCAGAAATGTTTCAAGATGAGACAATCAGAAAAAGGAAGCTCGCTGTTAAGGGGTTATGCTTGTCAGTTGTGCTATACTCTTTTACTAATAAGAATGTTTGGAAACTCATATGCAGCAGAGGCATCATTAATCAACCATATATACCCGAACTCAATGATTCATATCGAACCACAAAAAAAAATTCAGAAAACCCGAGGTTGAAAACACCAATTATTATAGATTTGATTTGGTTTATAAATATAGAAACGATTCCTTTGGTTTGGTAAAGAAAAAAAATCAAACTAACCAGTTCTATGTACACCCCTGAGACTATCTCCGGCACGAGATAATTGAAATCATTTTTATCTCCTGTCACATCATCAAATATCTCTATTTATCACATACATTCCACAACAGGGGATATTTCATAAAATAATTCATTTTATCTTTTCTCCACATCAATACATATACCCGTCATATATATTCATTCTATCTCATTTTCTATTTTGTATATGATATTATTCTTGTAATTCATATTATTACACATATAATAATAAAATTATAAATTACTTATATTAATTTAATTTGACACTTATCAAATATTATTATAATATTAAAACACAACAATACATGATTTTATTAATAAAGATAAATTAATCGTACAGTTTATCAAAAACACACTAAACATTGATAGTATTAAAATCACAAATTGAAAATTAATTTTCGGTTGTTCCAAACTTCTGCCAAATTCCAATTTTTTCGGTTATACGGATATTGCATACCAAAATTAGTTGGCATCATAAATGACATTTGAAAATTAGATGACATATTTTGAGAATTTTGTGGACGTTGAATATTGAGATTTTGTAGTTGGTTAGAAAAATATAAAATTTGGAGGAAGATTAAAATTTTGATTAGGAATCATATTAAAAAAATAGCAAATAATTTGGAAGAAGATAGAAATTTGGAGAAAATAGCCAAAATATTTTTGTGTCCAAATGAAGTAAACTTAGTCTCTTTTTATAGATTTTGAAAAAAAAATGGTGTTTTTTTTAATTCGGTCAAATTATTGGTAAAAAATAATAATTAAAGTAGTGATGGAAAATGAATTTCTTGCAACCAATCGTTGACTGCCACATGGCGCTGCCAGATTAATTTGTCATTTCACCTTCTCCGGCAGGAGACATTGTCTCCACATGACAAGATTATCTCATATATATTCAATAATTTCCAATTATCTTTACGTTAACATGTCATTTAAATTATCTCTTGCTGTGTATAATTATCTGGAACTGTTGGAAATGGTCTAACGCTTGCCGACAACCCGCTTTCTATCCCCTGAGCACTCAGTGAAAGTTGAAAATCAGCATAAATCCTGAGATTTTCGGATAGAGTAACCTTTGGAGGAAAAGGTCTATACCTATTGCCTTAGCTAAAAGGGTAGCACTGATGATTGAACAGTTAACATTTCCTAGATATCATAACTATATTATAGAAGGTAGCTTTGAAAATGAAATTATATTTTGATAGAAAATACTAGCTAGTTCCTCTTACATTGGTTCTACACGACACACATTTGGATTGATCGAACCAGCAAATTCCGAATATCTTATGACTAAACAAACAAACAAAAAACATTACAATGAAAGATTGAGGTCCAACATATTATGGTTTCTTTCTTCCTTACAATCTTCTTCTTCTTCTTCTACTACTTGTTTCTTGGAGTTAGAAGTGGAAGGAACTGCAGTTGCAGAAGCATCAATTTCCATGAAATCATGTGGATGATGGAAATTGTTATGAGCTGATGCTCTATTATTATTGTCTTCCAAAATCTTTGATGATTTGTCTACGATATGATTTCTTGCTAACAAACGGTCGCGTATATCTTTACTGCTTCTTATTAGTGCAAAAAACTTCTCCATTTTCTCCTCTTCTTCTTTTTCTTTTTCTAATCTCTGATTCTCTGTATTCTTCTTCCTCTTCCTTCTCTCTCTATCCATATATGCCTTAATGTGAAAGAGAAATAACGAGAGAGAGAGAGAGGACCTAGGCAACAAATATGGAAGATAAAGTTTGGACCCTTATTAATAAATAAACTACTCGATCCCCAACTACCTCCCCACCTCACCCCTCCAATCCGGCAATCCCTTCCAAAAAGAATCAACCCAAAAAGGGATAAAAGAATAGTGAAGAAAATTCTCAAGATTAAAAGGAAAGGGTCACACATATGCAAACATATTTGGTCCAACATACGTTACGCATTTGTTCATTTGGGCTATGCCATGGTAGAACCCAAAAACATGCATAACATGTAAATTTGTGCTATATTTGATAGCTTCTTTTCTATTTGAAATTTAACTAAAGTGTCATATGCATCACTTTTCAAAAACTTATCAACCTTGAAACCTGTCAATCCTTCTCTTTGCTCAACCCTCATCTATCAATCTCATCCGTTATGAGCGTCACATTAACTTGATTGAATAACTTTTTTTTTCTAGGTATCATATGGTAGCATCCAAGAGGATAGATGGATTTTATGGCTCATCATAAATATTCTTTTGACTATATGATATTTTTACCAGGCCAAATAAAAGTCTTTGTGGGGTTATTTTTCCTGTATTCAAGTCATGATTCACTCCTTTCAAAAAGGAGAAAAGAGATATACTATTAAATGAAGCATAAATTATACGTTAACATTTTACAAGTATAGATTTAGTTCACAAATACTTACTAGTTGTAAGATTACCTTTGCGTTATATATTTAACATTGTCAATTTTGTATGAGAAAATACGTAAATTCACCCCTTAACTTGTCTCCAAAACTTATTTTAGCAATTTAATTTTACGGATATTTATTTACCCCCCCTTTATTCTTGTTTGATGTGGAATAAATATCACCCCAAATATTGATGTGGCAAAAAAAGAAAAAGAAATTTATATGCGTAAATTTTATAAAAATCAGGCTGGCCCACTGACATATATATAATTAAAAAAAATCACCTCCAATTATGAGACTGATATTATAATTATTTCAAGGTGATATTTATTCCACCTAAAATAAAAATAGGGGGTAAATAAATATATATAAAGTTAAATGGGTAAAGTGAATTTTGAAGACAAGTTAAGCTGGAATTTATGTATTTTTTCATTTTGTATACTCTTTTTAGATAATGCACCTCTCCCAGGACTAGAAAGTGAGAACATAATAAAGGGGAAAGACTGGGTGAACAACTCCTATTTAAATTGACTTATTGAGATTCATAGTCTAAAAGCAATGCACATATTAAAGCTGAAAAAACACATTCATAGAAGTACTAATCAAATTAACGAAGCTGTCCAAAATGACCCTTTAATTGAAGTTGCTGAAATTAGCTCACATCCTGACAACCATGGTTAGATATGTAATTGTAATGTGATTTTGAGATGGAGAAAAAAAAATCTAGAGGTTGCATCATCCACTACGACAGCCATTATGTCAATTACCGACCAGAATATATGCCACGACCCATACCATGTGATATATTTTACTTTCCAATCACTTCTTATTTTTGTTTTCTTTTTTGGCCCTACTCAAAATTAGCCATAAATCTCTATGAGATTTTTTTTGACTGAAATGGTGTTCCTTTTTAGACAAATTCAATAAATATGTTATATCACGTTATAAAAGTATTTGAGAACAACGTCCAACTCCATGTTTATAGATACTAGTTATTGGGCCTGATGAAATCAAAATTGAATTTTGGAAGAGCGCAGACAGGACAGGTTTGGAGTAGATGACAGAGTTGTTAACGACATTTTTAAGATGGCGAGAATGTCCAAGAATGGAGGTGGAGTACAATGATTCCTTTGTACAAGAACAAATGTGATATCCAGAGTTGCAACAACTATAGAGGTATCAAGCTGCTAAACCACACTATGAAAGTTTGGGAAAAAGTCGTGGATATGAGGGTGAGAAGAGGCGTGTTATCTCTGAGAACCAGTTTGGATTCATGTCGGGGCGTTCGACTACATAAGCCATTCATTTTATTAGGAGGTTGGTGAAGCAGTATATGGAAAGGAAGAGAGACTTACATATGGTTTTCATCGACCTCGAGAAGACATACGACAAAGTCCCTAGGGATGTTCTATGGAGATGTTTGGAGGTTAGACGTGTACCTGTGGCATACATTAGGTTAATCAAGGATATGTATAATGGAGTCAAGACCAGGGTACAGACAGTAGGAGGAGACTCAGAGCACTTCCAAGTGATGATGGGGCTGCATCAGGGATCAACTCTTAGCCAATTTCTATTTGCCTTGGTGGTGGATGGACTGACGCGATAAATCCAATGGGAGGTGACATGGTGTATGTTATTCGCATACGACATAGTCATGATTGATGAGACTCGCAATGGAGTGAACGTTAAGTTGGAGATATGGAGACATACTCTGGAGTATAAAGGGTTCAGGCTGAGTAGGACCAAGACAAAATACTTGGAGTGCAAGTTTAGTAACGGGAGCGACCCTGAGACAGGCGTGGATGTGAGGCTTGGTTCTCATGTCATTCCAAAGAAAGGAAGCTTCAAGTACCTCGGATCTATTATCCAATGGAATGGAGATATTGATGACGATGTCACACATTGTATTGGGGAATGGTGGATGAAATGAAGGCTCGCATCTAGAGTTTTGTGCGATAACAAAATGCCACCAAAATTTAAAGGCAAGTTATATAGGATGGTGGTTAGACCGATTATGTTGTATAGGGCGGAGTATTGGCCGGTCAAAAATTCGCACACCCAAAAGATTAAAGTTGCGGAGATAAGGATGCTAAGATGGATGTGTGGGCATACAAGGAGGGATAAAACTAGAAATGATGATATCCGGGATAGAGTTGGTGGCCCCGGTGGAGGATAAGATGCGGGAAACAAGGTTGAGATGGTTCGGACACGTGCAGAGGAGAGGCACAAATTCCCCAGTGCGGAGGTATGAAAGGTTGTTTATGGACGGGTACAAGAGGGGTAGAGGTAGGTCGAAGAAGTATTGGGGAGATGTGATTAGACGGGATATGGCGCAGGTGCAACTCACTGAGGACATGACCTTAGATAGGAGTTATGGAGGACAAGAATTAGGGTAAAAGTGTAGTAGGTATTCCTACCTACGGTTACAAACTGGTAGTTATAGTGTTATTATTGTAGACCCGCTTAGCCTATCATACTAGCAGGCACAATATTGCCGTATAGGCCTCTGTTGTTTGATTTATGTTGTTATGTGTATTTTGTTTATCTTATTTACATGCATTAGCTATTGCTTCTTTTTCAGAATTCGCTATCATGGTTTAGTCACTTTGTTTGTCTTACTTTGCTTGTGCTTTATCCTGAGCCGAGAGTCTCTCGAAAACAACCGCTTTACCTACCCATGTAGAATTAAGGTCTACGTACATTCTACCCTCTTCATACTCCATGTTATAGAATTTTACTGGACATGTTGTTTTTGTTGATGTTGGTGCAGTGCACTCCTCCATATAATTCATCAACTATGATAATTTTTGTTATGACAAGTGATGATTTATTGAAAGCTGTGATTAATCCCTGACGTCACAACTGGTGAGTAACGTAATTGATTATTCATACGTTGATTGCTTGATCAATTTCGTCATTAATACATCTATTTTTTCATGTTTCAATTTAAAAAGTTACACACTTTGTAGCCATAATTTTGGCTACACAAAATTTTACGAAATTATACAATCTTTTTATTAACAGATGTTTGCATACACGTTCAAGATCCGCACACTAAAACAAAACTTGATAGGAATCTCTATTGTCAACCTGTGTGACGTTCTTCATTAGCAGGTTTTCTTGCCGAATTTTTACCTAAGGAAGACTGTCAAGTATATGATAATATTATTAAAATTGTCATTTACTATTTTCCTCAAATTATTTTACCTTATAAAAATATACCTCCAAAATTTTCTTATATATTTAATCTAAATTTATGGAATCAAGTTAACAAACATTAAATTGTCATCAGAATTAATGGCAATTAATACTTACCAAATAATTATGTGTATGTAACCAATTCTATTTCATGATTTCATCTAGAATTTTTTAATCTTCCACGTATATATCGAGTTCTGCATGTAGGGCTTCATGGTTGCTTCATCGTTTCAATTGTTAACCTTGTTTTCCTTTCCGTGTGGTTTCTGTATTCCTATTCTCTTGTGGTCTTCAATTGCATATACGATATTAATTCTGTGAGTGGCTACTATCTGTATCGTATTTTAGTTCCATACAATTGAAGTCTGTTAGGAAGAAAAGTTATTGTGCCCAAATCTTTAGGTATGCATTTTATTTCATAAATAAAACGTTTCCCAAATCTATCATATTTTTTGCCCTTCATTAGAAGACTCTACGGTAGAAAAATAATTATTTACTATTTATGTAGTAAATCCTTCTTATTTGAACTATATATTCTACCGTCAATCATCTCTATAATTGTCATTCGCTATAACAATATTTTAACTATAAATTTTCTCCGAAACCGTTTTTTCTTGTTATGTTTTACTTCTCTATAACAACATTCTACCTATAACAACAATGACATTTATTATAGCGGTAAACTCTTTATAAAATTACATCTCTATAACAACCATACTCAAATATTGTGTAATAATATTTGTAAGAAATATATATATATTATGTATAAAAAGTGAAATATCAAAATATTTATGGCAATCATCAAAGGAAAGATTGAATTCCTTTTTGTCGAAAGTTTGGACAAAAATCTTCGTCAATTAAGCGTTATATTATCACTAAGAGTCTGAAATTTACGAAACAACCTACAATTGTAGAAACATCATTCGCCATTGTTGGAGAAATATCGAAATTCTACCTACAGATGAAAACCCACATATTAATAGTGAAAATTTAGAATTTGCTTATAGCCAAATCCCATCCATAACACCAATCAAGCAATGGATGCTACCACTTATACAGAGTTTAACGCAACTCTTTCAATCCTTGAAACTTACACTGATGAAGAGTTTATTGCACAAGTGATTGGAGTGGAAGAACAAGAGACAACAGACACAGAAATGAAAGTGTTGATGAAGAGCCTCAACCTATTGCTACTTGTGGTGAGATAGAAGAGTCAAATGTTAAGCTTTTAAATAGTCTTCAAGGGAAAGTTATTTGTTGAAAGTTTGAAATTCTTTGTTCATTCAAGCGTTATATCATCGCTAAGAGACTGAAATTTATGAAACAACATACAATTGTAGAATTCTTACGTCAAACTTGAAATTGTATTTAAATTCTCAATTAATTTTAAATGCATATGTTTCTTAGATTTTAATTATTTATTGGTATGATACAACTAGTCATTGATTTATTTGTAATTTATTAGTCCTTTTAATTAATGAGATATGAAAATCAATTGAAACATTAAAATTAACAAGTATATTATTTTCGTTTATGGCATAAAAAATACATAAAAATAATTCTTTGCGTACTTTCATTTATACTGGTTAAATGAGATTCAAACATGAAGTGTCAGTATACATATATAACAACAATTCACTATAACGTCTATGAAATTTTCGGACAAACGCCGCCACTATAGAGATGTTTGATTGTAATAGCTATTTTTATTAGGGTTTTAATATATTTTAATCACAATTGTTCAACCATGTTAGATTAATACATTAAAATATTAAATTCTTTAATCTTTTAGAGATTTAGGAATGAAGATGTTTAATTCTTTTCCAAATATAAAGAACATTGGTGGTAAAAGAAAATTAAAAAATAGACCAAATTTAATTATAGTGTAGTATAAGAGGCGATTAATTAATGTTAAAATGAAATTTTTTAAAGAAAGAGAATAAAAAATTAGAAGATAAAATTTATTTTAAATAAATTGTCATTAATTATTTGCATTCATTCCAGCAAAGTAGAACATCAAATTAAATAGTTTGACAAAATAACGAAATAATTACAAAGTACAGTAAAATAAAGGAAGAATGAAACTAATAATTTGATATTCAAAGAGTGAACCAAGAGAGTATGTTAATGTAAGATTATCTGATTTATATTGCGAGATAATTCTTAAAAAGTAAGTAGACTCTCACTCAATGCTTAAAAGTATTATAATTAATCCAAACAATCAAATAATTTTGACAAAAAAAATAAAGGTTTAAATATAAAAATAAAAGATCATTTCTTGAGTGTTAAAAATAATTATAAATTTATCAGGTAGGTAACATCATTAATAAAATTATAATTCAAATTATAGGTTTAAAATAAAGACAAGATTTTTTTAATACTTATTACACGCAATTCGAAAACTAAGTTAATGTGATAATATTATTTTATCATTTAAATAAATATTGTATATATTTTAACGCCCATTGCTATTTTACATAATTTATTTATTTGTATATTTTTTTAATTTATTGACACGTGCAACGCATGTACGCTAAACTAGTTCTGTTAAATAAAATTAAATATCATTTCCGTTGAAAACCATCTTTAAAGAAAATAGAAATGTAAATCGAGACGAACAAAGTGAATTTTCACATATTCGTAGGACTAGCTCGACTAACTCTACTGCACCTATTGTGCGCTATATGTTCTATTTTATGCATATTTTCTATTTTCTGCCTCCCCCAAAGAACATAAATTCATTCTTTCATTTATCAATAGCGCGCTGGGCACTGATCGGTAACTTTTCCTGACCGGAATCGTTAAGTGCGTGCTATGGCGTGAAGCGGACATAATTCAAATTGTGTTAAAAGCAAGCAATTTGCTCAAGTCTGTCTTGAGTAATATATCATGTTATGTAATAATAAGCGATGATTCCGATTTACACAAACATGGACACGTTCATGCGATTCCGAGTCAAAAAGTAGCAATTAGAGAATCAAAGATCTCAAAAGCAAATCTAAAGCAGATTTTAGAAAAAAGGTCGATGGCATGTGAATGGATTTGGCTTTTGCTTTTAAGATATAAGCAGTACATAGATTACTTTTTGTTGGGTCCGTGGTCTACGGATTCGTAAAATGTAAGATTTAAATCACAAAAATTAAGAACAACAAAAATAGTCTCTGAATGTTGTTTTCAATGTTGGGTCAACATCTGAGGCAACATTGTAATAAAACAGAATAAACCTTATAGAGTATATGCAGCAGAAAAAGTAAAGAGACACGAGGTTTATATTTTCAAGAGTATATATTCATATATCCCTTGATGGTCAGTGACCAAAAGAATTGTATAAATTATATACAATTACAAAGATTTTTTTTTTTTACAAATTGAGCGTTACAAACGAAAAAGAAATTACAAACAAAATGAAGTCGCAGATGACTTCGCCTAAAGTTATAAAAGATAAAAGACAACATCTTCATTACAATCACTTAAACAATAAGCTTAATCTAGAATAGAGATAACGATTGTAATGTGGGACAAGATGTTAAAACAACTTTAGGCTAACATGTTGATCCAATTTTCTAAGGTAAAATTCGAGAGCTCTCTTGGAAGCTCTTCTTCTCTAAATCTGGATATCGATACTTGTGAAGCTCTCCTCTATTTATAGTGTTGAGCTTACCTTGAAATCCTCACTGATGGTTGTGGAGGTTGAGCAAAAGATGGCAGCAGCTTGGACCGAGTCTTCCTCCTACAAATCCTCAACGATCTGGACTTGATCTTCGCTTGCTTTCTCTCCACGTTTTGACTTGGTCTTTCACCACGTTTTAAACACAGCAATCTGGTAAGTTTGCCTATGTCATTTTTACTCGCAGTAACTTCAACTGTTTAGGCCGGAAGAATAGACAAAACGGTTAAATAAATGTTGGCAGAAATGTTGTCGCAACATCACAGGCAACATCCTAAAGATGTTGTCCTGTCCTTTCACAGATGTTATCACAACATCCTATCCAACATCAATATTTTTTATTGTGTTTAGATCTCTGTCTTAAAGAAGTGTCTGCACTGACCCAATTAGCTACGTCCCAACTTAGAAGTGCATCCAATTAGTTATGTCCTTAGCATTGATCTGTTATTTGGGTTTCATCTGAACCTTGGATAGATTTTAATAAAATTTTGGGTTTCAATTTTTTAAATACGTCATTTAATTTAGGTGGTGTTTGGTCAAGCTTCTGAAAGTGTTTTTGTTTCTCAGAAACACTTTTTTTGCCAAACACCACTTTTCCAGAAATAGAAACAATTTTTCCAGAAGCCAAAAAGTGTTTCTAGATGGGAAGAGAAGCAGAAACACTAATTTGGTGATTCTCGAGAAGTGTTTCTCGAGAAACTCTTTTTGCTCATTAAATGAATTTTTTTTGGACCCATTTACCATTTTCTTTTCATAAAATTCTTTTTAATCTCATATAATATACCCATATATAATAGAAATTTAAGAATGGGATAGGGCGGGGTAAGAAAAAAATTCATTTTATTCTTTTATTTTTTATAAAAGTAACAAAAAATATGAAATAAAAATTTGAGGATGGGTAGGGCAATGGGGTGGGGGTAGGATTCATATTTTTTTTTTATAAAAGTAACAAAAAATATGAAATGGAATTTGAGGATGGGTAGGGCAATGGGGTGGGGGTAGGCGGGGAGAAAAAATTCATATTTTTTAATAATTTTTTTATAAAAGTAACAAAAAATATGAAATAGAAATTTTAAGATGGGGTAGGACAATGGGGGTGGGGGTAGGGGTAGGGCAGGGGGTAAGAAAAAATTCATATTTTTATAAAAGTAAAAATTATGAAATAGAAATTTGAAGATGGAGTGGGGTGAGAGTAGGGGGTAGGGCGGGGTGTAAGAAAAAATTCATATTTTTTATAAATTATTTATAAAAGTAAAAAAATATAAAATAGAAATTTGAAAATGTGGTAGGTGGACGAAGGGGGGGGGGTAAGGGAGGTAAGACAAAATTTCATATTTTCAATCATTTTTTATTAGGGAAGGGTAGGTTTGGACATATTTGAGTCATTGACTATCATATTGTCGTTACATTTCTTATGTACAATATAATATTATTTTTTGATTAAATGTTGCAATTAAATAATTTTAAAAAAATTATTAAATTGTAAAGATATACTAATTTTTAGAAACATAGGATAGAAAAATAATATTTTTAATAGTTTTAAATCTATTAAAAAGAATATTCTAGTAAATTTGCATGAATGTGGTAGCAAAGCATTTGTTTTGAGAAATCTTATAACTATAGACCAAGCAGTATTAGGTATGCATTTTGAGACAGATTAACTCAGTCATAGAAATATTAGTTAAGTAGCTCCAAATAATAAGTAGAATAATTCTTTATCACAAGTAGAATAACAATGTAGGTCAAGGGGGTGTAGCCGTGTAGCTCATATGGTAGAGCGCTAGCTTCGCATGCGAGAGGCATAAGGTTCAATTCCCCAGTATTTTTTAGCCGATGGTTTATCGAAAACAACCGCTCTATCCTGCAAAGTTAGAGGTAAGATCTGTGTACATCCTACTCTCTTCAGACCCCACTTGTAGAATTACACTGGATATGTCGTAATAATTCAATGTAGGACCATGCATCTTCAATCTCAAAGGTCCCATTCAAAGTTCGGAAATTACAACAAAGGAGCCGAACTAAACTTATCCTTCAATTTCTCAAAAGCCTTCCTGTTCTACCCCCAACTATGAAGTAGTGATCAATCCCTATAGTGACATGATTATTTGACCAAATCAACACCCAAACTTGTGGCGTCAAGTTTAAACCACAACAAATATACAACTTCAAAGGAGTTCACTAATATGTCACCATGCCAGCTTGATATATTACATCATCAAGTAAACAGTATACAAAACAAACAAGCAAGTGGCGCCAACAATACCAACCCAATTTCAAATGCCAATCTCATCTAAAGTATAATTCTTCTATAGTGTGTAACAGGTGTGCGAATTTTATGGTACTGATTCCATCTCAATCAATGACCACGAATACCATGTATGGGGATTGAATTTCTAATATTTCCTTCGTAGGAATTTCATTGTTTGTATGATGTAGAACTGTAAGTAATTGCCTAATAAGAAATTCACTAATCATCCAACCACTTGACCCCATGTTTAGCCCAGAGATTACCGGCTTTATCTGGACCCTTACTACCAAAGTCGTAATGTTCAAGTGTCACATTGTTATTGTCCAACTCGCTTAAAACTGGAGATAAAATGTTCCATGCAGCTTCAACCTCATCGCTTCTCATAAATAGATGGTTGTCTCCATCTATTACATCATGAAGAAGTTGCTCATACTTGCATCAACATTGTACCAAGTACATCAACAAGGGGAAAGGACATGGAAATGGAGATCCTAACATCACACTAATTCACTATAGTTATTACAATAAGAAAATAGAAAACATTACTTGTCCTTATAAAGCAGGTTCAATTCGGAAGTCTCCAAGCTCATGCCTAATCCTGGAATCTTTTTAGGGAAAATGGTCAAATTTGCCCTACAACTATGTTTTATAGTTTAAAACTGCTCTATGTCAAACTTTGGGATCAAATAAATTGCCCTTCCCGTTAGCATACTTATTAAATTTACCCTTACATGGATGGAAGTCTGATTTGGACTCCACAACACAAAAAAATTGTCACGTCAGATCCACATAGACGACATGTAGGCTCCCACCCAATTCTTTTAACCCGTAATCTATTACCCCATCATTTAAATTGTTTCAACCCGATCCATTTTAGAAGAGAGGTAATCGATAATACCATCGGGTTATAGAAAAAATTGCAAACATAAACCCTAGTTGCCGATCCCTTGCTAATCGGCTTGAAGGTACGGAATTTCTTCATTTTCCTTGCTAATCAATAGTGTTAGGTTCTTCTGTTGTGTTTGTATTTGTTCATTTTTTGCCGATTTAGCGATTAGGGGTCGCATGTGTTCCATTTTTTTGTGTTTCGATTTCGCTTTGTCTTCAGGTTTCTTTAATAGCACAAGTTTGTTTGTCGAAGAATTTCATATATTTTGGATCTATATGTGTTCATGATTTTTTATCTAGCGTTCTTAACTTCAGCCCCCATCCTCACCTACCAGCCTTCCTCTTCAACCTAAATTTTGTTGTTTCCTCTAAAAATTTCTCAATGAGTTGTTCTTCACAAAGGAGGTGCAATTGTGGTATGATTGCGAATCAATTTACTTCAACGACTCCTTCTTAGGCTTGGAGCGTTCGAAACAAAAAACACAAAAAAAAAATGGAACACATACGAAACCCTAATCGCTAAATCGACAAAAATTGAACAAATACGAACACAACAGATAGAAGAAGAACCTACTATCGATTAGCAAGGAAAATGAAGAAATTTTGTACCCCTCAAGCCGATTAGCAAGGGATCGGCAACTAGGGTTTATGTTTGCGATTTTTTCTCCAAGTCATCTTTTTCTCTCACCCGATGGTATTATCGATTTCCTCTCTTCTAAAATGGATCGGGTTGAAACAATTTAAATGATGGGAAAACGGGTACGTGTTACGGGTTAAAAGAATTGGGTGGGAGCGGCGTCTATGTGGATCTGACGTGACAATTTTTGTGTTAGGATCCAAGTCAGACTTCCATCCATGTAAGGCAAATTTAATAAGTATGCTAACGGGAAGGGCAATTTTGATCCCAAAGTTTGACGGAGGGAAATTTTAAACTATAAAGCATAATTGGAGGGCAAATTTGACCCTTTTCCCATCTTATTATTGATTCTGACGAGTATGACCTCATGAGGCACATCACGCAGAATCGGTTCATTAGTGGCAAGATTTTGTGTATGCCTCCCCATCATTATGATAAAGGTTTCCAGGAACACGACAAAATTGAATACGAATTTCAACTCTGCAACATATCAGTAAGGATAAATTAGAAAAAAAGACCTATTCAATGATAATCTAAAGAAGCATCAAATTCTCGCATTCTCACACAGATACGAATAGTTTGAATGGAACATGTGAAACTATCATAACAAAAATCCGGATATGCATTATACTTGAAGACAATGTGAAAAGGATTCACCTCCTTTGTGTTTATGCAGTAGGATTTGATATTTCAAATGGTTGACCATGAAATAGAGATGCTAATATGCTATAACTAGAGAGCAATAGACAAACCTGTTTTTTAGCCCCCTGCCAGCCTTAATAAGAAAAGGCATACCATCCCACTGTGCATTATCAATGTGTAAAACAGCACCAAAATAAGTGGGAATTAGGTTGTCCGCATCCTTGAAGTTACTTCCAGCATCAGCATCACAATGCCCAAAAATTACATCAGATGATTCCAATTTTCGAATTGATCTCAAAACCTTAACCTGAGGAGTAAAAGCTTATCACCAATTTCAACGAATTATTGAATTCTTTTGTAACATATAGAGAATAAGGTTATACACCTTCTCTTAATGAACATCTTCACCGTCAAGGGTGACAGGAGGCTCCATAGCAAGCAAGGCCAGTGTGGAAGATGTGAAATCCCATAGCCATTAGGATATCTATTAAGTGAAGAGGGGGAGTAGAGGGTGAGGATTAAACCACATACTTGTAACCTACATAAGTTTTACTGAAACCTTGGCTACCTTGCTGAGGTACTCTTCAGAAAAAGTCACCTGAAAATATATGTTCAATGATAAATGAAGACTACTTTCATTATTCCTAATGTGAATTGAGTCACTTATCCTAAGTAAATAACCTGTTTGTTGTGTATGTAACTTCGATTCCATAATGGCATAAATACTAGATTAGAGAACCTTAGAACCGCAAGGTTTTCAATTGTGTTCCTTCCCAAAAGATGATCTATCCTGGAAGATAGGCAAGTAATATAATGATCAATAAATAATTTAGAATACAAAGTCTTCTGAACTCACGCGTGTCGCAAAATGCATTTGGAACCTGTATAGTTGTTTTTCCTCAAAGTTTGAAAGAAGCAAGGTAGTCAACTGATGAGAAGAAAACGAACCCAGTCCAAAGGGTTTCTCAATTATTACACGATTCCAACCCCTCTGGGTTTGGGCCTTCTCAGCAAGAGAGGATGCTACATCGATAAGTGCTTCTTAAGGCACAGAAAGGTAAAATATTATGTTCGCTTCAGACTTTCCCTAAGGTACACGAGCCGTTAAAGACAGGAATAGAAATAACATATAATTGGACAAAACGAGCACTTAAGGGCATAAAAGGTAAACCTTTTAAGCCGTAGGTTGACAATCCACTTACCTCAATTTCTTCCATGAGAGTATTGAGATTTGACATCCTTCTCGGTTGTCATACCCTCCATTAAGATAGAATGTCCTTTTGAGAAATGCTTCACAGTTTTCGCTGCGTAAAGTAACTTTATAAAGTTAAAATACATCATCTTACACCGATGATTTTATTTTAACATATGAAAATAAAGACGAGTTTCTGTTTAATTTTCATGTTAATAAATCAAATACAAAAGATATGCTAATTTTGATGACACAAACCATTTATTTCCCTAATCTATCATAACTCCTTCACTAGCCTTCCAGATGCTCTAGTAAACATATCTTAGATTTTGCAGTGCAAAAGTCTGGATGGTTTTAGTAAAAAATCAAATCTAGAAGAGAATCTTTCAAGCTATAGGAAATCCGTCAGTGACAAAATCTCTCTCTCGAGTGCTCACACTCTCTGTGTGCGCGTATGCACATATTTCTAAAGTTCCATATGATATAAACAGATAGACATGGTAAATGTTAAACATCACAATACACGTTCAAAGTGTATTGTGGGGCCCTTGTCATTTCCTTGTATATTTGGTAAATATTAGACTTAGAATTGTACCTTAATTAGTAGTGTAATATTACCATAATTGTAAAGTTAGTATTCTTATAGAATAAGGATTCCTAGGTAGAATAAGAAGAGTATCTTTCTTGTAACTTGTATATATATGTCTTTCATTAATAAGAATAATCAAAAGATCATTTCTTACATTCTTTCATTGTATCAAGAGTCTAGGTTCTCTTTACCTCGCTTCCGCTCCTCAAACTTCTTCTCTAGTTTTCGGATTTTTGGCACTAAAGTTCTCGATTTTTTTGTGCTTCCCTTTTAACAAAAACCGAGTATCTTCTCCTCCAAACTCCTCTCTCTCAAATTCCCTTCTCCGAATCTTGTTGTTCTATTCCCTATGGCTGATAAGAATAATTTTCATCCAGCCCTCTCAGTTTCTAACATCAAGAGCGTCATCCCTATTGTTCTTGATCTTGAAAACGTCCAATATGAGACGTGGGCGGAGTTATTCAAGATTCATGTTAAAGCACATAAAGTTCTTCACCATATCATTCTTCCAACCCCTTCAAAGGAGAGTGATAAGGCGTCTACATCTACTGTGCTCACTAAAGAAGCAGACCCAGAATTATGGGACATGCTTGATTCCAAGGTTCTTCAGTGGATTTATGCCACTATTTCCTTGGACATTTTGCAGACGATTATGGAACCCAACTCCACAACTATGTCGGCGTGGGATCGATTGCGAGATATATTCCAAGATAACAGTCATTCTCGAATTGTTATCCTTGAGCAGGAATTTTCACAGGTGGCTATGGTGAATTTTCAAAACGTTTCTTCTTATTGCAAACGTCTCAAGGACTTGACAGACCAACTCAGCAACGTGGGTTCTCCTATTTCTAATAGTCGTCTAGTTCTTCAGATGGTTGCAGGCCTGTCAGAAGCCTATAGCGGTGTTGCTTCAGTTATTCGTCAGAGTAACCTCCTGCCAGGATTTTATCAAGCCTATTCTATGCTCACTTTGGAAGAAGCAGGTTTGGCTAAGAAAGTAGCAATTGGGGCCAGTCTTGTCGGCATGATGACTGCTTCCAATTTTTCTCCTTTCAATCCAGCCAATGTGACCCAAAATCACAACAACGGGGTGGTAAGAAAGGCAAGAATCGGAAGAATAATGGCAAGAATCGTGACGGCAACAACGGGGGCAACCGTCAGCAGCAGCAGCAATCCTAGAACCCACAGTCCCCTCGTCGGGCTGGGTCCCAAAGACTTCACACACCGCCACTGACGTCGCGGCTCCACCTTACACCTTACGCGATGCGACCCAGCTTCTCCCCAATCCAGAATCCAGGGTTTAGACCAAAGATATGGCGATCCCAACATCCAAAGATACTTAGGCCTCGCCATCAGCCCACCACGCAGCGGGCATACTCGAGCATCAAGCGTTGATGCACACGTTTGACTTGACGCAACCGGGCCCTAATTGGTACATGGACACCGGCGCCACTACCCACATGACATTCGATCAAGGTACTCTCTCGTCTTATTCCAATTTGGGCACTAATCGTGGTATAACTGTTGGTAATGGCAATTCTATTCCAATTAAGGGTTATGGTCATAAAATTTTGTCCCCTCCTCATCCACCACTTGTCCTGAAAAATACCCTTCATGCCCCAAAATTAATTAAAAATTTGGTATATGTCCGAAAATTTACAACTGATAACTGAGTTTCTATTAATTTTGATCCATTTGGATTTTCTGTGAAGGATTTCAAGACGGGGAGTCATCTCATGAGGTGTAACAGTGGGGGATCTCTATCCAATCACACCAAGTCACAGCATCTCGCGTCAAGCTATGTCTTCCACTTTTGCAGCTCTTGTTCCTTCCTTGTGGCGTGCTCGTCTAGGTCATCCGGGGTCGTCTATTTTATCTTCTTTAGATAGACATAAGTTTATTTCTCGTAAGGGTACGCGTAGTACTCCACTTTGTCAATCATGTGCTTTGGGAAAGATTATTAAATTACCATTTGTAGCTTCAAATTCTAATACTTCTATGTCATTTGAAATTATTCATAGTAATTTATGAACATCTCCGGTTCTCAGTTCTATGGGTCATCGTTATTATGTTATTCTTAGATGACTATACTAAATATTTATGGACGTTTCCAATTGCGAAAATATCTCAAGTTTTTTCCATCTTCATAAAATTTAGAGCCTCCATAAGAACACAATTCAAACGGGAAATAAAAAACATTCAATGTGATAATGACAAAGAGTATGGTATCGGGGAATTTAGGGAGTTTTGTGCTCAAAATGACATAAATTTTCATTTTTCTTGTCCTTATACTTCTTCACAAAATGGGAAAGCTGAGCGAAAAATTCGTACAATTAATAACATTGTCCGCACTTTATTAGTTCATTCTTTCGTTTCTCCATTATTTTGGCATCATGCACTACAAATGGCTATCGATCTCCTAAATATTCTTCCCTCTAAAGGTTTGACATATTCCTCCTCTCTCAAAGTGTTATACAATAAGACTTCGTCCTACACTCATCTTAGGGTCTGCAGATGCTTATGTTATCCATTGTTTCCATCCACTACAATCAACAAACTTCAGGCACGTTCTACTCCTTGTGTATTCTTGGTTTTCCGTCAAATCATTGTGGTTATAAATGTTTTGATTTGTCCTCTAAACGAATCATCATTAGTCGTCATGTTCTCTTTGATGAAACTCAATTTCCCTTTTCTAAAGTAGAAAAACCCGTACCTACTTCTTATGATTTTTTGGATGATGTTATCTCCCCCTATGTTCTCCGTCATTTTTCAGGTTTGCCAGAAAATACGTTAAACCCGTCGGCCACGCCATGACCGAGCGCCACGGCCAAAAATTCTGCGAGTAGGCCACGTTCGCACAGAGGCGCCACGCCAAATGTCCGAAGAGCTCAGGTGGTTCTGAGCCGCAGACCGTCGACGGGAATTTCCGACATTTCACAAACTTCCCAAAATTCACTCAATCCAGCCCAGAGTATTGGTCCAGTCACTCGTAGTCAACAGGGTATTTTTAAGCCAAAAACACATTTCAATTTGAATTCTAATGTTCTTAAATCCCCCTTACTCCGTAATCCTGTGTCTGCCTTAAATGACCCTAATTAGAAAATTGTCATGACCGAGGAATATAATGCTCTTATTGATAATAAGACGTGGGAGTTGGTACCCCGTCCATCTGGTGTTAATATTATTCGGTCTATGTGGATTTTTTTCATAAGGAAAATTCTGATGGTTCATTTGCAAGGCATAAGGCTAGACTTGTAGGTGATGGTAAGACTCAGCAGGTTGGTGTGGATTGTGGTGAGACATTTAGCCCGGTGGTCAAGCCGGCTACCATTCGCAATGTGCTCAGCTTGGCTCTTTCGAAATCTTGACCCATTCATCAGCTAGATGTGAAGAATGTTTTCCTACATGGTGATCTTCAGGAGACAGTATATATGCATCAACCTTTGGGTTTAGGGATACTAGATATCCTAATCATGTATGTCTATTTAAGAAGTCCTTGTATGGGCTCAAGCAGTCTCCACGGGCTTGGTATAAGAGGTTTGCTGACTTTGTTTCGACTATGGGTTTTTCGCACAGCAGATCTGATAATTCATTATTTATATATCGTCGGGGTTCTTACATGGCTTATATATTGTTATATGTTGATGATATTATCTTGACTGCCTCTTCTGATGTTTTGCGAAGGTCTATTATGACAATGCTCAGTTCTGAGTTTGCCATGAAAGACTTGGGCCCATTGAGTTATTTTTTAGGGATTGCAGTCACTCGTCATGCAGACGGATTGTTCTTATCACAGAGGAAGTATCCAACAGAGATTATTGAGAGGGCTGTGATGTCATCATGTAAGTCCACTTCTACTCCAGTTGATACTAAACTGAAGTTGGGTGCTGCAGCTGGCTCTCCCTATGAGGATCCGACCAGCTATCGTAGTCTTGCAGGCGCCCTTCAGTATCCGACGTTTACGCGACCTGACATTACATATGCCGTACAGCAGGTGTGTTTGTTTATGCATGATCCCAGAGTTGAACATATGAATGCACTCAAACGCATTCTTAGGTACATTCAGGGAACACTTGAGTATGGTCTGCATTTGTATCCTTCGTCGACGTCTACATTGTTCTCCTATACAGATGCTGATTGGGATGGTTGTTCGACACCGCACGGCCCACGCCGCTATTGTATGTTTTTGGGTAACAACTGTCTCATAGTCCGCGCCGCCAATCTACGCTTTCATGTTTAAGTGCAGAGGCTGAGTATCGAGGGGTAGCTAATGTGGTCTCTAAATCATGTTGGTTACGAAATCTTCTTTTAGAGCTTCATTGTCCTATTGAGAAAGCTACATTGGTATATTGTGATAATATAAGTGTCATCTACCTTTCTGGTAATCCTGTTCAGCTCCAGCGGACTAAACACATAGAGATGGATATTCACTTCGTTAGAGAGAAGGTAGCAAAAGGACAAGTACGCGTCTGTCACGCCCCTTCCAGATATCAGATTGCAGACATCTTTACTAAGGGTTTTCCCTTAGTCCTTTTTGAAGATTTTAGAGATAGTATCAGCGTACGAAGACCGCCCGCTATGACTGCGGGAGAGTGTTAAACATCACAACACACGTCCAAAGTGTATTGTGGGGCCCTTGCCCTTTCCTTGTATATTTGGTAAATATTAGACTTAGAGTTGTACTTTAATTAGTAGTGTAATATTACCATAATTGTAAAGTTAGTATTCTTATAGAATAGGAATTTCTAGGTAGAATAGGAAGAGCGATCTTCCTTGTAACTTGTATATATATATGTCTTTCATTAATAAGAATAGTCAAGGGATTATTTCTTACATTCTTTCAGTAAATATCTAAAACAAAGATACATGTTTATATAAGCATTTGAAGTTGAGGAGAGCATACTGGTGATCAATGCGGCAACTTAAAGTTGGTGCTATTATGGCTCTCGGATCTTCTTCTGTCAAATTTTTCCGCGAGTACCCAAATATACCAAATTTCTGCAGCCATCAGAAAGCCAGTAAGCCTAGAAGATGAACCTCATCTATATATAACTTACCGGTATTATGTTTCTTATCATTAAAAAACAGAAAGCAGATAAAACTAGCAAGAAACTTCAAATATTCTGATTCAATCTTTTAGCTTGATCTTTTTATTCGACTACCTTATTAACATTTTATCCAAAAAGTTTCAAATTTCGAGCCCCTCAACTGTTCATGCATGAATCTACTTCAAATCATTCTAACAGAACAAGGAATTACCAACTATTATATACTTCAACTTAAAGTACAAAATTCATTTATTCGTAACTTCATGATGTGATCAGTTCTTCTTCACTTGTGGATACCCCGACTCCTTGTAAAGCCCCACAATCCATCTGATAGTTTACAATACAATTTCACTTGGTGTGGCACATGAGTCCACTCTTCCATCATGAAGCTTGCTCTAGTCCTAACAGCTGCAACTTGCCTCCAAATTAAAAGCCCAGGTAACAAGTGGTATCATCACTAGCCCAAAAGCTTAAACACACAAAGTGGGAAAAAAACTAATGCCTCGTACATCTTCCAACTAGTTCAGCGTAACAAGCATGGCATCACCCCTACCCTTCTAAAGGTTTTTCTAGACGTTAATCAAGCTACTATGTTTGATCTCAAAAAAAAAAAAAACTGAGCTCAAGCTATCAAAGATAATTCTAAATAGCTACTTTCTGAAACTTATAATCTGATATCACCAATTAATGTGACTTGTGAGGTACAACAATTATTAGAAAATAATCAAGTTAGAGTTGTGGTCCGGCCCTTCCCCGGACCTCGCGCATAGCGAGAGCTTAGTACACCGAGTTGCCATTTTTATTTAATAAAGTTAGAGTTGTAGTTTGACAGACAATCCAAGGAGAAATTAATTTTTTTCATTAGTAAGAACTAAGAAGTATATAATAAAACCTTAAGATGAAATTATGTTTCACCACTCGGATGAGATATGAATATTCTGGATACCGAACAGAACAAAAATTTCAACAGATGCCATAGAAGCCAAAAAGGAGCACAACGGTAGTTGATCAATGTACCTACCTCTGGAAGTTGACCACTGTAATACAAAGCAAATAATGCTGGAAAGATTTTCGTTCTGGCCAGTACACCAGTGGCCCCAATAACAGCAATGCTAAGAGAGGATAAATCATCAGTTTGTCCATCAGTACTGGATGACTGAGTCTCAAAGGAAAAGGCAAATTTATGGAAGCCTCCGCTCCGGAAGTGTCAACTTTAACTTCTTCGTCAAGTGAAGTAGTGCTTCCAGATCCTTCCACATTAAAAGATGTCGACCTCATGGAACATTGCGGTCTATTTGACATCATGAGGTTGAGCATATGCCACATAATTTATTTGTGTTCTGGATTTCTTTATCGTCTGCCTCTTTGAAAAGAATATATATCAGTCTCCAGACAAATATTCATCATCGCAATGGAATTGGACAGAAAAGATGCATGCGATGAATACCCAACTAAACCACGCTATTATAGAATGGTTGGATCAGTGAGCTAAAGCTAAAAACATGATTCACCAGTTTCTGATTCAAAGATGAAAGAGTAACAAAGAAGTATCAGTCAAACTGAAGATATTGCCCAAGGTTTAGATTCATCAAGTCAACCAGTTCACCCGACTAAACAACAACAACAACAACCCCAATGTAATCCCGGGGTCTGGTGAGGCTAAAGTGTATGCGGACCTTATCCTACCGGTAGAGAGGTTGTTTCCGAGAAAGATGATAAAAAAGGTCAGACAAGAATTGACACAAGTAAGCAGTCATGACAAAATACTATGGATAAGCATTATGAAAAAAAAATGCAACAAACTACTACGATGATCGAAGTACAAGAGAGGTACTTCAATTTGGCGCTATAGCATGTAGAACATCCATGCTAATCTTCAACAAATGTGGGAAATGGATTTATATGTCTTTCTAATTTTTTACCATTATCTTTTCAGGTGACCATGTCTTGAAAGGAGCCCAAAGGTGATTTAGAAGCATGGGAACGGTTGAGCATGGTTAACGTAACTAATTTACATAAATTTGGAAACACAAATAGATGCAGATTTTACAATTGGTGTCTTCCTTCCCATATTTAAGCACAAAAAAAGTTCACTTTTTTTCTCATCCATATTCAGGTATGCATTTGGTAATATTGGAGTGTCTACTGTGTAATAAGTATAAGGTTGGGACTTGAGATGTCTATTGAATTATGTGGACAACTTTTAAGGGTCATCGATGACTTACGCCAAGACCAAACTACAAACATATACATATAACATACATAGGGATACACATACTCTCTTCTCTCTGTGTGCTAAATAAAAACACATATATACATGTAGCATAATTCCCCCTCTGCAATATTTTCAATTTTTGCATAATCACACTAGTACTTAAATTCGAAACTAGAATAAATGGTTAGTCACTTATTCTCCGTATCGTTCCAATTTTATCGGACTTAATCACTTATTATATCACTGAAATTGTAACAATATTCACACCAATTTTCTTCATAAATCTGATATAACTTAATTTTACAACTGATTTCATACATAAATTGAAAAATGACTTAAGGAGGATAGAGAGACCACCATATAACTCAATTTGGATGACCAGAAAAAATATAAGAAAAAGTTTCAAAACTGACTGGAAAAGTATGGACAGCTGCCGGTAAGAAAGTTTCCAATGAGTTCACCGGAAGATTGAGGGCTTCGATGAAGACGTTGATAGTGATAGTGATCAAAGCGACGCCCTTCTACCAATCAACATATTCTGTTGTATTTGATTTTTGGGCTTGGGTTCTCACATTATTGGATGGATTCCTTTCTACGCGTGTAATTGCAGCTTAACTTCAGCCCGTCCATTTTGTTCTTGATATTGGGCCCATGTGGAGTTCTTTTTGTAAGAATAAAACAACTATAGTTTGAACGCTTCTAACAAATTATAGTTATAGTTTAGCTAATTATGGCTCGTAGTTATTAATTTCTTGTCATACCTTGTATTTCGTTGTATTTAATTGGACTATTTATATGTAGCTACTTTTACATTATATTCAATTCACTATATTTAATTCGGTTGTATTCAAACAACAAAAATTCATAAATATAGGGATATTAGGTTGTATTCAATTCATTGTATTCATTTATAGATACTTTTACATTGTATTCAAACAATAAATACTTAAAAATGCAGGCAAAAATATAAAAAAAATCCTTTGAAATACAGAAATACATGCGAAAATACAAAAAAAAAACATTGTTTTTACCATAAAGATGATGAATGCAGTCAAATCTGATCATAACTAAGAAATACAAAAATAAAATACACTAATATTTGAGAAATACACTCAAATCTGAGAAAATTCAGTCGGTTGGCCGTGGATTTCGGCCAAAGATGACAACTGCGTTGGAGGTGTTGACGAAGCCGATCTGAAATTTAAGTTTTTTGGCGAATTTCATCAACAGGCAGTGAGCCTTACTGTAAAAAGGGCAAGACAGAGGCAAAGCAATTGATCTTCGTTGGTGTTGTTCGTGATGGAACTGACGCAATTTTAAAATCATTTAGTTGCAGCCAGTTTTAGTAAATATTTGTTGGTAAACTGAGCTGCAGGAGAGCAGCAACACACCTACACATTTCCCTTCTTTAATTATTGGTTAGTTAATATTTTTTTGGGATGTTAGAGATGGTTTAACTCATTTTGTCTTAGTAGTATAAATAAGATGTAATTGTGCATTGCACTGTTATCCGAAAATGTAGAGGAAAGCTTTCACAAAAGATCTCTCTCCCCTTCCTCCTTATCTTCGCATACTCCCTTTCTCGATATCTTCTCTTCTCAATATTACTCGATTGCTTGCATGCATTCACAACTGATGTTAGATCGTGAATGTTAACATAGTATCAGAGTTGTAACACGAAGATCTCTGATGATGAATTGGTTAACTGGAGTTGTAACTGGTTAGCTGGAATTGTTCTCTGGTTTATATCTTTGTTTCGAATTAATCTCAGGTTGTAGATCGATTCTTCTTATACGTCTATTTTTTAATTGATCTCTAGTTGTAGATCAATTATCGCTTTCTCCCTATTTCAAATCGATTTCCAGTTGTAAATCGATTTTTCTCTAGTTCGAGTCAATTTCTGGTTCGAATTGCATATTTTTTTCTAATTTCAGATCTGCTATTGCATGTATGATATTTGAGTGTTAATCTCAAATATCAGTTGTCATTTGTCATTTTCCTCAAAATTTTCCTGCAATCACGTTTATAACTGATGGAGACTGCACTTTCAA
This sequence comes from Przewalskia tangutica, assembly GCA_029844215.1. Taxonomy (NCBI): domain Eukaryota; kingdom Viridiplantae; phylum Streptophyta; class Magnoliopsida; order Solanales; family Solanaceae; genus Przewalskia; species Przewalskia tangutica. The sequence goes on along the minus strand of CM056721.1, from coordinate 14,137,676 downwards.
ATTCGTTGCAAACAGTGACGATTGATGAAAATTCTAGTTTGAACTCGAACATTGTTGATCATAATCATCTGTTGTTCTTAAGTGCCTCAGATACAGCTGGAGCAATCCAGGTGAAGATACAATTGATTGGAATGGAAAAATATATGTTATGGAGTCGAGCAATGCGACTAACACTTTTAACAAAAAATAAGATCGATTTCATAGATGAAACTGTTAAGAGAGATACCTTTGGTGCATCTCAAATAAGACAGTGGGATCGTTGCAAGCGATAGTTATTTCATGGATAATTAAAAATGTAAATAAAAATTTGCTCAGTGGAGTTTTATATAGATCCACTGCATATGCAGTGTGGAAGGACTTACGGAAGAGATTTGATAAGATCAATCTGTCGCGAGTTTATCAATTGAAAAAGGAGTTAGCAATGCTACATCAGGGAGTATTACCTGTCTCGACCTATTATTCGAAGATGAAGGACCTATGGGATGAGATATATTCAATCATTCCTCCTCCGACATGTGATTGTGATAGCCCTAGGGCGTACATTGAACATTTAACAAATCAAATATTGTTAGAGTTCCTAATGGGACTCAATGATAGCTATAATCAAGCCCGGAGTCATATCCTGTTGATGATTCCTACACCTAGTGTAAATCAAGCTTATTCCATGATTGCTCAGGATGAGAGTCAGAAAATCCTCACAGGAAGATATACAGATTTGGGTGAACAAGCTGACATGACTGCTTTGTTCAGCAAGTCATCACAGGCCAAGCAGCAAAAATCATACTCTTCTAATATGTTTTGCGATTATTGTCAACTAAAAGGACACACTAGAAACACATGTTATAAACTAATGTTCTGTGATTTTTGTAAAAAATAAGGACATGTAATGGTGAAATGCTATAAGATCATAGGTTATCATTCAGATGCTAAAGGGAAGAAAAAAGCAAACATGGTGGTCACAGGAGCAAACTATGGAGACACAGGTCACCAGATTCAACATCATGAAGCATATTCAAACTAGCAGAGGCATTTGACTCAGGAGCAACAGAGACAGGTTGCTCACTTGCTGCAATCCTGCACTCCAGACAAGTATGAGAAGGTGCTTACAGTGCTGAGTTCACAGACAGATGCAAGTGGATATTTTCAAAAACAGGCAGTCCTAACTGAAGATCCTTTGGGCAACACACATGCTCCAAGAGTGCACATAGCGGGTATACCTGTGTTTCCTAAGACACTTGATATTTGGATAGTAGATTCAGGAGCTACAAACCATATGGTGAGTACTAAGCACATGATGGATCCCATAGAGAATGCAGGCAAAGTACACTTACATACTGGTGATTCAGAAGAAATTACACAGACATGAAATTGTAGGTTAACAGGAGGTGATCTGATAAGTCATGTGTTATGTGTACCAAGTTTTAAGTTTAATTTATTGTCAGTCTCAAAGTTGGCAAATGAACTAAATTGTAGTGCCAAATTTTTCCCTGACTTCTTTTTCCTACTGGATCTCTTCATTGGGAAGGTGAATGAGATTGGTAGAAAAGTGGATGGCTTGTACATGTTGGAACCTCACAGAAGATATCACAAATGGGGAGAATCACAAGCACACATGACAACTGGAATTACAACCTCTGAGCTGCATGCAGGAATTTGACATAAAAGGATGGGACAATTAGTAGTATTAGCGATAACTCTAGATTCACAATAAAACATTGTGACATTTGTCCTCTTGCTAGATATACAAGAAAACCTTTTCCTGTTATTAGTGGCAGCAATTCAGATTCTGTTTTTTGTTTAATACACCTTGATATATGGGGACCTTATCAAATTTCTACCTATTCTGGAATGAGATATTTTCTTATAATAGTAGATGACTACACTAGATGGACATGGGTGTTCTTAATGCATGCTAAATCTGATGTGTCCAATGTTCTTAGGAAATTATTTGCATTAATCAAAACACAGTATGGTGCAGTGGTAAAGGTTGTTAGATCAGACAATGGCATAAAGTTTATTAATAGTTCTTGTGATGAGTTGTTCAGCCATCATAGAGTCATTCACCAGAGGTCATGTCCATATACTCCACAACAAAATTGAGTGGTGGAAAGAAAATATAGACATATCTTAGAGGTGGCTAGAGCCATCAGATTTCAAAACAGTCTCCCTGCAAAATTTTGGGGTGATTGTGTGAAAACAACAGTCTATATTATCAATAGGATCCCATCTGTTGTATTAGGAGATATCTCACCATATGAAAAATTGTTTAAGAAGATACCTTCATTATCACATATGAAAGTGTTAGGGTGTCTATGTTATGCCACCCAGTTACCCAAAGGGGATACGTTTAGTGTTAGAGCTACTAAGTCAGTGTTCCTCGGGTATGCAGTTGCACAGAAGGGATACAAGTTACTTGACCTACAAAGCAAAACCATTTTTATTAGCAGAGATGTAACATTTTATGAAGAAATCTTTCCTTTTGAGCAGATCAGGCAAAAGGAGGAAGACACACATATTGCAGGAACATATGCATACTTTATTCCTACTTATGTTGATCCAATTTCAAGCATTCCGAGACCTGCTGCTGATGATCAAGGACCTGCTTTTATTGATCCTAAGTCATCTGATGTTACTAGTGTTGCTGATCCACCACAACTTATGCCAGACTCAAGCACTCCAGGACCTGATGTTGATGCTCAAGGATATACTGCTGCAGATTCCAACATTCAAGATCTTGTTGTTGCTGATTCTACACCACCTGATGATGAGCTCCTATGTCATAAGCAAAAATGGGAAGTTAGAAGATCCACCGGAGATAGAAAACCACCAACTTGGATGAAGGATTTCATTCATCCTGCTGAACATTTGAGAAATGGGAAGCCATGTCCATATCCCCTGTCAGATGTGGTCAGCTATGCTGGATTGTCTGTGTCATATCAGAGTTTCACTGCCAGAATTTCAGAAGCATATGAGCCAAGATCATACAATGAGGCAGTCAAGGACCAGAGGTGTATAGAGGTCATGGAGTCTGAAATTCAGGACCTTGAAGACAACAAAACATGAGAGATAGTTGACTTACCCAGCAACAAAAAAGCAATAGGTTGCAAATGGATATATACGATCAAATACAAAGCATCAGGTGAGGTTGAAATATTCAAGGCAAGGTTGGTAGCAAAGGGATATAACCAAATGAAATGAATTGATTACCAGGACACCTTCTCACCAGTTGTGAATATGGTGACTGTTAGGTTAGTTATTTCTATAGATGTTGCAAGAGGATGGGTCATATACCAAATGGATGTGTTTAATGCATTTCTGCAAGGGGATCTCAATGAGAAAATATATATGAGTCTGCCTCAAGGTTTTACACATGATCAAGGGAAGGTTTGCAGGCTTCTTAAATCACTATATGGCCTTAAACAAGCATCTAGACAGTGAAATATTAAATTGACTACTGCTTTGTTATCTTCTGGATTTACTCAAAGCCATCTGGACTATTCTTTATTCACAAGGTGGGATAAAGAAAGGATTGTATTAGTTTTGGTCTATATTGATGATTTACTCATCACTGAAAATGATGGTAAGATGATAGCTGAGACCAAAGCTTCCCTACAACAACATTTCAAAATAAAAGACTTAGGAGAGTTAAGATACTTCATAGGGTTTGAGTTTGCTAGGAATAAGACTGGTATAGTAATGCATCAAAAGAAATATGCCCTTGAGTTGGTTGCTGATATGGGGTTCACATGTGCAAAACCAACAGGGACACCAATGGAGCTGAATGTCAAGTTGACTACTGCAGTCTATGATCAACATGTAGCAGCTAAGGGGATTCCTGATGTTAGTAGAGGGATGATTGATGATCCATTGTTAGATGATCCTTCCATTTACCAGAAACTGATTGGAAGGCTTTTATATTTGACTAACACAAGGACTGATATTGTTTTTGTTGTCCAGAGCTTAAGTCAATTTATGCAGACACCAAAGTTATCACATCAATTGACTGCTGAGAGAGTGCTTAAGTATGTAAAGCAGGCACCAGGGCTGGGGATTTTTATGCCTGCAGGAGATGTTAATAAAGTGACTGCATTCTGTCATGCCCAAACACTAGGAGATCAGTTACAGGCTATCTGGTGTTTGTTGGATCTTCACTCATTTCTTGGAAGTCCAAGAAGCATGTCACCATATCCAGAAGCTCTACTGAAGCAGAATATAGGAGTCTGGCTTCAGTGGTTGCAGAAATAGTATGGATTTCAGGATTATTTGCAGAGTTAGGTATTTGTCTGCAGCTACTTATTTCTGTGTATAGCGACATCAAGTCTGTCATCCAAATTGCTGCTAATTCAGTGTTTCACGAGCGTACGAAACATATCGACATTGACTATCATTTCATTCGAGAGAAGTTCCAGCAATGGTTGATTTCTACTCTATATATTTCTACTGAAAATTAGCCTGCTGATTTACTGACGAAGATCTTGGCTCAGGGTGCTCATAGACACTTGTTGCTCAAGCTAGGTATGAAGGACCTCTTTGCAGTACCTAGCTTGCAGGGGTGTTGGTAAACTGAGCTGCATGAGAGCAGCTTGTAGCAGCAACACACCTACACATTTCCCTTCTTTAGTTATTGGTTAGTTAATAGTTTGTTAGGAGGTTAAAGATGGTTTAACTCATTTTGTCTTAGTAGTATAAATAAGATGTAATTGTGCATTGCACTGTTATCCGAAAATGTAGAGGAAAGCTTTCACAAAAGATCTCTCTCCCCTTCCTCCTTATCTCCGCATTACTCCCTTTCTCGATATCTTCTCTTCTCAATTCTCTTCTCAATATTACTCGATTGCTTGCATGCATTCACAACTGGTGTTAGATCGTGAATGTTAATAATATTAGGTAAAAACACGCTAACTCCTACCTACTAAGTTGAAGTATAATATTTTGAAGAAGTGATCTTGTATTTTGAATATGAAAAAGCGAGTTTAAATTAAGTGATGTTATTAAAAAAATTAGAAACATTAACAAATCACTATTATTGTAAAACGAGTTTATTAGATTTGTTGTTGTTTTGAGAAATTGGTTATTGAAGTTTGTTTTTATGATATTTGGGATTTATGCTTTAAATTTGAGCTCATTTTGGAGTAGATCTGAATGTTGAATCATTTGTTGGATTGTTAAAATTCGAAAACAAACTATTTTTGGACAAAATGATTAAAGTTTATGCAAAATATGGCTTAACTTCATACATATGTTTCTTAAAAATGACTGAAGTTGAGATAAAAAATAATTGAACTTCAGACATATATACCTAAGTTGATGTAAAAATGTTTGAAGTCTGCTTGCTTTCAAAATATTCTTTAAAAAAAAATCAGCCCACCATATTATTAATTTTGTAATTTTTTTCACAGTAAGTTAAAAGAATAAAATTGCTACTATTCTGGGAAAAGTTAATTATGAAAATGACAATTTATACGACAAAATAAACTGTCATTCCCCTGAAGTTCTAAAAGAAGTTTATAGGATTATATAGATGTTTGTTCCTATTTATCAGACTTTACTAGTAAAGGTTGTCATGTAGATATTGGATTTCAAGTTTGTAAACTTGAAATGCGCCTTAGCATGCACCAAAATTATAAGCGCATGACATTTAAAATTATTTAATTTATCACTTGATTATAATTAATTAATTTATATATATATTCTCAATTTATCACAGAAAATAGATCAGGTTCGGATATAAAATTTCTTGGGTGCAATTGCACCTATTTAAAGTCGAGGGGATTGAGCCGACCTGTCAAAATACTGCAGGTCCCTAGAACCTACCTACTGGTGGAATTCTAGAAACACTTTCCAATTAAGATAAGTCCCAACCTCAAAGGATTGGCTTATTAGTAACCAAACGTCATTCTCGCTTGAGTTGGCTAAGACTTTTCTTATCAATACTTTTGCTTTCAATTTTTTCCATTTAGAAAATTCATATCATGTCTTACTTTGTTTAGGCTTGTATTTTGTCTTGAGCCGAGGGTCTTTCGAAAACAGTCGCTTACCTATCATGATAAAGATAAGATCTGCGTACATTCTACTCTCCTCAGACCTCACATGATAGGATTTCACTGAATATGTTGTTGTTATACTTTGCTTTCAATTTAAATAGTATGTCTCCCTGACCAGAAAAGATGTGACAAAAACATATCTCATCACTACAAAAACAACAAAAAAAGGAAGATAAATCCAAGCACGCCTTGTAGAAAAAATGTTGTGACTGTAAGACTTTTGAACTATTTTCCTTAAATGACTTTGTTGCGTTAGATAAGAATATATACATCTTTTATATTGACTAGGAAGAGTAATTCTTGCCTAGTATAATTCTAAAAATATTCCTACATTAAACTACCTACCATATAGAATGAGATACTACATTAATACAAGATAATACACAATATCACCATATTAATGGTATTAATTATGGAATATTCTAACACTCGCAAATGATCGAGGGCGAATCCGAGATCGTCCCAAAATTCTTCAAATAGTATCAGCGGAAGTCTTTTTGTGAAGATATCAGCAATCTAATATCGCGTCGGAACATGTAACACTCGCACTTGTCCGCGAGTCACCTTTTCACTTACAAAATGAATATCTAACTCAATATGTTTAGTGCGTTGATGATGGATTGGATTCCCTGATAGATAGATTGCACTAATATTATCACAGTATACCATAGTAGCCGTCGGAATGGGGCAATGAAGCTCAAGTAATAGATTCTGAATCCAACATGAGTCAGATACAACATTGGCAACCGCATGGTACTCAGATTCAGCACTCGAGCGTGATACTGTGGGTTGCCTTTTAGAAGACCATGAGATCAAATTATCACCGAGGAAGACGCGATAATGCGGAGTGAACGTGCGTGTCCGACACCGCCTGCCGCGATCTGCGTGTAAGTTATAAGTTTGGTGATAGAAGATGGGTAAAGACGTATGTTATACCCCGTGGTTCGGCCGACCGCTGTGGAACTCAGTGCGCGGCGCGAGAGGCGGCGCGCGCCAACGCGGTGATTGTAGGCGCGCCGGAAGATGCCGCGCCGGAAGATCTGGCGGTCGCTGAAGTTTCAGCGCCAGCCAGAAGCGAGCCGCGCCGAAAGTCCTTAGAAGCGGCAGAGTTTCAGCGCTGGCCGATCGCAGGCGCCGGCGGCGGGATCTGCGAGTTAGTGGAAATTTCTGACCGCTTTGTTTTAAAAGAGGTCATGGGTGGGTGACAGTGTCCCCATCCAAATGTCAGATGTTTATATTGACCAAGTCTTGAAGACTTGGTCATCTTTCATCTTTCATCTCTCTCTCTCTCTCTCTCTCTAAGCTAAAAAAGCTCTCCCTTCTCTCTAGAAAATCAAGAGAAACTCCAAGCTTAAGGAAAATCTGAAAAAGGTGTTAAGAAGGAAAGTTATTTGTAAGCTTGTGGAGGTTATTGTGGTGGTATTCTTGAAAAGGAGGCTAGCAAATTGTTGGAATAGTTTTGGCTAAAGCCCTAAGGTAATGATTCTTCCTTTATAATTAGTTTTTAGTGTTGCATGTTAAGAAGAAAGAACTTGTGGTAGTAAATAATGCTCTTAGAGTCATTGCATGCAAGAAATGTGGTTTGAGTATGAATGATTTGGCTAAAGAGGTTATGTGAGCATGTTGTAGCCTAAAAATTACCTTAAACTTGTTAAGATTAATTGTTATAACTTTTGGGGCAGAATTTTACACACCCAAGTTTAGGTGTGTAATCCCCTTTGTGTTGGTTTGGATGTTGGGCCTTAAATGTGGCGTTTGAGTGTTAAAAATCGGCCTTTGAAAAGGTGGCAAAGTGAGTAGAAACAAAGGAAATGCCGCCCAATTTTCCATAGAATTTAGTGACTTTGAACTTGGATTGTTCTACTTTGAGGTTAGAGGTTAACAAACGTATCATGATTATTATAGGTTGAAATATTACTTGCGGTAGTTGAGCTTAGCAAGTGGATTGACCAAAGAGGTATGTGGAACTTTCCTATCTCTTGAGCATGAGTAGTTGTACCTATGTAGTACGGTAGACGTACACGATTTGATATCTTTCACTTGTTTTAAAAGTATATGCTACTTGTTTCATTTCAAAAGTATAAGTCCCTTGGATTTAGGGAAAATGTATTTGACAAAGGGATAACGCTAATATAATGACTTTATGGGAAGTTGGTTATATTAGTTTTGTTGAAAGGTTCACAAAGAAAGGTTTACTCTAATTAAAACAAGTACGGGTAAAAGATTTGAAACTAAGAAAGGTGAATTGATTTTTAGGCATTGGTTGCCTAAGGTTTTAAAGGAAATGAAGTCACTTGATTTAGAAGCCTATTATATTTCTAAAAGGAAATGTGACTTGTCTTGAAAAGAAATCGTAACTTGATACTATGGTGATTAGTATTGTTATACCCCGTATTTCCGGAGTATGTACGTGAGGACGTACGTACAAAAGTTTAGCCTTAAAGTTAGGCCAAGTTCGAAAATTGTACACAACTCGCTAAAAGAATCGTTTTCCGACGAAACGTTTCCACAGCTTTCGTAGGGAAAATTCCGGCTATGCCATTTCTAATTTTTGCGGATTTTTCCGAGAGACGAAACATTTTGGACCAACGGGAGGGCAACACTTGTCACCCTCCAATTGGTGGACTTAAAACGTCCATTTGGACGAATTGGACTAAGTTTGGCACGTTTTTGTGCCTTGCACAAAGTCAAGGAGTTGGTAGGATATTTGTGTGTAGTAAATCTTCACCCTACACTTGCTTTGCACTTGTCTTCATCTTGGCCATTGGTTGGCCATGGCTTGAGCTATAAATACCCCCTTAAAGATGAAGAGTTCTTCATCCACAAATTACTTCCAAGTCTTGAAAAATCCTCTCCTCTCCCAAGCCTTTTCGTCCAACACCTTCCCTCCCCTTGTGAAGTTTGGCAGGCCTACCCACTAGCCTAGCCGAAATCTACCCCTCCCTTGGTAGAAAAGTTGCCTTAGTATTGTTATAATGCCCAAAATACCACTAGCCCAAATCCTTAGTCCTTTGTAGAAGTTGTGAAGAACTTAAGGTTTCTTAGCTCTGGGAGCGTCTGACTTAGGAGCTAAACCTTGCTCGGTAGCGACTTTATCTAGGATATTATTGGGCTTATCGAGGTAAATAATCCTAACCTCTTTGTATTAGAGAATGCATCTGTAGAAGTATAAGAATAAGGATTAAATACTTAGAAGGATATTACGGAATAGAATCAACTATTATCACGGTAGAAGGGTTTAAAGAAGAATAATTGAAGCTGTACTCACATGTGAATTTGTTTTCACGATGAACTTATATAGCTCACCGGGTAGGGTTGTGCTGCCCGGACTTTCCGTAGAATTGTGAACCCTCTGTTTAGAATGACCTTGAGTAGTCTAGACTTTGATAGATGTATGTGACTATTATAGGTGATTCTCTGTGACATATTGACTCGGCGGGAGGTTTTCGAGAAGGTATGTGATTCTTCCTAAGCATGATATTTTAACATATATATATATAGTGCGGTAGACGTACGTGTTAAGCGAATAATAACTACGGCAATGTCTTTTGACTTAAGCCTGAATAATAACTACGACAATGTCTTTTGACTTAAGCCTGAATAATAAGAATCCTGATGCATTTCAAAAGAACTACTGAATCATGTTTGTATATTTCCTTAGAGTGCGTAGTCATGTTATGCGATTTGGGATATAGCACGAACCATGTTTATTTATATATGCCGAAAAGCGACGTTTTCACATAAAGCGTGTCTATTTTATAAAGCTGTTTCTGTCTTGTTTTATATTCCGCCGTTACTCGATGTATGACTACTTGGGTGCCGGTAGGCACGATCACGGGCCGAGCAGGTCGTGACAAAAGTGGTATCGAGCGATTAATCCTCGGAAAGTGTCTGAGGCCGTATCTAGTAAGTCTTGATTATCGGTGTGTTGTGCACCACACCAATAATCGAGAGGCTATAAGATATTTAGGATTGGTTTCCATTCTTCTCATTACGAGATCGTGCTTTAGAGGCGTGTTATAGGTTGGACCCTCTAACGTATTCCTTTCTATGCGATTATGCCTCGCGTAAAGCAACCCGGCCGGGCGAGAAGGCAAAGCGGTGAGGCTCTAGCAGACACCCGAGTCACGAGGGCTCGAGCCCAGTCTATACCCGACGGCGAAGTTCCGTAGCCGCCGGCCCAAGAGACCGCGATACCGTACCTCCGTCCACGGCTGGAAGCGAGAGAGATAAGTGCAGAGAGATGGCTCGATTATTTGCTCGGATTGTGGCGAGGCGCGAGGGCCAGCGGCGATTCGATTCAGCAGCGCATGTAGTGCACCCGAGGCGACGATTTGAGGCTACTGGATTTCCTTAGTTGTAGCCCGCCAGAGTTTTACTGGTCGAGGCCGAGGATGATCCGCGAGGAGTTCATCCGTCACCGCAGAGGATCATGCGGGTGATCAAGGCTTGAGGAAGTCGTGATATTCGGTTCGCGTCGGTGCGTGATACCGCAATCGATTGGTTTGATTCATGGAGCTTTTCCGGGAGAGCATGCTCAGCAGTATGGGATGAGTTTTGAGGCTTTTCTCACACTTCTTGCCTCCGCAGATGAGGAGGCACGGCGATAGATTCTTGCTGGCGGGGAGGGCCGCGGTGAGGAGTACAATGTCGAGTTTGATTCTTTGGCTCGATATGTCCACTGCGTAGCGAATATGGAGGAGGCCGGGTGCATCGCTATGTCACCGACTAGATGATTACATGGCCGAGTCTTGTGCGGTGTGTCCGCCCGAGCATGGACATTACCGTATGCAGCTCATGCGCTGGGATGCGAGGCGTAGAGGACCGCCGGGTAAGCGATATCAGCGAAGAAGGCCAAGACGGCCGGTTCTTTTGGTGGTTCTCGGGGTGGCGTCGCCAGAAGTCCGATTTGCACCACGGCCGCGAGCGCTCTACATCATCTTCGATGCCCAGAGCGATCGGGCGGTCGGGGCCCCGGGACTTGATTTCGAGTAGCGAAGTGCTAACCGTTGAGTCGTCGGTGTGCGTTGTGGTAGATACCATTCGAGCCGTACTCGGGAGCTTGCTATACTTGTGGCCGCAGGTCATTTCGCGAGAGTTTGTCCGGCCGGCGGCGGTGGTAGGGCTCGGCTACGAGTGCATTCGCTTCATCCCAAGCGATTACTCGCCCGAGGCAAGGTACTCGTGGACCAGCGGTCGCGGCAGAGGTCGTGGCGCAGTCCCGGTCTAGCGGTCCTCGAGCGGCATTTATGCTTTGTCCGGTAAACAGATCGTGAGGCCTCACCGATGTCGTCACGGTACCTTATCGGTTCTGGGTTTGATGTGTATGCTTTGATAGATCCGGTTCTACTCATCTATATATCTCCCCTTGTTGCTAGTAGGATAGGGATAGAGCACGAGTCCATGAACCGCTTTCGAGGTAGCTACGCCGATGGGTGATTCGGTGGTAGCTCTGCGGGTATATAGAGCTTGTCTGTGACCATTCTGATCGTCGGACCTGGCGACTTGATTGAGTTAGAGATGATTGACTTCGCGTGATCATGGGGATGGATTGGCTAGCTTCTTGCTACGCCAATGTAGGCAGAGAGAGAGTAATGCAGTTCCGATTTCTGAGGGCGGTTGTTGAGTGGGAGGAGCACGCGGTATCGTAGAAGGTAGGTTTATTTCCTACCTCAGGCTAGGAAGATGGTGCGAAGGGTATATCTACCATCTCGTTCGGTGTTTGATCTCGAGGTGCGGTACCAGATTTTCAGCGATTCGGTGGTCGAGAGAGTTCCCGACGTGTTTCGGGCGACCTCGGGTATCCCTCACGAGGAGATCGAGTTTTGTATAGATGTCTTTGCGGACACTCGGCTATTTCCATTCGCCATACGAATGGCACCGCCGAGTTGAGAGAGTTGAAGGACCAGGTGAGATTTCTTGGAAAAGGGCTTCATCGGGCCTAGTGTTTCTCCCAGGGAGCCGGTATTGTTCGTGAAGAAGAAGGGCGGGGCCAGCTGCGCATGTGTGTTGATCTGACGGTGAACAAGGTGACCATTAAACGAATACCCCTTCCCGGATTGATGATTTGTTCGACCGATTGCGGGCGCGAGATGTTTCTCAAGATTGATCTGCGTTCGGGCTATCATCAGTCACAGTCGAGAGAGGTGGATGTCCACAGAATTCGCATTCGGACCCGTGCAGCATTATGAGTTCGAGTCATGTCTTTTGGGTTGACGATGCTCGTGGTATTCATGGATTTGATGAACCGAGTGTTCAAACCATTTTGGACACGTTTGTGATAGTGTTAATTGATGATATCTTGGTTTATTCTCGCTCGAGCGAGGAGCATGCGGAGCATTTGAGGCGATCTTGTGATTCTCGAGACCAGCGATTATGCCAAGTTTTCCAAATGTGAGTTTTGGTTGACTTGATGGCGTTTCTTGGGCATATTATCGGTGATGGCGTTCGAGTGGATACGGCCAAGATCGGCGATCGGGACTTGGCCTGAACTCTTACTCGGCGAGGTTCCACGATTTTACGGGCCTTGCAGGATATTATCGCGGTTCGTGGAGAAGTTTGCTTTATCTACGCACCATTGACTAGGTGACTCGGAAAGCGGACCAGTTTGATGGTGATGCTTGTGGCGGGGTTTCGATTCTTGAAAGAGAGGCGGCAGCCGCGTTCTTACTCTTCCGGAGGTCGGATGGTTATGTCGTGTATTGTGATGCGTCGGGCATCGGGTTGGGATGTGTGTTGATGCGGCATGGCGGGGTTATAGCATATCGTCCCGGTGAAGAAACACGAGGAACTACCACCCATGATTTGGAGTTGGCGGTGTGATTCACGCTTTGAAGATCTGGAGGCACTATTTGTATGGGGTTCACGTGGATATTTTTCACCACAAGAGCCTCGGTATATCTTCGACGGAGGAGTGAACTTACGGCGAGAGCGGTGGTTAGAGTTGCTTAAGGATTACGATGTTGATATCTGTACCACCCGGGAAGGCGATATTGTGGCGTATGCTCTTAGTCGTAGGTCGATGGGAGCCTATCGGATGTGCACTAGAGAGGAGAGACATGGTTCGTGATTTGCATCGATTAGCGAGCCTTGGTGTCCGTTTGATTGATTACGATAGCGGTGGGGTTCGAGTTCGTGAGGTTGCGAGTCTTCCATCGTCGAGAGGTGAAGAGGCAGTTTGAGGATCCGATTTTGACACGTTATCGTGATCTGACTCTTCGTGAGGCAAGGTCGCTTGAGGTAGCACCTGATGGGGTGCTAAGGTTTGAGGCGAGTTGTGTGTTCCGGATGTTTGAGGACTTGGCGGCGAGTTCTTGGGGAAGCACCGCGCGGCGTTACTCTATCCGTCGAAGTCGACCAAGATGTACCACGACCTTAGATCGTGTATTGGTGGGATGGCTTGAAGAGGGCGTTGCGAGTTCGTAGATCGGTGCGTGTTGTCGGCAGTGAAGGTAGAGCACGGAGGCACGGTGGTTTATTCTGACGATAGAGATCCGACACGGAAGTGGGAGGTGATCAACATGGACTTCATCACGGGATTGCCTCGCACTCGGAGGAGACATGATTCTATATGGGTTATCGTCGGCGGTGGCGAAATCAGCCCACTTTCTTCCCGTTAGGGCGACTTTCTCGGTGAGGATTATGCGGACTTTACATCCAGAGATCGTCGGTGCGTGGAGTCCCTATTTCGATCATATCGCAGAGGGCCCGGTTCTGCTAACCGGAGGTCTTTCCGAGAGGTTTAGGGGCAGCGGTGAGCACAGTCGCATTCCATCCACGCATGAGCAGACGGGCGGCGCCTTATCCGGACTGCGAGGATATCTGCGAGCTGTGTTATCGACCGAGGTGTGGGAGGATCATTTGCCTCTAGTTGAGTTTGCGTACAATAATAGCTACCACTCCGGTATTCGGATGGCGCCTTATGAGGCCTTGTATGGGAGGAAGTGCGGTCGCCTATAGGTTGGTTCGATGTGGGCGAAGTGCGGCTAGTGGGTCAGATTTGGTGCGGCGAGCGATGGATAAGGTGAAGCTTATCCGGGAGAGGTTCTTGGCGACTCGAGTCGGCAAGTCATATGCGGATCATCGTCGTCATGGAGTTCGAGGTTCATGATTGGGTTTTCCTAAAGGTGTCACCCATGAAGGGTGTGATGAGATTCGGGAAGAAGGAAACTGGCCCAGTATATTGGGCCGTTTGATTGTCGCGAGGTAGGCAAGGTTACTACGAGTTGAATCTGCCGTCCGTCTGGAGGCGGTCGTCCGTGTTTCACGTTTCTATCTTTGAGGAGATGTATCGGGGATCCATCTAGTACATCCGATTGGCGATGACCGGTGGCCAGGGGTTATCGTATGAGAGATTCCATGCGCGATAGTCGATCGTCGAGTTAGGCGTCTGCGGACGGGGCGTGGCTTCCGTCAAAGTTACGTGGCGGAACGAGCTCGAGGAGGAGATGGCGTGGGAAGGCGAGGAGGACATGAGGCGAAGTATCTCACCTATTCCCACACCTCCGGGTAATTCACTTTCCTACTTGTAAATTTCCATTATCATATATGCCTAAGTGTTGTTCTATGGTAGTGTGTGGCGTTTGCAATGTTTAAGCTTTTCGATAATCGTCTTGGGAAGGAACATTCGGGACGAATGTTTCTAAGGAGGAGAATGTTATACCCGTATTTCCGGAGTATGTGCGTGAGGGCGTGCGTCTGGTTTAGCCTTAAAGTTAGGCCAAGTTCGAAAATTGTACCTGACTCGCTAAAAGAATCGTTTTCACGAAGCGTTTCCACTTTCGTAGGGAAAATTCTGGCTATGCCATTTCTAATTTTTGCGGATTTTTAGAGGCGAAACATTTTGGACCAACGGGAGGCAACACTTGTCACCGCTCGATTGGTGGACTTAAAGCGTCCATTTGGACGAATTGGACTAAGCAGCGCGTTTTTGTGCCTTGCACAAAGTCAAGGAGTTGGTAGGATATTTGTGTGTAGTAAATCTTCACCCTACACTTGCCTTGCACTTGTCTTCATCTTGGCCATTGGTTGGCCATGGCTTGAGCTATAAATACCCGAAAGATGAAGAATTCTTCATCCACAAATTACTTCAAGTCTTGAAAAATCCTCTCCTCTCCCTAAGCCTTTTCGTCAACACCTTCCCTCCCTTGTGAAGTTTGGCGAGGGCCTACCCCCTAGCCTAGCCGAAATCTACCCTCCCTTGGTAGAAAAGTTGCCTTCTAGTATTGTTATAATGCCCAAAATACCTAGCCCAAATCCCTTAGTCCTTTGTAGAAGTTGTGAAGAACTTCTAAGGTTTCTTAGAGCTCTGGAGCGTCTGACTTAGGAGCTAAACCTTGCTCAGGCGCGACTTTATCTAGGATATTATTGGGCTTATCGAGGTAAATAATCCTAACCCTCTTTGTATTAGAGAATGCATACTGTAGAAGTATAAGAATAAGGATTAAATACTTAGAAGAATATTACGGAATAGAATCGAACTGTTATCACAGTAGAAGGGTTTAAAAGAAGAATAATTGAACTGTACTCACATGTGAATTTGTTTTCACGATGAACTTATATAGCTCACGGGTAGGGTTGTCTTTGCCCGACTTTCCGTAGAATTGTGAACCCTCTGTTTAGAATGACCTTCAGAGTAGTCTAGACTTTGATAGATGTATGTGACTATTATAGGCTGATTCTCTGTGCGCGACATATTCAACTCGGCAGGAGGTTTTCGCCGAGAAGGTATGTGATTCTTCCTAAGCATGATATTTTAACATATATATATAGTACGGTAGACGTACATGTGTTAACTGAATAATAACTACGGCAATGTCTTTTGACTTAAGCCTGAATAATAACTACTGTGATGTCTTTTGACTTAAGCACGAATAATAAGAATCGATGCATTTCAAAAGAACTCTTGAATCGTGTTTTAACAGAAGATAAATAGTTGGTTTTAAAACAAAAGCTTAAGAGTTATACTAGCTTTATGGGAAGTTAGGTATATGACTTAAGAAAGATAAAAAGGCTGTTTACTTGTTTGTTTATAAAAGCCTTGTATTGATTTCATTAAGTGTAGTAAGATTGTTTGATAAGTAGACATATTATGATGCTTTATCTGTGTTAGTGTCTTGAAATCTTGTGTAAGGGTCATTCTTTGCTTACGTTCGTTGCTAAGAGTAAGTCCGTTGTCTTGTTATTGTATCACCTACCCTCGATCGTTATCACAGGGCTTGCCCACGCGGGTCTATACGGCTGTCACGGTTTGTGAGACTATGCGGGGCAGCGGTATGCTCGTGATTGATCATTCGGGTGTTTAGCCGATCACGGGGATTCCTATGCGATCTGTTGAGGTATCACGGTCTTTTGAGGCTATGCGAGTGCGGGAGCTGGCGGATCTGGGGTTGGCTGCCCCGTCGAGGAATACCTCGTGCGGTGCATGTGTGACTATGCGGATCGCGGAAGTCGGGACTAGGCCTTGAGAATGATACTATGGGCGATTGGCCTTGCTTGATCATTCGCGGCCTAGACTAGACACATTCTGATTTTCTATTCTTATTATTGTTTGTGATATGGCACTATGTGCAATTGAACTGATTATATTTGTGAAAAGGTGTTAAATACTTTGATTTCATTTAAAGTACTTTATAGTTTCACATACTTGGTACTCTTTGTCTTGACCTCGCCCTGCGTTAAATCTGCAGTAAAGGCAAGCAGGTGCTAGATCTGCATCCTTAGGATCTTTTGCGTTGGTGTCAGGAGCTCCATCTTCTCCGGAGGCTCTACTTTTGGGTATGATCTCCCTGTTGTAGATAGTTTTGTCTGATCGGGGTATGGCGGGCCACTGTCATCCATAGTTGTATATTTCCTTAAGTGCAGTAGTATGTTATGCAGTTTGGGATGTAGCTTCTTGAACCATGTTTATTTATATATCTTAGAAAGACGACGTTTTCTCACATAAATTGTGTCCTATTTTATAAACTGTTTCCTGTCTTGTTTTATATTCCGCTGGTTACTCTGATGTATGACTACTTGGGTGCCCCGGTAAGGCACCAGTCACGGGCCCCGGAACGGGTCGTGACAAGTATATTGGCATTTTTGTATAAAAAGAGTTATTTCTTAAAAAGATAGAAGTGCATGGTACTTGGGTTGAATTCCCGGATTTTCTATTAAAAGACATGTTAGTGCCGTAGGATACTAAAATGAGAGGACATATTAATAATGTTATAAGAAGTTAGGGGATTTCTTAACTTGCTTATGTTGTGATATGATAGGCCGGTAGTGCTTATGTATGATATGATAGGCCGGTAGTGCTTATGTTGTGATATGATAGGCCGGTAGTGCTTATGTATGATATGATAGGCCGGTAGTGCTTATGTTATGTATGATAGCCGGATGAGCTATGTTATATATTTGTATTATTACGGGGTAAACCCCGGGTTATTATCTATGCCATGGATTTGCTACCCATGATGCGAGTGCGTGACTGCGCTCATGCGGTCCGGACGCGGGATCCGTGCGGGTGAAATAGTCTCGTGCGAGTCTGGCGATGGTACTCATGCGGGTCCACGGGATCCGTGCGGGTGAAATAGTCTCGTGCGGGTGAAATAGTCCCGTGATGAGCGGATGACCTCGTGTGGGTCCACAAGACTCATGCGGGTGAAATAGTCCCGGAGTAGGATTGCTTAATGATCTACAGGCGAGGTACCTGTTTTGATCGTGAGCCTCTATTTTTATGCTATCGGTTTTATACTTGTTACTCATTGTTAGTAAGACACGGTCTGAGAAATTGATTTTTATCTATGACTCGCTTATTTTGACTTATGATATTACTACGGTATTTTCCGGTTTACATACTTGATGCGTTGTGTCTTGACCCCCTTCGCCGAAGTGCGTTCATCTGCGGTAAGGGAAGCGGTGGTAGATCCTCGTTACTGCGGCGTGAGCGGCCCAGGAAGGGGGTCGATGCAACGTGCCGTATGTAAAGCGGAAAATATGTAATATCATAAGTCAAAAATAAGCTGTGTCATAGATAAAATCAATTTCCTTGCGTGTGCTGCTACTAACAATGAGTGACAGTATAAATCTTATAGCATAAAAATGGAGGCTGTGATCAAACAGTACCTGCCGTATTATCGTTAGCAATCTACTCGCGGACTATTTCACGCGTGGTCTGTGGACCCGCGTGAGTCATCGCTCGTCGTGGACTATTTCACCGCGTGGGCTATTTCACCGCGTGATCCTGTGAACGCATGGTACCATCGCGTCTTCGCGTGGGACTATTTCACCCGCGTGGATCGTGATGTCCGCGTGAGTGCGGCGCGCCGCGCATCGTGTAAGCAAATCATGGCATAGATAACCCGGGGTTTACCGTAATAACAAATATATAACATAGCTCATCCGTATCATACATAACATAAGCACTACCGCCTATCATATCACAACATAAGCTTGACTATCATAACATAAGCAAGTTAAGAAATCACAACTTATTAACATTATTAATATATCATCTCATTTTAGTATCTAAGGCACTAACATGTCTTTTAATAGAAAATCCGAATTCAACCCAAGTACCGTATCTTAACTTTTAAGAAAAACTCTTTTATACAAAGATTCCGAATACTATTCACCATAGTATCAAGTTACGATTTCTTTTCAAGGCGAGTCACATTTCCTTTTAGAAATATAATAGGCTTCCAAATCAAGTGACTTCATTTCCTTTAAAACCTTTAGGCAACCAATGCCTAAAAATCAATTCACCTTTCTTAGTTTCAAATCCTTTACCCGTACTTGTTTTAATTAGAGTAAACCTTTCTTTGTGAACCTTTCAAGAAAACTAATATAACCAACTTCCCATAAAGTCCTTATATTAGCGTTATCCACTGTCAAATACATTTTCCCTCAACCCAAAGGACTTATACTTTTGAAATGAAACAAGTATCATATACTTTAAAACAAGTGTAGATTATCAAATCTTGTCATTATCAGTACTACATAGATACAACTATTCATGCTCAAGAGATAGGAAAGCTCTACATTTTTGATCAATCCACACTAAGTCCAAACTACAAGTAATATGTCAACCTAAAATAACCATGATACGTTTATTAACCTCTAATTTCAATGTAGAATAATCTAAACTCAAAGCCACTAAATTCTATGGAAAATTGGGCAGCATTTCCTTTGTTTCTACATACTTTGCCACCTTTCACAAGTAGAATTTATCATCAAACGCCACATTTAAGGCTCAACAATCCAACACTTCAAAGGGATTACACACTAAACTTGGGTGTGTAAAATTCTGCCCCAATAGGTACAACAATTCACTTAACAATTCTAAGGTAGTTTTTAGGCTACAACATGCTCATAATCTCTTCTTAACCCATTTTTCATATCCAAACCACATTTTACAGCATCTGATGACTCTATGAGCATTATTTACTACCACAAGTTCTTTCTTCTTAACATGCAACACTATAAACTAAATCTAAAGGAAGAATCACTACCTTAGAGTTTTAGCCAAACTTATTCCAAATATTTTGCTAGCTTCCTTGCCAAGAACACCACCACAAGCTAGCCACAAGTTTCCTTTTTTGTTCTTAACTTTTCAGATTTTTCCTTAGGCTTGGATTTCCTTTGGAAATGTAGAGAGAAGGAGGAGCTGATTTTTAGAGAGAGGGAGAGAAATTTGAAGATGACCAATTGCATGCAAGAAAATCAGATGGGGGGGGGGGGGGACACTTGTCACCTTCCCAAGGTCTTTTAAAAGAAAATCTGACTTTTTCTAAGTTTTTTCCGCCCAAAAATCCCGCCTCGGCGCCGCAACTTCTGCGGACCCTCAGATCTTCGTGCCGCGACCTGCTTCCGGCGCGCGGCTGAAACCAGTGACCCTCGGTACTTTCGGCGACGGCCTGCATCCGGCGCGGCCATGTCGCGCTGTCGAAACATATTTACGTCCATTGCGCTTCGAACTTGTAACTCTCATAACTTCCTACTCTGTCGTCCTATCGACGAACGGTTGGTTGCGTTGGAATCTAGACTCCACGAACTACGCCCTAGGCCTTTGAAACACTTAGGAACTCTCAATGTATCGGGTCATAACCCGCCTCAAAGTTGACTAAAACCCGTCCGGAATAATCCGTCAACCTATCCTTTGAAAATTTTAAGTCTTACATGCTTTCGTACGCTCTCATACGTAGGGTCAGAACTACGGGGTATAACAGAAAAGTTAAACAATTTGTTTTGAAAAAAATCCAAAATTGGTTATCGTCAAATTCCCTCTCATTGTCACATTGTATAGTTTTAATCTTCTGTTCAAATTGAGTTTTGATGAATGCTCTAAAGGTGAGAAATGTGGAAAACACTTGTGATTTCTTTGATAAAGAAAAAGTCCATAAATAATTAGAGTAATCATCAAGGATAAGCAAATAATACCTATACCCAGAAGAACTCAACACATGAGATGTCCAAATATCACAATGTAAGATTTCAAATGGCATAAATGTGCACGAAGTAGAAGGCAAAAATGACAATTTAATATGTTTACCAAGTGCACAAGCATGACACTTATTGAAAGTCCGTGTTTGGGTACAAGAAATAAAATTATTCTGTTTAAGAGAGGCCAAAACAGACTCTTCCGAGTGTCCCAACCGTTCATGTCATAAGGATGGTGCCAAGGCTGCAAAAGTGGATGGATGTTTATTCTGGTGATTTGGTAAACTTATTGGATAGAGTTCCCCTTTGCTATCACATCTCATGAGGAGCTTCTCCGTCTGAAAATCATGCACGGAAAAACCAAACGGGTCAAAACGCACATATACCCAATTATCAGTTGTAAACTTTCTCACGGATACTAAGTTTTTGATTAGTTTGGGAGCATGGAGAACATTTTAAAAAAAATAGTGATGGGTGTGGAGGTAATAATTTGTTAGAAATGTACCCTTTTATTGGAATAGAATGGTCATTTCTGACAATTATACTATTATCACTGCTCGAATTAAAATAGGGTGAGAGAATACCTTGGTTTGACGTCATATGAGACGTCGCGCCGGTGTCCATTTACCAATTTGAATCCGGTGGATTGAGTCCAAGAGTGTGCATGACAGACTCAATATCAGTGGGCTGGGTAACCGTTGAATGGGCTTCATGCCACTGGATCGGCATGGGCCCAGCGTTACTGCCTGAAGAGACAAACCCAACGAAATGGGCCTGCTGGGCCTGTCTCTGAAACTGTCCAGGAAACTGCTGCCAAGGTTGGAACTAGGCTGGTCCAGTGGTTCTCTGTGGTGGTCTCGCTCGATTACTGCTGGGCGGGTCGTGACTGCGAGCGCTGCCGGACCGATTCGGTCTACCTCCTGCTGCCATTGTCTCGATCTGCCACGCGTTTCCCCGCACGAATTACGGTGACCTCCATTTTTATTATTTCCGCGATTTCTATCCTTATTTTTTATTACTATTCCATCCTTTTTGTCCCTTATTTTGTTGAGAAGGGTCATAAAAGTACCCCCCCAATAGAAGAATTGGCAATCATAGCGGAATTGGAAGTGGTTGACGCCTTTTTCACCAAGCCCGACTCTTCAAGCACAAGCATGGATCTTTCTTGATAGAATTTTGGTAGTGGGTTACTTTTACTGATGAGGGTTCCCACACCACTATATGAATCGGTAAGACCCGCGACCAATTGCAAAACCAACCGGTTATTAGTAACCGGTGAACCAACGTTTCGTAGTTGATCCGCCAACACTTTGAGGCGTTGACAGTATGCCGAAACATTCGGGAAATCTGCCATGTCGATTGTTGAGAATTCCTGTTCCAAAGTAACAACGCGAGAGTTTTGATTATCTTGTAAGATATCCCTCAAGCGTTCTTAGGCGGCCATGGCTGTTGAATCCGACTCCATTATTGTATGCAACAAGTCAATGGAGATTGTTGCATAAATCCAACCAAGAACTGTGGCGTCTAAAGTATCCCACAATTCTTTATCTGCATCCGATCGTGGTTCCTTCCCTTTGTTATCTTTTGGAGGAATTATATGATGAAGAACTTTGTGAGTCCTACAACATATCTTGAGTAATTCCGCCCATGTTGCATAATGAACTATTTTCATTTCCAATTTGACGGGAACATGTGTTTTGATGTTGGAGACAACAAGAGTCGGGTGAAGGAAGATTTGGATTCAGACATGGTTGATGTTGATGGAGTAGAATCAACAACGGTGAAAGAAAAGAACAAAGAATTCGATCACCACAAAGTTGGAGGAGAAAGGAGACCGAAATTTGGAAGAAAGATTTTTTTTTTGGATTTTTTCCCTTAAACTCTTGATATCATGTAAGACTTTTGAATTATTTTCCTCAAATGACTTTGTTGCATTAGATAAGAATATATACATTTTTTACATTGACTAGGAAGAGTAATTTTTGCCTAGTATAATCCTAATAATATTCCTACATTAAACTACCTATCATATAGAATGAAATACTACATTAATACAAAATGATACATAATATTACCATATTAATGGTATTAATTATGAAATATTCTAATAGTGACAAATATCATGTGTATAAGGGCTGGAAGCCTGGAAGCCTGGAAGAACTAGGTATATTGGCTTAATTTATTTTGAGTTTTTCCTCCAAAAATAGTCTAGTTCACTGCATATTATTATATTCATTATAGGATTTTCATAAGTATCACGTTATGATGCCAGAAGTAATTAATTGCAACTACGATCAATATTATTTGTTGTACATTACTTTTAAGGGAAAATGGTCACATATACCCTAAAACTTTGATAAAAGGATCATATATATTCTTTGTCAAAGTATGGAGTCATATATACCCTCCATTAGCTAAAACTTATCAAATTTACCCTATATTAACGGATTGGACACGTGACAGCCACGTGGTAGATACGTGGCAGCCACGTCAGGAAATTTGCCCGATCGCCGCCATGCGCGATGACCGTAGTAAAATCAAATTTGTAACTGTTGTAGATCGGGATTGTGTGTATGTTGTAGAGAACGTTGAGGCGAACCCACTCGACTGTAAGGAGAGGAGAGGAAGACCGACCTATTATGCAAGGAAAGGAGCTCCAATGGTACTACTCCAAGCCGTCGACTATCACAGAGGTGGCCGGAAAATGCAAAAGATCGATCGGAAAATCCGATTTGGTCGATTTGAAGAACGATGCAGAATTGAGGGAGGTGAGTGGTATCAAAATGTCGGCAAGAGGATGTTGAATCTACAGATACCAACCACGACCGACGATTGTAACTCTGGTGGCCAGAATTTCAAAAGCGGCGCCTAGGATTTCGGCGATTTGGGCGTTGGTCGTCGGTTCGATTGGGGTTGAATCGAGCTTGCTGGGTGGTGTAGAAATGACGACAAGGAAACGGAGGTCCTAACCATATCACTCCCAACCGTCGATTCTATCGGAATCAGCCGGAATATGAAGATCATCGTCGGGGGTATTATCGTCCAAAACTTCGAACACCAAATCGAGACTGAAAATGATGAAATCGAAGGTGTTGGTTAGTATAGACGTGTAGAGGGTGACGATACGAGTCTTTTGGTATAAGACTCGTCGGCGTTGGCTTGATGTGGTTATCGGAATCACTGTAGTGGCGGCGGAGTTACTGTAGCGGTGGTGGTCTCTGTTCCAGTGGATGACGTGACTGCCACGTGTCCAATACGTTAAAAAGTGTAAATTTGTTAATTTTAGGCTAACGGAGGGTATATATGACCCCATACTTTGACAAAAGATATATATGATCCTTTTACCAAAGTTTTAGGGTATATTTGACCCTTTTCCCTACTTTTAAAGTGGAATAGCACATGATATAAAGACTAAAGCTTAATTAGTCCTAATTAAGCTCTATTTAAATGGTAAAAGTGAAAGTATATGTATGTCCTAGAGACAATCTGTATTAGGACAAAATGTACTTTATACACATTCATATTTATATATTAATGATGATTAATATTATGGCATTTGCATTTGTTGAATTTTTAGTTGATTGTTTATAATGTTCTATAAATGAATCCCTAGAGTTTATGTGTTTATTAATGATGTGAGAATTAATGTTATAACATAACTCTTAAATTACCTCGACTGATAATCATCGAGATTGAGATATCGATGATATGCGATACGTCAATATGTGGTCTGCATCATATCCTTAGGGGATGTAGTATGTCTCACTTGCTACGAGTTATGTCAACTCGTGATGGACACATGAATACTTGTTGAAGTATTGGTATACCCTACTGATGCGCTATTTGTTATATGTCTAAAGTGTCATCGGTGTGTGGGAGATAGAAGTCCTTAGACTTGAGGTTGGTGTGCACTTTATTCACAGAGTAATGTACTTTGATCCAGTCCTAAGCTCAAATGCCTTATAGGTTGAGACGCGACTTGTTTTGGGTACGTTACGAAGCGGATTAAAGGTGGTAGTCGAACCAAGATTAGAATTCATTCCTTGAATGTATATTCGAGAGAACACTCAGATACTCATAAGATATTAGGTTGACTAAGTCGTTGTGGCCTTGATGAGCATGTATGTGACATGGTCCTGTTGTCAACTAATATAGATGAGTTATAATGATCAAGCCATTTGGATAGACACTTGACAAATCCTAAGCTTGATTGAGTGTGTCGAGAATGAAAGGATTTTATCTTCCCATATAGAGGTTCAGTTCACGTGCAGTCTAGGAGTTCCGTGAAGATCCTAATGATATTAGTGTCAATATGTAGAGGCCTGAAGGGTAAACACTAAGCCAAATGTTCCGTTGATAAGAATGATGTAATTAGAAAGAGATAACCTATATGTTCGGTTGATAACCGGGACATTAGAAATGGGAAAAGGGCAGAAAATGGGATAGGACCGCGATGCTAGAAACACGTGCAGGCACCGCGGTGCCTCCTTAAGGAACCGCGATGCCAACACGTGTTCTGGCAGTTTGAATTTCGATCCAGTTCATTTTCTGCTGGGCCCAGCCCATGGAAACCCTAAAGCTCTTATTTTCTATTATAAATAGGAGGCATCCCTTCCCACTTTCTACCCACAAAACCTAAGAGGTGTAAATCTCTTCTAAAACTCTGGAGAAATTCCTAGCATTTCTAAAGATAGAAATTACATCAAAGTTCTAAGAACTTAGAACTTGCAAATCAAGGGATATTTGAGTGTGCACCCCGGACTACACAAAGCTTCAAGATTTGTGGATTGCTATCTCCAAAATATAAGTCTTCTATCGAAGTATTACATATGTTTTGTGTTTATTTACATTACATATTCATACTATAGTTTGACCGTCTATGTCGGATTTGAAACATAAATTTTTAAATTCCGCTGCGCGTACGAACGTGACACAAACGCCAACAAAAAGGACCGATATACGTGAGCTAAGTTGTTGATGAATGCATGACATGGAGTTCTCTGGAGCTATTGATCTTTTTCTATCTAATGTACAAAAAGAGGAAAAATTGGAGTTGCTCAAAAGTTCACAAGACCCTGACTACTAAGATAGTATTCTCGTTATCGGAGTCGTCTTTGGACCCGTACGAGGTGTGCTACCGCACAGGGGCCTCGAAAAACAAAAAAATTAAGGTTCATTTTTTCATTTTTTATTAAGTAATATTAGTAAGAATTTACTGTAAAAGTTCATAATTCGCAGGTCTTAATCTAATTAAGACTCCATTTTTACGAATTAGAACAGAGCCCACAGGTCCTGCCGTCCTTACGTAAGTTGTTGAAGTGACAACCTATTTGTATTTTCGAGATCGTGGTTTACATTTTTTGGCATTTTCTTATTGTTTGTAATACACACACAAAGTTGAATTGAAGTTTTGTTATGAAATATATTTTATGACATTAATGCAATAAATTAAAAGTTAGATGACATTTGTAAAACTAGCCCGATAACTCCATCATTGAATTACTACGATTTTTCATATGTATATACTTTTTATTTGAACTTTCAATTGCTGTAGGAAAGAAAAAATAAAGTCTATAGAACCATGTTGTCCTATATAAAAAGAAAGCAATCACCGAAATGAATATTGAAGCAGCATTTGGTGCGCCATCCTTTAGTCTTAAGTGGATAAACTGTAATATTAATTAGATGTAGTGTTTAGGAGATAAACATTGAGATATAGAACAGTACATATTTTGTAGTCTTGTAGACTTTTAAGCTATTTTTTGTGGGCACAAAAAGATCTCATTGAATTTGTCAAATTATTGATAATTAGCATACTATTATTTATATATTTTTACAAGAAATTAAGACTAGTTCCATAAAAAATTCCAAGTCTCTCTCTTATATTAAGTTACTCAGAGTTGCATTTTATCGTCAATTTGACATAGTTATAACTTTTGATTTATTGTACAAATCGTCAGATCATTAGATTGATAGTAATATGTTGCTTCATATGAGCCACCCTAAACAACACGCATAATCCCGTTATTTTGATATAACATTAAAACAAAAAGGTTCCATATATCATTAGTTAATATAATTGCAAATGCACGATATTAACAAAAAATAAGTGACATTCTGCAAACAATTCGTTCTTTTTTACTTTTATACTGCTTGCCAATAGGGGAAAATGCAGACTAAACGTTGTTAATTAAAAGGCCATCAGTTCAAATTTATGATTGACTGGTAACCTCTTACTTGTGTGACTACTAAATAGACAAATGAAGCATTTGAGTCACTAGAACCTTGGTATGAAAATTGTCTTCCTTGATCACCATTTTCCCTAGTTTTACTGCAAAAGCAAATCAATGAATTTATGGTCTTGTTGCACATATTTAGTAATTATTGAGCTTGGCATATTTGTTGAAGTAGCATTTTTGTTCCTCCTCTTTTCATTCTACCAAACTCTTAAAATCCATTTTTTTTATCAGCTTCAAAATTGTAAGCATGGAGGCTGTAAACTTACATATTATGTTGCAATACATGAGAACAACTATTTTATTTCATGGTGGATTTTGTTTAAAGTTCTTTTATCATGTAGGTCAATATTACTGTTCTCGTCCGAATTTTGTCTTCTGCCGTTGTATCGGCGGATGGAATTCACTCTTTTTCTTTATTGAAGACAAAAAAAAAAGACTATTTCTTGAAAATCATATGTTTATTGCACAGGAAATAATAAGAAAAATTAAAGAAATATCTCCGTCTTTTCTTTATTCTTTTTAGTTAGTTAGAGGAAAGTGAGTGAAAAGGGAAATTGTGTAGTAGTAACTTTACTCTTTCTTTTTTATACTTATTATCAGACAAGATTCAACCCATTAAAGAAACCAGATTTTCTTCATCCAAAGCAAATCTTTATACTATTATTAATATCACTTATATAGATTATAGACAATTAGCTTTAATTATAGATTAAAGTCAATTAGCTATAATTATTATTTTGATAATTTGATATTATGTTTTCTTAACTATTAAGTACTTGATATAAATGTTAAACTCAAAAAAGAAAAAGAAAAATGTTAAAGCAAGGCAATGCCATCAGATTATTGCAATTTGCAAGTAACAAACGAACAAAGTGATCAATGATACCACAATAATTACGTTCAATGTATTTTTAAATGAGTAATATAATTTCTTGTTTTCTATGATGACGAGACGACCCACCAGTCACCACCACTACCACATTATCCCATTTCTTTTATATATATATATATATATATATATTTCTACTCATCAATAAGGAGGAATCCCATTATTAATCACCTTTTGATCAGATAAGACCACTTGCTTCAGTCGTTTTATTCTTTTGGTTCTCTCTATCTTTCATCTTTCATCTTTCATCTGTCATCTGTCATCTGTCAGGTAAGAAAAATAATGTTATCTTCCAAGTTTCAATTCAAAGTTAGTCTTGATTTTTGGGATTCTTCTGATCCATGTGATCTCTGATTATTTTTAACTGGGGTTTAATCTTTTTATTTATAATGATGACTTTGACTCATTAGTGATGAATTTGGGGTTCTTGTTTAAAAGATTTGGAAGATTCTAGTTATTAGATCAAAGTTTTGAGCTTTAATTGTTCTCAATTCACAAAGGTCTATTTTTGTTCTGTTATCCCTTTTTGCCATGCTATATAGTATGAAGTTTTGCTCTGTTAGTCTTTAACTCTTTATTGATTACTGTTAGTGCAAAAGTTCAAGTTTTTATGTCAGTTTGAGACAAAAAAGATTGGGATTTGTCCATACTGATTTGCTTGATTGGTATTGGAATCTGATGGAAAGGTTCATATTGTCATAATTGGACACTGATTCGCAGTGGGGGTAAGGTCTGCGTACACGGTACACTTCCCAAACCCCACTTGTGGGACTACACTGGCTATGTTGTTGTTGTTGTTGTTTTGTTTCGCGGTGGCTGTAATGAGAATTTATGCTGAAAATTCTTGCAATGAAAGATTTTAGGTTTTAGAAAGTGAATCTCTTTTTGATGCTTTGAATTTTTTTCAGTTTCATCTGAGTAGGGGATAGATGGGGTCCGAAGGGCCTTCACCTGTGATCGTTCACGTGACTGGTTTCAAGAAATTTCATGGAGTTGCTGAGAATCCCACAGAAACCATTGTAAGTAATCTTAAAGATTATATGAAGAAAAGGGGTATGCCCAAAGGGCTGATCCTTGGGAGTTGCAGCATCCTCGATACTGCAGGCCAGGGAGCTCTAGTTCCCTTGTACCAGACGTTGCAAGCTGCTTTAAGCGGTGGTGGTAACTCGGAGTCGTCTAATTCCAGGAGAGTTATTTGGGTCAGTTGCTCACTTCTTTGCCTTTCGTGCTCAACTTTGTTCTGTTATCCAAATGAGGAAAGCATAGGTTTTTATTTATTTTAGTTAGAAAATGGTTACATGGCTGGTAATTCTGTTGGACCATAATATGACATAAAGATGGAAATTATTCATTCCGGAATCTGACAGGACCATTTTGTGTCACGACACAGTATCACTTCTTTAATTTGGATTCGGTTAGGATGTATCTTGGAAAGGTCATACTTCTACTTCTGTCGTGTTCGATACGAAAGTTTTGGATCTTAGTCCATTATAGTTGATCCTCTATGAATGCTACACGCTACTGCTTTTGTATTTGTGGAAGGATCCATTTGCTGACAAAATGGTCATTAAATTAATTTTTTAATCCTGAAAACGGGTATACTACCGTTTCTTCAGAAATTTGACGCATGCTATGATGTGTAAGGTGGCACCCTATATATACTTCTGGGCCCAATCCTGAAAATGTGTACTTAAATATGCTGCTAGAAGAGCTCACAAATTTACCTTAACAAAATGTGTTTGTTTCATAGACTTAGGAAAGTTATAAAATCAGTTATAACATCAGAGTTGTATTCAGATGTTAAAACAGGAAAAAAGGAGGGATAAAGCTAAACAAAGAGAGGAGTTGTCCATTTGCTTACAACCAAATGACCTAGTTCTTTCTTCATGCTTTTGTCTTTTATACTTGTGAGTGGATATGTTGTCCATTTTTCATTTAAATTGTGGAGTGTCACATTTGTGTTTAGAGATTACCATTAAACCTTTTAATTGCTCCAAGATCTGGAATACAGAGCACATAACATAGTTGCGTGGAGTATCATTCCATGATGACATGAGGAGGGAATGGAGTTTATTGTGTCCAAGCGGCCAGAAAATATTATGGTTATGCATATGCTCCAGAGTCTTTGTCGCAAGTTCTCTGACGCCCACTGTTCGTACTTTGTATACCAAGGTTAATCTAATTCTTGGTAATTTGTATCCAGGTACACTTTGGAGTTAATAGTGGTGCCACAATGTTTGCCATAGAGAATCAGGCTGTCAATGAAGCCACTTTCCGTTGTCCAGATGAGATGGGGTGGAAGCCTCAGGTCAGTTAAAATACCTTTCAGTTCTCGTTGGTCTTGTTTTAGATTATTCGTTCATCAACTGAACTCAAGATTTTTATCCTGTTACTTGCAGAAAGTCCCTATTGTTCCTGCAGATGGGGCAATTTCGCGAAAACGAGAGGTATTATGATTTTTTGCATCCATCTGTCATGATATCTCTAGAATGGTTATTAATTTAATGCTTGTCTTGTTTCCCAAATTTGAAGTCAACCAAATATGGTTGGTACAGATATGATAGTGTTATGCGTTAATTCACACTTAATTGAAATCTTATAAAAGTTGAAGTGAGTTTGCTTTAAGACTTCATTGAATTTTATACTCCATTTTTTGAGTTGTCACTTTGTCTTGGTTTCCAAAAGGGTCTATGCTTATGCATGCTAAACGTTGAGTTAAATGCTTAATATTCCAGCCTCCAAGGTTCTCTTTTCCCTTCTTTTTGACCATCTTTTGTGTAAACCTTCAAATGCACCAGGAGCGGACAGAATGATAGGGCCTTGCCCTATTTGCCTTTTTCTCTTCTCAACAATGAAGAATTTGATAGAAAATGTTTTCTCTATGTCAGTTTTTTATTTTGTATATTGATAGAAAAATAACATCGTGAACCACTCTTTTCACTTCTACCACCGCAAGCAAAGAAGTCCCAAAATACCAAGTGACCAAGTGAAGAAAAAAGCAAATTTCTAGAAAGTGTACCCTTAGTTTCTCTCTCTCTCTATTCTAAAGCTAAAGATAGAACAACGAGAAGAAGCAAAATTTTATTGTATGCACCCCTTTTCAACTAGCGATCCATCGCATCGGTAATAAAACTTAGAATAAACGAACTGTTCAAGCTCCTTAGAGAAGGCTGTTCAGCATTCATCAGATTGCTTTACTAATTGTAATTCATTTAAAAAGAATAAAGGAACTGGTTTAACAAAAGGACTCTTAAAAGTGAACTGGTACCTTCTAGTATAACTGTTCATGGGTTGCACGATCACAGAAAGCCAAATAACTGATTTCTGGTATGCCAGAGATTGCCATAAGACCTACTCCCTCTTGGAAACTGGCTAATCAAAAGGGGACACTTTCCATTCACTTTTTTGAAATCTTTCGCTTTCTTGCCTTGTTATTATGGGAGTACAATGTTTATGAATAGTATTACACAGTGGTATTATATATCTATCTATTATTTTAGAGTAGAATAAGAAATATAGACATTTCCATGGTAGGGATAGGATAGCTGTCACACCCCGAAGTCTTCCCTTAGGGAGTGATGGCACCCGGGGCAATTATCACCTCCCAGGCGAACCATTAACTTTTTTTTTTCTAATTTAAACACGTATCTAAATGCGGAAATAATAGAAAATGTACTTTAATGAAGCACGAGCTCATACTCGAGCATCCACAAATTTGCTAGGTTCGATGGAAGTTCAAATACATGATAAAATATCTGAATGCTAAATGAAAACAGACTCATGTGGGGCATTTTCCGAGATAACGAAACTTGGTTCTTCAAACCTACTTAATCTAGAATAACTTTCACCAAATTCGAAGTAATAGATTGGTGGGACAATAAGGTTGCGGGACGATCGCTAGCCCTGTTGCGGAGTTTTTTCTCTATCGTGCTTTCCTGAAATATGTTAAATAAAATAGTCAGCCCTACCATCCGGGGTTGAGTGAGAACCTCGCCCTGCATTTCAAAGTAACCTCACAATATTCTAAGTACATATTATGAACATATAAAACATGTCATGATTCATGAAAACAAATTTAAGCAATTTCAGGGTACGAACCCATAAATATTCACACACACACCCAAATCTCATCCCAACTCATCATAGAGAACACTTAGTTAACTCGTACACCTACTTCATCCCATGTCATATATTATATACACATTTTTGTTGCGGTGCGTGCAACCCGTTCTAATGCATTTCAATTATAGCCCCGAAGGCAAGTGTGTTTGAATAGCCTCGAAGGCAAATATGTTTAAATAGCCCCGAAGAAAAATGTATTGTGAATAGCCCCGAAGGCAAGTGTGTTTAAATAGCCCCGAAGGCAGGTGTGTTTAAAACTTTAAAAAGCCCCAAAGGCAAATGTATGTGAATAGCCTCGAAGGCAAGTGTGTTTAAATAGCCCCGAAGACAATTGTATGTGAATAGCCCCGAAGGAAAGTGTGTTTAAATAGCCCCGAAGGCAATTGTATGTGAATAGTCCCGAAGGCAAGTGTGTTTAAAATAGCCCCGAAGGCAATTGTATGTGAATAGCCCCGAAGGTAAGTGTGTTTAAATAGCCCCGAAGGCAAATGTATGTGAATAGCCCCGAAGGCAAGTGTGTTTAAATAGCTCCGAAGGCAAGAGTGTTTAAATAGCCCCGAAGGCAATTGTATGTGAATAGCCCCGAAGGCAATTGTATGTGAATAGCCCCGAAGACAAATGTATGTGAATAGCCCGAAGGCAAGTGTGTATAAAATGTCACATCTATTCAAATGATATTCCTTTCTTTCAACCTTTCGCACTTCCCACTTATAAGGGTTACAACTCTCAAACCGTAACCCCAAATAAGGTATTTCTTACGCCGAGCTGAAGGTAACACGGAGACCTAACACTATCCCTAGTTTCCTCTTGAAATACTTAGTGTAACTAGTACAAATTCACACAAGAACAACCCTATAAAAAATATCTCGCCAGAATTTTTATAAAACAAGACACAATCTTAAAACAATCCTAACTTTTTTCATTTCCATACCTTTATTTGGTTCAAGTGATCCCTGCATAATCAGTTCTTTCAAATTTTCCAATCCGCCTAAGAACGGATGCCTAGGTTTCTCCACTTCTTTTTTTCTCCTTATGATAAATAAGGTTTATGCTGAATCATGGACCACGTGGTAATAGCCCTGTTCAAAAGATGTCAGACGAATAGATAGTTTTAAAAATGGGAAAAAGAGGAACATACTTCGGAAATTCACCACACTGATTCCTCTGAACGTTTAGTTTTTGGAGTGGGGAGTTTTTACTAGCATCTAATTTTTCTGCTGATCGTACTGATTTCTGGTAATAGTTGATTCCTGTAACTTTTGATCCAGGAACTATTTATTTTATTCGTCTTTGCACCTATTGGGATCTTTACCACTTCTCTTATACTGTGTTTGCCCTTTGTCTAGACTTCTCTTCCGGTGGAGGAAATGACCAAGGTATTGGCAAAGATGGGATATGAAGTGATGTCCTCTGATGATGCAGGCCGGTTTGTATGCAATTATGTATACTACCATTCCTTGCGTTTTGCAGAGCAGAATGGGATCAGATCACTATTTGTACATGTGCCCCTCTTCCTTACCATAGACGAGGAGACACAAATGCAATTCGCTGCTTCGTTGCTGGAGTTACTCGCCTCTTTATACTAGTCTTTCCCACATCTTTGTACGGAAGTGTATTTGCCTTGTTATTTATGCTGTGTATGCAGAAGAAAGTTGATCTGGATATAAATGTAATGCTTTAATAAACTGTGAACTTTTTAGTGAATGGCAAATGCATATTTTTACACATTATCTTTGTGAACTTCTTTGGGTGGTTAATCTCCTCCACTTGGAGATGTTTCATGCTAATGTGTGAGCAAAATTGCAGTTTTCTGTATCTCCTTTTCAAAGTACACTGGAAAAGATAGAAAGTTGGCCTTCAATTTAAATTTGTTGTATTAGTGCCTTTCTGTTCTTGTAACATTCAATGATTCTTGTGGTTGATGACAGTAACGAAATTGGGCAGGAAATTACACCCAGTGATCTGTAAAATATGTGGTCTTGAACTTTTGACCCCCGCTTGCTCCATGGCAAACCTTCAAGTTAAAATTTCATAACTTGTGGTTTTGATTATGGGGCAAGCCGGGTCAAAAGTTCAAGACCATCAACGTAAATCATCCGGACTTGATTGGTGGTGTCAAGTAAAGAAAAGGAGAGAACTACTACTTACACTATTTTTTTTTTTTTGCGTAAGATAGCAGCACAAGGCTGTTCCATACAAGTAGTTTGGGTTTTAATGTGAAAAGAAAGCAAAATAGAAGAACTCATCACATAGTAAACACATGACCTTCAAAGAAATGATGTTAATATTGAAAAGAGAGTGATAAACTACTACTACTAGTATAGTCAATTTGGTGCCTCCAGGGGCACAGATGAGTTGGTAAGTGACAAAGTGATTGGGGTACAACCACCTCGATATCGCGGGTTCGTGTCCCGTTGGTCCTCTCTCTTGCAGGGCTGTCACTCGCGCATATCCCTCAATTTACATCACACCTGGTTAAGGGGCCTCTGGTACAGGTGGGGGGTTTCGCCTTCGGAACTTTCTGTCACGCCCCGACTTTTCTCAAGTTTTCCCTTAGGGCGTGATAGCACCTGAACAACTATCTCTTTCCAGGCGAACCATTCAACTTCTTTTCTACCTAAATTATACATGTACTCAAGTGCGGAAATAACGTATATATATAATAATAAACAATTCAATGTTTACAAAGAAAAGAACAATCTTATGTGGGGCATTCCCCCGAGACAATGAAACCTAGTTCTTTAAGTATACTTAATCTAGAATAACTTTCACCAAATCTGAAATAATGGAATGGTGGGTCAAAGAGGCTGCGGGACGATCGCTAGCCTTGTTGCGAAGCTTTTCCTCTATCGCGCTTTCCTGAAATATGTTAAATAAAAGAGTCAGCCCTACCATCCGGGGCTGAGTGAGGACCTCGCCTTACATGGATTGTAATCTCTCAATATTTCAAATATAATCATATTATAACACAATAAACATGTTATGAAACAAACTTCCACACTTTCAATGTACCACAATTCAATATTCACATAATATTATTCTCTTTCAACTTATTTCAGGAAATACCCAGTTTAACCAACATACATATTTATTTTTCATATAGTATATTATATATTTATTTAAAATGTGCAACCTGATTTAATGCACTCAACACATAGATTCAAAACAAGTGATTTTGAAATTTTGAATAGCCCCAAAGGCAATGTATTTAAAGTAGCCCCGAAGGTAAATGCATTTAAAATAGCCCGAAGGCAAATGTCATTGAATAGCCCGAAGGCTCCTTGAATAGTCTGAAGACTAATGTATTTAAAATAGCCCGAAGGCTCCTTGAATAGCCCGGAGGCAAATGTATTTAAAATAAGCCTGAATGCTTCTTGAATAGCCCGGAGGCAAATGTATTTAAAATAGCCCGAAGGCTCCTTGAATAGCCCGAAGGCTCCTTCAATAGCCCGAAGGCAAATGTATTTAAAATAGTCCGAAGGCTCCTTGAATAGCCCCAAAGACAAAGTATTTATATTAACAAGATTTTTACCATTTCAATTGTACGACTAAACTCATACACATATAAAATATTGTCATAACTTCAGGAAATTCAAATAATATTTCTTTCTTTCAACTTTCTCGTATCCACAGCTTGTAAAAGTTATAACATTAAATCTGTAACTCCAAATAAGTTGTTTATTATACCACATTGAAGGCAACACTAGGATTTATTATTATGCCGAATCTCATATGAAAGTACTTGGTGTAGCTGGTGAAAATTTACGAAAGCAACAACCCTATTAAATCTGTGTCGCCAGAATTTTTGTAAAATAACGCAGAAACTTTAAACAGTCATAACTTTCAAACCGTAAGTCGGATTTATCTCTGTAAGATCTCAAACTGACGGGAACAGAATAATCTATAACTTTTATTCATCACATACTTTTATATTATTTACGGATTTGTACAGTTTTCACATTTTACATACTGCTCGTCTGGATTTCGGTTGGTTCGAGGCAGAAACTTTAAACAGTCATAACTTTTAAACCGTACGTCGGATTTATCCCCATAAGATATCAAACTGACGGGAACAGAATAATATAGAACTTTTATTCAGCACATACTTTTATATTATTTACGTATTTGTACAGTTTTCACATTTTACATACTGCTCGTCTGAATTTCGATTGGTTCGAGACACAAACTTTAAACGGTCATAAATTTCAAACCGTAAGTCGGATTTATCCCCGTTTGGGCTCAATATGACCGTGAGTGAGATATATATAACACTGTAAATTTTCAACCAATTCTAACAAGTATAACTCAGCAAAACAGTCCGCAAACACAAGACTCAAACTTGCTACAGGGCAATACTTATTTCAATTACTTCATCACAACTTATGTTTCTCAAAAACATATATTATTTTAACATGAATACTATGTTTTAACATGCATTGTAATTCAAAATAAATGATTTTATCAAGAATATGTGAGTGAGAAAACTCACCTTTGTTGCTTCGTAATCACGAATGAAAATCTCAACTTCGACTTATTCTTGCTCTATTTAACTTTTATTCTCTGGAATTTCTGGATTTTTCCTCTTTGTTTTGTTCCTGATTTTTCTTTGTATTTTTCTGAAAATTATTTTGCTCTCTTCATTGTGTGAGTTAACTATATATATGTGCATGTTGCACATATTTTGGGATGTGATGAGTGGAAAAAGGGGTTAGTTTAAGGGGGAAAACTACAAAAAAAAAAAAATCCTGATATTATTCTGTTTTTTATTTTTATTTTTTTTAATTTTCCAAAACTTTACACTTTCTCCCCATCAAAGTATAGTCAATTTGGTGTAGGATCCCTCGTGCACCGTCCACAACTATTTTTTGGCACATCCCTACACCAAGGCTAAAAAGAGTATACATGTAATTTGTGTGCTAAAAAGGGTCTACATGTAATTTGTGTGCTATATATGTAAATGTCGTGTTTGAGAAGTTGGAAAGGGATGAAGTAGCTTGCAGTCCCACTCCACAGTGCCGCCTTCCTACATTTGCTATGTTGGGACCTCCAATTTTCCATTTATAGTGCCACTCCCACTATTCCCACTTTATTGTATACTCTAAATCATTGGATGTTCTTTAATTAGTGAACATTCTAGCCCTTCCATTCGCCTTCCTATGTAATAAAATATTTAAAGAAGAGGAAATAAACCAAGAAAATAAAAAATTGTGTGGGGTGGGGTGGAGGTTTTCAAACTTATGTAAACCAATCTTTTAACATCATTACATACGTACACCAAAGAATGTGGGTTTTACTCTTATAACCACTCAATCTTCACATGTGAGTGAAAGGAAACGCTTTGTGCAGCCTTGTTTAGAAAAGATAGTGATGTTGAGTAACGAACTACCATCAAGATTATCGTCAGATGGATATGATTTCTCCATTATAATTATAGGTAGTAGGTTCAAGCTTTGAAAATAGATAAAAATCTGCTAGTATTAAAGAGTGTTTCTCCTTTAATGGATCTTACGTGATGCGTATTCATATTATTTGGGACTCCAAAACGAATATCGAGCACCGGGTGGAAACAAAGAAAAATGTTGAGTAATTAATTAGAATCACTAGTATTTGCCTGCATGTTACCCAAAGGAAAAAGCTGTTGTGCGTCTTTTACTCCAAAGATTTCTAGTTGTAGGGACATCTCGAGTTAACCTACAAAAATCTACGTGCACGGTTAACCTACCTGTTACTACATCTAGTACTAAACTTAGCAACTTTATGAGAGATGCATAACGTAAAAGGGATTGCCAAACCCATTCTTGTAGAAACCTTTGATGTCGTCTTTTGGTTACACTATTCGTGTCATTTAATATGGGATAGTAGGTAATTATCTTATTTTTCAGATTACTTTTTCCAAAAAGTGGATCTTTCATCACTTTTTCCAAAAAGTGGATCTTTCATCCTAGGAGTCTCACACTCCGGTCCGACAAAATTATGAAGGAGTTAATCATAATAATTCAATTGGTTTCAAAGGTTAGATCATATTTTCCAGATTACTAATATTACTTTTGGTGGACAAGAATTTGTTTTTTTATGTGACCTGATAATGTTATTTACTCTTTTTACGAGCTTGTGAAAGTACTATAGATTAGTACTAGATCTATACTTCCACTGAGACACTAGCTATGAGATATGTCTACACCGAAAATAGTTACAGGCACTCTGAATTCTAACAAGGAAATTAGCTTCCTTTCTTTAAGTAATTCACTTGAACTCATTAATTCTCATTGGTTAAAAATGACAAAGTTACTGATTCCTTTCCATTGCATTTCATAGAGTACATCTTATTTACAATAGGCTAATCTATGATTTCTAGAACATGTGTACACTACTAAACAAAGGATAAAAAATATATTAAGTGAAAATTAATCATTGCTCCTCTTGGTAAATAACTAATCTTTTAAATAAGTACACCATTAAGTCTTTTATAGCATGGATGCTAATATTAAATCAATTATAGAAAATATATATAAAAAACATCTAGTTTGGGGAAAATATCATGGGTTCACATGCCCATGATTAACACATAAATGCGCATCTTAACATGGTCTACTAAGCTCTATATTATGGTCTTTTACCTTCACCAAGCTATTTTAATCAGGTAAACTACTATTCATTTGACAGAAAAATATCAACTTCATAGGTCAAATGAAAATAGCAGTCAAAACATTCAAGTTTAAGGACTTGATAGACAAATAATAAAATTACTTGTTTAACATATATATATTTATAGGGTAAGAATCTACATGTATTTTAACCC
This sequence comes from Przewalskia tangutica, assembly GCA_029844215.1. Classification (NCBI taxonomy): domain Eukaryota; kingdom Viridiplantae; phylum Streptophyta; class Magnoliopsida; order Solanales; family Solanaceae; genus Przewalskia; species Przewalskia tangutica. The sequence continues at coordinate 14,099,162 of CM056721.1, read as the reverse complement.
GTTATAGCAAATAATCTATCTTATTTTCCAAATAAATAATTTTATTTGAATATTGACAGTGTATAGGAAGTAATTAAACACTTTCTAAAACAACTGGTTAGAATACGCTGATAATTAATCATTATTTATACAGCAGTGTATATAAGTTAAATTGAAAGAAAGAAGATATTCTAAAACTGACAAAGCATTATACCAATGTTTAATATACATTTATATCATTAACAAAGGGATACATGCTTATACTTCAGCTTTTAGTCCCTCTGCGACAATACTAGTAGAACTAAAACTTTAATACATACTACTAATTACTCCATCATATTAGTATCTTTTCTATGAAAACCATAATACATATTTTACACCTTTCTATTCTTAATTAGCAAATCTATCAGCACTGACCAACATCATTACTTGGAAATGACTGAGGTGTGCCTTCCAACAAGCAAAAAACTGGTGGAATAGTAAGAGTCCTTAGAGCTCCATAAGCATTCCAACAAAATGGTTCCAATATTTTCTGTCCTTTAGCAGGATATAACTCCACATCCAAAAATGTCAAGTTTGTGCAAGGGACACTGTTACTACAAGCCAAATGCATTGGTGGACTTCTCACATCATAAGTCCCCTTTATGTTTGTATAAATCACATCAGAAATATACACTGCTGAAGTCTGGTTCGCACAGGTCTTTTTGTCGCAGTAATATTGATCTAAAATTATCGGATTTCGGACACTTTCCATTCTAATGTTGTTGAAATTAACCTTAGATACTGCCCCAAATCCTCCTTGCCATGTCTTGATCCTAACACCATTGTCTGAATACTTAATAGTTGAATCTGCAACTGTTATGTTGGACACACATGCCCGGGAATTACGAATGCCTAGACTGCCAATGCTGAAAATTATGCAAAGACAGTCTTTATTTTCAAGATTTGGGAAAAGGGTAAAAGGAAAGAGACAGAGTAGACATCTTGTTATGGGCTTAAAAGTTTTGTTTTGTTTTTTTATTTTTTTTATTTTTTTATAGGGGTAGGGCATACCACTTTCATTCGGGCAGTTTTGGCAGTTAATGTGCCATTTTTAAGGTTAGATATGTGGTGCAAAATTGCTTGTTACTTTTTGACATAAAAAGATGGTGTAATATTCAGAGTTGCAGCATTTGAATATACCTTATTCCATGACTTGGACCACAGGTCATGTTCCTTATATCAACATTGTAACAGCCTGCTCCAATTGAAATACAGTCATCACCTACAAGATAAATTTGTAGTGCTTAGAAAGAGATTATAAGAAGAACACGATCACTAAATATCCAAGAATTTAAGATTTTACCATTGGAGATTATTGAATTTCTTATTGTGACATCATTGGTGTTCTCTATGTGAATTCCATCAGTATTGGGGCTCTGAGGTGGTGCTTTTATGTAAAGTGAGTCAACATGGACATCGCGGCAACTGTCAAATCTGAAATGGAACAATGGGCTGTTCTTGATATTAAGCCCTTGCACTGTCAAATTTGAGCTCATGAAGAACCTTATAGCCTGTAAAATTAAACATACTTCAGATTTTATGGCCTGGCCCTGAAAAAAAGGTAGTACTAGTTTTTTTTTTGTCTAAAGGAACAAAATAAAGTGTTTTTAAACTTACCACAGGGCTGTCACAAGGACCAGGTAGAGTTGTTCCATTTATTCCCTGTTGCATTGAAGTTTTTACATTATATACAAACTATAACAACCTAAATCAAATTTATAATGGGATCAAGAAAATTACTTTATGTGGTTTGCAGGGAAGATTCCACCATTTTTCTCCTTTACCATCTATGAGTCCACCACCTTGCATTGACATCCCATCAATTCTGTAAAAAACTAGCCATTGTTTTTTACTTACACTTTTTGGCCACGAATCAGGTCCATCTGGTGGCATAATGGTTCCTTCAATCTACACCATTAAGCATTAGTAAAAGAACGGTTAAAGTATCCGAAAAAATTGAAATAGTTTGTGACATTACCTGAAAAACTAGTCCACTTTTACAAGGACCAGTGAAGATTGTGGATTGAATCATGAAGGAATAGTGATTTGGAACTAGTAAAATAGCTGAATAAAATTGACAAGCAGCATCCCAAGCCATCTTAAACGCTTGTGTATCGTCGTTCACACCATCACCAACAGCCCCATAAGACAACACATTGAAAATGGCTGCAGAATTCTTCCCATTGTCAATCTTTTGAGCACCCTCAGGTGCAGGTGCAGGGGAAGGTGGCAGTGATATTTGTGATAATGCACGAAAACGCGACACTTTGGGATAATCATAAAGCCTACCATGAACTGAACAAACATAGGAAAGCAAGAAAATAGAAAAAAACAAGAAGCAAAATCTAGTGAATTCCATAATTTGTATTTTGTGTCTAGTTAGTAATAGCTTGTTAACTGAAATAGAGTATTTATAGAACCAAAAAAGGAAGTGAAGTAACACAATTTGGCTACTTTTTTTACTACACCCCTAGCTAATGCTATAGAAGAATAATGTCAATTTCACTAGGCTGAAAAGATCATATGCTATTTTGTATCAGTAATTCAAAGAGCCATACTCAAAGTTCATGAGTAGGTTTTCTTTTGTCATTATCAGTAGGTTTTTCAGAAGGTGAAGGATATAAGGCAAGGTACCCACGTCCTGGGAAGTCAAAAAAACAACAAAAATGAAGTTGTTTATGTGACCACCACCTAAAAAAAGAGCACTTGTAAACAAGTTGGAAGACTATGCAAGTAGTTCAGTTTGCTGCTGATGATGAGTATGTATATTACTTACAAGTTCTCAATTTATACTAAGTGATTCTTAGTGGAAGAATGGTTCTTTTGCATGGTCGGTATTAATTTAATCATTTCAAAACCGACCTATTCCATTTGCAGAATGGTTTTTCTGGTTGAGGATAAATGGAGGGTGTCCATTGAACCACAAGAATTTAACTTCTATACACTGTCAACATAAAAAAAAAATCACATTATCATAAGTACATATAATTGTACATAAAAAGTTAGCTAGTCGAAAGATAAAGACTGTTCACTTGATATATGTTAAAATACACTAATAGCGTAAAATTCTTTACGGTATCTATATATTTTCTTCACATTATCAGTATATATAATAATATAAGTTAAATTTATAAAAGTTAAATTCGAATAAAAAGAGATAATCATAATAGTGAAAATCAAAAGAACCCCACGTTTTCGTCCCATTACTTGCCACTTTCTTTGGTCCCAAAACTGGTGAGACTGCCCAATAGGCAATTCTTCTTTCAGTTATTGTGATGGAACATGTTATGGTTAATATGTATCATGTATGCTTATAAAACTGCCTCAGGAAATGCTTCTTTTAGTGGCCATAGCAAAAGGATTACATTTGCATTGGTGGGTACATTTCAAATTTGTCTGCTTGATTACACTAACAGAAAATGACTACTGACTTATCTATCAAAATTTTAATATATAGTGCTTGCTATCTTTAGATTATGCACCTAATTGATGAGCTCGAACATGCCCCAATATGAGTGAAGTCTTGTTTTTACATGTGTTAAAAGGCACATATTAGGGATGTAGTTTTTGTATGTAGTTCACATAGGTGTTGTAGTAGCTATTTGCAAAAGTAACCACTAGTCCATGTGCAATATACTCCTTTAGCTGGTGGTTTTGAGAGGATACATGAATCCAATATACAATTCTTGATAGGTGAAAAGAACTAACAGTGTTGTTTTCCACCAAAAACTAACAGTGTTTAACTGTTGAGGATACTGATATACCTATAGATATTCCTTAGTTATACACACTGCATTCATAGTTATACATAGTTGTTATACATTCATATACATTTACGAATTGGTTACATTTACATTACATTTTCAGCTTTCTAGCCTCAAATGGCTATCTTTGTAATAAGGACTTATAGTGCAAACTTTGCACTATAAATAGATTTTTGGTCATTGTGATGTGATACAGAAAAGCTTCCAAAAACAGTTTCTCTTCCCTTCTTCTTCTTCGTTCATCCTCATTTGCGATTCCTTCCACCATGAAGGATTTCTACAATTGTTTGTCACAATCTGTTTCTTAACATGGTATCAAAGCCATGCAAGTAGAATCCAGAAGATATTCTGTTAAGATAACAACAGAAACTGAGAGATTCATCTTGCGGGACTTGACGATTCAGTAATTGTTTGTCGATTGAGGTTATTTCTTATATCTCTACATCTATAGATCATTTATCAGTTAAAGGTACGGTTCATAATCAACCAGTTGATTCCGATTTCCGTATTTGTTGTCGGGATTAGGAATTCTTCATCGATTGAGTTTTTTTTGAGTTGTTGCGATTGGAGTTATCTGCATCGACTCAGTTTAGTTGCTTTAGGCTGTGACTGAGAAATTTGAGAAACACTAATGGAGAATATCACGACAATGCCGTCAGTCGTGTTCGAAGAAAGCTCGATTTCTGATTCAGAGGTCATTGACCACAATCATCCTCTATTCCTGAGTGCATCCGACACAGTTGGTGCCATACAAGTTGAGATTCAACTAAGCGAATGGAAAATTACACGTTGTGGGCGGTATGCAACTGACATTGCTTACAAAGAACAAAATTGGATTCGTGGATGGATCTGTAAGACGGGATACGTATGGACCAAATCACATAAGGCAATGGGACAGATGTAATGCCTTAGTGATGTCATGGATAATGCGAAATGTCGACAAGAGTTTATTGAGTGGAATCCTATATAGAACCAATGCAAAGTGATGCGGAAGGACCTTGGAGAGATTCGATAAGGTTAATCTCTCAAGAGTATATCGACAAGAAAGATCTAACAATCTTTGAACGAAGATGTTTCCCAGTCTCAAGATACTCTAGGATGAAGGACTTATGGGACGAGATAGACTCAATTATTCCACCTCCTACATGTGATTGCTCAAATCCTAGGGAATATATAACACATTTGGGGAATCAAAGGCTGTTAGAATTCCTTATGGGATTGAATGATGGATACAATCAAGCAAGGAGTCACATCCTATTGATGTCACCCACACCTAGTGTAAACCAAGCCTATGCTATGATAGCACAAGATGAGAGCCAAAAACAGATTTCCTCACTAGGATATTCCATGGATAATATAGCACTAACAGGCAGGGTTGTGGCTAACAAAAACAGGAGGTCACCTGCTTTCTGTGACTATTGCCATATGAAGGGCCACAATAGAGAAGGTTGTCACAAGCTGTTATATTATTGTGACTACTGTAAAAAGTAGGGCCACATACAAGAAAAGTGCTACAAGCTAATAGGATACCCATCAGATTACAAAGGAAAGCCTAGAGCCAATGCAGTCATGGGATAACAGACAGAAGGATATATCCCAAATCTGAAACCTATGCAAGAATATGGAGGACACTATGGTGAGTATGCAAGTGGAGAAGGCAGTCATCAACTCTCTGCACATCAACAGGATCAGCAGATCATGAGGACCTGCACACCTGAAAAACTGGAGAGGATGATGTCTGCCATGAACCAAATCAAAGGAACAGGTACTGATCATACTATTGCAGCCAAAGTATGTATGGCAGGTAACTGTGCACACAGTGAAGGTAATAACAGTCCATGGATAGTTGATTCTGGAGCCACTAATCATATGGTAAAAGATAAGACCATGATTGAGACTTCTAACTGGTCAGACAATCCAGGTCATGTGCAGCTGCCTAATGGAGGTGTTGTCCCAATCACACAGACTGGAGAGTGTAGACTAAAAGGAGGTGAATCTATCAAACATGTGCTGTGTGTGCCTAGTTTTCAGTTTAACCTGCTTTCAGTGTCCAAATTGACTAAGGAACTGAACTGTAGTGCAAGGTTCTTTCCTGATTTCTTTGTGCTGCAGGATCTCCTTACTGGGAAGGTGAAGGAGATTGGTAGAAGTTGATGTCTATATGTCTTTGGATTCCACAAGGCAACAGGACAGATGGTTAGCAGCTCAATCACACATGTGTAGTGCAGGAGATTTGATGTGCAGTACAGGAGATTTGAAGGCTGCTTTATGGCATAAAAGGCTAGGACATGCACCAATGAGTGTTATTAGGAAAATAAACACATTCAGATATAATTCTGAGTTTACAATTCATCATTGTGATATATGCCCTATGGCTAGGCAAACTAGTGTTATACCCCGTATTTCCGGAGTATGTACGTGAGGGCGTACGTACGAAAGTTTGGCCTTGAAAGTTTAAGCCTTGGACGTTTTTATTTGTGCACAACTCACTAAAAGAATCGTTTTCCGACGCAAGCGTTTCCCACGACTTTCGTAGAAAATTCCGGCTATGTCATTTAGTATTTTTGCGGATTTTTAGAGGCGAAACATTTTGGACCAACGGGAGGCGACACTTGGCACCTCCAATTGGTGGACTTGAAATCGTCCGTTGGGCGAATTGGAATAGGATGGCACGTTTTTGTGCCTTTGCACAATCAAGGAGTTGGTAGGATATTTGTGTGTAGTAAATCCTCACCCACACTTGCCTTGCACTTGTCTTCATCTTGGCCGTTGGTTGGCCATGGCTTGAGCTATAAATACCCCCTTAAGATGAAGAGTTCTTCATCCACAAATCTTTCAAGTCTTGAAAAATCCTCTCCTCTTCCTTAAGCCTTTTTCGTCACACACCTTCCCCTTTGGTGAGCTTAGCCGAGGCTAATCCCTCTAGCCTGGCAAATCTACCCTCCCTTGGTAGAAAAGTTGCCTTCTAGTATTGTTATAATGCCCAAAATACCCAGCCCAAATCCCTTAGTACTTAGTAGAAGTTGTGAGGAACTTCTAAAGGTTCTTGGAGCTATCGGAGCGTGCAATTAGGAGCTAAACCTTGCTCGGGAAGCGACGTTTATACTCGGATAATTTTGGGCTTATAGAGGTAAATAATCTTACCCTTCTTTTATAATTAGAAAATACATCTTGTAGAAGTATAAGAATAAGTATTAAATACTTAGAAGGATATTACGAATAGAATTGAATATTATCACGATAGAAGGGTTTAAAGAAGAATAATTAAAGCGTACTCACATAGAATTTGTTTTCACGATGAACTTATATAGCTCACGGGTAGGGTTGTGCTGCCCGACTTTCAGTAGAATTGTGAACCTCTGTTTAGAATGACCTTGAGTAGTCTAGACTTTGATAGATGTGCGTGACTATTATGGTGATTCTCTGCGCGACATATTCAACTTGGCGGGAGGTTTTGTAGAGAAGGTATGTGATTCTTCCTAAGCGTGATATTTTAACATATATATAGTACGGTAGGCGTACGTGTGTTAAGCGAATAATAACTACGGAAATGTCGTTTGACTTAAGCACGAATAATAACTACGGCAATGTCTTTTGACTTAAGCACGAATAATAAGAATCGATGCATTTCAAAAGAAACTGAATCATTTTTAAGAAGATAAATATTTGGTTTTAAAACAAAAGCTTAAGAGTTATACTAGCTTTATGGGAAGTTAGGTATAACAACTTAAGAAAGATAAAAAGGCTGTTTACTTGTTTGTTTATAAAAGCCTTGTATTGATTTACATTAAGTGTAATAAGATTTGTTTGATAAGTAGACATATTATGATCTTTACTGTGTTAGTGTCTTGAAATCTTTGTGTAAGGGGTCATTCTTGTGCTTACGTTCGTTGCTAAGCGGTAAGTCTGTTATCTTGTTATTATATCACCTATCCCACGACTTATTATCACGAGGGCTTGCCACGCGATCTTGGTCTATACGGCTATGCGGTCTGTGAGACTATGCGGGCGGCGGTATGCTCGAGTTGATCATTCGGGTGTTTAGCGTCACGGGGATGCCCTATGCGGTCCGTGGGACTATGCGGTCTATTGAGACTATGCGGTGCGGGAGTCGGTAGTGCAGGGGTTGGCTACCGTCGCGAGAATACCTCATGCGGGTGCATGTGTGACTATGCGGTGCGGAAGTCGAGGACTAGGCACGCGAGAATGATACTATGGCGATTGGCCTTGCCCGATCATTCGCGGCCTAGAATAGACACATTCTGATTTTCTATTCTGTTGTTGTTTGTGATGTGGTATGTGCAATTGAGCGATTGTATTTGTGAAAAGGTTTTAAATACTTTGATTTCATTTAAGTACTTTATAGTTTCACATACTTGGTACTGTTGTCTTGACCTCGCCCGGGCTGCGTTAAATCTGCGCGGTAAAGGCAGCAGTGCTAGATCCGCATCCTTAGGATCTTTTGCGTTGGTGTCGGGAGCTCCATCTTCTAGGAGGCTCTCTTTTGGGTATGATCTCGCATTGTAGATAGTTTTGTCTGATCGAGGGTATGGCGGGGCCTGTCCGTAGTTGTATATTTCCTTAGAGGTCTGTAGTCATGTTGTACAGTATGGGATGTGTTATACCCCGTATTCTCAGGGTATGTATGCGAGGACGTACGTACGAGAGCACGACAGAAAAAAATTGGAAAGGAAGAAAGAGGTGATTCTTCCACGGAAAAAGTTTCCGGTTTTTGTAAGGAAAAATGTTCGTTGAAGGGAATTGGGTTCCCAGATTTGGAATTTGGGCTTCTTAGATTATATTAGAATTTTGGAATTTTATTTTCGGAAATGGTCACGTGGGGCCACGGAGAAATTCTGATTTTGTAGCCCACTTTGTTTTTGATTTTGGCCATTGTGGATATTTTTTTGAAGGCGTTTTTGAGGGCCAATAGGAGGGTGACACGTGTCACCCCGCCAGTGGCTTAGTAGAATGACATTTGTCATGACACGGTTTGAGTCGTTTTTGGCGAAGCGTTTTACATAACTTGCGAAGGAAAATTCCGGCTATGTCGTTTTGTATTTTTGCGGATTTTTCCGAGAGACGAAACCTTTTGGACCAACGGGAGGGTGACACTTGTCACCCTCATTGGACGGTTTGGAGGGGGCGGTCAAGGTGGGTTGGCCTTGGCCGATTGGCCCCTTGAAGTGTGCCTTGCTTTGTGGCTTGTTTTGTGGAGTGTTTTGTGGAGTAGGGTTTAGGGTGCACTTGGCTTAATCTTGCCACTTACACTTGCTATACACTTGGAAGGATCTTGGCCCTTGGTTGGCCTTTGGTTTTGCTATAAATACCCCCCTAAGTGTGAAGACTTCATCCATTCCAAAAACTTCCAAGTCTTGAAACCCTCTCCTCCCCCTTTGTGAGCTCTTGGCAGAGCCTTCCCACTCCCCGTGGTGCTAGTGGTGGTACCCACTGCCTAGTTGTTTTAGTATAATACCACTCCTCGTGGTATTGAAATACTTCTCTAGTATTGTTATAATGCCCAAAATACCTTAGCCTTGTACCTTGTAGTATTCCAAAGATACCTCTATCGTAGAGTCAGGAAATACTACCTTTTGTCCTTTAGTCTCAGCCAAAACCACAAGGAAATCTTCATAGTTGGTTGAAGTATTTGAGTAAGTGGTTAGAACTTCTGAGGTTGATTGGAGCGCGGAGTAGGAGCTAAACCTTGCTCGGGATCGACATTATAACTTGGATAATTTTGGGCTTATCGAGGTAATTATCTTGTCCTCTATTGTAATTGGAAATTACATGTTTGTTAGAATATATAGTTGAAGTATACTATATATGGAACTATACTTAGTATTCGTGATGTCTTTTGACTTAAGCTGAAGAATAAAGAATCTGAATCGTATTTACATGGGGTGTATTGCGATGAACTTGTGTAGTATTCGAGTAGAATTGTACATGTCAGGTTAGGCGTGTAAACCCCAGTTGGCTTGGTAGTGCCTCGTTAGAGGAGAGATTTACGCTGTTGCGGGGAGGTCTTTGAATTTTACGTAGAAGATAGAAACTTGTGTTTTGGGGTTAATAGGCGTTTGTGACCTTTATAGGGAAAGTACTAAGAGTAGCGTATTACTCGAGGAGTGGAAAGGGCTAGAGGTTGTAGTACTTGGAGCATTTTGCTTATTGTCGATAAATCGTCGCGAGGTATGTGAACCTCTTCCTATCTTTTCTAGCATGATTGTTGTGAACTATGTAGTACGGTAGGCGTCATGTGCTAAGTGATTTGGTTGGTTTAAAACATAGGGTGTTATAATAGTTTTATGGGAAGTTAGTTATAACGACCTTATGTAGTGAAAATGGTTTCTGATGTTAGAAGTTAAGAGACTTGATCTTATAAAATAAGAGACTTAACTTATTTGTTTTAATGTGGATGTTTGTGTGAAACCTCGTTCGTGAGTAATGAGTACTTGGTTTTAAAGGGATAATGTTTCTTGATTTGGGAATCGAGAATGTGTATCGACAGCACCATTGCAGCGTTAATAAAGGAAAATGTATTGAATAATGATGTGTTGTATTAAAACGGTAGAAACCTCATCTGCATAGAAGCTAAGATGAGACAAAATGATATTACATTTTCTAGATCATGATTTCTTTGTAATAAGATCGTTATAAACAAGAATAAACTACTCACATATATGACATATATTTACTCAATTGTTTTAAAAGAGATTAAGACTATGAGTTATGAAACCTTTCTAAAATAAGTGACTTGAGCATTTGAAAATGAGAAGCTTGAGTAATTGAAACTAGGCAAACTGGAACTTAGGAAAAGAATGTTGTTACTTGATTTTGAAAAGGAATGTGGGTTGGTCATTCTAATACTACGGGTATAGGGTGACTTTTATAAAAGTAATGGATCTCTTTTAAAAGAACTTAACGTATGTAGTACTTTGGGGTTAAAAACCTGGACTTTGGCATAAAATGAAAGTACTTTGAGTTGTGTGAAACTTGCCTATGCTTGTTGTTGTGAAACTTGCCTATGCTTGTTGTTGTGAAACTTGCCTATGCTTGTGATGATAGCCTTTGTTGTGCAAGTGTGGTATTTACGTATTCTGCGTCTCTCGATAGAGGCGGTCGACTTGTTGAGAACTTACTTGGGCGTGATGGAGAATTCCGGGTATGTTTCCATTTTGATTCTTGTCTTGTTGTTGATGTCACGTGGGCGTATCTCTGCCGTCTGATATTAAGGGGCATGCGGCCGTGCGGTGGGTTGATTACGATATATTGTTATTGTGGTTACATGGACATGTCTACAGAGGTAGAATTAGGGGCATGTGGCCGTGCGGCGGGGTTGATCACCCGGATATATTATTGTTGATGTCACATGGGCGTGTCTACACCGAGTAGAATTCGGGCATGTGGCCGTAGGGCATTGGTATTATTGTTGCATCATGGACATGTCTACACCGTCACGAGTCAGGCATGCGGCCGTGATGCGAACATGATTGATGTTGTGGGCGTGAGACCCGTAGTTATATTTGAGTGATGACTTGAGGCGTGAGTCACATTGAACATGGCTTTTATGTTGTGAAGCGTAGTTTGGTTATCATACATGTCTCTGCTTTATATAGACTAGTATGATTTCATTCTGATATTTTCTGATTTCACATACTTGGTACTGTTATCTTGACCTCCTTGGGCTGCGTTCATCTGCAGTGAGAATACATCGATCGTGGATCCTCGTTCTTAGGATCTCGATTCGGCGTTTTGGGAAGCTCCGTTTCTCGGAGGCTTATCTTTTGGTATGTGTTCCACTGAGTTGTAGGTTCTTGTACATTCGGGGTATGGCGAAGGCCCTGTCCGTCATAGTTATTGTAAATCTTAAGTGCAGTAATCTTTGTTGTGGCGGGGTTTGTAAAAAGGATTAAAGCTGATTCGTTTTGTAAGAGTTGTATTTATATATGTTATTGGAAGGTAGCAGTTGGGTTGGCTTTGTTTATGATCATATATCTTGTTTCTTGTTTAAAGTTTTATTTTCCGCTGGTTTTCTCTCGATGTTGTGTCACTAGGGTGCGGGATAAGGCACGATGAACGGGCCGGGGCGGTCGTTACAAAAAGTGGTATCGAAGCGATTAATCCTCGGAAAGTGTCTCTGACCGTGTCTAGTAGAGTCTTGATTATCGATGTGTTGTGCACCACATCTATAATCGGAGGCTGAGACATTTAGGATTAGTTTCCATTCTTCTCATTACGAGATCGTGCCTTAGAGGCATGTTGTAAGTTGGACCCTATGGCGTATCTCGTTTTTACCGATTATGCCTCGCGCGAAAGCGGCGAGCCACGAAGAGGCAAGGCAGTGGAGTCTTTGCTAGTGAGATCTGAGGAGTGCGAGCAGCGCGGCCGATTGAGCAGTGCTTGGACGGCGAGTTTCGCGGCGCCACAAGCCAGCGAGGTTTAGAGCGCGGCCGTGGCGTGAGACTCTGATGCACGAGCCTCGATTACTGATGCAGGCGAGGAGATGGTCGCGAGAGATGGCGATTATTGGCGAGTTGTGGCGATATGAGGGCAGTGGATCTGGCGATTCGGTTCGGCACGCATGGTGCAGAAGCAGATAGTTTGAGGCTACGGGACTTTCGAGTTGTAGCCCTTGAGTTTTATGGGTCGAGGCACGAGGATGATCCGCGAGGAGTTCGTTCGGCGATTCTGACGGATCATGCGGGTGATCGAGGCTTGAGACCGAGTCTGTGACCTTTGGTTCGCATCGGTGCGTGATACATGATCGATTGGTTTGATTCATGGGAGCTTTCCAGGGGAGAGCATGCACTCCAGCGGTATGGGATGAGTTTTTGGGGCATGGTAAGTGTGAACCTTAGACTATGTCACGTGAGACCTTAGGGTAAGGTCGTCTTGAGTTAAAGATTTATTTTATGTTTGACCCTTATCGAGTAGTAGTATCATCGTGGGATTTATTTGTGTGATAAGTCAGTGGGTAGTGTGAGATGGAAGTGGTAGCTTTCATGATGTGAATTAGTAAGATTGTTAGGATCGGGAACAAGAGTTTGGCGCGGTTGGGGGTCGGGTTGAGGACCATTTGCGGGTCAACCGTGCCGGATTAAGGTGGGGTCAGTTCTGGGTGGTCCCGCCAGTGGTAGAGTCACGAGGATGCTAGGCCCAGTTTGTATGGTCATCGTATGAGTTCGTGGGCGCGTTCGACCGAGCGGTTCGTAAAGGCCGGAATGGCCTTAAGGAAGTTTGAGGTTAGTAAGATGACCAAGTTTGGAGGTAGTGACTCCAGATTTTTGGGAGCAGGTAATGGTGAAGTATGGTACGTCTTTGGGAGAGTTCAAGTGTTCGAGAGGGCACGGCGAGTAAGGAAGGAAGAAGAGCGTGTGTTATTTCGTGGCGGTATGGCGTTGACAACTTGTTAGAGGAACTTATCGATATCCGTCTTGAGAAGGAACATTCGGGGCGAATGTTTCTAGGAGGAGAATGTTATACCCGTATTCTCGTGGTATGTATGCGAGGGCGTGCGTGCGAGAGCACGAGAAAAAATTGGAAAGGAAGAAAGAGGTGATTCTTCCACGGAAAAAGTTCCGGTTTTGTAAGGAAAAATGTTAGTTGAAGGGAATTGTGTTCCCAGATTTGGAATTTTGGCTTCTTAGATTATATTAGAATTTTGGATTTTTATTTTCAGAAATGGTCACGTGGGGCCCACGGGAGAAATTTACGGTTTTGTGGGGCCCACTTTGTTTACGAGATTTTGTCCATGGTGGATATTTTTTTGGAAGAGCGTTTTTGAGGGCGATAGGAGGGTGACACGTGTCACCCGCTTTAAATGGCAGTAGAATAGCGTTTGTCTGTGACACGGTTTGAGTCGTTTTTAAAGCGTTTACATAACTGCGAAGGAAAATTCGGCTATGTCGTTTTGTATTTTTGCGGATTTTTCCAGAGTGAAACCTTTTGGACCAGCGGGAGGTGACCTTGTCACCCGTTGGACGATTTGGAGGCGGTCGAGGTGGGTTGGCATGGCCGATTGGCCCTTGAAGTGTGCCTTGCTTTGTGGCTTGTTTGTGGAGTGTTTTGTGGAGTAGGGTTTAGGGTGCACTTGGCTTAATCTTGCCACTTACACTTGCTATACACTTGGAAGGATCTTGGCCCTGGTTGGCCTTTGGTTTTGCTATAAATACCCACAAGTGTGAAGACTTCATCCGTTCCAAAAACTTCCAAGTCTTGAAACCCTCTCCTCCCTTTGTGAGCTCTTGGCGAGAGCCTTCCCTCCCACACCGTGTGGCCTTTGGCCGAGGGTTCACTTCCCCTTTGTGGTCTGGCCAGTAGGGTACCACTGCTAGTTGTTTTCGTATAATACCCTCCTGTGGTATTGAAATACTTCTCCTAGTATTGTTATAATGCCCAAAATACCTTAGCCTTGTACCTTGTAGTATTCCAAAGATACCTCTGTCGTAGAGTCAGAATACTACCTTTTGTCCTTTTTAGTCTCAACCGAAACCCTAAGGAAATCTTCATAGTTGGTTGAAGTATTTGAGTAGAAGTGGTTAGAACTTCTAAGGGTTGTTTGGAGCGCACGGAGTAGGAGCTAAACCTTGCTAAGGATCGACATTATAACTTGGATAATTTTGGGCTTATCTAGGTAATTATCTAGTCACTCTATTGTAATATTAAATTACATGTTTGTTAGAATATATAGTTGAAGTATACTATATATGTAACTTTACTTATTATTGGTGTATGTATTTTGACTTAAGCTGAAGAATAAAGAAGCAGATGTATTTACATAGGGTATTGCGATGAACTTGTGTAGTATTCGAGTAGAATTGTACACGTCAGGTTAGGCGTGTAAACCCACTGGTTGGCTTGTAGCGGCCTCGTTAGAGGAGGAGATTTCTGTTGTTGCGGGGAAAGTCTTCTTGAATTTTACGTAGAAGATAGAAACTTGTGTTTTGGGGTTAATAGGCGTTTGTGACCTTTATAGGTGAAAGTACTAAGAGTAGCGTATTACTCGAGTGGAAAGGGCTATGAGGTTGTAGTACTTGGAGCATTTTGCTTATTGTCGATAAATCGTCGCGGTATGTGAACCTCTTCCTATCTTTTCTAGCATGATTGTTGTGAACTATGTATGCGGTAGGCGTACGTGTGCTAAGTGATTTGGTTGGTTTAAAACATAGGGTGTTATAATAGCTTTATGGGAAGTTAGTTATAACGACCTTATGTATGTGAAAATGGTTTCTTGATGTTAGAAGTTAAGAGACTTGATCTTATAAGATAAGAGACTTAACTTATTTGTTTTAATGTGGATGTTTGTGTGAAACCTCATTCGTGAGTAATGAGTACTTGGTTTTAAAGGGATAATGTTTTCGATTTGGGAATCGAGAATGTGTATCGACAGACCATTGCGGCGTTAATAAAGGAAAATGTATTGAATAATGATGTGTTGTATTAAAACCGGTAGAAACCTCCATGCATAGAAAGCTAAGATGAGACAAAATGATATTACATTTTCTAGATCATTTCTTTGTAATAAGATCGTTATAAGCGAATAAACTACTCACATATATGACATATGTTACTCGGTGTTTTAAAAGAGATTAAGACTATGAGTTATGAAACCTTTCTAAAATAAGTGACTTGAGCATTTGAAAATGAGAAGCTTGAGTAATTGAAACTAGGCAAGCGGAACTTAGGAAAGAATGTTGTTACTTGATTTTGAAAAGGAATGTGGGTTGGTCATTCTAATACTACGGGTATAGGGTGACTTTTATAAAAGTAATGGATCTCTTTTAAAAGAACTTAACGTATGTAGTACTTTGGGGTTAAAAACCGGACTTTGGCATAAAATGAAAGTACTTTGAGTTGTGTGAAACTTGCCTATGCTTGTTGTTGTGAAACTTGCCTATCTTGTTGTTGTGAAACTTGCCTATGCTTGTGATGATAGCCTTTGTTGTGCAAGTGTGGTATTTACGTATTCTGGCGTCTCTCGATGAAGTAGGTCGACTTATTGAGAACTTACTTGGGCGTGATGGAGAATTCCGCGGGTATGTTTCCATTTTGATTCTTGTCTTGTTGTTGATGTCACATGGGCGTGTCTACACCGTCACGATTAGAGCATCGCGCCGTGCGGCGGTTGATTACGATATATTGTTATTGTGGTTACATGGACGTATACCGAGGTAGAATTCGGGGCATGTGGCGTGCGGGGTTGATCACCCGATATATTATTGTTGATGTCACGTGGGCGTGTCTGCGTAGAATTCGGGGCATGTGGCCGTGGGGCATTGGTATTATTGTTGCATCGTGGGACATGTCTACACCCTGGTCAGGGGCATGCGGCCGTGATGCGAACATGATTGATGTTGTGGGCGTGAGACCCGTAGTTATATTTGAGTGATGACTTGAGGCGTGAGTCCACGCTGGCATATTTGCTTTTATGTTGTGGCGTAGTTTGGTTATCATCATGTCTCTGCTTTATATAGACTAGTATGATTTCATTCTGATATTTTCTGATTTCACATACTTGGTACTGTTGTCTTGACCTCGCCGGAGGCTGCGTTCATCTGCGCGGTAGAGAATGCATCGGTCGTGGATCCTCGTTCTTAGGATCTCAGTTCAGCGTTTTGGGAAGCTCCGTTTCTCCGGAGGCTTATCTTTTGGTCTGTGTTCCCTGAGTTGTAGGTTCTTGTACATTCAGGGGTATGGCGAGCCACTGTCCGTCATAGTTGTTGTAAATCTTAGAAGTGCATGAAATCTTTGTTGTGGCGGGGTTTGTAAAAAGGATTAAAGCTGTTCGTTTTGTAAGAGTTGTATTTATATATGTTATTGGAAGGTAAGTTGGGTTGCTTTGTTTATGATCATATATCTTGTTTCTTGTTTAAAGTTTTATTTTCCATTTGGTTTTCTCGATGTTGTGTCACTAGGGTGCAGGATAAGGCACGATGCTTGAGACCGGGGCCAGTTCTGAGGATATGCTTGCTAAACCATGTTTATATATATATCTTGAAAGGCAACACTTTCTCATGAGCGTGTCTTATTTTATAAGCTGTTTCATGTCTTGTTTTATATTCCGATTACTCGATGTATGACTACTTGGGTGCCGGTGAGGCACGATCCACGGGCCGGAATGAGTCGTGACAAAAGTGGTATCGAAGCGATTAATCCTCGGAAAGTGTCTGAGCCGTATCTAGTAGAGTCTTGATTATCGGTGTGTTGTGCACCAATGTCAGGAGGCTATAGGATATTTAGGATTGGTTTCCATTCTTCTCACTCTGAGATCGTGCCTTAGAGGCATGTTATAGGTTGGACCCCTAACGTATTCCTTTCTATATGATTATGCCTCGCGTAAAGCGACCGGGCCCAGAAGGGCAAAGCGGCCGAGGAGGCGCTAGCGAGACACCCAGTCACGAGGCTCGAGCCCGATCTATGCGAGGCAGCGAGTTCCATAGCGCCGCCCGGCCAGCGAGACCGCGATACGTACCTCAGGTCCGCGATGCAGGCGAGAGAGATAAGTGCAGAGAGATGGCGATTATTTGCTCGGATTGTGGCGAACATGAGGGCGAGTGGGGCCGGCAGCGATTCGATTCAGCGGCATGTAGTGCACGGCGAGCGATTTGAGGCTACGAGATTTCCTTAGTTGTAGCCCGCGAGTTTCTGGTCGGCCGGAGGATGATCCGCGAGGAGTTCATCCGTCGATTCTGCGAAGGATCGTGCGGGTGATCGAGGCTTAGGCGAGTGTGACATTCGGTTCGCGTCGGTGCGTGATACCGATCGATTAGTTTGATTCGTGGGAGCTTTCGGGAGAGCATGCACTCCAGCATATGGGATGAGTTTTGGAGGCTTTTCTCACACTTCTTGCCTCGCGAGATGAGGAGGCACGATCGATAGATTCTGTTCTTTGAGGCGAGGAGGGCGCCGATTAGGGAGTCTGATGTCGAGTTTGATTCTTTGGCTCGATATGTCCTGCCTTTGTAGCGAATATGGAGGGCCGGGTGCATCGCTATGTCACCAGGCTAGATGATTACATGGCCGAGTCTTGTGCGGGTGTGTCCGCTTGACGAGCATGGACATTACAGTATGCGAGCTCGTGCGCTAGGTTGCGAAGCGTAGAGACGCCGGGTAAGCGATATCGGCGGCGAGAAGAAGGCGAGCGGCGGTTCTTTTGGTGGTTCTCAAGGTGGCGGCGTCGAAGTCGGTTTGCACCACGATCGGCGCGAGCGCTCTACATCATATTCGATGCGGCCCGAGCGATCGAGGCGGTCGGGGCCCGGGACTTGATTTCGAGTAGCGAAGTGCTAACCGTTAGTGCGCTCGGTGTGCCGTTGTGGTAGATACCATTCGGGCGTACTCAGGGAGCTTGCTATACTTGTGGCCAGCGGTCATTTCGCGAGTTTTCGGCCGGCGCGGTGGTAGGGCTCGGCTACGAAGTGCATTGCCGCTTGCATCCCCAGCGATTACTCGCCCGGAAGCGAGGTACTCGTGGACGGCGGTCGCGGCGGTCGTGGCGCGAGTCGATCTAGCGGTCCTCGAACGCATTTATGCTTTGTCCGGTAAGCGGGATCGCGAGGCCTCGCTTTGATGTCGTCCACGGTACCTTATCGGTTACGGGTTTGATGTGTATGCCTTGATAGATCGGGTTACTACTGTCTATATATCTCCCATTGTTGCTAGTAGGATAGGGATAGAGCACGAGTCCATGACCACTTTCGGTAGCTACGCGATGGGTGATTCGGTGGTAGCTCGGCGGGTATATAGAGCTTGTCTGTGACCGTTCTGATCGTCGGACCTGGCAAACTTGATAGAGTTGGAGATGATTGACGGCGTGATCATGGGGATGGATTGGCTAGCTTCTTGCTACGCCAATGTAGGCTGAGAGAAAGTAATGCAGTTCCGATTTCTGAGGCGGTTGTTGAGTGGGAGAGCACGGTATCGTAGAGGTAGGTTTATTTCCTACCTCAAGGCTAGGAAGATAGTGCGAGAAGGGTATATCTACCATCTCGTTCGGGTGTTTGATCTGAAGGCTGCGGTACCAGATTTTCGTCGATTCGATGGTGAAGAGTTCCCAGGCGTGTTTCAGACGACCTCGGGTATCCTCACGAGAGAGATCGAGTTTGTATAGATGTCTTTGCCGGACACCTCGGCTATTTCCATTCGCCATCTGAGAATGGCACTGCCGAGTTGAGAGAGTTGAAGGACCGGTGAGAGATTTCTTTGGAGAAAGGGCTTCATCGGGCCTAGTGTTTCTCCGAGAGCGCCGGTGTGTTCGTGAAGAAGAAGGGCGGGGCCATTGCGCGTGTGTTGATCTGACGGTGAACAAGGTGACCATTAAACGAATACCCCTTCCCGAGATTGATGATTTGTTCGACCGATTGCGAGCGCGAGATGTTTCTCGAGATTGATCTGCGTTCGGGCTATCATCGTAGTCGCAGTCGAGAGGTGGATGTCCCTAGGGTGCGTTCGGACGATACGGGCATTATGAGTTCGAGTCGTATCTTTTGGGTTGACGATGCTCGTGGTATTCATGGATTTGATGAGCCGAGTGTTCAAACCATTTTGGACACGTTTGTGATAGTGTTCATTGATGATATCTTGGTTTATTCTCGCTCGGGCGAGCATGCGGAGCATTTGAGGCTGTCTTGTGATTCTCGGGACCAGCGATTTATCGCCAAGTTTTCCAAATGTGAGTTTTGGTTGACTTGGTGGCTTTTAGGGCATATTGTGAGGTGATGGCATTCAGTGAATCTGGCGAATCGGCGATCGAGAACTTGCTTTGAACTCTTACTCAGCGAGAGGTTCGCGATTTTACGGGCCTTGCGAGGATATTATCGGCGGTTCGTAGAAGTTTGCTTATCTACTGCACCATTGACTAGGGTGACTCGAGGCGACAAGTTTGATGGTGATGCTTGTGGCGGGGTTTCGATTCTTTGAAAAGAGGCGGCAGCGCCCGTTCTTACTCTTCCGGAGGTCGACGGTTATGTTGTGTATTGTGATCGTCGGGCGTCGGGTTGGGATGTGTGTTGATGCGTGCGGGCAAGGTTATAAGCGTATCGTCATCCCGGTGAAGAAACACGAGGAACTACCCGCTTGTGATTTGGAGTTAGCGGTATGATTCACGCCTTGAAGATCTGGAGGCACTATTTGTATGGGGTTCACGTGGATATTTATCTGACCGCGAGAGCCTCAGGTATATCTTGACGGAGAGAGTGAACTTACGAGCGAGCGGTGGTTAGAGCTGCTCGAGATTATGATGTTGATATCTGTACCACGGGAAGGCGATGTTGTGGCGAATGCTCTTTCTTAGTCGTAGGTCGATGGGAGCTTATCGGATGTGCGACGAAGAGGACATGGTTCGTGATTTGCATCGATTAGCGAGCCTTGGTGTCCGTTTGATTGATTACGATAGCGATGGGGTTAGAGTTCGTGAGGTTGCGAGTCTTCCATCATCGAGGTGAAGAAGCGGCGATTCGAGATCGGTTTGACACGTTATCGTGATCTGACTCTTCGTGAGGGCAAAGGTCGCTTTTGAGTAGCACGATGGGGTGCTAAGGTTTGGCGAGTTGTGTGTTCCGGATGTTTGAGGACTTGGCGGAGTTCTTGGGGAAGCACCGCGTAGCGTTACTATCCGTCGAAGTCGACCAAGATGTACCACGACGCCGATCGGTGTATTGGTGGGATGGCTTGAAGAGGGGCGTTGCGAGTTCGTAGCTCGGTGCCGTGTTGTCGGCGGTGAAGGTAGAGCACGGAGGCACGGTGGTTTGTTGCGACGATAGAGATCCGACACGGAAGTGGGAGGTGATCAGCGTGGACTTCATCACGAGATTGCCTCGCACTCGGAGAGACATGATTCTATATGGGTTATCGTCGGCGGTGTGAAATCAGCCCACTTTCTTCCCGTTAGGGCGACTTTCTCGGTGAGGATTATGCGGACTTTACATCAGAGATCGTCGATCGCATGAGTCCCTATTTCGATCATATCGAGATAGAGAACCCGGTTCGGCTAACGGAGTCTTTCGAGAGGTTTAGGGGCGGTGAGCACAGTCTGCATTCCATCCTGACAGACAGACGGGCCAAGCGCGCTATCGGACTCTTGAGGATATCTTTGCGAGCTTTGTGTTATCGACCGGGTATTGGGAGGATCATTTGCCTCTAGTTGAGTTTGCGTAAAATAATAGCTACCACTCCAGTATTCAGATGGCGCCTTATGAGGTCTTGTATGGGAGGAAGTGCAGATCGCCTATAGGTTGGTTCGATGTGGGCGAAGTGCAGCTAGTGGGTCCAGATTTGGTGCATCGAGCGATGGATAAGGTGAAGCTTATCCGGAGAGGTTCTTGGCGGCTCGAGTCGGCGAAGTCATATCAGATCATCGTCGTCGGCATCACGAGTTCGAGTTCATGATTGGGTTTTCCTAAAGGTGTCACCCGTGAAGGGTGTGATGAGATTCGGGAAGAAGGAAACTTCGGCCCAAGTACATTGGGCGTTTGATTGTTTGCGAGGTAGGCGAGGTTGCTATGAGTTGAATCTGCCGTCCGTCTGGAAGCGGTCATCCGGTGTTTCACGTTTCTATCTTTGAGAGATGTATCGGGATCCATCTAAGTACATCCGATTGGCGATGTCGGTGACCAGGGGTTATCGTATGAGGAGATTCCGTAGCGATAGTCGATCGTCGAGTTAGGCGTCTGCGGACGGGGCGTGGCTTAGTCAAAGTTACGTGGCGGAGCGAGCTTAGGAGGAAATGGCGTGGGAAGCGGAGGAGGACATGAGGCGAGGTACCTCTCACTTATTCCCACACCTCCGGGTAACTTACTTTCTGCTGCTTGGTTTAATTTTCGTAATTATTAAGTGTTATATTGTGGCCGTGTGTGGCAACACCAAGCTGTTTAAGCTTTTACCGTTAAGCGTCTTGGGAAGGAACATTGGGACGAATGTTTCTAAGGAGGAGAATGTTATACCGTATTTAGGAGTATGCGTGAGGCGTGCGTCTGAAAGTTTGGCGAAAGTTTAAGCCTTGGGCGTTTTTATTTGTGCACAACTCACTAAAAGAATCGTTTCGACGAAGCGTTTCCACGACTTTCGTAGAAAATTCGGCTATGTCATTTAGTATTTTTGCGGATTTTTAGAGGCGAAACATTTTGGACCAACGGGAGGCGACACTTGGCACCTCCGATTGGTGGACTTGAAATCGCCCATTGGGCCAATTGGAATAGGATGACACGTTTTTGTGCCTTTGCACAAGTCAAGAGTTGGTAGGATATTTGTGTGTAGTAAATCCTCACCTACACTTGCCTTGCACTTGTCTTCATCTTGGCCGTTGGTTGGCTGGCTTGAGCTATAAATACCCCCTTAAGATGAAGAGTTCTTCATCCACAAATCTTTCAAGTCTTGAAAAATCCTCTCCTCTTCCCAGCCTTTTTCGTCAACACACCTTCCCCTTTGGTGAGCTTAGCAGAGGCTAATCCCCCTAGCCTGGAAATCTACCCCTCCCTTGGTAGAAAAGTTGCCTTCTAGTATTGTTATAATGCCCAAAATACCCTAGCCCAAATCCCTTAGTACTTAGTAGAAGTTGTGAGGAACTTAAAGGTTCTTGGAGCTATCGGGCGTACCAATTAGGAGCTAAATCTTGCTCGGGAGGCGACGTTTATACTCGGATAATTTTGGGCTTATAGAGGTAAATAATCTTACCCTTCTTTTATAATTAGAAAATACATCTTAGAAGTATAAGAATAAGTATTAAATACTTAGAAGGATATTACGGAATAGAATTGGTATTATCACGATAGAAGGGTTTAAAGAAGAATAATTGAGCTGTACTCACATAGAATTTGTTTTCACGATGAACTTATATAGCTCATGGGTAGGGTTGTCTTTGCCCGACTTTCAGTAGAATTGTGAACCCTCTGTTTAGAATGACCTTGAGTAGTCTAGACTTTGATAGATATGCGTGACTATTATAAATTTGATTCTGCCGCGACATATTGACTTAGCGGGAGGTTTTCGTAGAAGGTATGTGATTCTTCCTAAGCGTGATATTTTAACATATATATAGTACGGTAGGCGTGCGTGTGTTAAGCGAATAATAACTACGGCAATGTCGTTTGACTTAAGCTGAATAATAACTACGGATGTCTTTTGACTTAAGCTGAATAATAAGAATCGATGCATTTCAAAAGAACTACGAATCATTTTTATGAGAAGATAAATATTTGGTTTTAAAACAAAAGCTTAAGAGTTATACTAGCTTTATGGGAAGTTAGGTATAACAACTTAAGAAAGATAAAAAGGCATTTACTTGTTTGTTTATAAAAGCCTTGTATTGATTTACATTAAGTGTAAGATTTGTTTGATAAGTAGACATATTATGATGCTACTGTGTTAGTGTCTTGAAATCTTTGTGTAAGAAGTCATTCTTCTGTGCTTACGTTGCTAAGCGGTAAGTCCATTGTCTTGTTATTATATCACCTATCCACGACTTATTATCTGAGGGCTTGCCACCGATGCGGGTCTATCGGCTATGCGGTCTGTGAGACTATGCGGGCAGCGGTATGCTCGAGATTGATCATTCGGGTGTTTAGCGTCGAGATGCCATGCTATCGGTCCATGGGACTATGCGGTCTATTGAGACTATGCGGTGCGGGAGTCGGCGGTGCAGGGTTAGCTACCCCGTCGAGAATACCTCATGCGGGTACGTGTGTGACTATGCGGTGCGGAAGTCGGGACTAGGCACGCAGAATGATACTATGGGCGATTGGCCTTGCTTGATCATTCGCGGCCTAGAATAGACTATTCTGATTTCCTATTCTTGTTGTTTGTGATGTGGCATATGTGCAATTGAGCGATTGTATTTGTGAAAAGGTTTTAAATACTTTGATTTCATTTAAGTACTTTATAGTTTCACATACTTGGTACTGTTATCTTGACCTCGCCCTGCGTTCATCTGCGCAGTAAAGGCAAGCGGTGCTAGATCCGCATCCTTAGGATCTTTTGCGTTGGTGTCGGGAGCTCCATCTTCTCCAGGCTCTACTTTTGGGTATGATCTCCTGTTGTAGATAGTTTTATCTGATCGAGGTATGGCGGGGCCACTGTCGCCATAGTTGTATATTTCCTTAGAGTGCGTAGTCATGTTATGCAGTATGGGATGTAGCTAAACCATGTTTATATATATATCTTGAAAAGGCAACCTTTTCTCATGAGCGTATGTCTTATTTTATAAACTGTTTCATGTCTTGTTTTATATTCCGCTGATTACTCTGATGTATGACTACTTGGGTGCCCCGGTAAGGCACCAGTCACGGGCCCCGGAATGGGTCGTGACAACTAGATTACCTTTTCATACTAGTCAGAGTGTAACTACTTCCCCATTTGATTTACTGCACCTTGATGTTTGGGGACCTTATAAGACACCTACTTACAATGGTATGAAATTCTTTCTCACTGTGGTTGATGTCTTCAGTAGATGGACATGGGTATTCCTTTTACATGTTAAGTCAGATGTGGCTACTATGATTAAAGAGCTATGCATAATGATTAAAACTCAGTTTGGTAGAAGAATCAACCATTAGATCTATGATAGTTCGAGTTCTAAATAGCTCTGTAGAGATTTATTTTCCCAACTAGGAATAATCCATCAGACATCCCTTTCTGACCCAGCGTGAGAATGAGTACGATTGAGAGGAAACATAGGCATATCTTGGAACTAGCGAGCCATCAAGTTCCGGTATCTACCACCAGATTTTGGGAGATTGCGTAGAAGCATTGTGTATATTGCAGGCAGACTACATACGTAGTCTTGAAACATTTCCCACATGAAAAGCTACACGAAGGCACATTATGCATCACTTAAGAATTGTTGGCTGTTTATGCTATGCTACTAATCTGGTCAAGCTTGACAAGTTTGACACAAGGGCCATTAAAGCAGTGCTACTGGGGTACTCATCCAGACAGAAGGGCTATAAGCTCTTGAATTTATCTAATAATGCTCTGTTTGTAAGCAGGGATGTGACATTCTATGAGGACATCTTTCCCTTCCGGCGGCAATCTTTGAAAGACTCTTGGATTATCTTTGAACCGGAACGCCGAAGGTGATGTATTCCAGCATGTTTCCTCATCTGGTGGAGCACATCCTGCACCTGATGAACCTTTGAACCAGACACAGCAAGGAAGTGATGTGTTCCAGCATATTTCCTCATCTGATGGGGCACATTCTGCACCTGCTGAAATTGATTGTCAACCTACAGAAGCCTTGGGAGTTGAAGAAGGGCATCAGGAGATTAGCCCTGACTCAGAGCCACCACTGAGAAGATCTGTCAGGCATAGAAAACAACCTACTTGGATGAAAGACTTCATCAGCTGCATGAAGAGGGCCTGAAAGAATAACCAAGGCGCACATATCCATGGCTAATCACCTAAGCTATGATGGGTTGCAGGCAAGATACAAAAGTTACATTGCAAAGGTTGAGGTTGAGCATGAGCCAACAACATCTTTGGTATGACAGACAACAGATGGGTTGAAGCTATGCACCTTGAGATGCAAGCTTTGGAAAACAACAACACCTGGGAGGTCATAGATCTTCCAAGAGATAAGAAAGCCATTGGATGTAAATGGGTCTATAAGATCAAGTATAAGGCAAATGGTGAAGTCGAAAGGTTTAAGGCAAGGCTAGTTGCAAAGGGCTCTGATCAAAGGAGGATCGATTACGAAACTTTCTCTCGGTGGCAAAGATGGTTCTTGTAAGAGGCGGTAGTGTCGATGCGACTTCTAGCGATGTGGCACATATATCAGATGGATGTCTACAATGCATTCCTCCAGGGTGATCTTGTAGAAGAGGTGTACATGAGCATGCCTCAAGGCTTTAACAACAGGCAAGGAAAGGTATGCAAATTGGTTAAATCACTATATGGCCTGAAACAAGCCTTGAGGCAGTGGAACATCAAATTGACCACTGCCTTGCAAGGCTCGGGTTTTGTTCAAAGTCAGCTCGACCATTCCCTATTTACCAAGCAGATTGATGACAGAATAGTAGTGGTGCTCATTTATGTGGATGATTTACTTGTTACGGGGAATGATGAGAGTCTTGTTCAGGAGACAAAGCTGAGTCTACAACAGACCTTTAAAATCAAGGATCTGGGGTCTTTGAGGTACTTTCTTGGCTTCGAATTTGCCAGGAACAGCAGTGGTATAGTGATGCATCAGAGGAAATACGCGATGGAATTGATCTCTGATCTTGGCCTTTCTGCTGGGAAACCTGCGAAGTCACCTATAGAGCTCAACACTGCTTACCTCGTGATATACGATCAACATATAGCGCGGTCTGCGTGACCAAGGATCCAAAGAGGATCCAACAAGCTATCAGAGACTCATTGGTAGGCTGCTATACTTGACGAATACCAGACCAGATATTTCCTTTGCTGTGCAAAGCTTAAGTCAGTTCTTACAGTGTCCAAAGACTTCTCATCTTCACGCTGCACATCGAGTAGTTCGATATTTAAAACAGGCTCCAGGTTTGGGTCTTTTCATGCCGGTTGGTGACACTGATCATCTCACGACGTATTGTGATGCAGATTGGGCCTCATGCCTCATTACGAGAAGATCCATCACTGGGTATTTGGTTTTCTTTGGGTCTTCACTAATTTCTTGGAAGTCGAAGAAGCGACCATCGCCGCAGCCGCTCTGAGGTGAATATCGCAGCTTCTTCCGCTTCTGAGAGGTTATGCGCTCATCGTCTCTTTGCTCGTTATGCGCTCTGCTCATCTTCCGGTTTCTACACGATAGTAAGTCTTCATTGCAGATCTTTGCCAATCTGTCTTCCACGGCGACGAAGCACATTGATATCGATTGCCATTTCATTCGTGAGAAGCTGCAGCACGCTGATCAATCCACTATACATACTGATCACGAGCAACCTAGATATCCTTACGGGCGGCTTGATACTGGGCAACATGCTTATCTATTGTCCAAGCTAGGACTAAAGAATCTCTTTTTAGTTCCTAGCTTGAGGGGGCGTGTTGAGGATACTGATATACCTATAGATATTCCTTAGTTATACACACTGCATTCATAGTTATACATAGTTGTTATACATTCATATACATTTACGAATTGGTTACATTTACATTACATTTTCAGCTTTCTAGCCTCAAATGGCTATCTTTGTAATAAGGACTTATAGTGCAAACTTTGCACTATAAATAGATTTTTGGTCATTGTGATGTGATACAGAAAAGCTTCCAAAAACAGTTTCTCTTCCCTTCTTCTTCTTCGTTCATCCTCATTTGCGATTCCTTCCACCATGAAGGATTTCTACAATTGTTTGTCACAATCTGTTTCTTAACATTAACATAACAAAATTTCATTTAGTTAAAAAACCTTCAAGAGTTTCACTAAAGAAAAAGGGATCTTCAAAAAAAATCCGCCCCTCTAGCCATAACAGTTTATAGTTGTTGTTGATTGCCCCCACCAACTAGCTAATTTGACACGAACTACTACTTGAGTGAATCCTCATTTTGCTCCTCCGTCTACGGGGTATTAGCAGTCATTTCTAGTTGTTTTCGTCCCAAAAACAGATTCTTACGCGTTGCTCACCCATACGCAACTGGAATTCGAATTGCATGTGTTCAGCATGCCATAAGTGTATGCAGTGCATACTAATTAAATTTTGTAATAAAATAAGATTTTGGGTTTATTTTTGTTGTGACTTCATTGATTTGCTATGTAGTGTAAAAATCCCAAAGAATATCCTTTAGTTTCTTTTGTTCCACTAGGAGTAGATAAAAACCCTTATAGCCATAGGACCACTCTTTGCTTCATTGTTAATTCCCATTATGTAAAATTGGCTTTAGAAAGTCAAAAGAAAGCATAGTTGAATGACTACAAGAAACAAATATATTACAGAGCATGCTTTGATACATATTGTTTTGGAATTTTGTGCTGACATTACCTTATGCATACTTTGATTTTTGGTACTGCAAAATGGGGGAGCTTTACTTTGTTGGAGTGGCGGAGATACTACGTACAATTGAGATAATGTTTTTTACTTGGATGATAAAGTTTGGTCGTCAAAATGAAGTGGGCATGGAATGATGACTCATTAGTAGAAAATAACACTTAAGATTAGACTTAAGTGCTTAACCTTAACTCGAGAACATTCTTAAATTAGAGTAATGTAGGATACAGTTAATTAACCCCCCAAAACCACTCAAGTGCTTGAAATAAATGGGGAGTGTTCTTTAATTGATAACTGGAGCTGGTCAATTTACTGGTTCAAATGAAGTCTTTTTTTTTTTAAAAGAATTGACTTAAAAAAGTTTTGTGTCACTTATATCTATCAAAAATATTACCTGAATCGGTTAAGTAATTTTGTAGGTGAAATTAGGAGTGGGCATAAAAACTGGTGAATCGAAAAAACCGAATCGAACCGGCGATTTTTTTCTAATCAGGTTCTATCTTTCCATTCCTTCCTAAGCTTCAGTTGGTGTAATAGTCCCACCTCCAGTAAGAAAATCTTTTTTAAGAAAGTATTTTTTTCGTTTTGTTGAATGCGTTTTGCTTGTCTAAGCATCTCGAGCCCTATCGTGCTAATAAAGTGCCTTTTCTTATTCTGAAATGTTTAATAAACATTTCAGAATAAGACTTATTAATTTGGAGAAAAGAAATAAAGCTTATTAACTTAGAAATTAGTAACGGTAATCAATAAGTTGAGGTTTATTGGCATGTCAAAAAATTTAATGTTATTATTATTTTGCCTCTTCAACTTCACATCAATTACCAATAGTACTTATAAATTATCATACTCAAAATTTCTCTTCATTCATCTTGTGTCGTCTTCATATCTACCTCTCACAAACCTATAATCTTGAGAAATCATTTTTGTTGCAAATTTGATATTGGGTCGATTTTGAGTTCTTGGCCAAATCATGTAGTGATCCGAAATTCTTGAGTAAGATGAAAAAGAAAAATGATCATTTTTGTTGCATATTTGAAATGAGTTATTATCATTTTGTTCAATTCATGTTCATTGTTTACTCTCCCCTTTTGACTTTTTTGTTTTTACATTGTCTTTTTTTCACTATTTTATGTAAATATTTTTTTCCTTGTTTTTAGGAGGATCTGGTTATTGTTAGTTGTTTATTGAGAAGATAGAATCTGATTTTTAGATTCTTCGTAACCAAAAGTAGATATCTTGAAAAACTATTATTTTTTATTAACGTCATTCTTAACCAACTCAAACTCGTATAACTATTTATCACAAGTTACTAAGTTTGGTAAACACTTTTAAAGAAACAAGTACATGTAAGAATTTACAAATCCTTCTAAAAAATCAAACTTTCACTTAATAGAGCAAATATTAGAATATATTAATTATGTGAAATATTGAATTCGTTTAAGATTGTCTATCAACAAAGAAATCCAAGATTTTCAACATATTCTTATTAGTTCCTAAATTCATATTCAAACTATTGTATTATCACAGTAATAAAATAAGCTTATTCGTGCCTAAAATTATTTAAACACAATTCATACGTTTTCATGGGGGGGGGGGGGGGGGGGGATCGTGAGCTCACAAGTAAGACAAAATAATTTGAATTTAATCAGTTTCTATCTTTCCATTCCTTCATAAGTTTTAGTTGGTGTAATAGTCCCACCTCAAGTAAGAAAATTCTTCCTAAGAAAGTATATTTTTCGTTTTGTTGAATGCTTTTTGCTTGTCTAAGCATCGCCGGCCCTATCGTGCTAATAAGGTGCCTTTTCCTGAAATATTTTTTCTAGACCAATATAATTAAATATACTGATATTACTTTTTAAAAACTAAAACCGACCCTTCTAATTTACAGAAACAGTGAAACTAATAAAATAAAATTTCGATACACAATAATTTTTCATTCAGCGGTCCTAATAATTTAGCACATATCAATAACCACATCCTGCTAAAAACAAAGAAAAAGAAAAAAATATATTTACATAAAATAGTGAAAAAAAAGATAATGTAAAAACAAAAAAAAAGTCAGAAGGGGAGAATAAACAATGAGCGTGAATTGAACAAAATGATAATAACCCAATTTAAATATGCAACAAAAATGATCATTTTCCTTTTTCATCTTACTATGATGTCGAGGGTGTACTTTTTCAAAAATGATAATAACCACATAGGTTATGATGTCGAGGGTGTACTTTTGATGGTACAAAAAAATCCCTCCGAGCTCTGGGCTACTTCAATATCCAGAAAATATTTTAACAGACCCAAATCCTTCATATGAAAGCACATGCTCAAATATTTCTTAAATGCAGCTACAACGGAAGAATCATTGCCAAAGATAATCAAGTCGTCCACATATACGAGTACATTAAGTTGTATTGTTCCTTGGCGCAGAGTAAATAGTGAATAATTAGAGTAAGACTGTTGAAAACCGTACCTCTTACCTCTTTAAAGAAGATTCCAACTTAGCAAACCAACACCTCGGGCATGTTTTAAACCATAGAGGGACTTCTTCAGGGGACAAACCATGCCGAGTTTGTCAACTGTAAATCCATGAGGTAATTTCATGTAAACTTCCTCATCTAAATCGCTATGAAGAAAGGAATTATGCACATCCATCTCATGCAATTCCCAATTCTTAGCATCTGCAATCGCAAGAAAGGTACAAACCATCACCATTTTAGCCACGGCAGCAAATGTTTCATTGTAATCAATCACCTTTACCAAAAATGACGAGTCAAGCTTCAATCGCTCAATTTTTCCATCTGCATGATATTTAATTTTGTACACCCATTTACATTTGAGTGCTTTTTTTGCGGGAGATAACTCCTCCATCACCCAACTCATTATCTTCCAGTGCACTAAAAAAAATTCCATAGCTTCTCTCCAACCAACGTCTTTCATTGCCTCATGAAAATTACGGGGCTCAAGTCCTGCAATCACAGCTGCAAAACAGCTGCAAAAAATATACGATGTCGCAAAGAAAAATTATCAGAATTCACAAAGTGTGTTATAGGATAAGGAGTACCTGAAGAACCAGGCGAAGCCGATGAACCTTTTTCTGTATAGTGGGATCAACAAAATCACGCAACAAGACCGAAAGGTTTTAACCCTCAACTCGGCCCAATTTCTTCTCTACCTCGGTAGTTAATGGGCCTGCTCGTGGGCTGATCAGGTGAGGGGCTGGGGGGTGCTGCTGGGCTGGACCACAGGCACAGTGGGGACTCGAGTGGGATGGGAAGTAGCTTCCACCACTGGCTAGGCAGCAACGTCTCCCACTGTCCCATTGACGCCTCCCACTAGTTGGGCAGCATTGTCCTACATTGCCCATCGTCCCCCTCCCCCACTACCTCGTCCGTCGACTCATCTCCATTACCACAATCATTTCGACAACAACCCATTCGTCTACGACCGACTCCACATCATCCAAAAATATCACATCTACGCCTACATTTTCTGTAGCATTATGCGATGATGAACTATCATTTTTGGGTTCAAATGGGAACTCATTCTTGTGGAATTTAACATCACTTGACACAAATATATCCACATTATCCGGAGCGAATTTATTTCCTTTTGCCTTCTGCTTGTGAGCAAAGCACAAACACCCAAAAACTCTTAGTTTAGCAAAGGTAGGTGGTTTGCCAAAAATAACTTTATACGAAGTCTTATTGTCAAGCAAGAACGAGTGGATTCAGTTAATTAAGTACACAATTGCAAGCACGCATTCCCCCCGAAACATAATTGGTAAATTAGCCCGAAACATCAATGATCGACCCACATTTAGTATATGGTGATGGTTCATTTCCACCCGTCCATTTTATTGAGGGGTACCCACACATGATATTTGAAAGAAAATTTCATTTGTATTGAAAATTCTGTTTCATTATCACTTCACACAATTTTAATTATTGTATCAAATTGGCACTCAATCATTGCAATAAAAGAGCAAAAAGTTGTATAAACTTTTGTCTTATTACGCAATAAATATATTCAAACTGCTTTTGAATAATCATCAACTAATGTCAAGAAGAAAATTACATCCCACGAAGATGGTGTACCATTTGGCCCCCACAAATCACAATGTATTAACTCAAATATTCTACTAGCTTTATTCTCACTAACATGAAAGTTATCATGTGTTTGTTTTGCCTGGGGGCATATTACGCATGATTTATTCAAATATTTTCTAGCACTACTGGAGCTAATTGCAGGAACTAACTTGACAACTTTGTCCGAAGGGTGACCCTACTGTCGATGTCACAACTCAAATTATGTCAAACCATGAACCGACACTGCTTGCACTGTAGAAATCCCTCGGAAAAAGTAAAGTCTCTCCCGACGTTCGCCTGCTCCAATCAGGTTCTCCGAATGTTGGTCTTGTATAGCACACAAAGAATTAATGAACCGGACAATACAATTAGAATCATCAATCAATTGTGACACCGATATTAAATTGTAGTTAAGTTTGGGAACAAATAAAATATTTTCAAGAGTCAAATTCCTTGAAAGAACCACACATCTCGTCATCGTCGCAATGGCACATTCGCCATCAGGAAGGCCTACCGGCCATTTGAAAATATGGTGTGCATTAATGATGCATGACGGGCTCTCAGTTACATGATGTGATGCCTCTGTATCAATAATCCAAGACATACTAGGAGACTTACCCGTCATCCGATCATTCGATTGCCCCTTAGTATTTATCAAATTCAAAAGAATTTGAACCTCGTCCTGGTTCAAAACTTCAAATCAGCCAAGGCAAAATCCGGCACTAGTCGATGCGCCAAGTGGTTCGGTACTGGCAATATTATCCGACATGATAACGTCAACAAGCTAGGCGTCGAAGAGGCTACCGGAAAGAAAAATAAATAAATTGTCGCCGGCTGCCGGAAAAGCAGTTCCGATGGCGACCGAAAAAAAGAAAAAAATTAGGGTTTGATAGTTGACCAGCGCTGATACCATGATAAGACTTGAGAAATAGGTTTTTCTAATTTTATTCATCAATAATGTACCATATATATAATAGTACAAGTTACTTTGCTATAAACTATATAACTAATCAACCTAATTACAATAAAAATATAATTCTATCTAAAATAAGAGATATACAAAGAGAATCCTAATAAAAAGTGAACAAGTACAACAAAAAACAAAACATATACTATCATCTATTGACCATGGAGTCATTTTCATCTGATCGAGCAATTTGAGCACGAACCTTCACATTGAAATACTTAAGTATTGCGAAGAGAAGTCGGCTACCGTTGGGTTTCTTTAAGAAAATATATAACCGTTAGGTAGTGTGTTTGCCGGTTTGATTTTGTTTCGACAGAAACGTCTGTCTTCTTCAATAAGTGGCGTTTCAATTGGGATGCCTTTAAATTTTCAAATTATAAATAGATGTTTATGCAATAGAAATGAAATCAATTGGTTATTAAGGAGTACATATTTTGGTTTATTAAATAAAAATGTATTATCTCTCATTTGCTTAATATTAAATTTGTTGAGCTTGGATTCCTTTTACTATATGGTATCAGATGTGATAATATAATTAAAACAATTGATAAAACGGTTGGAGAAAAAAGAGAATATTAAAAAATATATATATAACAATTAATCGAAGAGTAAAATTGATCTTTTACTTAAACTCTTTTTTATTTTTTCAAAACTCGGTGGGTACAATTTCATGACAGAAAGAATTTAAGAGATGAACTGGGAAAACGAACTGTAGTCTGTACAGTTCTTACAATGAGCAGCTGAAAGCAAAAGAAACTAAGGCTACGCTTAAATGCACATTCTTCTCCACATTTCCCATTTTCCCTTTCGAGTGCTGCTACTAAGAGGCACCACGCCGTTCATACAACTTTTGTTAACTATATTAGTGTGTCGAAACGTGTATCTAATGCAATGATTTACACTTTTGTAGTTAACTAGGATTTGGAAGTCACGAAACCACGTATCCTACAAGTGAAGAGAACACCAGTGATAACTTATATTGCTCGGACTCCTAAAAAATATCAACATGTGCGTGTCAGATACTCCAAAAGTAGTGTATTTTTAAAGAATTCAATACGGATGCGATAATATTTTTGAAGAGTCCGAGCAACAGGTGATAACAAGAGCCATCAGCTCAGTGCCTTTTTTAGCTCCAACAGAATTTGACAAAAAAAACATTATTCCAATTTTCGCCGGTCTGGGGTCTGTTCAAGTGCTCCACGCATCTGAAATCTTACAAGGGCTTAAACAGATTACTTAACCAATTGAGAACAAAATATATACTCAGTACTTCCGCCATCTTATTGCTATCTTGTTAATAAATAGAGTTTAACCTAATGAACAAAATGCATATTTCTTTAGACCAATATGACCTGCAACTGACTGTAGTGATTAAAAAAATTGGTGACTTGAAAAATGCAGTAAATAGAATGCTACAAATTACAATCGACTAAAATACACTAATAAAGTAGAAAATAAGACTTACATTGTCAATGAATTACAGTTAAATCCTATTTCATTGGTCAACCATGTCAGCAGGCTGTACAGAAAATTGTGTCTAGAGGACAGCACAAATCAAAGGCCAGTAATCGTTTAAATACCAAGCGTCTCAGGAGACTACATATGGCAATATCACAAGCGAGAAACGGCCATATCAACCATCACCTTACCATTACTTTGAAAATCCCATAATAATAAAGTTCACTCAAATTGTTAATTCTTAACCACATAATGTTACAAGCGTAGGACATATCGGACCAGGGTAAAAGGAACACGGGTTGAAGATCGGGTATTTGTTAAAATCAATTCCCTACATCTGCTTTTACAAAACAAGATATAATAATACAAAGGGACAACAGATACATGGGGATAAGGGAAAGAAAAAACAAATTGATACAGAGAAGAAACACAGCTTCAAAGGGTACACTTAAATTATTTCTATCACGAGGCAGGAACTCATAACCCAAGGGACGGGCACTGTTTTCTGGCGTGCTCTGGAACCAACTTCAATAATACCTCTGCATGCACATTCTTCAACTCTGGTGACAAGAAAGCCAGATTCAATAGATAGATTTAGTTGCAACTTGTGGAATGAAGCTAATCCAAAAGAAATCTTGTCAACAACATACCATGAGCCTTGAAGTTAAATAAGGGAGGAAGAAAGCGTCCATTAGGCAGGCGTGTATTGGGATCACGAAGCTCATCAAAAAAGGGGTGAATCAAGGCATCCAACTGCATTCAAAATTAATATACCTATCACAACTTCTAACTAGACATGAATACCCATATAATTGACAAATTAAACTACATTATGATCACCAAAAAAGTACAGAGATATATACTTGTACAATTAACAGACTCCAGAATCAAGATGCACATTTTTTGAAGGAAAAAAAACTCTAATATCATTTTAACAGCTAACGGACTAAATTAAAGATCTTACGGACCAAAAACCAGAGTACAGCTAGCCTTTAATCATGAAATACATAGCTTCAACAACTATAAAGTTTCACTGAGAGAACTAGGCAAGGCCAGTTATGCTATATATCACACACATTTAGACTAGTAACAAGTATCAAAATGAGCAAGGGAGAAGCGGTGCTCATGATGCCTGGAAATAAACCGCTTATACCCATACATGTACACCTTTGCTCTGTTGGCAAGATACCTAATATCAAGTGATAAACCAAACCACAATATCAGGATCAAGAAAACAGATCCCCAAAATACTGACACATGTCCCACGAATGGGAGAATCTGTAATAGTACACGGCCTTCAAACAACACATGCATTGCATCCTTAAAATTTCGGATGGGGTATTTTGAACCTGAAGTCTTAAAAAGATTTTTGCTTGGAGTAACCATAGCATTGCTCTTCAAGAAATTCTGTGAAGGCATTAAGACAAAAAAGAAGAAATAATGGCATGCTATGTTGAGCTACAACTCAGGTACTTTTAACAATATAATGGTTCGTGTTCAATATTTTAAAATCACAATATGTCAACACTGAACAGAGATGCAGAAAGATGACCCATGTATAATCTGTGAGTATAGATAGGCATAAGAGATTAGCTCAAATAAATAAATTTGGCATACTTACAGCAGCACAGCGCAAGTTAGGAGAGTACTGCAGCAATCTTGACACCAGATCAACAGCTTCTGGAGGCATGCGCTTATGAAATATCTGAAAATCAAACATTAGAAATGACTTGCTGCCTTATGTATACTTGCCAGTTCTACAAAGGGGTTGGTTATGATAAGTTGTATTTCAAATACCTTGTGCCATGGATGAGCTTTAATTTGAGGAAATTTGAACTCATTATAGTTGGGATTCATACATTTAATTTCTTCCCTTGTAGGAGTGCCCAAAACCTGCAAAATATAGGAGATATAGTATGGGAAAAAGAGAAGCCGGCATAAGCCAACGAAAACAAATTAAGCAACATGGACATGCAAAAGGTTGTGTATCTTCTTAGCCACATTTATCAAAGACAACAATTGAAATGTTAATAATAAAGAAAGCTATCTTATTACTAAAACGGTACTTCTACTTCTCCTTCTTTGTCAAAACAGTATCCTCACTAAATATCAAAACTTGGTTAAGACATCTGGGAAGTAATATTTTAGCTGAAAGCCAAGTTAATCTGTATGTATATTGACTTTGGTTCTCATCTTCTTTTAATTTCCTTTTAATCCCTTATTACATATTGAAGAAATATTAATTGCTAAAAAAATCCCCCCACATGATTAAAAAGGAATGTACTATAACAGCCACTACAAAGAGCTAATATCTCCCCCGATAAGATGCACTCGCAAAAAAAAAATCTGAGAAAGAAGAAATCACAAAAGGGTTTCCCCAGGGCATTGCGAGTTGAGTAGTAAACAATGCCAAAATAGAAAGGCAGGAAAGAAGGACTTAAGAAGCACAATTGGATGCAATTAACGAAAGGAAAAACCAAAAAAAAAACAACAAAGATGAAAAGAAATCAACACAGCAGCAGAAAAAGGCACAACGCTCATGGAAATAAGGTGGCAAGGGAATGCAGACAAGAAAGTGAAATAGAGGAGATTACCTTAATGATCTCAACAAGCTGGTCAACTCCACTTTCACCTGGAAACAAAGGCTGAAAATGGAAGAAAGAAAAAAATGAGATACAGAGAATTGTCAACGTAAAACAATGTAATACAAACATTCTCCATGAATAAGGTAATATTAGAAAAAGGAAATAACCTACCTGACCAAGAAGTAGCTCAGCTAGGACACAGCCAGCAGACCAAACGTCTATAGCAGTTGTGTACTCTGTTGCACCAAATATGAGCTCCGGTGCTCTATAATACCTAGAGCAGATATAAGAAATATTTGGTTCTCCTTTAACCTGCCAAAAAAGTAGAGCGAATTATCCAATCAAAAAACGCATCAAATAGACTCCTATGTTAGGATGGAGAAGAGGCAAAGGAAAAATGTAAACACACCAGAACTTTAGCGCTCCCAAAATCGCATAATTTAACCTGGTGGGTATGTGGGTTCACCTGTAAAGAGAACAGGCCATGGCTTCTTAGTATCCAAAGAGAAATGTGAAATGCAAATGGGCAGAACAAATAATTCTTAACGGCATTTGCTAACATGTTCAATGGTCATAAGCAACGAGAGTCGAGCAAATAAATAAAACCCTTTCTTTCAAATTCTTAAGAAAATGTGCATCACTGTGTGACATTAAAATTGCAGAGATATCAGTTCTCCTGTTATATTTTCGGGTTGCATCAAGTACTTCCTCTTTCATTGTTTCTTTCTGCGGATATTCACGCTAACATATATTATGACAGAATTGCAGCCAAAGAGTCACTGGCAACTCGGACTCTCCAAAAATGTAGCCGCACCCGTGTCCGATTCTCCAAAATCGCAATGCTTTTGGAGCATCCGACACGCACCCGTCGACATTTTTTGAAGAGTCCGAGCAACATAGCTGGCAACAATATTTTTTTACCAAAATAAAAGGAAATAAACAGAAAAGTTAATGAGATCGATGAGTATACCAAAAGATTCTGAGGTTTGATGTCCCTGTGACACACTCCAATAGTGCGGTGTACGTAAGATAATGCCCTGAAAATCTGCCAGACACAAACAGCATCTTGTACTTCAGGCATGTTAGAAAATACAACAACCTCAAGAAAATCATTATCTATCAAGTGCATTAACAACAAGGTAACTGAAGTGAAACTAGTTTCACATAAAAACTTTCATATTGGGAGTTCTTAACAAGGAGGGGCTACATAAATGACAATTCAATTAAAGTAATAGTAAACTACCTGATATGTATAAAGCTTCACAAGTATCAATGGCATCCTTTGGTTCAGCTTGTTGTAGTGTTTGATAACACGGTGAACAGTTTCAGGTACATACTCAAGAACCAAGTTAAGATAGAGTTCATCCTTATCGGTTGTGGAAAAGAAGCAATGTTTCAGAGACACAACATTAGGGTGGTCAAGAAGACGCATGGTCTGCAACTCTCGGTTCTTATATCTCTTATCTTGAAGAACCTTCTTAATAGCAACAGTTTCACCAGTCTCTAAGCATTTTGCCTGAGTAACCAAATAAAAAAATCACATAATTATGCACACTATAGCTCTCTCCTGGTGTAGGAAGAGTATATTGATAGGCATACATGAACATTTGCCCTTGTAATGAAGAAAATAAAATAATACCTGAAACACTACTCCAAACGATCCTTGTCCAACAACACGTTCAGCCATGTAACTAATAGTCTGCAATGAATCCCACCAAACAAAATGCCAAGAATAAGAAAAGCAACTAGTAAAGACCAAGTGAAATTATGCAAATAACAATTTGGCCAATAATAACATGCGTCTACTTGTCTACACCTAATCAATTCAAGAGTAAAAGCCGGAACCACCAAACTCCACAACGGATCGACAGAATAAAAAAGGAACAAAAATCAAAGTGAGAACATGACATATTACCTGTTTTGGCTGGCCATTTCTACCCCCAATAGTTGTCACTATTATGTGGCCTGTCTCAGTCCCATTACCGTCAACAATTGCTGCTTCCATTTCCTACAAATAAACAATTTAAATCTGTTGAACGAAGTTGGAAAAGGAGAATGAAATCACCACAAAAAAAGAAAGGAGAATCCAATTGAGTAAGGACAAAACGCAAAAAGCCTATGCTCTTCAATATGCAGACCTTATCATCCCTGATTCTCATGTCATTCATCTCCTCAGGCAACCTATCTACCCCAGCATTATGGCCACTGGATTCTCTCAAACCCGATGTAGGTGCTAAGCCCACAGAAGCCATTTCCAAGAAAAGCTTGCTTACTAGTTATCACCTCAAAAGGTCATTCACCTGACCAGCATGACATCATAAACCATAAGAAACGGGAACATCAAATGTATAATCAAGATTTTATCCGACAAAGGATTTAGTTTTATCACACATCATATCATAGTACATAATATTTCTGGTAAAAACCTCCAACCAAAAATTGGAATTGAATGAAACTCATATACCTTTAACTGGTAATGACTGTAGGGTGAAACAACATTAGACTTTCTAACGAAATGAAATTACGTGCTTAAATACAAGAAAACCCTACAAACTCAATGTGTTTCCAATTGATTGTCCAGGAAACTTCTTTAAAAGGAAAACTAAGCTCATTGT
The DNA here is from genome assembly GCA_029844215.1 of Przewalskia tangutica. NCBI lineage: Eukaryota > Viridiplantae > Streptophyta > Magnoliopsida > Solanales > Solanaceae > Przewalskia > Przewalskia tangutica. The sequence goes on along the minus strand of CM056721.1, from coordinate 14,059,743 downwards.
CCATGTAGAGATATTCCAAATATAGCTTCTTCTTTTTTATCGAGTAATAATCAAATATAGCTTTGTATTTAATCTAATTGCAAATTATGTCGCTCCATTTCCTTCTTTATTATTTTCTCTACTTGAAACTAATCATTTTCCCAGATGTTCCATTGAAAATTCAGAAATTTCATAATTCAACCTCCAGAACAATGTTGCCTCTTTTTTCCACATGCGTAGCACGTCACACAACAGAAAAATAAAATCAAAAGATCACCATATGATTAAATCAAATTTCATGATAAAAAAAGTTAGTTTCAATATCATTCAACCAAAGAAGCATTCATTTTACTGCCCCAAACAGGTCAAATATTCGCGACCTCAGCTCAATATCAATGTCACAACACAATAATAATAAATACTAGGGCAGAAATAGCTTCATATTGAAAATTATGAAAATTAATTAAGTCAAATATTGAATCCAACAAATATTTCTCCAAAAAATAGAAACACAAATTCCTAAACATTTACGTCGAAAAAGAAACATATATTTGAGATTTAATTAACTCAAATTTACCTTTTCCCTGCAAGAGAAAAAATCGACAAAAACAGCAACATCGCAAATATTTTCAGATATTAACAGAAATTAAAAGAAATCAAAAAGGTTTTAAAAAATAACAAATCTAAAAGACCGCTTCAAAATAGGTAACAAAATCAATAAATAAATTACACAACCAGTTTTAACAATTAATAAATCAACGAAAAACGAATTAACAAAATTTACGAAAAGATCTAACCGGATCCATATCAATTTAAACGAAAAAGCACAACACGGATCTACAACGATAATACACTTTTCCAAAATGAAATTAAAAAAAAAGGAAAAATATAAATAATACCGAAGGAATCAAAAATGTTGAGCAGACGGAAAAGACACCGATCGATCACCGGCGACCTTCCGATAAAAATTGTGGCAGAGATGATAACATCACCATGAGAGAGAAGAACCTTATATGATATTGATTGAGAGAGAGAAAGAGAGATGTACTTTATGTGTTTTTATTTTGCTTTTTTGTGTGTAGTACTATTTATTTTGTAAATTGTTTTTTTTAACTCTTCCCTGGGAGCTCCCTTTGCACTCAAACTCCCAATCGAAGTGGAGAGAAAGAGAGATGTACTTATAATTATTTTTTAGTATTTTCATTATAACTTCTTTTATTTTTCAAACCTGTTTTGATAGTTTTTCTATGAGGATGTATTAAAAAACCGTCTCTACATTATAGAAAATAGAGTATACTCTTCATGTACCTGTAGAAAATTTAGTAGCCTAAAAGTTACTTCTTGAAATATCAAATTAAGTTTGTAAATAAGAATAATCTAATAACTTAATTCTTGAAAATTATTAAATGAGATATTGATGATTTCAAAACAATGTGGCACGTCCCACAAAAAATGTCACGTGATTTGGGCAGAGAGAGAAATTAGTTTTATATATTACTTTATAAAATTAAAACTAAAGCAGTAGTATTTTATTAATCTCATTTTACTTGTATTTGACCGTTCAAAGCCATAATTTGGAAAAACAATTCATTGTTTAGTTATCTGTATTATATTTAAAGGAGTATAATCTACCTCAAGTGGCGTAATATCTTGATAACAACTTTTATTTGTGTTTATTTTTAAAAACAATTATTAATTATAGTTTAAATATTATCAATTAAGGAATAATGTCATATCATTAAAAGTATTATCCTTATATAGACATTAAAATATTTACTGTTCAATTGTTACCACATAAAAAATAATATTACAACAATAATATATCCAGTGAAATTCAACAACGTGGGATATGGAGAAGGTAGAGTGTACGCATACCTTACCTCTATCTTGGTAGGTAGAACTGTTGTTTCCGAAAGACTATCGGCTCAGAACTGCCAAGCAGAAAAAACAGTCAGACTTCGGTTGTTTCCGAGAGACTATCGGCTCAGAACATGCCAAGCAGGAAAAAACAGTCAGACTCGGTCAAAAATTTAAGCAGTATGCAAATGTTGATAGCAAACGTGAATACGACATAATACCGCATCCTAAAAAAGAAGGAAGAAGTAGTAACTAACGCCGATAAATGAGATAAACCAACTACATTAAAGAACACATAGCATAAGAAATACAACTATAGAAGACTATAAAGCTATACTATGCATATTCGTATGATATACTAAGCGGGCCAACAGTAATAACACTACAACTCCCAGTTTGTAAGCGTAAGGAGTACTACGGTCTACTACCTACTACCTCTCTACCATAATATGTGTCCTCCACAATCCTTTATCAAAGGTCATGTTCTCGGTAAGTTGTGTCTACTCCATATCCTGTCTAAGCATCTCTCATCAATACTTCTTCGGCCTACCTCTACCCCTCATAAACACGTCCTTAGCTAACCTCTCACACCTCCGCATTGGGGCATCTGTGTCTCTCCTCCGTACATGTCCAAACCATCTCAATCTCGCTTCCCGCATCTTATCCTCCGATGCCACTCTCACTCTGCCATGTTATCATTATTTCCAATCATATCTCTCCTTATATCCCCACACATCCATTTCAGCATCCTCATCTCCGCCACTCTCATTATTTTGGTGTGCGACGTCTTGACTGGCGAACACTCTGCCTCATACAACATAGTCGATCTAACCATCACCCTATAAAACTTGTCTTTTAGTTTTGATGGCATTTTTTGTCGCACAAGACTTCAGATCCAAGCCTCTATTTCATCCACCCTGCCCCAATATGAAGTGTGACATCGTCATCAATCTCACAATTTCCTTACTTGAAGCTTTCTTTCTTCGGAATGACCTGTATCTCAAGTCTCACCTCCACGCTTGTCTCACGGTCGCTCCCGTTGTTGAACGTGCACTTCAAGTATTGTGTCTTAGCCTACTCAACATGAAACCTTTAGACTCCAAAGTCTGCCTCCAAACCTCCAACTTAACATTCACCCCGCTACGAGTGTAATCAATTAGGACTATGTCGTCTGCGATTAACATACACCATGCACCTTCCCTTGGATTTATCGCGTCAGTTCATCCATCACCAAGGCAAATAAGTATGGGCTAAGAGTTGATCCCTGGTGCAGCCCCATCATCACAGAAAAGTGCTCTGAGTCTCCTCCCACTATCCGTACCCTAGTCTTGGCTTCATCATACATATCATTGATCGTCATAGTGTACGCCACATGTACATCTTTAGCCTCAAAACATCTGCAAAGAACCTCCCTAGGGACTTTATCATATGCATTCTCGAGATCGATGAAAACCATATGTAAGTCTCTCTTTCTCTCCCTATATAGCTCCACTAACCTCTTAATAAGATGAATGACTTCTGTAGTCGAACGTCCCGACATAAATCAAAATTAGTTCTCGTAAATAGACACGCCTCTTCTCACCCTCATCTCCACGACCCCTTTCCCAAACTTTCATAGTGTGGCTGAGTATCTTGATACCCATTTAGTTGTTTCAACCCTGAATATCACATTTGTTCGTGTACAAAGGAACCATTGTACTTCACCTCCATTCTTCGGACATTCTCGACATCTTAAAAATGACCTTCAACAACTCAGCCAGCCACTCCAAGCATGTCTTGCCTGCGATCTTACAAAATTTAACTAGGATCTCATCAGGTCCGGTCGCTCGTCCCCCGCGCATCCTGTAAATAGCACCCCCAACCTCCTCAATATTAATGCTTCTACAGTATTCAAAATCCCGGTACCTACCAGATTTTCCAGCACAATGTCTCTATCTCATTTTTCGTTCAAGAGTTTATGGAAGTAAGACTGTCACATCTGCCTAATATGTGTGTCCTCCACCAGTACTTTGTCGTCCTCATCCTTGATACACCTCACGTGATCTAAGTCATGGGCCCTCATTTCCCTCACATTGGCTAGTCTGTGTAATTTTTTATCCCGTATTTTTTCTCTAATTCTACGTATATGTGTTCAAAAGTCGTTGTTTTCACCACCGTGACCGCTAGCTTTGCCTCATTCCTCACCATCTTATACAGTCCTCTATTCGTCAACTTCTCCATCTCATCCTTGCTTTCTACCAATTTCGCATACGTTACTTTTTTCGCATCCACCATCTCTTGAACTTTACCATTCCACCACTAGTCCCTTCGATGCCCAACATGACTACCCCATGAGACCCCTGACAGTTCTCTAGCCACCTCCAAGATGTAACTGGCCATTTTATCCTACATACTGGTCGCGTCCCCACTACTCCCCCAAGCCCCCTTGGCCGTCAACCTCTCTCTCATCTCCTTTGCACTAGCCATGGTCAAACTCCCCCATTTGATTCTCAACCTGTCATCCACAACCATTATCTTCTTCTCCATCTTGATCTTCTTCTCCATCACCAAAAACTTATGTCGGGTTGTAAGAAACTCATTTGGAATAACCTTGCAGTCTTTACAAAGACCGTTGTCAACTTTCCTAAGAAACAAAAAGTATATTGAGTTTTAGCCACCAAACTACTGAAAGTCACCAAGTGCTCCTCCTACTTTAGGAACCACGAATTGGTTATCACCAACCCAAAAATTCTAGCGAACTCCAAAAGTGAGTCGCCTCCCCCATTCTTTTCCCGAGGCCAATGCATCAATGCACGTCATCGTAGCCCTCCGAAAGTGACCTGATATGTCCATTGAAATCTCCTCACATAAATAACTTCTCAGTGGATGGTACTCTTGCCACCACCTCGTCCAAATCCTTCCAAAAGTGCATCTTCTCCTCCTCGGCCAAGCCCGCCTGCGGGTCGTAAGCACTAATAATATTCATAGTGGACCCTCCAACTACCAACTTAATCGCCATAATCCTATCATTGAACCTCCTAACCTCTACCATCTGGTCCCTTAGCTCGATGTCTACCAAAATGCATACCCCATTCTTATACCCCGACCTATCCGAAAACCATAACCCGTCCACCTCCTTAGCCTTAGATCCTACCCATTTTGTCTCCTGTACACATGTTATATTAATCATTCTATTCTTAAGAATATTAACTAGTTCTATGTACTTCTCTATTAAAGTTTCAATATTCCAATACCCTATTTTTAGCCTAGCATCTCCCATACCTCGCTTACCCCTAACCATCACCCCCCGTCCCTAACTGAGAACATGACTCTAGTCTACCATCAGTCGTCAAAGCTACTAAAACAGTTATAGACTAATTGGCTATTTACCCTAAAACAAGTAGAAATTAATGCAAAACACACAAATCAATGCGACAAACACAGATTAACAAGAATCTATGTACAAGTCTAACCACTACGAAAAACTAATATAGCTAAGGAGTAGACTGCAAGAATGTAAAGTTAATATACAATACAACAAAGCAGGTAAAATTTAACTACGAAAATAAAGACAAAGAATGAATACGTGCATCTGGAGATACCAACTACAGGTGAATCTAACATGCCAAAAATCACTGTTCAGCTATGCAGATGTATAAAAAATAAAAGATAAAACATGACTATAACTGGTATCATAAAGATAGATTCATATGCAAAAGAAAAAACGAAAAAATTTCAAGCAAAGATTGGATAAAATGTAGTAATCTCTCATGTAGAAAACATAAATAAATGAAGCAAACCCCTATCCTTTTTATGTTGAAAGTATAAGTTACAATATAGAAAGAAAAAAAGAAGAGAAAAACACGTAAGGAAAGTCTAAAAAGGCAAGGAGAATAAATGGTAATAAAATCTCCTTCTTTTTGGTATAAAAAAATTGAATTGATCTCATAAAATATCTCTAACAAATTGATATAATATTTACATTTGAATTTTTTATTGGAATGAGATTCCAACTTCTTATCCTCTTATATATATAGTAAAAGATTAAAACTATAATTAAGTTTCTAAAGTAGGCAATTACAATTATAACTTATTGCATGTAATACTAAATTAATAATTATTAAAATATTGATAGATTTTATGATAAAATAATAAAAGAACTTACGTTTTATACTAAATGATGAAAAAATTAATTAAAACATGATATTAGAAAAAATAATGTATAAATAGGAAGATTAAAGAAATATTATAGATATTATTCTTTGACTTAATTTAAAAGATAAAAGAAAGTGACAATACTCAATATTATTATTATTGACAAATCTAAATAATAGAATTTCGAGAAATAGAATAAAATTGTACAAACAAATAGAATTTTAGGAGTAAGAAAAATTATATTTATCTATGCATATATTAGTAAAAGTAAGTAATGAATAATATCATAAATCAAAGGACAAGCTAATATAATGTTATTTTTGCAAAGTAATAATATCGAATAATATATATATATATATATATAACGATAAACAAGGAACACCATAATATATAAATAAAAAAATTAAATATAGAATATAAACGAATAAGAATTATTTTATAAGAAATATTTTAATATAAAAATAATGAAAATTATCCACGAATAGCTCGAATACGTATATTAGTTTAATTTAAGAAAAGAAAAGAAAGGCGCAATGATTTCGGCACCACTGAGTGTCCGTAGCAGCTCTTTTCAACACTGTATACCTTAGTTGTTATGGGAGCACACCTCATGCTCGAGGGAAAAGGCCAAAAGACAGGAAAAAATGTGGGGGCGAGACACCTCTATCTTTTTGAAATCTTCCATGCTTACATGTGAAAACTCTTCCTCGAGAGTGACCTGTTTGTTATCCTGAAATATATCAAGCAATCTCTCAGATAGTCATAGTTATAGTGTTTGGTTCAATTGTTTGTCTGTAAAATATCGATAGAAATAGTGAAGTAAATCCACTGAAGGAAGTAGCATCAAGGGTTGTCCATAACTGAGGATTTTCCTCGGGGTAGGTACACCAGTTATGCCAGGCGCCGAAGGAATGATGTGATGAAGGACTTGATGTGAGAGTGCTTGAATTTTGAACAATTATGTCCACGTCATATATCAGACGTTTTTCATCTCAAGAACAATAAGGATGTGATTCTTGATGTTGGAAATAGCAAGGGCAGGATAGAAATAAGTTCTTTGTTGTAGACATAACGAAAAAATAATAGGTGAATTAGGGATTGAGAAGAAAATTTGGGAAGAGAGGAGGAAGAAGTGCACAAAATCTGAGGAGAAGCACAAAAATCGATGCAGCGGAAGGTATTTCGAAAGAAGTGGTTGAAACCTAGACTTCGAATACGATGAAAGAAATAATCTATTGATTATTTTCATTAATAAAAAATATAGATATAATTTACAATTTTCATAATATGGAAATTCTATTCTTATTCTACTCCCAAAGCGTTATTCTATTTGTACAAGAATTCTACAATTATGGTAAGTGTACAATGCTAATTATATACAAATAATATATTACCAAAAACAAAGATATACATGGTATATCACGGTCTCTCAATTATCACGGACACGTTATACACAAGGTATTGTATACCATATAAATCCCATGTATATGATGGTATATTTTAAATTTGCAATGCCGATTTGGTTCCCAGTTTTTTAAAAATGTTAAATGGGGTTTAAGAAAATAGGAAATGCTCGCTCTTATATGCTCATTTTCACATTCTTTTTTTTCTGTTTTCTTTTTTTTTTAAATTTAGAGTTTCCTCATTTTCTAAGATTTTATGTTTTCCTCTTCCTCTTTCTAGACTCCCTTTTTTCTGAAGAATTTATACAATGTCTTCCAAAAGTGAATTACAAATAAAATTCACGACATAGTAGCAGCCAGCATGTAATCAGGGGGTTCGGGTTCCTCCTCAAATTTAAATTTTTCCTAGTATACTACTAGTAATAGTTATGATATTACAATAGAGTCTTCAATTCTTTACACTTCTTCTTTTAAAGTGTAGATAACTGGACCAAAATAGATTTCTCCTAGCCCGGATTTCCCCTTAAATATAAATAGGCTTTCACTAGCCAAGAATTCTGGCTTCGCCCCTCCATAGTAGTTCAGAAAATTTATACATAATTTATTAAATAGCTTTGATTAATTTAACTATAGAGTAGTATTACGTAGCATTTAAGTGGTTAATTTAGCATTCTTAATTATTATGATGTTCTCATTGAATTAAGTAAAAATTTAGGGAAAGTCGCCACTTTTAATCACCTTGTTGACCTTTTAGTAATTGGTGCGATTAATAGGCTTCATTCATTTCCCAAGAATTTTTCTGAAAATTAAATGGTTAGTACTAATTTAGCTTTCTTCATTTATGACTTCAATTAATGAACGCATTATTAGTCTTTTTTCTTATTTTAACCAATGAATATCTCAGCTAAACCAAAGACCAAACACTCACCAAAGTACTTATTTTTTTCCAATGTTCAAAAAGTTTTATTTTAATACTTTTAAAGTAGACTAAATTCACATGTATGTGCCAAATGCAAATTTTGCTTAAATATATTATATTTATCGATATAGAGGTGACATCATCTTGGGTCCAATAACGGCAAGTGTTCTCTTATAAAATCAATTTACTAGTATAGGTTATAATATATCGACTGAACGAAAAAAATAATAATTTATCTTCACATTTTATTGAAAATTCTTGTTCTTTAACATCTTTCAAATCATAATTCGATTCTTTTAGTTCACTTCTGTATTTCTCTAATTAATGATAACCTGAAATGTCTTTAGGGATAAATAGCAAGAAAAGTTTCAAACTAAAAACATTTATAAGCTAAAAAATTATATAATAGAAACTCCATTAATTAATACTCGATTATTTCATAAATTCTCTTAGATAATATTTTGGTCTATCCCGATTAGGGGATAACATTCTAAATTAATAATTCGCTAAAATTATAAGATAATATATTTTTGATTACTCATACACACCCCATGTAAAATATAAATTAATAATTTATTATATACTACATAATACTTGAGTCCGAGGGGCTGGAGCAGGACCCAACAATCCGTGGTGGGAGTACTGGTTGAAGGGTTCTTTAAATCGCGCTGGCGCGCGCCAGCGCATCGTTCTCTTGGGCACCGCGGCGCTGAACTGATTCTGCGGGCCTTGTTGTTGTTGATGTTGATGTTGAGTCTGCTATCCGCGACCCTTACCACGACCACGACCTCCTCTGCCGCGGCCCTTGCCACCGCGTCCCTGCTGCGGTTGCGAGTGTTCTGGCGGTGTTGGATCTTGAGGGCGCGTTTCAACAACTAACGCCTTCTGACTGTGCTCATCCTGCTTAGCACGTCGAGTCTCTTCGAGCAACAGATGCGAGCGAACTTTGTTAAAACTGGGTAGCGGATATGCATGTTGAATCATGGTGGCTAACGTATCATAGTCGCCTTTGGGAAGGCCTGCAATCAATTGCAACACCATTTTAGTGTCTGAGACAGGCGTGTCGACGTTGGAGAGTTGATCCGCCAGTAGTTTCAACTGTCTGCAGTACTCAGTCATGTTGGAGAAATTTTCAAGGCGTGTATTGTTAAATTGTTCCCCCAAATACACCGCACGAGTGTACTTGTTATCTTGAAATGTTTCCTCCAAGCGGTTCCATAAATCAAGGGCTGTGACGCCAGATTTCATGATAGTAAGAAGAAGATCCTGAGAAATACTACCACAAATTCACTGTTTGACGTCGGCGTCTAGACGACGCCAAGTAGACTCATCAATCTCCGGAGGGCGCGGAATAGTGTCATCGATGTGATCAAGCACGTTATAGAGACATGCGTGATTACGAAAGCTTCAACTCGAGAGAATCTTGATTTTCTTGGTCAAGAAGAATGAGAATATAATTCTTGATGTTGGTAACAGTTAGGGCGGGATGAAAGGGGGATGACAACGTGGTGGTGGGATTTGTGGAGGTAGAAGCGTCAGAAGTTTTGGAGGAATCCTGAGTATCCATTTAGAGAAGAGAGGAAAGAAAAAGAAAAACCAAGAATTTTGGGAGGAGAAGGGGGAGGAGCCGCGACAGAACTGCCCGAGAAGGGGGGCTGGGTGGTGACTACTTCACAAAAAAAAAATTAGGGTTTTGTGTTAGGCTCTTGATACCATGATATTAATCTCCCTTAGGGAGTCTTCTCATTAATATCAAAGTATATTAGTGTACAATATTCATCCCTTTTTACAATAGGAATCCTAAACCTAATCACAAGAGGAATCCTAGTCTTACCATAATTATATTTACACAATATATGAAAATATTCTAATTATGGGTAGGGATACACTTTGTACTACTAAATACACGTTTACAGACTTCTTGAAAAATGATTCAATTGTCTTATATTTTGTTGAAATCAATGTCACATTGAATCTCATCTCTAATTTTTCTTATCATTGTAAGAACTTCTGGTGTTGTTTTCTCATAACTCAACAAGAAAAATGTGATTACCGCTTTAATAGTCTCGTTTCACGAAGGGACTCTACTGTAGAACGTTCATCATCATCACCTTTATCAGCTCCCATAACACTCTCAATTATTTCTTCATCAGTCAACAACTGTGCAACTACATTTTCTTCTGGGTAGTTCAAGACATGTTCGACATCCATTGCATTGTGATAACCCAAATTTTCGATCACATTTTGCAGTTCTTGAGTGTTTTCATCATCTAACTATTCATCTGAGCTCTCAAAAGCCATGTTTATCTGAAGTTTACAATAACGAAAACAGTTCACAATTGTATTTGCACGTACATCCATAGTCCATGTTGAAATTGCAAGATTCATTGCATCTAACATGTTTATTTTCTCTGGATTTGGTGCCCCTAATTCATAGCCCTCCAAAAGACTTCTATAAAATCGACGATGATAATGCATCTTAAAACTCGTATAATCCCCGCGTCACAAGGTTGAATTTTTGAAGTTGTGTTTGGTGGCAAAAAAAAAAACAATTCAACATTTTACAATCTTTCAATAATTTTTGGATGAGCGGGGCAATTATCCAAAATCAAGAGAATTTTTCTTGCAACCATTTTTTTTATCAAGTTGGCGAAACATATTCTTCAAATAACGCCCCAGTCATCCAGGCTCGTTTCGTTTGTTATCACGATACTCACAGTTCAAACTGTTCAAGTTTACATTCTTGAAGGGTGCTTTTAAATTAGTACATACTTCATTTGATATAGTACATTGAACAACAATGAAGTGGAAGATTGAAGGGTGTTTGTAAATTTGGTATTTCATTATAAATTTATCTATAAATTGATAAAGTATTAATTAATATATAAAATAATAATTATAAATTTATTAATTAATTAATATCTCTTTTAATTAATAAATTTTAATGTTCCCAAAAACATTAATTTATAGAGTTTCTACTGTACATCGAAAGATAGAGGAAAACGAAGTTATGACTTTTTGTTGATTTTACCGTATAAACATATTTTGTGTTTATCAAACACAGAAATATCAAATAAAATTATTCGTATAGGCTAATCTAACCGGCTTAAACTTGTCCAAACTTTCTTTGGTAGAAAAAAATGCAGCAACCCATGCTTACATTTAATATAATTTTCTTTGTATAATTTCAGGCATCAATTTCTTAATTTTTAATATTTACTCATATAATATCAAAAATCACCAGTTAAAAATCTCTAAAAATATCGTAGTTTAAAAAGAGTATTATTTACTCTCCGAGCATGCGAATATTCCTAAGGTAATGCCTTTATACAGTTATATAACTTCAAAAAGATGAAAATCTATTACTGAAGAATTCATCCTAACGGTTGTTGACTAATGATAAAAGGACGATTTATCATCATACTGAGTAACAGTGAGAATGCGACAGATCATAATGTGGACTAAGAATAAAAAAAATGGTCCCCAATCTCCATGTATAAAAAGCAGCTAACTTGTCTAAATAATTTTATGATTGCATTTTTTTTTTTGATAATTCAGATCTAGGCTCCTGGAGGCGATGGAACCCGCCGTCACCGTCGGGTAAATCGCGGGATGTGCACCCCGCGCATTTAGTGTCTGATCGCTACCAACGGATCAATGCTACTGCCCGAATTTCAATGCGACTTGTCGGAGGAATCAAACTCACACCGCAATATGCCCGCCGCTGTTTCTACAAGACTTTAATACGAAGATACGCCCTATAACGATCCGCCGAGAATCGAACTTGTGACTCTAAGGTCACAAATTTAACTAATGACCACTGGGCCACTATCAGTGGATATGATTGCATTATTAATAGGAGTATGTATTTCTATTCTAATCAAAACAACAATGCTTAGCTGGTTTGTCTGAATTATCCAGGTTCAAGAAATGATTACACAGTCAAAATCTGTACATTAACAACTATAGATATGTCAACTTTGTCATGCCATTAGGCAATTTCCTCACTGAATTATGTGTTTCTCATATACGCGTTTACTATCTAATTAGATAGTAATATACTATTACTTTATTGTAATTATTTAAATCATATAGTTTGTTATAAATACTAAGCACACATAAATATTTTAGTGGTTACACTTACGGTAAGACTAGGTCACTCAAGGACTGAAACATCACGGGGGAAAAACACTATGAATTTCCTTTTAAGTATTCTAATCAAGTATCAATCTTTTATATCCCTTTCTTGCCTTGTGTAATAAATTGCGCCTGCAAGTGTAATTTCTATACATTTCTGTCCCTCAACACATACATTCCATAGCAGCTTCCAATTGTTGCTCTACTCCATAGGAGTACATTTGTAAAGAAATTACGACTGTCATATCCAGTTAATTATTACTCCATCAATAGTCACATAGCATGAAATGTGATTGCCTCCGTACCAAAAGAAGTTAATTATTACTCCGTCAATAGTCATATAGCATGAAATGTGATTGCCTCCGTACCTAAAGAAACTAAATTATTAGTCATATAGTATAAAATGTGATATGTCGTGGGACTCTCCATACAGAAGGGGTAAAAGGAAGGTGGCTATATTATCTAACCACATTCGTCAGCTTTGAAAGTAAGAGTTTCTTCAACTCCTCAATAAGTATATTGTATTAAAACTCACAGAAAAATGAGCAGTTTTTTTTAAACGTAGTTATATTCACAAAGTAGGTAAAATCATGACCATATTTTCTCCCAGAATTTCACACTCAAAAATCAAATTACGGTATCGCATTACTGGTCTAAGATCACAGCAACATGCTATCAAGGTCATTGCCATACTAAATATAGCTCAACAAGAGGATATCATAGTAGGTAGAAAATTCTCTTGATGGTGGGAAGAGGGCAACAGCACCTCTAAGGCTCTAACAGGACTAGAGAACTTCCTGCAAATTGCATTGAGCTTACAACTTTCAGCAGCACCCAAATGATAGCCAAGCAATAGCTCTGTGCAGTCCCTGTTACACAGAAGTTACTCATTTAAGCTCGTAAAGTAGTTCAGCTAACAATTGACCTATCCATAAGCAGATGGGTTGTAATCTGATCAGTCAGTTATTTTAACGGCGATAAGATGAAATGACAGCAGCAGTCAAATAAGTGAGACTACACTTCCAATTAAAGTAAACGTATTTACTGCTGTATTGTTAAACCACCGACGTACTTCCACGATGACCACTAATGCATTTAAGAAAATCTAGTTTAACTTCAGACAGCAATTTCTTAATTTTGACTAATAAAATTAGCGCAGAGCATGATAATTGTCATACAAAAAAGGCAGACTGAAATGGAATAAATACTTTTTTTAGAAGAAAAAAGAGAATAAATACTTGCATTACGCTTTTCACTTATCATCAATCATCAGTGTCTTGACAACATAGCATTTCTATAACATAATCAGATACGAAGTTGCAACAAACATATAAAATTTGTCGTACTTGCACACTTTCCAGTCTATCCTCACAAACCTCTTTCTCCGATGAAAGATTATACAAGGGAGTCCGCAGCAACTGTTTTATGTCAAATTAGCCTCCACTTTGCATTGAGAACCGAGGCACTCGACCTAGTGGAATGATTAGATCTTTCATGATCTCATATTCCGCTGTGTTTATCTGAGCACCATCAAGCACCTGTTAAGCCAAAGGGAACAAAAAGAAACCTCAATCCACCCCATACTCACAGAGTCAAGAAACTATTAGCATCTTATGTTGGAAAAAATAGGAAAAGATAGAAAGAAAATACTACCGTGCAATAATGTAGAAGAAAATCCCCTTAATATATGAATTTTGGGTTACGTCCACGTTGGAAATACATTCTACAGTATCAAAAGGAATATTTTTAAATATTCATTAATCTTCTCTTACCTAATTCAATGAATCTAGACACATAATATTGTTATTCACTCGACTTTCACACAAAAACATATGTCAACCATGCATGCTCGAGTATAACTACTGAGACTGCGTTCTTGTTGATCTGTGGAAGGGTAACAAATGAAATCAGTTCTCTTGATTGTCAACAAAAACATTTCGAACCATGTTTGTTCACGTATAATTACAAATTCTCAAAGAAAGCAGACACCCATATGCATTCATTTTAACAAAAAAGACTGTAAGGGTTAGCAAATCTGTGGAAGGTTGGTAAATGAGATCAAGTGGCGTTGAAATTCTTGGACAGCTTGC